>CM059196.1:11324643-11959800 GCA_030323885.1 Branchipolynoe longqiensis | reverse complement strand
TAGTTATACAAATCTTACCTGGGTACAGATGATGGATAACTGTTGTTTTCCCGAGATACAAGCCTCAGGCTACTCGTAGCCGAGGGAGAAGGAATCACATCCAGGTCCATCAATTAGCATAAACAACTCACGACTGGAGGACGTTCGTTGAGTTTCTCCGGCAATTTTTTTATCTATGACAATGTACTAACTGTAAGTATTGATTTCACAATGATGCACATTGTTTGTGATGCCTTGTAGCATCTTTTCGCAAAGTTTTTAGAACGTTGTGATGCGTTTATTAACTTTTATGGGTGCTTTAAATTTTAGAACAGCGATAGAACAAAGCGACATTTTTTCCTTTGTTCTACGTGCCACCCATTGCCGAACGGAGAGCGATGTTATATATATATATCTATATAATATATAGATATATATTGCAGCAGTCAACAGCATTCTGAATTGATGCAATGTCCCTCTCACCCCCACCCTTCACACCATACCCTGATTTGGGGCTTACTGTGTCCCAAGTACTGGCATTTTGGAATCCGCGTATTATACTTTTAGGCCCTGACACAGAAACCAGCCAACTCTGAAATGACATACTATCTAAGAACAGATGTCACAAGGTAAAACTGTGCTCACCAAATCGGTAAGTAATTTGTACATTCCCGATTAGCCACCCCTACCGCCTGCGACCCCCACCCCACCAGTACCGAGGTGATAAAGTCCCAGTCACACATACCCGGATCAGGGGCCGGACGAGCCCCGGACTGCCATCCGGGGTGGTCCGGGGTGATCCATGGCTTGTCCGTGGCGACTCCGTGCCGACACCCCCTGATCCGGCCTGATCCGTGGCTCGTCCGGCGCCGTCCGGGGTCAGCCCCGGATGTTTTAAAATGTTTAAAACATCTGCGGCGGTCCGGGGAATTTGCGATGCGGGCTCAATCTGGCCTGATCCGGGGGTGGTCCGTAGGTGGTCCGGGTATTTCGGGGGTGGACCGGGGGTGGTCCGGGGTAATTTTGAGCCATGGTTTGACCCGGATGCTGGACTGCCCCCGTAAGACCGGGGGTGATCCGGGATAGTCCGGGGGTGATCTGGGATAGTCCGGGGGTGGTCCGGCCTCGTCCGGGGCCTGTCCGGCCCAGTCCAGGGGCAGTCCGGGGGCGGTCCGGGGCTCATCCGGGAAAGTGTGACTGTGAGGCAAAAATCGACGAAAACAGTGTGACTGGGGCTTTATCGGGCTATAAAATATATTGTTGCTTTGCTTCTTTTAGGATATTTTTTTCCACTTCTAGCTGGCTAATTGTGTGATACGTTGATATGTCAGGACATGCCTGGTGATATGGAAGAATAAGACACGGCAAAGTGCAGTTACCCCCTCCCCCCCGCTCCCCCCCCCCCAAAAAAAAGTTACATCTCCTTTACCACTCCTCCCAGACAACTTACATGCCTTCAGGCCTTGTCACACATCACCGGATTGGGGGAAACGGAAAGAAACCAAACAAAGTCCGTTGATGTCCGGTTTGTGTCCGTACAAGTTTTGAACATGCACAAAACTTGGAACGGACGCCACCGGATTGACGTCTGCGGTTCTTGTCCGGTTTGAGTTAATTTTGTCCGTTGGCTATCCGTTCATGTCCGTTCATGTCCGTTTCATGTTCATTTCATGTCCGTTTCATGTCCGTTTCATGTCCGTTTCATGTCCGTTTGCCCAGCGTCCATTGGCCCGATATCGTAACATTTTGACACTTATCACGCCCGAACACAACTGGACTAGACAATTCTGTCCGTTGCTCAATCCGGCGAGGGCTGACAGCCGCTTAAAGGAAATGTTGCAGTGTACTCAGGTAGAGTTCAGTGTTGAATTGGTTGGTTGTTTGAGTTTTACATCCTAGCAACATCTAAGGTCATATCAGAATGAGTACTGACTTGTGACAGTGCACACTCATGGCAACTTTTACAGTACCGCCCCACTGGGAGACCACGCCGCCAGCGGCATGACCTGATATCCTACACAGTCACATTATCCTGGCACTATGTTGTATCAGGACGGATACTGACTTAATATGACAGTGCATACTCATGATGCTGTCCCACTGGGAGCCCACCAGGCTGCCAGCACCATGACCCGATATCCCACACAGTCACAACATCCTGAATCTTAGATACAAGATTCACCCCATACTGCTGCAGTAGGGGTGCAAACCAACCCTATGTAAAAGCTGTCGAAAAAACGGGTCAATGAATTGAGAGCCTAATTTCACAATCTAAGAAGCAACATTTATTCTTTACATATGTCTTATTGATAGCCCGCTACCTTTGAGTTGAAAAATATAATATAATATCTAGTTTAATCAGATTTAAAAGTGAAATCGATGGCGTTCTCTGGCCGCCATCTTGTCTTTTTGCATTCTCTCTCATTCACCAACTCTGTACTGATATAAGTAACCATTTGACTCTGGTGCCAGGCATTCTACTTGTTGTTCCATACTAACGCTATTTTCGCCCGTATTTATATAAGGCTGGTCTTCACCCGTGTACTACAAGTACCAGGTGAATCTTTTATCTACCTGAATCTATGCTAACCAGTCCTTGTCCCGTCCTATTAATGCCAAGCGCCTGGCTAGGTAGCGGCAAGTATCAATTTTATAAGTCATTGTCTTGACTCGCTGGGATTTGAACCGCGACCTTCCACACAGGAAGCCTGTGCTCTACAGATTCGGCCACCACGCCCAGTCCCATTCGTAAAGATGGTTGGAATCTACATATGTGTGCACTGGACCATGGCGACCTAGTTAGGGCACCGGCTACCGACAGGGAAGGTATTAGGTATGATCTCCGGGCGGGTAAAATTAAAATTGCATAGTCCAGTGGTTTTCAATTTCTACCGTATCATTTTTTATACAATAAAACCTCTCTATACCAACCCCTCCACACATCGACCACTCCCCTATATCGATCGCTTTATTTGGGTCCCAAAAATACCATTGTAAGGATATTGTAACTCTTTAAACCGACCACCTCCCTAAATGGACCACTTAAAGTCCAACTTAGATACTGGTGCACGTATTAAGCATACAAGGGTTTGTTTGTTGTTTTGTTTGTTGTTTTGTTTGTTGTTTTACGTCCTAGCAACATCTAAGGTCATATCAGGATGGGTACCGAGTTGTGACAGTGCGCACTAATGGCGACTTTATATAGTGCTGCCCCACTGGGAGACCAGGTCACAAGCACCATGACATGATATCCCACTCACTCACATTATCCTGACACTAAGCCAACCAGTCCTTGACCTATCCTAATAATGCCGAGTGCCTGGCTAGGAAGCGACAAGTATCAATTTGATAAGTCATTGGTTTGACTCGACCGGGAACCGAACTCCCGATCTCCAAAAGCTTGTTTTATTTAACGACGCCTCTAGAGCGCATTGATTTTCATCATTGGCTATCAAACACATGGGTCATTCTGACATATTTCTTTGGATGAAACCCACTGCCGCCACATAGGCTACTCTTTCCGATAAGCAGCATCGGGTCTTTTATATACACTTTCCCACAGACAGGACAGCACATACCACAGCCTTTGAAGAATCAGTTGTGGACCATTGGTTGGGATAGAAAATATCCCAAACTGCAAATGGGTCCACTGAGCAGGATCGTTCGGATGACAGGTGGTTACTCTACCGCCTAAGCTACGTCCCCCCCCCCCCCCGATCTCCAGCATGCGAGGTCCGAGCTCTGCCGATTCGGCCATCTCGTCTGGTCCGGTGTTTAGAGGAGGTCGGCACTTGTTACATCGGGTTTCAAACACCGTAAGTATTTGTTTAAACCATGTGAGTGTGATAGAATAGAGAGGACACCCACTTCCAATGCGGAAGGTGTAGGGTTCAATCCCAGGCCGAGTCAAGCCGAAGACTTACAAACTATATTACTGTCGACATCTTGCCTGATTCTATGTTTGATTGCTTGATTGATTGGTGGTTTATTTACTATGAATGGCTAGGGCAAGGACTGGCTGGTTTGGGATTTTGTTGTTGTTGGTACATTAGTTGTTTAAGCATGGTGAAATTTCAATCGCAGACAATTGGTCTTCCTCATTCCACTGCTCTTTGAACTATCCTAATGACGCCAAATGCCTGGCTAGGAAGTAACAAGTATCAATTTTTAAGTCATTGATTTGACTCAACCAGGCTTCGAAGCCACGACCCCATGGTCTACCAACACGGGAGACGGACGCTCTAACTCATTCGGCCATCCCGTCTTAGATAATGACAATGTGACTGAGAGTGATATCGGGTAACAATGTCCATTGGAATGGCATCCTAGTTGCGGCCGCACTATAAAGTCGCCATGATTAATGTGTGCTGTCACAAATACTAAAGTTAGATTACCCGCCCTGATATCGCCGGAGACGTTGCCAGGAAGCAAACACCGCAATCAAAAAAATAAAAATAAAAATGTCTTAGCTAAAGATCTCTTCCAGATTCACCCATGTACCAAGAGAGGAGGATATATATGAGACTGAGGAGACATGCTGTTATTCGACAACGGTAGCCCCTTACGACATACAGAATGAAGGCAAACTGTCCCATCTTAACACCCACCACCCACCCACCCACCCACCCTCAACGGAGGGGTGGTGGGCGTGGGGGGGGGGGGGGGTAGGACAGGGACATTAAAGCTGCATAGTCCGATGAAATATCAAATTTTCAAAACCAAACCAATTATCTAGATTTTATTATACATATCTAACTTAGATACTGATGCACTTATTAAGCATTTGTTTCTGCGAAGAAGGCAATACTGAGTCAATTTAACAGAACCTGTTACTGCAGAAGTCTATGGTGTAAGAGTTTTGGCAAGCTTGCCAAATCTAATTTTCCATGTTTGCTCTCAAAATATCTCAAAAGTTTACCATTTAAAATAAAAGTAACTTTGAACTAATGTAATGTAGATACCAGTGATCGATCTAATATATTTATCTCAGAAAAAATACAGAAATTCAAAACCATCGGACTATGCAACTTTAACAAATCAGCCAAATTGAATACGAGTGTAAATCAATAAAAACAGGACGAAACCGAAACTGGTGTGACAATAACACTTTTTTTTTTTTTTAAAGAGGTCAGGTTAAAATGGAGGGGGGTGGGGGGTGGTGGAGAGTCATGTATATATATACACGTGGGGATGGGAGGGGATTGCTTGGGTGTTGGAGTTTTACATCCTGGCAACATCTACGGTCATATTAGGACCGGTACCGACTTGTGAGAGTGTGCACTCATGGCGACTTTGTAGTGCTGCCCCACTGGTGATATCCCACTCTGTCACATTATCCTGCCAACCAGTCCATGCCCTATCCTAATAATGCTCGAGCACATGGCTAGGAAGCAACAAGTATAAATCTTTTATGTGATTGGTTTGACTCGACCAGGGTTCGAATCCCACCATCTACCAAAACGGGAGACGGACGCTCAACTCATTCGGCCATCCCGTCTGGTTCTATATATCTATATATCATATATTATAATATAGCATATATTATAATATAGCATATATTATAAGTGCTCTATAATAAGGAATGCCAGGAGGGGTGTCATTGACACGTCTCCGTGGGTTCTTTGCGGCCCTTGATGTCGTAGGTTTCTCTATGCTCTTGGAAATCTGAGACTGTCTCTCGCTCCCAATGCCACTGCCGCCAGCCATGGCTGTGTGTCCCACTCGGGCACGATCAGGATTGCGTGTGGGTGATCCGTTCTTATCTTCCTGGCCACTCTGCTGATAATGCTGAATGGTGGGAATATATAATAGAATTTGTTATTCCATTCCAAGGAAAACGCATCCACTTGCCAAACATTTTCATGATGCAAACCAATCTACCTGTGGTGTGCCCCACTTAATGCAAATTTGTTTAAATATGTTTGTCACTCAATGACCATTCTAAGTGATCATGAAAATGGCGGCTTTTCTTGTCTGTTAAGGTGTTCTGACTACCGGAGATATGAGCCACTGTTAGCCATATATCATGGTGCTTAGCCCAATTCCAGATCAATTTTGCTACTTTGTTGCAAGGTTTGGACCTAGTACCTCCCATTTAAGGAATGTAAGCCATCGCTGTAGTGTTATCTGTCAACACTCTAACATGAAACTTGGGGATACGCACTAAGCTACATTACCCTAAATAAACTGCACTAAGTTCTAACACATTAATATGATCTGAAATTTTATCATCTAACCAACGCCCTCGAGTTGCCTGGCAATCTCTATGAGCACCCCATCCTTCTAATGATGCACTCTGATCCCTCACTCTGATCTGAATCCACTAATAGCCACCCACATAAGATCCAAATGGGAACATGAGTGGGATGAAAACATTAATAAACTTAAAGAAATTGAACCATCTGTGGGAAAGCCAGCAGAGACTCATGCGGGAGGTCGGCGGGACCACGTGGTCCTTAGCCGCTGCCGTATTGGCCAGTCGTGGCTTATACATGCTTTTCTGCTCAAGGGGGAACCTCCCTCTGAATGTATTGGGTGTCAGTCCCCACTGACACTCAAACACATTTTACTAAGTTGCGTTGATTTTTTGGCCCTGCACCAACAGTTCTACACTGCAGACAGTATGCATGACCTTTTTACTAAGGTAAAACAGGAAAACATTTTAGCCTTTTTGAGGGACTGGACTGTACCACCTCATATAGTTTACTAAATAGATTCTATGAACTATTAATAAAACTTTTCTTTTTCTATGGGAATTTGTTTCCCTTGACCACAAATATATGATTGTGAGCTTTCTAATTTAATGAGTGTCTATATATATATGATCTATTGGCACATAATTGATTGTCTGCTTTTACATGTAAAAGCGATGGTTTGAACAAAAAACTAACATTTCTCGCCGTGAATATGGCCTATGCTGCCGACACGGCGTAAAGCAACCACCAATCAATGAATCATCAATCTAATGAAGCATCTGTCGTAACAATAGTGTTGGGTTCACCCATTGTAATGGAATTGGGAGAAGAATAAATGTTGGCATACCACCATTGCATATCGTCTAAGCCTCCTGTTGAAATAGTCATCTTTCTCTCAAAGTTGCCTTTTGTACGTGCTAATGCCCAATTCTTGTCTATTTCTAGCGACTTAATATGAGCTTTCCCATATATAGGATAGCTGGGGCATAGGCTATCATTATTCCTATTAATACTGCGACCTGCCTAATCTTCGGCCTCGTTAATGTTCTGCTGTTGTGAAAAACTTCTCTAGTTTTTGTTGTGTTATTGAAACAGTCATATTTTCTGTGTTTAACAGGAAACCCAAGCATTTTAACACCTTGGTTGGAGTAAAAACTGATTTCTTGTCATGATTGTCTGCCTTTGATTTTGCCATTATGAATGAATCGTCAATATATGGGAACCTAATATGCCCCTTTCCAGCCATTAATGAAAAAATGTTTCAACAGCTAAGTAAATAAGCGAGGAGTATAAGCTAAGCCATATAGTTGATCATTCCCAAACAAAACGGAGGAATTTCCTATCTGTTTTGTGAATAGATAGCGTATAATACGCATCTTTCAGATCCACACTGGCAAGCCAGGACCCTTTCGGGACCGAATCCCTAGCTGTTTCAAGGAAAAACCTCTTAAAATGTTTATATGTAACCAATTTGTTAAGCCTTGTCAATCCAGAATCATGCGGATTTTCCCATTTTGCCTGGGTCGCGAAAATATATTTGAAATAAATTTGCCTTCCTCATGAACAGCAGTCTCTATTATTCCTCTCTGACAAAATCTAATGCCCCTCTCTCATTTACATCAAAACGATATGGAAAAGGAATTGTTTCCTGTAAAGGGTGTTGTGTAAAGGGAATGCGTATTCCTTGCACTATACTCAGAATAGTTTGTTTGTTTGTTGTTGTTTTACATCCTAGCAACATCTAAGGTCATATCAGGACGGGTACCAACTTGTGACAGTGCGCACTCAGTGGTGACTTTATAGTGCTGCCCCACTGATATACCAGGCCTCCAGCACCATGACCTGATATCCCACTCAATCACATTATCTTGACACTGAGCCAACCAGTCCTTGTCCTATCCTAATAATGCCGAGCGCCAGGTTAGGAAGCATAAGTCATTGGTTTGACTTGACCAGGGCTCGAACCCCACGATCTACCAACACAGGAGACGGTCACTCTAACTCATTCGGCCATCCCGTCTGGTCACTCAGAATAGTCAAATTATCCGTAATTTGCCACTCATCTAAACAATTAGTTATACTTCCTGCCTGGAAAATGCTTACAGGTGTTTCCGTGGCCACCGGAGTTTGCGTTGCAACCTCTACTTGTTCCCTGGGTGGGGTAACGGCTTCTGGGGAGTAAACTCCCTCCTGAAGGCACGAGTCCCTTTGTTCCAGCTGAAGGACTGGCGCTGTCCTCTGCCCCTGGGCTGGAAGGCATAGCCCAAGCCCGACCGCCTCTGCCGGTGCGACGGTTGCGAAAATCCTGTGGCCCTCTCCTGAACCATGCATTGTTGGTGTCACTTGTCACCTCTTTACCGGCATCGGTACATACCGCCTTAAAGACGTATTCGAAACGTTCGTACGAGAGGAAGTTGCTGGCGGCTGTCAGCATGGCAAACCCCCCGTCGATATGTCGGGCCAACGACGAGAACTTGTTCTCGGCCTGCATACGGTTTGCAACAGGCGCAATCGCCGTCAAGGCTCCCTTTCTGAGTCGTCTGACTCAGGGACCGCCCTCCTTGTTCTCTTCTGAGATCTAGCCAGGAGCATCTGCTCCAGCTTCAGCAGGGCCGGCGTCTGGCCCGCTTTCCTCCCCCGACACCAGGTGTACCGGGGAGGCTTGAACCTTCACCACCGGTGACGAGTCCTCATCATCAGATATGGAACCTCAGGCTTACTGCGCTTCGTAGCCATCAGAAACCTGTAACAATCAAATGAAAGTTAGAGTGTGCTCAACCAAATGTCACAACAGGTTAAGAAACCCCAGTTTGTGCATTCACTGGTGTTGGAGAACATATTTACACCGTTCCAACACAGGCGTGAGAAAATTTTCTCGTGTGAGTGTCTCAGGGTTATGGTTCAAAACCAAAACAAAACGAGGGGTAGGGACCAGTGTATCGGTAGCCTCCCACACTCTCCATCCCATACACTTCTCCCACCTGTGGCTAATTATGCCAACAAATTGGAGAAAATGCTACGAAATTCGGAGGTACGCCTTAGTAACACAATGTGGGGAATCTTAACAGAAACCCAGGAACAAGTCCCAATGAGGTGTGGCTCAAACCATACCTCTCTCCGTTCGGCAACAGGCCGCATTTTAACATATGTAAAGAATGAAACTCGAAACCGAAAATCCCTTACGGGCCTCATACTTTTAACACTACCGTCACGTGTCTGCACGAGCCTCAAATCACCATGTCGAGGGACCTCACAAAACGTTAACAAAGACGTTAACAAAGACCAAAATACGGTCAAAAACCGCAGAATAACATTATCCTGTATCCTTGGGTTCTAAATTTTATTAATAATCAAATACTGACGAGGCTCATGTTGCTTAAGTTGGGTAAATCGATGAGAACCAGTGTCCGAAAATCCCTTACGGGCCTTGCTCTGTAGGCGACAGTCAACACCGATCTAGGTCACCACACTAGTACTGCGGGAGCCCATAATCACTCAGTCGAGTCACCTTTATATCGTTAAAACCGACCGAAAAACAGTAATTACCCAAGAATAAATATCCTCCTGTATTCTTGGTTCATAAAAGCACGTTAATATGAAAACAAAAGTGTCATTATCCTAGTAATAACATGAAATGTAAGCAAAAACTAAGCTGGAACCACACAGCGTGTGTCGCTGTGCTTGGATTTATGTTAATTGCTGGACCCGGATGTGCTTCCTTCTCCCTCGGCTACGAGTAGCCTGAGGCTTAGTACCGAGGTATAATATATTTTCAACAAAAAAATCAGTCTCCCTTCCCAAACCACAAGGGAAAGTCCAAAGCAAACAATTAATCATTGTTGGATGCAATGTCATATTCGGGGGTGCCCATACCGCCCCCCCCCCCCCCCCCCCCCCCACACACACACAGTCAGTCAGCACCCCGCCTTCCGGAATGTCGGGAATGTTCTGAGACACCGGTAGGTCACATGTCACATCCCTGTCATGTAGACACCCCCCCCCCCATCCACACAGTCTGTCACCACCCGGTTCACCGGAATGTCAGGATGTTCTGAGACACCGAGAGGTCGCATGTAACACTCCCCACATGTACACGCCCCCCCCCCCCCCAAGCTCCGCCCAGTCCTTCCAATACCGGCATACTGCCGGCCACATTATGGCAATCAACACTCGAAGGGGTATCGGCACAATTAGAATTCAAATGATGCACATTTTTAGCGAGGGCAAAAGAATCACATGAGGGCAAATGACGCACATGCCGATTGCTTGCTATAGACGAAATCGGCCCCTTGCTCTTTCATTCTTTACATTTATATTTCTTATGGCCCTTCGAACCACACTTGGAACATTTATGCTCATATATGCATTCCTCCTCTGTCCTAGAGCAACCGTCATCCCCGTTCCACTGATAACAACAGCGAGATGGTCTTTGACTACCTCCTGCCGCCTTCCTTCCAAAACCACTTCCCGCACCGGCTTTGCGCACCTTCGCATTCTGTGCGCCATAATGAACAGCACTTTCACCAGAATTTATTTTTGCAAAAGCAGCCATTCCAATCCTCTCTGCCGACTTCCGCACAGCCAAAGCATAGTCAAAATGCACGGTATCCCTGAAATAGTCGTCCCTCGCACCGCAATAAATACAACGTGCTCTAATATTGCTCTATAATCAGCTATATTCAACTCAGCAATGTCCAGCGCCCATGCACCAGTGGCAGCTAATACCTCATACCCATTTAATTTTCGCACTTCCTTTCCTGCAACAGTGTACCGTTTCAGCGCCCACTTACTGCGCCGTCTCCTGCTGGAGCTACTGTCACTCCTGCTGCGTGTTCGTCGTCGTCCCCCTTGTTCATGAGTATGCACCCGTGAGCGGCCATAGCTGGAAAATGCATTCAAAGCGTCCCCCGGCCCTTGTGGTGAAGCCCCCGCATACCACGCAGACGACGGCAGCCCTCCGTCGTCCACGCGGTCTGCTGTCCGCTGCAGCCGTCTTCCAAGCTGTCCGTCACACACCGTCTGGAGCTCCCTCATGCGCTCCTCAAGCGCCCCCCAGCCGTATTTCTGCTTCTAACCTGGCTATTTTGTCCTCCACTTTCTTCTCTCGGTCGTCCACCGACAACGACGCCAATGAAGCGTCCACTACTTCCAGCTCACCGCCTCCTCTTTTTTTTCGCCGCCATAGTCGAACGCCGTGTCGTCGGCCTTTTTTGCTCCTCCGCAATACAGGCCGCTTTGTCGTCCTTTTTATGCGACTCTCCACGGTCACGACAGAAGACCATGTCGTCTCCAAGCACGACGAACACGACAAGACGAACCGACAGCAGAAAACACAAACTTTCTGACAGCAGGAAAAAGTTGACAGACGAACCGCCGGTAGACGACCGGAGTCAAACCGGTAGGCAACAACCAAGCGAGCAGGAGATGTGGACAGTTTGAAAAGCAGGTGCACACTGGCCAAACAGAGGGGCGCAGGCCACGAGCACAAAGTGGCGCTGCAGTAGCAGGCGGTCATTAGGCCCCATTAGGCCAAACCAACTTACTTTTCGTTGGCGCACAAGGTTTAGGCCAAACCAACTCAATTCCGCACACACGCGGTTGGCTACTGCACAGTAGATAATATAAACAATAACGGAGGATAGGCCGCTCCGCCCTTTATATATCGATAAGTACTTATCCTATCTATATATGAGACTGTCTCAAAAGATGCTAAGCAATATGGGACAAATCTTTGTCCATTCTAACGATCAACATACTATCTGCTTATGCAACTGTCTCAGAAGGTGCTAAGCAATATGGGACAAAACTTTGTCCATTGTAACGATCAGCATACTATGTGCTTATGCATTTGCTCAGGATAAACTGATTTGTTTTTTTCAGTGTTTCATAATCCCAATACAATACATATTGATTTGAAGCAACGTCCTTGTGTTTTCAATGTAACCGTTTCTGTGCTGTTTTGTGTCAATCGTTACAATGGACACAAAAAAAAGAAGAGTTATCACCTTTTGAGATAGGATATATATATATATATATATATATATATACATATATATATATATATATCCTATCTATATATATAGATATATATCTATATAGAATTATAGAGCTTGCTGAGATAACAAAGTGGGACGGACACACACACACCCACCCTCCCTGAGTGGCAGACAGACGGTTCTTTACGTGAGTCTGATGTGCGCGGTTCTTGTGACCGACGTGTGTGACGACGACGTGAGTGACGACGTGAGTGACGACGTGTGTGACGACGTGTGTGACGCCGTGTGTGACGATGTGTGTGTGTGTGACGACGCGCTCGTCTCCACTTTTCGTTTTCCTTCCAAGTTCCAGCCCCCCCCCCCCCCACCCCCACCTTTTTTTGTCTCACTTGGACAATTTACACGCCGAAATGCACTCGAGAAATGGGGTTTATCGTTGTCCAAACAAAGCACACCCACACACACGCGAGCACGCACACGCACACACACACACACACACACACACACACACCCGCCATGCACCCATCCAACCCTGTTTTACCACCCCACCCCTTCACCCCCCACTGTCGCTGTCTTAAAATGGGGTCAGAGATGGTGAAAGAACAAGTAACTGGCCCTATTGGTGTGTTTTTTGTGTGTGTGGGTTTTAATTTTACTTAAAGTGAAATTGAGTTTGCGGGAAATGAACAGGTTTTGACTTAAAGCGAAATTGAAGTTGGGGAAAATGGAAGAGGTTTTGACTCAAAGAGAAATTAAGGTTAGGGGAAATGTAGAGGCTTTGACTTGAAGCGAAATTGACGTTGAGGGAAATGAAGAGGTTTTGACATAAAGCAAAATTGAGGTTGAGGGAAATAAAGAGGTTTTGACTTAAAGCAAAATTGAAGTTGGAGAAAATGGAAGAGGTTTTGACTCAAAGTGAAATTAAGGTTAGGGAAAATGTAGAGGCTTTGACTTGAAGCGAAATTGACGTTGAGGGAAATGAAGAGGTTTTGACATAAAGCGAAATTGAGGTTGAGGGAAATAAAGAGGTTTTGACTTAAAGCAAAATTGAAGTTGGAGAAAATGGAAGAGGTTTTGACTCAAAGTGAAATTAAGGTTAGGGGAAATGTAGAGGCTTTGACTTGAAGCGAAATTGACGTTGAGGGAAATGAAGAGGTTTTGACGTAAAGCGAAATTGAGGTTGGGGGAAATGAAGAGGTTTTGACTCGAAGCGAAATTGAGGTTGCGGGAAATGAAGAGGTTTTGACTTGAAGCGAAATTGAGGTTGAGGGAAATGAAGAGGTTTTGATGTAAAGCGAAACTGAGGTTGAGGGAAATGAAGAGGTTTTGACTTGAAGCGAAATTGACATTGTGGGAAATGAAGAGGTTTTGACTTGAACTTGAAGCAAAATTGAAGTTGCGTGTAATGAAGAGGTTTTGACGTAAAGCGAAACTGAGGTTGAGGGAAATGAAGAGGTTTTGACTTGAAGTGAAATTGAGGTTTGGGGAAATGAAGACGTTTTGACTTGAAACGAAATTGAGGTTGGGAGAAATGAGGCTTTGACTTAGTTAAAGCGAAATTGAGGTTGAGGGAATGAAGGGATTTGCTTGTTTGTTTGTTGGGGTTTTATGTCTGACAACATCTAAGGTACTGACTTGTGACAGAGCACACTCATGGCGACTTCAGTGTGCTGTCCCACTGGGGAGACCAGGCTGCTGGGCTTGCACCATGACCCGATATTCCACTCAATTACATTATCCTAATACTGAGCAAACCAGTCCTTGCCATATCCTATCAATGTCAAATGCCAGGTTAGGTATAGGACAGGTATTAATTTTCCCCATGCCATCACCTCTGCCAATTTGGATTCCCACTGCTATGTATAACTTACAGCGTCATCAATAATACACTGAAGATCAAGGAAACTCTTAGAAGGTAAACATGCTAGGCATGATATACCCAGGAGGTAAACTTTAAACCAAAACTAATGACCATTAATGCAAGCTAGTGAAGGCAGTCAATGAAAATAACTATAGGTAACCAAAGAGCTAACCAATTGTAGAATTAAGAGAATCACAGAGGGTGGGGAGATGTGGGAGAATGCTTACAAACAGAGAAAGAATGTGTGCAGTAGATAGCTACACAGCAACTGAAAGTAATAAACAAAAGGGGAACCATGATACTTTTACTGTCTAGCAGCGAAAACAAGTCATTAGACTTAACCGTTATGGGAAGCATAAAAACACCACCACCACCCAAAAAAATATTTTTTTAAATCAACAGCCAGTTGCTCTCATACCCTGTCTATGTGGTATGGGAGGTTAAAAATGCTTTGGGTCAGTAAAAGTGTAGGTCCAGGCTTTCTATCGACCAACTGTATAATGATGAAACCAAGACTATTCAGACTTATCCATGATAGGCAGTATAAATCTTCAAGAGTAACAAGTCAATGGTTTACTTGAACGGGGTTTGACCATATGATCACGTGATCACATGATCTCTAGCATGGGAATCGAGCCAGTGCACTCGAACCAAGTCTGCCTGGCAGTAACACCAACTTACTGTAACTAATAAATCAATAAAAATGTGAGTGCTAAACATGATAGTAGTACAACTAATAAAGGATAGTTATAATTAGCATCTGATCCTGTACCAGCTATTGTTATTGTTTGTACAAATAATAAGACAAATAATAGCACAAATAATATATATAATGCCTATAATATATATATGTAATATATATATAATATATGTTATATATAATATATGTTATATATAGTATATGTTATATATGTTATATGCTATGTATGTTATGTATGTCATATATGTTATATATGTAATATATATAATATATGTTATATATGTAATATATATATAATATATGTAATGTATATAATATATGTAATATACGCGATATATAATATATATACTATATGATATATATAATATATGTAATATGTATATAATATATGCAATATATATACTATATATGGTATATATGTTATGTTATATACGTAATTTATATAATATATTTAATATACGTAATATATGTAACATATAATATATATACTATATGATATCTATAATATATATACCGGGTTGCGAACCAATGCCGTCCAACCGGAACGCAGGAACATGAGTGGAACGGGTGGGAACGGGATTGGCGAAATACAATAATAATGATATATATATAATAAATCGGGTAACAAGACATAATAATAATAACAATTCAATATAATCGAGAACCGATTAACTATTCCTCCGCACCTTTATATTTGTATAATACTTATACCTCAAATATATGTAATATATATAATATATGTTATATATGTAATATATGTAATATACATAATATATAATATATATACTACATGATATGTATAATATATGCAATATGTATATAATATATGTAATATATGCAATATATATAATTTATATACTATATATTATATTATATATATGTGCATATATATGCGCATATATAAATATATATATATATATATATATATATATATATATATATATATGCGCATGCCTGGTTATCTACCCGTTTACAGTGTATCCAACTGAGGTTGGTTTCTGTACAATAAAACATTATTACTGCCATAAACCCTTACACCGCTCACACAACCGTTAACACTCCGGCCACACTGCCTCACACATCCGGATCAGCACCGTATGTGGGATAATAGGGTGGGGGTCTTACTTAAGTGTAACTGTGTGGTCTGGGTTTGTTGGAGGTTTACATCCAGGCAACAGCTACGGGCATATCAGGGCGGGTACCGACTTCTGACAGTGCACACTCATGGCGACTATTAAGTATTATTTATAGTGATGTCCCACTGGGAGCCCAGGTCACCAGTACCATGACCCGATATCCCAGTCAGTCATATTATCCTGATATTGAGCTAACAAGTCCTTACCCTATCCTAGTAATGCCAAGCGCCAGGCTAGGTAACGATAACTATCAATTCTGTAAAGCAACGGTTTGACTCGGCTGGGATTTGAATACTTAAGCGGATTGAGCAACGGACAGAATTGTCTAGTCCGGTGGCGTTCGGGCGTGATAAGTATCAAAATGTATTAAAATGTGTCAAAGTGTTGCGATATCGGGTCTAAGAACGGACATGAAAGGAACATGAACGGATAGCCAACGGACGAAACAAACTCAAACCGGACAAGAACCGTAGACGTCAATCCGGTGGTATCCATTCCAAGTTTTGTGCATGTTCAAAACTTCTAACGCATCGGCCAGATATCAACGGACACAAACCGGACTTTGTTTGGTTTCTTTCCATTTCCCCCAATCCGGTGTTGTGTGACAGGGCCTTTTACCTTCCCCACGAGAAGCCTGCATTCTCACTAATTTGGGTACTGCATCTGGTACAAGATGACCGAATGGTTAGGATGATCACTCGGTAATAAATAGCAGGAATGTGGGTTCGAACGCTGTTCTAGGGATAGTGACCCCTAGGCTCGGGTCTTTGTGAATTTGACATATATAATATATATTGCAGGCATATATTTCTGATGGATGACAAGCATGATGTGTTTGCTGTACAGTTTGTTTGTTTGTTGTTGTGTTACGTCCTAGCAACATCTAAGGTCATATCAGGACGGGGTTTGCTGTACAAGATGCAACTATCCAGTCATATGACTTTTTTGGCCCACCCCACCACCCACCCTCTCCTGGCACCACCCGTAACCATCATGAACAAACCATCAACACACCGAACATCCTACACAACTATCAACCTGTTTTAAACACATTGAATATTATATAAGACAGACAAATTGTATTGTCAATTATAAACTTATCATGTTTTATGAGAGGAACAATGTAACCCTCAACGATTGCTTGACTTGCCCTGAGTATACACTTTCTACTCGGTGGTGCTCCTCATTTTTGCATGAACTACAGTGACTGGTGCTGTAGATTACACAGCAGGAGCCACTCCCTTAATTCTACAGGATCGTGCTGTAACTAACACACAACAAATCAAACTTAGACTATATAGACTGTCAATTTTGAATTGTAAGATGGCCAGAAGACCCGTGCTGCGGTACTGACATTTCCAGTTGCATGAACCTCAGTGACTGGTGTTGTACATTATACAGCAGGAGCCACTCCCTTAATTCTAAAGGATTGGTGCTGTGACTAATACAGCACTGATCAAACTTAGATTATATAGACTGTCAATTTCAAATTGTAAGATGGCCGGAAGACCAGTGCTCCAGCGCTGACAAATGTCATATTCAGGTGAATAAACACTTTAAGCCCCAGTCATACCTACCCGGACGAGCCCTGGATTTTGAGCCGGACCACCCCCGGACCAGTCGCCCGAACCACACCGGATAAAATCGCTGTTTTCGTCATTTTTTGCCTCGCAATCACACCTTCCCAGGCGAGCCCCGGACCAGAGGCCGGATCGCCCCGGACCACCCCCGGTGTAGCCACGGACTAGTCCCGGACGAGTGATCCGGGGTAAACTGGGCAGTCCGGGGCGATCCGTGGTTGATCCAGGCTGATCCGGGTCTTCTCTGGGAGTGGTCCTTGGCTACGCCGGGGGTAGTCCGGGGGTGGTCCGGGTTAAACCGTGGTGGAAACGTGGCTCATCCGAGGTGAAACAGCCCCGGACCACCTGGACCGGTCCCGGTTCACCCCCGGACTACCCGGACCACCCCCGGATTGAGCCCCAGACCGCCCCGGATGTTTTAAACATTTTAAAACATCCTGGGCAGGCCCCGGACCAGCCACGGATCATGCCGGACCACCTCGGATGAGCCACGAATCACCCCGGATCGCCACGGACCACCTCGGATGACGGTCCGGGGCTCTTCCGGCCTCTGATCCGGGTAGGTGTGACTGGGGCTTTACCAACGAACAAAAAAACTTGCGGAAGGTTGATTGGTTGTTGGAGTGTTATGTCCTCACAACATCTAAGGTCATATCAGGACAGGTAGCAACTTGTACTAAGTTATAGCAGTGCACACTCATGGTGACTTCATACTAGTATAGTACTGCCCCAGTGGGAAATCATGCCGCTGGCACCATTACCCGAGGTCCCACTCAGTCACATTATCCTGACACTGAGCTGACCAGTCCTTGCCATAGCCTATTAATGCCGAGCGCCAGGCAAGGAAGTGATACGTATCAATTCTATAAGTAATTAGTTTGACTTGACCGGGAATCGAACTCCCGATCTCTCGGACACGGGGCCAGCACTCTACCGATTCGGCCACCGCGCCCGGTACCAGGCAGTTCTCAGGTTAATCAACATAAAGATACAAACTTGATTTTCATTTGTTGTCTTGTTTGTTATAAAGCATCTTTTTGAGCATGTTTTTGTTGTAAATCTGATACCACTAAATGTCGTCTGGTGTCGCTAGGGCGGCAGTAGACAATGATTGTATGCTTGACTTGTTGGAGTTTAATCACACCACACATGCCGTGTTGGCAGACGACAATAAAAAGCAGTGAACTTATCTCGAAGAGACGCTGGACTCTGTCAAGGACATGTGTATGTGTGTGTGTGTGTGCGTGTGTGCGCGTGCGTGTGTGTGTGTGTGTGTGTGTGTGCGCGCGCATGTGCATGCGCGTCGCGTTATATATAGGGATAGCAAAGTGAGGCTGTTTGAGACTCTCCCAGCATGCAGTCCAAAAATACGGCCGCCATGTTGGAAGTGTGATAATGAGTGATAATAGGGGTGACATAAAATCCTGGCTAGTACTATCTCTGGTTGAACCGCCCATGCGATAAGACGGCACTGTTAACAGTGTCATTATTACGTTTTGTTTCCTGTTACCATTACCGTTTCTGGCTACCATTTACTCCATTTGCGATTTGTTATTAATCAACAAGAATTGGACGGTTGTGGAATCGACCCATTCAGCAGTAAATAAGGAGTAGGTGAGTAGACATGCTTTCAAAATGGCCAATTAGCACGCTTTCATGACATCACTTAACTTTCCATCCCTCTACTATATGTGCTCGAACTGCGCAAGTGTCTTGTGTTTGCATGCATGAATGGCTGAAAGTTTGTTCATTAGTTGGGGTTTTACATCCTAGCAACATGTAGTCATATCAGGACGAGTAACGTCTTGTGAGAGTGCGCACTCATGGTGACTTTATAGTGCTGCCCCACTGGGAGATATCAGGCTCTGATCCGATATCCCACTCAGTCACTGAACTAACCAGTCATTGCCATATCCTAGTAATGCCGAGCATTACTAGGATATGCTTAGACCTAGCAACAAGTACCAATTTTGTAAGTAAGTTTGATTCGGTTGGGATTCGAACTTCGGACCTTCCACACGGGAAGCCTGGGTTCTACCGATACAATTTGAAATTCCAAATTTGTATTAATTTCAGATTGAACATTTCAATTAAAAGAAGCCATGGGTCCCCTTCTTCTCCATTTCTGCTATAGTTTATTTTCCCAACTGGTCTAAATTTGAAAGAAGTAGGCCTACTCATCAAATGGTACTCGTACCATTACTACTTTACTCGTACTATTACTACTTTACTACTCTTGCTACTCATATAGTTTACTAAATAGATTATATCAATTATTAATAAAAACTTTTATTTTTCTATGGGAATTTGTTTCCCTTGACCACAAATATATGATTGTGAGCTTAATGAGTGTCTATTGGCACATAATTGATGGTCTGCTTTTACATGTAAAAGCGATGGTTTGAAAGAAAAAAAAATTTCTTGCCGTGAATATGGCCTATGTTGCCAACACGGTGTAAAGCAACCACCAATCAATCAATCAATCAATCAACTCCTGCTACTCTTTCTACTAATATTACTGTCATTTTTTGTTGTTGGTAAAACAGTTTATTCATAAGGATACACATTTTTTCAGTGCCGAGGCACTGGTCTTCCAGCCGTTCACATTACATTGTAAATAGGTAGATCAGCGGGTACTTAGATAGGGCATATTAGTAGATTATGAAAGGGGTTAGCGTGTTCGCCATAATAAGTTCAGAGTTATGGGCTAAGATGGTGGGTCGCTGCAAAAACTGTGCTGCTATTATGGTATAGCTGAGGTAAGTAATTCTATTATTCCACATAAGGTGCTGATCTAGATACTATCACTACTATCATTACTGTCATTATTATTATTATTATTATTATTATTATTATTATTATTATGATAATTGATCCGAAAGAGGGACCGGATGTGCTGACCGAAACAGCAGAGCGCAGGTTTGACGAACAAACATAAAGTTTGTTTTATTTAACGATGCCTCTAGAGCACATTCATTTCATATCATCGACTATTGGACGTCAAGCGCAGCGCAGGTTTGACGTGCTGAAAGTAGGGAGTTTGAATCTCAGCCGAGTCAAACCAATGACTTATAACATTGATACGTGTCGCTACCTAGCCTGACACTCGGCATTAATAGTGTCATGGGGGTGATGAAAATGGGAAATATTACGCCTAGAGTGGGACTCAAACCCACGTCTCTTTGCATTCCGGGCCAGTGTGCTAACCATTACACCACCTAGGCTCCCTGATATCACCATTCTACCCACGCATACCTGCCTATGTGGTTACTTACCTGAGAGGTCAGTGCAGACTATTACACTCGTCCCCCTGGAATTGTAAGTCTTTTAATGCTTACAATTACATCAATCAATCAATCAATAGTTCCATCCTCTAGTCGAGGGTTGGATGCAATGGTTCTCCACTTGTCCCGATGTTGTGCTGTTCTGATAGACTGTGAATAATTCAAGCCTGTCCACTGTGAAATATTTGTAAACCATGATGTTCTTGGTCTCCCTCTCCCTCTGCTGCCATTCACCTTCCCTTCCAACAATGTACGGTATATTGAACTCTGACGAATGATGTGGCCAAAATAAATAAGTTTCTTTGTCTGTATAGTGGCAAACAAGCTTTTCTTATTTTTAATTTTTCTGAGAACTTCTTTGTTGGTGATCTTCTTTGTCCATGATATTTTCATCATCCTTCGATAAGTCCACATCTCAAATGCTGCTAAACGTTTGTACATTTTCTTAGAGATTGTCCATGTCTCTGCCCCATACATTAGAGTAGACCACACATAACACTGAAGAATACGCTTCCTTGTTTGTATTAATATCTTACTTGATGTTAACACTCTATTCATTTTGGAGAATGTTGTTCGGGCTATTGTTATCCTTCTTTTAATTTCTTCCTCACATCTCCCATCATTTGTAATCTTTTGTCCGAGATATATGAATTCGGATACTTGTTCTATGTTTGTGCCATCTATGGTTATATTGACATTTGGTTTATCTGTCTTTTTACTTATAACCATTGTTTTGGTCTTCCTGGCATTCATCTTCATGTTGAATAGTATTCCAGCTTTATTGATTCTATTCACTATATCTTGTAGGTTTTTCTCACTGTCTGCTAGTATTACACTGTCATCGGCATATCTAAGATTGTTGATGTTCATGCCACCTATTGTCACTCCCTTGCAATCTTCAATGTGTCTGAAAATCATCTCTGTGTACAGGTTAAATAGACATGGTGACAATACACACCCCTGTCGAACTCCTCGTTTAATCATAACTTCATCCGATAGGCCCTGCTCCATTTTTATAAATGCACGTTGTGTCCAGTATAAGTTCACAATTAGTTTAATGTCTTTGCCATTGACACCAATATCTTGTAAACATTTGATTAACAGTTCATGATTGACTCGGTCGAAGGCCTTCTCATAGTCAATAAAGCAGGCATAAACATCCTGGTTCACTTCACAATAACGTTCACAAATCATTCTCATATTGAAAATCCCTTCACGTGTACCTCTTCCAGATATAAACCCACTTTGTACGTTACTGATTTGTTCTTCAATTTTCTGTCTGTTTCTCAGTAAAATTATTTTCAGGATCATCTTCAACATATGACTCATCAGGCTTAGTGTTCTGTACTCAGTACACAATGTTGGTTTTAGCTTCTTTGGGAGTCGTACAAATATGGATTCATTCATATTCAATGGTATAAATCCAGTCTCATAGATGTCAGTTACTAGCTTATGAATGATTTGAATCCCCACTTCATCTAGTCCTTTTATCATTTCTGATGTTATCTGGTCACTTCCAGGAGCCTTACCTGCCTTTAGATCATTGATAGCCTTCTCAACCTCTGATACTAATATAATATTCCCATCTTCTTTCTCAATTGTGGGTGGGTTCCCTCTGTCATCATTGTATAGTTCGTTTACATATTCTTCCCATCTGGACTTTATTTCATCTTCTTCAAAGAGCATTTTGCCGTCTTTGTTCTTGATACATTTACTGCTTCTCTGTCTGTATCCTTGACCTGTTATCTCTTTCACTTTCTTGTGCATCTCTCTTGAACGATGTTGAGACTCAAGTTGTTCCACTACTTCACACTTCTTATTCCACCATTCATCTTTAGCTTTTTTGCATTCATCTTCTATTTCATTCTTCAGGTGTTTGTATTTAGGTGGATCAGTGGTTTTCACTTTCTTCCTTTCTGCCATCTTTTCTAGTATGGTTTGCGTCATCCATGATTGCTTTGTCTCTCGTTTTTTATTTGGTAACACCTCCTCTGCTGACAATTACATATGTACATGCAATTCACTAACACACACATACACAGAGTAGGTTCAACAACCATACAGCGTGTACCTTGTACAGGAACATGGTCACGGCAACCAGTGTCATGGGGGTGATGAAAATGGGAAATACTGTGTCTAGAGTGGGACTCGAACCCACATCTCTTTGCATTCCGGGCCAGTGTGCTAACCATTACACCACCTAGGCTCCCTGATATCACCACACTACGCACGCCTACCTGTCTATGTGGTTACTTGCCCGAGAGGTCAGTGCAGACTACTACAATAGGATAGAACAAGGACTGGTTAGCACAATATCAGGTTAATATGACTGAGTTGGATATTTATTGGGTCATGGTGCCAGCACTATAATTAGTCGCCATGAATGCACAGTCACAAGTCAGTACTAGTCCTAATTTGACCTTACATATTGCTAGGACGTAAAACAACAAGAAACAAGTAAACATCCTAAGGAGGAGTGAAAAAATGCACACATCTTTGGTTCAAGTTTGGCTCATCCTCTGCGATACTGGAAGAACTAGCGCGTTCTCTGTGGCGGACTGGTTAGAGTGACTTTTTTCTAGGTCAGACACCTAATCAAGCTAGGACGTAAAATAACAACAAACTAAGCTAATCTGAAAGTCGGTGGTTCGATTCCCCATGCCATCACCTCTGCCAACTTGGATTTCCATCACTGTGTATAACTTACAGCGTCATCAAAGGCCAGTTGCTCTCATACCATGTCTATGTGGTGTGGGAGGTAAAAAAATCCCTTGGGTCGATAAAAGTGTAGACTCAGGCTTTCTATCGACCGACTGTCTAAAGGTGAAAACAAGACTATTCAGGCTTATCCATGATAGGAAGTATAAATCTTCAAGGAAAAAAAAACTTGAGAGGAGAGGTGTGGAATGGGGTGGGGGGGCGGGGGGGGGGGGCTATTACACTACCATTACCAGAACTAGTAGCCATTTGCAACATGGTCACCGCTACTAAAGATTGTATCGAGATGTCACAATGAGAGCTCCTCCAGTGTGAAGAGGCGACTGTACAAGTGGACCCCGATGTCTCGGGATCAATAACCCAAGGGGGCAGCACGTAGATTGGTTGGGTTGTTGATTGTTGGGAGTTTTACGTCCTTGCAACATCTACGGTCATATCAGGATGGAAAAGTAAAGAAAAGCTTGTTTCATTTAACAATGCCTCTAGTGTGCATTGATTTTTGTATCATCGGCCATTGGATGTCAAACTCAAAGATGTGATCATTCTGACATATTCCTTTGGAGGAAACCAGCTGCCGCCACATAGGCTACTCTTTCCGATAAGCAGCAATGGGTCTTTTCTATGCACTTTCCCACAGACAGAACAGAGCATACAAGTCTTTGATGAACCAGCTGTGGACCACTGGTTACCCCAGGTTCTTATACAGCTTGCTGCTTTGCTTATTTATTTATTGGGGGATTTACATCCTAGCAACATTTAAGTTCACATCAGGTTGCGTACCGACTTGTGACTGTGTACCACTCATGGCGACTCCATTGTACTGGCAGCCAGAAAATGCATATATTTAGATAATGCAATGCATCACCAGTAAATATGCCAGATTGAGGTGATTTTTAAGCTGCATATATACAGTAAAATCTCTCTAACCGACCACCTCGACAGATCGACCACTCCGCTATATCGATCGCTTTATTTGGGTCCCAAACTATGGCCCATACAATACTACTGTAATGATTAAAAAAAACTCTCTAAACTGTCCACCTCCGTAAATGCACCATTTAAAGTCGGTCCCATGGCCGGTCGATTTAGAGAGTTTGTACTGTAGTTCCATGAAAGCATTAACTTTTAAAAACCAGAACACTTACCTAGATTTCATCACACATAACTTAGCTACTGGAGCACTCGTTAAATGGACCTGGAATAGGCTGGAACTGTACTCCAACAAATGCTCTCCAAGCAGACCTTTGCAGTTTGTGTATGCAAACATGTGGAGGGAGAGTACCACAATGGCTGGTGTGCAAGTGCAATCTAAAATAAAAGGGTTCCATGGTGTTCACCGGTCTGTGGGGAACCATATTTCGTCGTGTGGGAAACCATATGAGGTCATGTGATGACGGATTCCCAGGCTTGACGTCATTCATATATTATTACATTCTGAGTTTGTTTGTCATCGCAGTGGACAATAAATTCCAGGCGACTTTAAGCAGGTGTTCCTGAATAGAAGGGGATACTAAACAAATTTAATAGAACCTGCTCCTGCTGTGTTTGGTATGGTTGTTGCAGTTTTACATCCTGGCAACATCTAAGGCCATATAAGAACAGGTACCGGCATGTGACAATGCGCGCTACCAGACGGGATGGCCGAATGAGTTGAGCGTCCGTCTCCTGTTTTGGGAGATCGGGAGATTCGAACCCATAAGTCTGTGGGTTTGAACCATGGTTGAGTCAAAGCAATGACTTAAAAATTTATACTTGTCGCTTCCTAGCCAGGCGCTCGGCATTAAAAAGTATAGGGCAAAGACTGGTTGGCTCAGTGTCAGGATAATGTGACTGAGTGGGATATCAGGTCATGGTGCTGGCAGCCTGGTTTCTCAGAGGGGCAGCACTATAAAATCACCATGAGTGTGCACTGTCACAAGTCGGTACACATCCTGATATGACCTTAGATATTGCTAGGACGTAAATCAACAACAAACAAACAAATGGCAGTGTGCACTCATGGAGAATTTATAGTGCTGCCCCACTGAGAGACCAGGCCACCAGTACCATGACCTGATACCCCACTCAGTCACATTATCCCGACACTGAGTCAACCAGTCAAAATAAAAGCTACTTGAAACAGAAGTAAAGTATATTATAATTAAACAATATGGCAGAAGGTAAAAGCTGTCAGAGTATGCGCCTTTAATTTATCAGTATTTGACCGACTGTCGGACTTTAGACGACTGCGCCTGCGGGACGATGGCGACGCAGTTATTTAGTTTCCATTGGAACGCGTCGCGATGCCACGCCCACCCGCAGTGCGTCAACCAATCACTGACGGCGCCTGCGCCGGCCACGTGAGGGTGGGTGAGTGGGTGGGTTAGCGGGAGGAGGGTGTCGGAGCGGTGCGACTGCGCATGCGCTGAAAACGGCGTCGGGAGCAAAGCAAAGGCGCACGGCCATTGAGTTTGCCTATAAGTGTAGGGCAAAGCTGCCATTTTATTCAAAATTGATAGAAATACATAACAATTTGGCACAAACATGGACGGAAGGATGCAATATAATAATATACGGAATATGTTTAAGACACAACTCTCAGTAATTAAGCATTTTGAGCTAAGAAACATACAATTTCAGTCACTTTATAGGCTGATGTTTACATCACCATTGGCATTGCATTGATTAGCCAGAAGTAATTCTTGTTCTAAATATTAAAATGTCAAATGTGTCAACAAAAACTTGTTTCAAAGAAATATATAACCAATATCTGATTAACCCTACTCATTTTCTATTTCTACATATGTCTTAACCATAGGATATAAATAAAAACATGAATAAAATAAGTAAAACTGACTCTGGCTATGGCTCTAACACTAGTCTGAGTGCCCAGATTTGTCTAAATCTAAATGCACATGGCATAAGATGTGCTGATTATATTGATGTAAATGTGATGCTAGATAAAAGATTAATATCTTAATTTATTATATATATATTTTTAGTTAGTGTTCTATGTTTCAAACAAGAGCTGAGATGAGCTGAAACTAGCACATTTCATAGCTGCACCCAGTGTATTAGCATCTGCCATGTGCTTCTCACGGGTTTGTTTTGCTCTGACGTATCCCACAATGCACCGTGCGGCTGGAAAGGTGATGTAGTCTATTCTGCCTGACTCTCCTCGCTCCTCTCCGCGGTAAAGCCCCAGTCACACATAGCCGGATGAGCACCGGATTTTGAGCCGGACCACCCATGGATCAATGGCCCGGATTGTCCTGCACCATCACGGATAAAATCACTGTTTTCGTCAATTTTTGCCTCGCAGTCACACTTTCCCAGACGAGCCCCGGATGAGCCCCGGACTGCCCCATACCACCCCCGGACTGCCGCCGGACCCGCCCCGGACGAGGCCGGACCACCCCCGGACTACCCCGGACCACCCCCGGACTTTCCCGGATCACCCCCGATCTTACAGGGACAGTCCGGGAGTGGTCCATGGCTAGGCCGGGGGTAGTCCTGGATAGTCCGTGGATGGTCCGGATCAAACCCTGGCTCAAAATGACCCCGGACCCCCCCCCCCCCCCGGACAGGCCCGGTCCACCCCTGGATCAGGCCGGATTGAGCCCCGATCGCAAAATCCCACGGACCACCCCAAATGTTTTAAACATTTTAAAACATCCGGGGTTGAGCCCGGACGGCGCCGGACGAGCAACGGATCAGGGGGTGTTGGCACGGACGAGCCACGGATCACCCCGGACCACCCCGGATGGTGGTGCGGGTCTCATCTGGCCCCTGATCCGGGTATGTGTGACTGGGGCTTAAGCTGTGGCACCACTCCGGTCTCTACAATTTCCACTGCCCTAAAGCCGACCAGTTCAGCCACGGATGGACGGAAAGTTTGTTTTATTTAAAGCTGCATAGTCCGATGAAGATTCAAGTTTTCAAAATCAAAACAATTATCTAGATTTGATTCTACATATCTAACTTAGATACTGATGCACTTATTAAGTATTTATTGCCACATAGAAGGGAACACTGAGTTAATTTAATAGAACCTGTTACTGCAGAAGCCTGTGGTATCAGAGTTTTGATGTGCTTGCCAAAATTATTTTCACATGTTTGAATTTAAAATATCTCAAAAGGTAGCCATTTCAATTAAAAAGTAAGGTAGATTATAGTAATCAATTTAATATACTTTCAGAAAAATGTCAGAAATTCTAAACCATCGGACTATGCAACTTTAACGATGCCTCTAGAGCACATTTCTAGAATTGTTATTTGTAGCCAAGCAGTTATAAGTCCAAAAAGCCAATACCACCATTACTGGATACTTGTTCTCATTTTCTTCATTTGAAAAGTATGAAATTTAGAAGCCTATGTATGTGCAAAGTGACTGACAGTTTTGTAGGGAATTGGATATTTGTTAGCTCAAAGTATTTGAAGAAGTTGTGCTGGCTTTTCTTAATGTTGTAGTTTAGTATCTTTGACAACAATTGATCTGGTCCCTTATCATTCTTGTGAGTGATAGCAGTGAAAAAGGCCTTTGCTGTGACAGGCATGACATAAAATATAATCAATTAATCCATCTTGATCCTCCTTGAATCCATTTTATCCACCCAGGGCCCATATGCATGATGCGGTGTTAGCGGCGTTTGGTGTTACAGCCTGACACCGTTTAGCTATCACCGAGGTCGGGAATTATGTCATGCGGTATGTACAGGCGCCTAACACTTTCATTATAGCTAAACGTGAATTTATTTATAGATTTGGGAAATCCCTCTGAGCCTGTTGCCGGCGAGCATCGCTATTTCACAATATCGCCGCCGATTCGGCAGCCGGGAACCAGCAGGCTTGTTACAGGTGAGCCTGTTGCCGGCGAGCACCGCTACTTGACAATATCGCCACCAAACCGGCGTCGGCATTAATATCGGTTCCATTATTGGTTAAATTTTACCAAAATTCAGCAGCGGCATTAATATCGCTTGGAATTTGGGATTAATTTCCTGAAATTTTCACTTATTGAGTATGTAATTCTGTTAAATATGATAGCGGCGGCATTAATATCGCTTCGAATTTAGGGTTAATTTCATGAAATTTCACTTATTGCATATGTATTTGGACCTAATCGATACCTAACACCGCCTGTAAACCTGCTATGGAACAGGGTTAGCATACCCTCGTTTACAGTCCTGGTGTTAGCCCCATCACTGACTCTTGCATGCGACTTTTCGCCGCTAAACTGGAAATCCTGGCCAAAACCTGTTTTGGCTCGCTAACACCGCATCATGCATATGGGCCCAGATCTGGTAGAAGGTCAAAATTAAACATATAAATAGCTGGCAGGCTTGGGGTGATAAATGCTACAAAGCATGGGGGGGGGGGTCCGATTTCCAGGGGGTCTGTGCTTTCCTAGGAACTTGGAAAGCCTGGGGTGTGCGATTTCCAGGGTTAGCGATTTCCTGCTACACCGGATCGATAGGCTGACCCACACTTTCACAGGTGGACACTCTACTGCCTGAGCTATGTCCCACTCCAAACTGCCATGAGTGGTCCATGTGGTGGCAGCTGAGGACCACTTGCGCCCACCTACCACCGGCATGATTTGCGTGGTGGTTTCCACACAGATGGGAACCATTTTAGGTGATTAGTTATTTGTATTTTTTTCCCACCCATGCTGCTATATGGATTTGAGATGAGTGAAGAAGACTGGTCTCAGATACGGTGTAATGTTAGATTTCAGAGCTTTTGTTTCTCAGCCCGATTATTTCCTGGGATGCCAACAGTTTGTTTGTTGTTGTTTTATGTCCTAGCAACATCTAAGGTCATATCATGACGGGTAGCGACTTGTGACAGTGCGCACTCATGGCGACTTTATAGTGCTGCCCCACTATGAGACCAGGCCGTGGGATGCCAACATGGCCAGGCACTGAGCACAAGCTGCTGCTAACGAGGTCATTTTCCTTTTATTAGTGGGTTTTTTTTTAAGGGTGGTCTGTTTCTAGCTAGCAGACATGAAAACAAATCGCTGCAAACAGCAAAAGGAATTTGGAGGTTTGTTTGTTTGTTGTTTCAAGTCCTAGCAACATCTAAGGTCATATCAGGACGGGTACCGACTTGTGACAGTGCACACTGGTGGCAACTTTTATAGTGCTGCCCCACTGGGAAATCAGGCTGCCGGCACCATGACCTGATGTCCCACTATCCTGACACTGAGCCAACCAGTCCTTGTAATATATGCTAATGAGACACGTGACCACCCGTGACGGCATGACATCACTAAGTATCAATAAACACTCGTTTACCAGATCTTGACTTGTCAACACTACATTACATTGTGTCAGATATTTATCTGATTGATTACAGTAGAAGTGGTGCTATCAGGATTGAAACCCCCAGCACCATTAAACCTGCGTGACAACATGGGAACAAATTGGAGGACCTGGTACAATTCATACCTGATTTATGCTACTGCGTCCGGAGCGATAAACAAGACAGACAAAATACAGTGCTCAGTGTTCCTGCATGTCGCAGGGATCGAAGCTCAAAAAGTATATGCAACGTTGAAAATAAGCAATGCAGACCAAGAACTGTATAATTTACAGCGTCATCAAAGGCCAGTTGCTCTTATACCATGTCTATGTGGTGTGGGAGGTTAAAAATCCCTTGGGTCGGTAAAAGTGTAGGCTCGGACTTTCTATCGACAAACTGTCTAATGGTGAAAACAAGTCTAGTCAGACTTATCCATAATAATAGGCAGTATAAATCTTCAAGAAGAAAAAAAAAAAGGAAAAAAAAAAAGAGAAGAAAATTACACCGCTCATTGAAGCCTTCCAGAACTACTGCGAAGGTAAAACTAACATTACAGGAGCGAGATACCAGTTTAACTTGTATAGGCAAAAAAATGAAACAATGGAAACAATGTATACATATGAGAATTAAAGACCAGGATAACTTATTGTAACTATGGAGACATAGGAGGCTCAATGCTATCCAATAGGTTAGTGTGTGGCGTGAAAAGTGACAGACTTAAGCCGTGTTCACACCAGCGCGTTAAGTCGCCTCAACTAGTTCACCTCCTATAGTTTGGCTCACATTCGCCGTGTGGACGTGACGCTGAGGCGGATTAGGGCTGATTCGCCTCATCTAGTTCGCTTCAAGTAAACCACGTCGCGAGGTAGTATATATGAGGCGAACTAGCTTAAGTCGGCCCATATTGCCTGTGTGGATGGTAGCGGTTTAGATGAGGCGGATTAAGGACGTCACAGTCGAGACCTGAGTTTGTTGACTTTCCGTTAAATTTGCTCGATGAACCTGCTAGAGGTGCACAGATATTTTTTTCATCATTTATTTTTAGGGTTTCACTGCCCAGCCGAAGTTTTGACCATTCCAAAACAATATGATTCAGTCGAAACAGATCTAGGTCGAACCCACACTCTCTCGTGCTGACGTTGACTAACCGAAACTGTCGCTGGTTAGTATGGACTTGCTCATGCACAGATATCGATTTCCGCCTTAAACCGATCCGTGTGTGGACATGACACTAGTTCGCCTCATCTAGTTCGTCTTATCTAGTTCGGCCTAAAGTTGTGTGTGTGAACACGGCTTAAGAGACATTTTACTGCAAACGCCAAATTTGACACTGGATCAATGCATAGAGAAATGCTGGATGAGTGAGTACAGTGGAGCACAACTGAACAATGCAGTCAACGAGATGCAAGAAGCACGAGTAGATCAAGTAGCGAGATGAGACAATCAATGGTCGGTAGCATGGCAACCTAGGTATCAACAACAGAGAGGAGACAGAATGCAGGTACAGTGCCACAGGAAGACAAACTGACAGTAACCAGCGGCAATGAAGACAATGATGTCAGCCTGTTCATCGGAATGATAACGCAGGACAGCATCTATAAACAAGACCTGTGGTTCACTGAAGTACAAGTCGAAGGAACACCAGTTCATTTCAAATTGGATACAGGATCGGAAGCTAACATAATTCCGAGAAGATTATTGAACAAACTACAGAATACCAAAATCAATCCACCACGATGCACTCTCATAACATATATGGGGGAACACATCAATCCCGATGGGGAAACAAGCATAACCGATCCTCGGGAAAGAAGCATTTGTGAGGCTCAACCGAGTGGCACGGATCAACGAAATCGAGACAGCTAAAGAAGGCGAAGACCCAGAAGAAATGGTAAATAAATATAGCAATGTATTTAAAGGTTTAGGTACAATTAAAGTAAATGCTAAAAATACATATAGATCCATCCATTGAGTCTGTAAATGATCCACCGAGGCGCATCCCACATGGCCTAGAAAATGAGGTATGTAAAGAATTAGATAAAATGTTAAAATTAGGAGTAATTGTAGAACAAACAGAGCCAACTGCATGGGTAAATTCAATAACAATTGTCAGAAAACCGGGTAAAATTTGCATATGTCTAGACCAAACTAAATTAAATAAAGCTATATTAAGAAGTCCATACACAACACAGACTATAGAAGAAGTAGTAGCTAAAACACACGGGGCAAAATACTTCTAAGTTCTCGATGCCAGTAGCGGATACTGGCAAATAGAATTAAGACAATGACAGTTCAAAGTTATGTACTTTCATCACACCATGGGGGATACATGCGACTACCCTTTGGAATAAAGACTGCTGGTGATATTATTATTAACGAAATGAACAAGATACTAAATTGGCTACCCAGAGTAAATGTAATTGCAGATGACATATTGATTTACGGAAAGACAGTTAGCGAACATAACAAAAACCTACAATTGGTATTAGAGAAAGCAAGAGAAGTAAACCTAAAACTAAACCCTGAAAAATCGAAAATTTGCTAAACTGAAGTCAACTATGTAGGACATGTTCTAACACAACAAGGTCTCAAACCAAATAAACAGTGCATTGAAGCAATAATAAACATGCCAACACCTACAGACAAAGCCGCTGTACAACAATCTTTGGGAATGATGGGTTATGTTAGCAAATTCATCCCTAATATCTCAGAGGCAGCAAAACCATTAAAAATATTGTTAAGCAAGGAAACAGCATGGCATTGGGATGAAAAACAAGAACATGTGTTCAACACACTCAAAACACTACTAACAGCAGTGCTTAAATATTATGATGTACATAAAAAAACACTTCAGGTAGATGCATCCAAATCCGGGCTAGGTGCCACACTATTCCAGGAAGGGTTACCCATAGCAATGGCGTCAAAGGCGTTAGACGACACACAATCAAACTATGCTGTTATAGAAAAGGAGTTACTGGCAATATGTTTCGGATGTGTTAAATTTCATGAGTATATATTTGGCAAAGAAATAACTGTAGAAACAGATCACGAACCGTTAGTGTCTATAATGACAAAGCCACTACACAAGCTATCAACACATATGCAAAGAATGCGAATGCGGTTGCAAAACTACAATATAAATGTTGTGTACCTAAAAGGGACAAAAATGTATTTTGCAGATACACTCTCAAGAGCACCCGTAAAAAGTACGGAGCCTCACAACCTCTTCGACCGGGAAGTAACAGTAGCAGCCATTCACATGATACAGGACAACTCTAAATGAGATCATAAGATGGTTGACCAAATAAAACCATACTTTACATATAGACACGACATAACAACAAACAACAAAGTAGTCCTAAAAGGAAACTGTATCATAATAGCAAAAATAATGCAAAGCGAAATACTCAATAAAATACATGAAACACACTTCGGTATGGTAAAAATCAAATAGCTAGCCAGAGATTACATATTTTGGCCTGGAATAGACAAGCAAATAGAAGACAAAGTTGTAGTGTCCAATATGCCAAAATCTTAGAAACCAACAACATGCCGAGCCACTCATCAACCACAAAATTACAACCATACCATATTACAAAGTAGGAATAGATTTCTTCAAAATAAAACAAAAAACATTCCTATTAGTTGTTGACTATTTCTCCAAATTTCCAGAAATAGTAGAAATGAAAACACATCTAGTTTCCACAGAATAAAAGAGTTGAAAATCCTGTTCTGCAGACATGGAATTCCGAACATTGTGATATCTGACAATGGTCCTCAATTTTCAAGTAATGAGTTCAAAGAGTTCACTACTATGGATTCACACATAAATTCTCGAACCCAATGTACCCACAAAGCAACAAGCGGAAAGATACGCGCAAACAATAAAACAAATGATAAAGAAATCCATGCTTGACAAAAAAGACATACACCTAGCACTGCTAAACTACATAAACGCCCTATTAACTGGCCTAAACGCATCACCCGCATGACTGCTCATGAGCAGAAGATTAAGATAGAAAATTCCAACACAACAAAAAGAGCTAAAGCCTGCAATAAAAACAGTCCAAAATTCAGGTTTCGCTATATTCTAAACTATTCTAAATATATTATAAAATACTAATCGACTTGCTGATCGCTCTCCAAGTCTCTACCTAGTAACCCTCATTGTAAGTTGACTTGGCAGTTGAGGGTTTACTAGCCTGGCCACCTGCCAGGGCCTTTTGCCTGTCAGTATCACGCCTCCTAAGGTGAGTGCAAATACACCAGTCCAGGTTTCTGGCACCTCTAAGGTTGGGTGTTGGAGTTTCACATCTTTGCAACATCTCAGGTCATATCAGGATGACCCGATATCCCACTGAGTCACATTATCCTTACACCAAGCTAACCAGTCCTTGCCCTATCCTGTTAATGGTGAGCGCCAGGCTAGGAAGCGGCAAGTATTAATTTGATAAGTCATTGGTTTGACTCGACTGGGATCTGAACTCCGGATCTCCTGCACCGCACACGAGGCCCGCGCTCTAGCGATTTGTCCATGGGTGGTGGGTTCGATCCTACCACCAGCTGTCTCTTCTTTTTGACTCCAAACATCTTCTTGTCGCAAATCTTCCTTTTCAGGGGTGCCACAAAGAGTAAAAACCTTGAAAATTATGTCTGGTTTTTAAACTTTTGCAAATGACTATATATGAATGCATGCATGTATGTATGTATGTATGTATGCATGCATGTATGTATGTATGTATGTGTGTATGTATTTGTGTATGTATGTATGTATGTATGTGTATGTATGTATGTGTATGTATGTGTATGTATGTATGTATGTATGTATGTATGTATGCATGCATGTATGTTTGTTATGTTTGTTTTGTTTGTTTGTTGTTGTTTTATGTACTAGCAACATCTAAGGTCATATCAGGACGGGTACCGACTTGTGACAGTGCGCACTCATGGCGACTTTATAGTGCTGTCCCACTGGGAAACCAGGCCGCCGGCACCATGACCTGGTATCCCACTCAGTCACATTATCCTGACACTGAGCACACCAGTCCTTGCCCTATCCTAATAATGCCGAGCGCCTGGCTAGGAAGCGACAAGTATCAATTTTAAAGTCATTGGTTTGACTCGACCAGGACTCGAACCCACGACCCCACGATCTACCAGCACGGGAGACGGACGCTCTAACTTATTCGGCCATCCCGTCTGGTCCATATGCATGTATGTATTATGTATGTATGCATGTATGTATGTATGTAAATATGTATGTATGTATGCATGCATGCATGTATGTATGTATGTATGTATGTATGTATGTATGTATATATGTATGTATGTATGTATGTATGTATGTATGACATATTACTGGTAGGGAAGCATTTCACTGTTAATACTCGCATAATAGATTATACATAACATATAACCAGATATAGTAATTATATATATATATATATATAATTTCCACACACACACACACACATACATAACAGCAGGTACACACCGGGTGGCAGTAAGCAGCAGCACGGAGAGGTAAGGAAGGAGGGAGGGTGGGCGGGGGGGGGGGGGGGGAGAGAGAGAGGGGTGGGAGGATGGGAGGTAGGGAGGGAGGGGGAGGAGGGAGTAGGTTTGGATGAATGGAGGGGTGGCTGGTTGCTTTTGGTTGGTTGATGGATGGAGGGATGGAAGGGCAGGGAAGGAGAGAGGAGGCGAGAGGAAGGGAGGGGAGTGGAGGGGAAGAGGGGAGAGAGAATGCGAGAGGAGGAGGTGGAGGGAGGGGAGGGGAGAGAAGTGGGAGAGGAAGAAGTGGGAGAGAAGCGAAGAGATGAGAGGAGAGGAGAGGAGAGGAGGGAGAGGAGAGGAGAGGAGAGAGAGGGGAGGGGAGAGAGAGAGGAGAGGAGAGGAGAGGAGGGGGAGGGCAAGGGGGAGGGGAGGGGAGGGGAGGGAGAGGGAGGGAGAGGAGAGGGAGAGAAGGAGGAGGAGGAAGGAGAGGAGAGGAGAGGGGAGGAGAGGAGAGGAGAGGAGAGGGGAGGGGAGGGGAGAGAGGGGAGGCGAGAGGAGAGGAGAGGAGAGAGGAGAGGAGAGAGGAGAGGAGAGGAGAGGGGGAGTGGAGGGGGGAGTGGAGGGCGAGTGGAGATGGGGGGAGGGGGTGGAGGGAGGGGGGAGTACAGGTGGGACGGAGTGAAGGTACACCGCGTGCATTGGAGCATGGCGGCCCGTCATGAGGAGATGCACGCGTACATTGCAACTACAACCACTGGAGAAGTCAGCCAGGTCCGCAGTCGCAGGCTCCTCACCCACCGGAGCACACCTCCACCCCTCTCACCTCGCCACCCCTCCAGTGTCCGTCCTCCCGCCGCCCTTCGGCCGCCCGCCCGCCGTCAACTCCCCCCGCCGACCGCCGGCCACCGGCCCCGGTCACCCGTACCCCGGCCATGCCCGGCCCGGCAGGAAGCTAACTAACCCCAGGCGTCTAGGACGAGAACTACACGGCAAAGGGCCCGCCGGGAGGGAGGGAAGGAAGGAAGGAAGGAAGGAAGGAAGGAGGGAAGGAGGGAAGGAGGAAGGAAGGAGGGAAGGAGGAAGGAAGGAGGAAGGAAGGAGGGAAGGAAGGAATCACGTCCCCAAGGTGAGACACAGGTACGCACTGTGGCAGGCGTCTCGGTGTGTGTAGGGTGTGTGTGTCTGTGAGTGAGAGTGTGTGTGAGAGTATGTGAGTGAGTGAGTGAGTGAGTGAGTGCGCGAGCGCACGAGAGTGTTTGCATGTGATTATTATTATTATTATTGTTTGTTTGGGGTTTTACGTCCCGGCAACATGCAAGGTCATATCAGGATGATCACTGACTTGTGGTTGGTTGTTGGGGTTTTACAGCCTGGCCACATCTAAGGGAATTTCAGGACGGGCATTGACTTGTGACAGTGCGCATTCATGGTGACTTTACAGTGCTGCCCTACTGGGAGACCAGCTGCTGGCACCATGCCGCGATCTCCCATTCAGTCACATTATTGTTAGTGTTTTTTTAGTTTTATGCCCTGGCAAGAAGATCTAAGATCATATCAGGATGGGAACAGACTTGTGACAGTGCGCACTCATGGCGACTTCATAGTGATTCCCCACTGGGAGACCAGGGCCACCAACACCATGACCTGATATCCCACTCAGTCCCATTATCCTGATATAATTTTAATTGAAGAGGGTTAATATACTTTCCTTAACAATAGTGCTGATATATTTACATCTAGAAACTTGAGGTATGACCTTTATACAAGTATCAAGTTCAAATGGATTTGGTTACATGTAATGCAATTTTCAGTTGATCATTGAATGACATTGATGAGTTTTTTGTTTTATGTATATTGCAGCTAGAGTTTGTTATTTAATTAATTGGCACATTGAATTACTAAAAAATAACTGTCATTTATATTATATTTGAAGTTACTAAGTTGTAAAGCATGTTATCAGAAAGAGTTGGTTGCAATTTTGGGAAAATCGGATGTATACTTTTCAAACTACAGCCGAAAGTGTAAATCATACCCCTTAATTGGCATGCAAAATTGAAATTTATGTCAATTTCCTCAACAATTATCATGATTATTCTGAAACTATAATAATATTGGTTTGTTTGTGGTAACTCATTTTTACTACATGATGTTGTAGATAGTTGGGTGAAGTTTCAAAGATATTGGGTGTGTATTTCTTTAAATATAAGCATTTATGTACCTCATACGTCTTAATTTCTCATATTGACAAGTGGCAATTTGTGTTTTTTGCCATTTTGAATGGCCAATATCTCGAAAAATTATTATGTCATTACTCTGGAAAAAAAAGACTTGATATATGCATATAGATAAAACAGATTCCTGAAAGACAAGTTCATGTGGCCATTATATTATTTTGAATTATTGATGTCTGAAATGTGGGTTTCATGCAAAATGCCAAATTAGCTGATTTTTGCATCATTTTTGTCCATATTTAAAAGCCTACAACTTTTTAACTAATCATCCGATTTTAATGAACTTTGTGTCATTTTACTTCTCCTGGTAAGAGCTATGGAACTATATCAAAATATGGTACTTTCTATTGAGTTGCAAAAATGACTTGGGATACCTACTGAGACCAAGCCAACCAGTCCCTGCCCTATCATAATAATGCGGGATGGCCGAATGAGTTAGAGCATCCGTCTCCCATGCTGGTAGATCGTGGGTTCGAGTCCTGGTCGAGTCAAACCAATGACTTAAAAATCTATACTTGTCGCTTCCTAGCCAGACGCTCGGCATTACTAGGATAGGGCAAGGAGCAGTGGAATGCGGAAGACCAGTTGTCTGCGACTGAAATTTCCCCTGCTTAAACAACTAATGTACCAAAAAAAAATGCAGAGTGGCAGGCTTGGAAGTGACAAGCATCAATTTTGTATGTCATTGGTTTGACTCGACCAGGGTTTGAACTTGTGGGTTCGAATCCCACGATCTATAAACACAGAGGGCTGTGGAGAAAGTTGGGGAGAGCTGCTTTAAAAATAAAAATCATCAGTGCTTAAGGCCCTGTCACATTACGGCGCATGGCGGCGTAGCCGCTTTACGTCATATACGTCGGCATACGCCGTATACGCTACTCATACGCCGCCAGATGCCAGCTTATGTGAAGCGTATGAGGCATACGCCGCCATACGCTTTCATAAATCCGTCCGTCCACATTTTTTTGTGCATGCTCAAAAAAAATCGACCTATGAGGGCGTATGGCCCATACTGTCAAAAAATGTCACAGCACGCTCCCATACGCTCCTCATACGCTCCTCGTACGCTCCTCATAGGTCCCCCATACGCTCAAACCCACCCGAAAGTTCACCGAAGGTCATCATAGGCTGGCACCAGCACGGCATACGTAGGTTTTCAATACGCTCCCGCCATACGCCGTAATGTGACAGGGCCTTTATGGGTTATGGGAAAGCAAAGTGAAGAACTCCACTGAAACATGGAGTTTTACAGGAGGCAGGGAATGAAAGGGTGAAAAAAGGTAAAAAATCAATCAAGCCGAGACCGTGGCACCACCTAGCGGATTCAGGCAGAACCAATGGCGACTTTCTACCAAAACGCGGATTTTCCAACATGGGATTAGCACTGTCAGGGAGGGAATCGTGCGAAAAAATGTTGCATGTCAGTTTTCAATTGTGAATATTGTGACTGCATTATCGCCCATAACAAACTCTTTTTTGTTTGATTAGTTTCTTGAGAGTTTTACATCCTGGCAACATCTAAGGTCATACCAGAACGAGAAGAACTCTTTCTTGTTTGGGTTTTCTGTTCTAGCAACATCTAAGGTCATATAAGAACGGGATTCGGACTAACCAATTGCTGTCATATATATATGGGTTCTATAATCTATTGTGGGAATATAAACAAGGACACTACCACTTATCAGTTCTCTTCTATATATTAGTTATTACCTACTATCCTACTATCATAGGAGTTAGTTCCTGCTTCGGCCACTATGGTGCCACCTGTGAGTAGCTCCTGGCCACGCTGATACCAACTGTGTCTGGTCGCTACCCCCTCCAGACCTGTTAGGATGGATAGCTGCCAAAGAATATATACTCTTCTCAACCACTCCAGTCTCTTGTTATTCTGTTTACCAGGGGCCAACTGTTTTTGTATATATATATATATATATAATATATATATATGTTATATATATATATATATACAGTGGCATTTTGTGAACGTTGGTTGGTGAATATGATTGATTGATTGGTGGTTGCTTTACGCCGTGTCGGCAGCATAGGCCATATTCACGGCGAGAAATGTTTGTTTTTTGTTCAAACCATCGCTTTTACATGTAAAAGCAGACAATCAATTATGTGCCAATAGACACTCATTAAATTAGAAAGCTCACAATCATATATTTGTGGTCAAGGGAAACAAATTCCCATAGAAAAAGAAAAGTTTTATTAATAATTGATAGAATCTATTTAGTAAACTATATGAGGTGGTACAGTCCAGCTGCCCTCAAAAAGGCTAAAATGTTTTCCTGTTTTACCTTAGTAAAAAGGTCATGCATACTGTCTGCAGTGTAGAACCGTTGGCGCAGGGCCAAAAAATCAACGCAACTTAGTCAAATGTGTTTGAGTGTCAGCGGGGACTGGTGAATATAAAAAGAAATCGTGGAAATCCTCGAAGTCACAGTGATCTTTCATCCCTGAGAACAGCTATTGGTTGGTCAAGAACCAGCCGTAGATGCAAATGCATTGGCTAAAACTGCAATCCTGTCCTGATATGACCTTAGATGTTGCCAGGGCGTAAAGCTCCGACAAGCAAACTTAGTTCTCGTGGGTGGGAAACAGTTGATGAACCGTTACTCAGACAGACCGCCACTGCCTAGAATTGCATTTGTAGGAAGTGGTGTCAATTCTCTGGATAAGGGGTCTGTTACTGTTTACATTAAAGCTGCCTAGTCCGATGAAATATCAAATTTTCAAAACCAAACCAATTATCTAGATTTGATTTTACATATCTAACTTAGATACTGATGCACTTATTAAGCATTTGTTTCTGCGTAGAAGGCAATACTGAGTCAATTTAACAGAACCTGTTACTGCAGAAGTCTATGGTGTCAGAGTTTTGGCAAGCTTGCCAAAACTAATTTTCCATGTTTGAACTCAAAATATCTCAAAAGTTTACCATTTAAAATAAAAGTGACTTTGAACTAATGTAAAGTAGATACTAGTGATTGATCTAATATATTTATCTCAGAAAAAATACAGAAATTCAAAACCATCGGACTATGCAACTTTAATATAGTCAGGAATCGCATACTGAGTAAACAAGATGCCAGGGTGACATTGGTGGGGGGGTAGGGGGGTGGTGGTGATGGGGAGGAGATGGGGTGGGGGAGTAGGGTGTTTGTTGCTTGTTGGAGGTTTGCATCCTGGCAACATCTAAGGTCATATCAGGACGGTTACCGACTTGTGACAGTGCACACTCATGGCGACTTTATAGAACTGCCCCAGTTGGAAATCAGGCCAGTGTGCCATCACCATGACCTGATATCCCACTCAGTCACATTATCCTGACACTGAGCAAACCAGTCCTTGCCATAGCTTATTAATGCCGAGCGCCAGGTTAGGAAACGACAAGTATCAATTTTAACGTCATTGGTTTGACTCGACCGAGAACCAAACTCGCGACCTTCCGCACGCAAGGCCCACACTCTACCGACGAGGTTGGTTCAATGCCAGGATGATGTGACTGAGTGGGATATCAGGGCATGATGCTGGCGGCATGTTCTCCCAGTGGGGCAGCACAATAAAGTCACCATAAGTGCACACTGTCACAAGTCGGTACCGTCCAGATATTTTTTTTAATTTGATTTTTGTATGGGGTGTTTATGCTGTCCATAACATGTCAGCGCGGATGATCGGGCTTGTTTTCAATGCTGGACAGTTTTCGGCTTTTTTCTTTTTCTTATAGTTGGTGTTTATGGTTAGTAAATCTATGTTAGTTCTTTTGTTTTTTCTTGACAATTGTTTTCCTTCTACTCTTATCCCTAGACTAGCCTACTCTATTTACATATTATAGGCTTGTACGCAATAGATGGTTGGTATATGTTTGGTGTGTGGTTTTGTTGGTATCTGCTTAGTTTTTTTGCCTGGGCACCTTGCCAAGAGCTGTCCAGCTTGTGAACCGTGTCATATCACATGCCCCACTTGGTCACAGTTCAAGGGTGGTTTCCTGGTTTTACCTTGCACCGATATTTGTTGTATGTTTTAAGGTCAGGAATTTGTCTTTCCTTTACCGTTTGGGCGTTCCAGACTTTGGCAGCCATTTCTAGTGTACTTCTTTCATGTGCTTTGATGTGGCTTCTGGTTTGCATTAGTATTGGTGCATTGTTTGCTCTGGTGTTCCTTTGTGGCTGGGTTAGGTACCTTTTTTCTTGACTATACCAAAATGCCAGTGTTTTTATGTGTATTACTCTTCTGTTCTCTAATAATTTAACTTTGGTTTTTTTTGTGGATGTCGTAGGTTTGGTGTAGTTTGTCCACCTTAAGGCATGTCTTTAGGGCTCTGTTTTGCAGTATTTGCTGGGTTTTTTTTTTAGCAGTTCCTGTTTGGCACCCATGTAGATGACATCCCCGTAGTCGAAGTAGGGGAGCACCATTCCCTTGAAGACTTTTATTGACATTTCTTGGGTCATGTAGTTTCTTAGCTTTGCAAATAACCATAGTTTGTGGTTTATTTTTTGGATGATTTTTGTTATACATAGGTGATAGTTTAGCTGGCTGTCCAGCTCTAGGCCTAGGTATTTATAGTGGCTTACTTTTTCTAATGTTTGGTTCCCTAGCTTGCAGTGCAGGTTGCTTTCTGGCATTATTCTATGCAAGAAGAGGACTGTCTTGGATTTTTTTGCATTTGTGGTTATTTTATCAGACTCACACCAGTCATCTAGTTTTAATAGGAGCTTGTTTAGTTTTGTTATTACTTCTTCTTCTGTACTTCCTTCTGTATATATGACGGTGTCATCTGAATACAGTTGGAGGTCCTCTGTTTCAAACCACTTTTCTAGATCATTTATGTAGATTATAAAGAGTAGTGGTCCCAGGACTGATCCTTGGGGTACACCACACATGACAGGTTGGTGGTCTGAGAGTGTATTGTTTACTTTGGTTTTTTGTTGTCTGTCTTTTAGGTAGCATTTTATCCAATTTATAGAGTTAGATTGGATGCCCATGTAGTTTAGCTTTTGCAGTAGTATATTGTGGTCTAGCATGTCAAAAGTTTTGCTGAAATCAATGAAAGCTGCTCCAAATAATTGTTTTTGGTTCATTGAGGGCAGTATGTTGTTTGTTAGGTCGGCTATTGTTTTTGATGTGGAGTGCAGTTTCCTAAAACCTCCTTGTCTCTTGTTCAGTATATTGTTTTTTTCTAGGTGTTCATTTATGTGCCTATGGAAAATCTTTTCAATTAGCTTGCCTGGGGTGTGGAGAATTGGTAGTGGTCTATAGTTCCCCCCCCCCTTTTTTTTGTCACCACCTTTGAAGATGGGGGTAATAGTTGCCTAGGCTTTGATGAATTTTCCCTGGTCAAAGGAGATGTTGCATAGGTCCATCATTGCGTCAGGGATGGTTTGCAGTGCATCCTTCAGTATTTTGGTGGGGATTCCATCTATCCCACTTGCTTTGTTTGTGTCTATGCTGTTTATGAGGTCTGTTATTTCTTTTATATTGGTTTTGCAGGTGGGGATTTTCTCTTTAATTAATTCTGACTTATTTTCCCAATTTCTTGTGAATTGTTGTGATAGTTTTGGTCCCACTGTGGTAAAGTTGGTGTTTAGTTTGTTGGCTGCGTCTCTATTTGTGAGCACTTTTCCTTCATTGTCCCGGAAGTTTATGTGATCTTCTGTATTGTTTTTGGGGAATAGCAGATTTACATTTATCCAGAATTTATTTGTGTTGCTTCTCCAGTCCTCGTCTTGCTTTATTATGTATTTCTTTTTTTGCTGTTTTTACTGCTTTGAGTGAACTGTTTCTGGCTGTTTTATAGGCTATTTTGTTGTCTAGGTTGTTGGTGCATTTTACAGTGTCACCCAGTTTTCTCTTAGCAGTAATTAATGCCAGCAGTTTACTGTCTATCCCGGGGTCTTGCTTTTTTTGTATTTTTAATTTCTTTATGGGACACATTTCATCTAACGATGTATTTATTTCTGTTATGATGTTGTTCCAGTAGGTGTTAACATCGTCTCTGTTTTTTGTGATGCTTATGGTTTGTTTCAGATGCGTTTTTCGTTTTTCTACTGAATAGTTTTTTAGGGGTCTGCCAATTTTGTATTCGTAGTGGTTTATGTTTTTGAGCTTTTTCCTGGTTACATATACTAGCTCGTGATGACTTATGCCCCAGCTCCTAGTGCACCATTTTGAGGCATGGTTGGTGTTGGTTAGTATTAGATCGATTGTTGTGTGGTTGTTGCTTAGCCTGGTGCTTTCAGTTATTAGTTGCTGTAGGCCTAGGATTTTTATGTTGGTTTGTAACATCAGTTTGTTTTTGTCATTGCTGTTATAGTTTATATTGAAATCCCCTAGTACAAAGATTTCAGCATTAGGTCTCCTGATGGTGGTCTATAGAGGCTCGCTATGGCTATGTTCGCCTGCTTCTCGTTTTTTATTAGGCACCATAGCAGTACAGTGTGTTCATTTGAGAGGTTTGCTGCTTTCAGAACCTCAGAATCTAGGTGCTTGGTGGTTTTGCAACACCTCCTCCTTTTTTGGTTTGATTTCTTATATTGTTTTGTTGTCCATCATTACATACAAGGCTATATCCATCTATGTTGAGGATGTTGTTTTGGTGTTTGTCAGTAAACCATGTTTCTGACTGTGTTAGTACATAAAGATCTTCATTCTTTAGATGTATTTTTATAAGATCTATTTTATTGGATGCACTCTGGCAGTTTAGGTGGGCAAAGTACATAACTCTCCCCAGCTTGCATTCAATTTCTTCTACCATTTAAGTGCTAGACGGTGTCGGATTGCACAAGTTTTGAGTTAACATTTTTAATTTACTTTGCTATTTATTCATTTATTTACTTAGGTTTGAGGTGTTTGTGTTTGTGCATGCAGCACATGTAGCCTCTTTGTTGGTATGTAGTCATGTTTATAGGTTGTTTTTCTTATTTATTATTATTACTTATCACCGTATATGCGGAGGATGGTGCATGTATTACAATGTGTGTTAGCTCATTTATGATTTTACGTATGCAATAGAAATTTTTGTTAGTGGATTTTATGGTAAGTTTGTGATACTCATGGTTTTGCAGCCCTGGTGGTCTTATTCCCAGTTTTCAGCAATGCTTTTTTCTATCCTGGGCGGGATGGCTGAATGAGTTAGAGTGTCCGTCTCCCGTATTGATAGACCATGGGATCGTGGGTTTGAACCCTGGTCGAGTCAAACCAATGACTTAAAAATGTATACTTGTCGCTACCTAGCCTGGCACTCGGCATTATTAGGATAGGGAAAGGACTGGTTGGCTCAGTCTCAGGATAATGTGACTGAGTGGGATATCAGGTCATGGTGCTGGTGGTCTGGTCTCCCAGTGGGGCAGCACTATAAAGTCACCATGAGTGCACACTGTCACAAGTTGGTACCCGTCCTGATATGACCTTAGATGTTGCTAGGATGTAAAACAATGACAAACAAAAACAAACAAGCTGATTTGACTGACCAACCAGAGAGGCAGTTAGCAGGCTGCTTGCGGAGACAAGATGGGCTTTGACTTTGAGTGCAGGAAGGGCACAATGCCCTGTCCTGGATCGGTTCACAAAGGTTATCGCTGAGAGCCATGGCTGGCCGTGGGAGGTTTGTTTGTTTGTCTGTTGTTTTACATCCTAGCAACGTCTAAGGTCATATCAGGATGGGTACCGACTTGTGACAGTGTGCACATATGGTGACTTTATAGTGCTGTCCCACTGGGAAACCAGGCCGCTGGCACCATGACCTGGTATCCCACTCAGTCACATTATCCTGACACTGAGCACACCAGTCCTTGCCCTCTCCTTATAAAGCCGAGCGCATGGCTAGGAAGCGACAAGTATCAATGTTTAAGTCATTGGTTTGACTCAACTAGGGTTCGAACCCACAACCCCACGATCTACCAGCACGGGAGACGGACTCTCTAACTCATTCGGCCATCCTGTCTGGTCGGCTGTGGGAGGAGGCACGTGCACCACACGGAGTAAGCAGGATTGATCCTCTATCGTCAAGTTGATGCGTCATTTGTAAATTACAAGCACGCCATATCAGATTGCACAATCGGGGCACGGCTGATAAGGTATTATTATTAGTAGATCTAGATCACCAATGCATTATCAGGTTGATGCTATAAGAAATTTAAAAAAAAAAAAATTTAAAAGAAATTTACTTCCGCATATCCACCAACACCCACTGACTTCTGATAGCGCCACCTTCTGAAATTGGTGGTGCCACCTCCTGACACTGGTCGCAGAAGGCGTTGTTAGTAAGTACCATCATGGGAGGGGGGGGGGATGTGATAAAAATGGGAAATATTGCATCTAGAGCAAGAATCGAACTGATATCGCTTGCATTCTGGGCCAGTGTGCTAACCATTACACCACCTAGGCTCCCCGATGTCACCACCTTACCCACGCCTACCTGCCTATGTGGTTACTTGCCTGAGAGGTCAGTGCAGACTACTACACTCGTCCCCTCTAGAATTGTAAGTCTTTTAAAGGGTCATTTAATGGTTGCAATTACATAGAGGCAATGCACTTACACATATATACACAGGGTAGGTTCAACAACTATACAGCACATGGCTTGTTCAGGATCCTGGGGACGGAGCCAGTGTCATGGTGGGGGGGGGGGTGATGAAAATGGGAAATATTGCGCAAAGAGCAGGAATCAAACTGACACCTCTTACATTTCAGGCCAGTGTGCTAACCATTACACCACCTAGGTTCCCTGATGTCACCACCCTACCCATGCATACCTGTCTATGCGGCTCCTTGCCTGAGAGGTCAGCGCAGACTACTACACTACCAAATTGATCCGCCAGTTGAAATAAGCCAATAATAAAGGTGTCATTTGACTATTTAGATGAATTGTTTAAATAGGAGGGGGGAGATTTCAATTGCAGACAATCCTCAATCTACTGCACTTTGCCATACATACTACTGCGAAGGTGGCATTCAAATAGTATGCAATGCTTAGGAAGGGAGCGGGGGTGATATGTCACACGGAAGACATAGTCGTCATGTGCTTTGAGTTTACATACAGCGACATGTATTTCTTTATTGTTGTTTTATGTCATAGCAACATCTAAGGTCATATCAGGACGGGTACCGACTTGTGATAGTGCACACTCATTGAGCATACCAGTCCTTGCCCTATCCTAATAATGCCGAGCGCGTGGCTAGGAAGCGACAAGTATAAATTTTTAAGTCATTGGTTTGACTCGACCAGGGTTCGAACCCACGACCCCACGATCTACCAGCAAGGGAGACGGACGCTCTAACTCATTCGGCCATCCCGTCTGGTCCAGCGACATGTAATAATAACTGACTGCATGATATGAGAGTTGGCGATGACCATTTGAAAGACAGGATATTGCACAGTTATTGTGTAGGTCAAAGCGCTACAAGGCGTGGTAGTGGTATTTAACAGCGGTACGCAACACAAAACTTCGCTTTAAAGATGTAATCATAATAGACATGCGTATAAATAAACATTGCTAAGTTGCTTTTTGTGTTGCCGTCAGGTGTTCTCTGTGGCGGAGTGGTTCGAGTGTCTGACTTTTTTCTAGGTTGGACTCCTAATCTGAAGGTTGGTGGTTCGATTCCCTGTGCCCCCCCCCCGACCTCTGCCAATTTGGATTTCCACTGCTGTGTATACCTTACAGCGTCATCAAAGGCCAGTTGCTCTCATACCATGTCTATGTGGTGTGGGAGGTTAAAAATCCCTTGGGGGCAGTAAAAGTGTATGCTCGGGCTTTCTATCGACAAACTATCTAATGGTGAAAACAAAGTCTATTCAGATGTATTCATGATAGGCAGTATCTCCGACTCTGAGCGCTACAGAATATTTTAGAGGGTGTATGGTCTAATACTACGGAGTGTTACAAGGGGGTGGGTGTCTAATATTAACAAAAATAAGGTTACATAATATTTTAATGACCCCCCAAGCACCAGGTTAGGTAGATAAAAGATTCACCCGGTACTTGTAGTACACGGGTGAATGACAACGTAGCATAAATACGGGCAAAAATAGCATTAGTATGGAACAACAAGTAGAATGCTTGGCACCAGTGTCAAACGGTTACTTATATCGGCACAGACTTGGTGAAATGGGAGAGAATGCAAAAAGACAAGATGGCGGCCGCAGAACGCCGTCGATTTCACTTTTAAATCTTATTAAACTAGATATTATATTATATTTTTCAATTCAAAGGTAGCGGGCTATCAATCAGACATATGTAAAGAATAATTTTTGCTTCTTAGATTGTGAAATTAGGCTCTCAATTCATTAACCCGCTTTTTCGACTGTTTTTATATAGGGTTGGTATTCACCCGTGTACTGCGACTGCGAGTACCGGGTGAATCCTTTATCTACAGGTTAGGTAGCGACAGGTACCAATTTATTAAAGTTGCATAGTCCGATGAAGCATCAAATTTTCCAAACCAAAACAATTATCTAGAATTTTAACTTAGATACTGATGCACTTATTAATCATTTGGTGCTCCATAGAAGGGAATACTGAGGCAACTTAATCGAACCTTTTACTTCTAAAGCCAATGGTGTCAGAGTTTTGGCATGCCTGCCAAAAGTAATTTTATATACTTGCTTTTCAAATATCTAAAACCTTAGCCATTTGAAATAAAAGTTACTTCAAAGTAAAGTAAGTTAGATTATAGCAATCAATTTAATATATTTATCTCAGAAAAATGACAGAAACTCAAAACGATAGGACTATGCCACCTTAATCCTTCGGTTTGACCTCGCTAGGGTTTGAACCTGCGATTTCCTGAAGGGGAAGCGACTGCTCTACCGATTAGTTCAACGTTTCCGGCTACTATAGCTTGGTTATTATATGACCATAGCAACTGATAAACACAGTGTAAAATATTCCGATACTCAGCGAGGAGGCAATGCAAATGTTCTATTACTCATCGGTGTATGTGACCAGGCGCATATATATATATATATATATATATATATATAGATTAGTTAGACGAATCTTACCTTGGTACAGATGATGGATATATGTTGTTTTACCGAGGTATAAGCCTCGGATAGACATGGGATAAGGAGAGGGAAGCATGTCCGGTCCAGCAATCTTTACCTACTTATTCAGGATAAATGATCCAAATAAAACAAAACAATATCTAAGAATGACAATGGTACTAAACTGTGAAGTTTCCTTGGTATAAGCAAACGAATAGACGTGGAAGGGTGTGGTGGGCGGGCCCTATCCCACGTCTATCCGAGGCTTATACCTCGGCAAAACAACAGTTATCCATCATCTATACCAAGGTAAGATTCGTCTAACTAATCTATTTTACCTCGGTATACAACCTCAGGCTAGCCTCAGGCTAGGGAGACGTTTACGTAAAATCATTTATCCTGTATATCATGTTAACTATTCAATAACAATTTAAAGTACATTGGGAATCATTAATCGATAAGATTAGTGCCTTTGTTACCTCTGTAACGTTTTATAATGAAAATTTTATGTTCTTTGTATACAGTATCAATGAGAGTGAAAAAACTTTTGTTTCTCACCTATGTATTTTTGTCTTTGAGCAATCGCTGTGCGATTCCGCTTGACTTTTCTAGTCGTTTGTTGTAATGTTTCGCAAACGATCTAGTGGTCTTCCAGCCTGCATGTTCTAGGATTCGTTTTACGTAAATCCCTAGCAATCACGCTTTCGAGACCATGGCGCCTCTCGTTGAATGGGACGCATATCGTTCCGTATTGACTCCTGCCTTGTGTAGTTTTAGTAAGCTACACTAACAGTTGTCTTGAATAGATATATACCCTTATGGCAGACACCCGACAAAGTTGTCAGTCATGCAGGAACTATTTAAACGCACTGTGGATAAGTGTTCCCCTGTGCGGTTTGATTTTAAAAATCTGTTTTATCAATCAAACATTGCTTTCTTGCGATCTATTCTTAAATCATTCAGGGACAATGCTATCAAAATTAACCCATGTGTCCAGTAACTAACAGTATGATACTGCTAGTTTAAAATTAGCTGTTTTATCTAAAAGACTATTACCAGACCATTTGTTAAATAATCCGAATATCATTAACACAACCCAAAACCTATTAAATTTTTGGTTTTGTGGAATTCATTTTGTAAACTGATTTCACAGCCAGTGAATAAGTTGGTGCCTACCAACTATCTGTCCATCTCCTCTTGGACATGTCACCGAAAACCACATCTTGCAGCGTTAATCAGTTCCAACCTAAAGCTTTATCAAGCATCCTTAGAAAATCTAATGAGATGTGCCATTGTAGGCCTCATAAGTTTTTCTTTCATAAGTAAACCATGGTAACCCCAGTTTTTCAAATAATTTGAATATAACTGAACTGTTCCTTTCCTCCAGGCATGCAAAGTTAACCTCAGCTGAGTAACTTTATGTAAATAAAAATGTCATAAACACGTGTTCCGAAAGGGAATGTCAGAAGGGGTGTTGTGAACACCTCTCCACGAAACATCAACGCTTAAAAAAAAAATAATTCCCCCTTCGTGTAGGAAAAATATATACAGTTTGTGTCTCCTAAGGGTAAAACTTCCAAGCATGGCTGCGTGTCACAAACGGGGACTATCAAAGCCCTCCTTGCTCCTGTGCCAATTTAGGCTGTATGTTATAAATTGTCTTTTCCTCAAATTAAAGAGAAAAAATCAACTTTCCAAAAGGTAGGCTCTGGATGCCCTAAGACCAATTCTATAATATGTTATTATTTCGGGATGCCAACAAATTTGTATGTGGCTTTCCCAATCCCAAATTAACTTCGTTCTTTAATTATATGGGCTGGACATTGTCCCTCCCATGTTGCGAATGGAAGCCATTGCTGTAGTACTATCTGTCAACATTCTGACATAGCATTTGTGCATGCAGACTAAACCACATAACCCTAAATACACTATTCTCAAGTCTAGAAAATTAATATGATCTAAACTTCTTTATGAAGGCCTCGGCCTTCACAAACCCTTTAGTCCTATGTTATGCTAAATTCTTAACTATTTCCAGCAAATCTAGTTTTGTAAATGTTGTAAATTAATCATTTACTTTAACTGCGCATCCAAACCAATTAATCATCAATAAACGGGAAACGAAAATGTCCTTCCCGCTCTATGAGCGAACACATTGTGTGTTCGGAGCTTAGTAGAAAATCATGAATTACAAGCTACACCAGTTGGTAAACATGTAAATTCATATAGTTGTTCATTCCAAACAAACCGTACCAAATTGTTGGTCTGTTTGATAAATTGGTTAGTAACTGCCTGTGAGCAGCTGAACTGTGACTGGGCCATAATAAATGACTCATCTATGTAAGGAAACATCACATTTATTTTTACTTTTGGAAAAACCTGTTTCCGTGGCCATGTGAGTTTGCAGTGCAACCTCTACTTGTTCCCTTTTGAGACTTTGCTGAGAGCATTTGCTCCGGCTTTCTGAGCCGCTTCTCTATCTCTGGATAGCCAGCATCTGGCCTGCTTACCTCCCGTAAACTCAAGTGTGCCAGGGACGCTTAAGCCATCACCTCTGGTGATGAGTAGTTATCATCATAAATGGGATCTTCGGGCTTACTGGCCGTCGTATCCAACAAACCCTTAATTCAAAGATCTGTAAGGATCAATGAAAATTAGAGTTTTCACCCAACTGTTTGTTTATTGTTGTTTTTCGTCTTGGAAAAAACCTATAATCATATCCAGACGGGTACCGTTTATAACAGTATATACCCATGGCTAATAAATGCCAAAGTATCTCTCAGTTCCGTGCCGATCAGTGAAAATCAGAGTGTTCAACCAACTGTTTGTTTGTTGTTGGTTTTCATCCTGGAAGAATGTATAAACATATCCAGACGGGTACCGTTTGTAACAGAACATACTCATGGCTAATAAAAGCCAAAGTACCTCACAGGTCCGAAAACCTGTAATCATCAACTGAAAGTTTGAGTGTACCAAAAAAATGGAATGTGGCTTCAGCCACCATCGCTCTTCGTTTCTAACGGGGTACCAAGCGTGATGTGGTTATAACCGTAATCGCTCTCCGCTCGGTCACGGGCGGGTTACTGTAATAAGGCTTTAGCCTATCTCTCTCTTTGGTTTGGCCCGGACGTTATCCCGGGCGAGTTATTGTGATGAGGCTTCAGCCAACATCGCTCTCCATTTTGCCACTAGCTTTAAAAAAGTAATACGGCCCCAGCAATCACCGCTCGCCGTTAGGCAAAGGCGGCTTAACGTGATGTGGCCTCTGGCAACCTCGCTCTCCATTCGGTCACGGGCGGCAATACTGGTGTCGGAGCGCGTATTCACCCCGTTCCCAAAACAGGCGTGTAGCTGAATGTAAAATCATAGGGTAACGGTATGGAAGCCAAATCCAAAACGATGTGTAGAGACCAGTATTTATATCAAGTAAGCGAGGAAAAAATTATATACCTGATGTGGCTTTAGCCAACCTCGGTATCCGCTCGGATACGTGCGGGTTAAACGTAATGTGGCTTTAAACCACCACGCTCTCCATTTGCCAACGAGCATCACCACGTAATGTGGCTTCACCCAACATGTCTCTACGCTCGGCAACGGGCGGCTTAACGGTATGTGGCTTCAGCCATCACCGCCCTTCATTCGCGAATGGGAGACAAAATAATGTGGCTTCAGCCAGCATCCCTCTCCGTGTAGTAACGGTCTTCAGCCAACATCGTCCTTTGTGGTAACATTTGCCTAAACTGGATGTGGCTTTAGCCAACCTCACTCTCCGTTGTCGAATGGGTGGCCTAAACGGGATGCGGCATGAGCCAACATGTCTCTCCGTTTTATCGGGCTACCACATAACATGGTTTTTAACCATCGGCTCTATTCGCTTGGTGACGGGCGGGCAACCACGATGAGGCTTCAGCCAACATCGCGCACTTCAATGGCTTTCCCGTCCCGACGCAACCAAACCTAATGGTCAGTCTCCGCTTCCGGGTCGGAAGGGATTATGGCCTCGGGCTGAGGCGACGACAAAGCCGTCAACCCCTGAAAGGAGTGACAGTCCTCCTCCGGGTGATCCGCAGCAGCTGACACAGCAGGCAGGACCTTGTTCCACTTCGTGGCCATCGGTAGTCTGTAACGACTGTGTTACTATAAACCAGTATCAACTCAACGTGAACACATAATTGTGACGCCAGGTGGAACCTGGGTTGAGGATGTATTTGGTACTGAGTAACGTATTTACACCGTTCTCAGTACAGGCGTGGTAAGCTAAGTTTATGCCATAGGTGTCTGGTATCGAAACCAACCATACGGGGGGTCGGCCTTGGGACCGCCCACTCTCTCTGTTCCGTACACTTCTCCCTCCCGCGGCTTCTGCGCCAGCAAGTTGGAGAAAATGCTACGAAACTCGGAGGTTCGCCTTAAAAAAGTTCTGGGGAGTCTATAAAAGAAACCCAGGATAATCCCCAAGTGACTCTTTATGAGAGTCCGAGAGAAAATCCACTGGAGATGCGGTTTCACCCTGCAGCTTTCGCTTTCATCTCTACCCGCATTCCACGGGTGCAACAACCAATCAGTATCGGTTTTGTTTTGTATACCAAGGCTCTTTGGCCGATCACCATCATTTTATCCGTCTGTAAACATACCTATCTCAGCCAGACTTACGAAGTTCTAAACTTCCAAAAAGATGCCATAATGCATAACAACTATCTTCATACAGTTGGTATTAATACTTACACTTTACAGTGAATACAATACTCCATGTTTCAATTATTCGATTCCTCCAGTGTTCTTGGGTTTAACCAAAATATAAATATAAATAAATAAATATAATGTTGTATGTAGCGAACTCCGGGTCGGCAAGGCACCCGGAAATTTACAGAAGTGCACCAATGCAACTGAAAACTCCCCAAAACACAGGGGTCACGTCGACTTGAAAAAAGCGTACCGGAATCGGAACGGTTAAACGCTAATAACTGCAAAAGTACAGTCACCACCTATCTAAAAATCACACAAAGGACGTAATTGTCCTTAATAAAGAAACGTGTGGAATGGTTAAACCGTAATATACGTCCTTCCTTAGCGAAAGACGAATAAACTATAAGAAGTAATCGAGCGAAAATGGGGGATTTAAGCGAACGAACGAAACCAACGCACCAAGGCGACTCGAAAGCTAGCGACCCGGAATTTCGTTACGGTTAAACGCTAATAATTCCGAAAATACAGTCGCCACCTAGGTAAAACTCGCACAAAGGACGGTAATGTCCTTAATAAAGAAACGTGTGGAAAATAATCCGCGAATTCCAGGTATTTGTGGAGAAATTGTAGAAAAAACCGCTGAACAAACTTGCGTACATCCATCGCACGCGAGTTTCTTATGCTAATTGCTGGACCGGACGTGCTTCCCTCTCCCTAGCCTGAGGCTAGCCTGAGGCTGTATACCGAGGTAAAATATATATATATATATATGGGTTGGTGGTGCCTGAGTGGGATGTAAATAGACATAGTGGTGCTGCCAGGTCTGGGTGTGATTGCAGTTGGGCCTAGCCCTTCTGCTGGGGTAGGGGTCACCTCACTCAAAAGGTCAAGGTTGGTGGTGGTCATGGGGCCATACAGCTACTGGTGGTGGGCAGACCACTGGTATCCATGGAGACCAGGAATGCTGGATCCCTATTGGTAGGGCCAAGAATGCTCGATTCCCATTGCTGGAAGGAGGTGGTATGATACTCTACAATGAACCCATATAACTATATAAGCAATAAACCAGAGGGCTGGACTCTCTCTTCTCTCCTATTATTCTTTGCTCTCTTCCTTTCTCTTTGTCTCTATTGTTTTCCTCATAGCCTACGTTCACAGCCACAGATCCGCGCATTAGATTCTACAAACTGGTGACCATGATGAGACGGTGGTTTCTACAAACTGGTGACCACGACGGTTATTAACACATGGTGTTAAATTGACAGTAGAAACTTGCTGGTGCTGGTGCTTGCTTGGTGCGCGGTGTAGGTAGTTTTTCCTTCTATTTTTTTAAAACTCTGTCGGGGTTTGACATTCTTTGGAATTTGGGTTGTCGATGATTTACCCTGACAATACCACTATTTTGGAAGGTCCGCTAGATTTTATTGAAGCCTCTCGTCGCCACTGAAATATTTTTTTCATACAGGACTACTTTCGGCTTTTCTTTAACCTTAACACAGAGGGGGTGAGTGTAGTAATACACTACGTCGTATTTTTTTTACTATTTCTTCTACTTTACAGACATTTCTATGCTTGGATTCAATTCTCCTAAATCTTTTCTACCACCGCAAACAACAGCATCTTGAAGATGCCGCTCACACACACAAGGGAGGAATTGTTGCGTGACGAGTTTCAACAATGATTCCAAGGTCAGTGTACACTGGGCAATTATTCGGCTGAAACGGGAGTGATTGAAGCATGGTCTAAGTTTATGTCACTTAGGTTAGATTTTGTTAAAGAAGAGCAGGAAGGGCGTTTGTCAGAAATAAGGGATAGGAAAGAATTACGGGAGGATAGAGAAGAACGCAGGGAGGCACAGGAACTTTTACAGGTTGAGCACAGGCAGAGAGAGGTACGATGTAGATCTTTAAAAAGAGTATGGCAAGTCTGTTCCCCTATTAGACGGGTCAGACAGAGGGGCGTTACGTAATTGGATTGACTTGATTGAACGTATAGGTACCATTGCTGACGTTTCAGACCTGGACATTATTCGCTTTGCTTTGTCCAATGCAACGGGAATGCTGCATGAGGTTCTTTTCACCGATTTTCAGCATGAAAATGCTAGGTCCTGGAGAGATTGTTTGTTTTGTTGTTGTTTTACATCCTAGCAACATCCACGGTCATATCAGGACCGTCCTGGAGAGAAATTAGGGAAGTGATAGCATCTACTCTTTTGACAGCGGATGAACGTAGTCATTTGAAGGGGGTAGTGATGGCTATGAAGCAAGAAGAAGGGGAAACAGTAGCTGGATACTGTCAGCATTTTAAGACTGCGGCACTGAAAGGCTGGGATCTCCCAACTGCAGATTTTGGTACTGATACCTTTGAAATACTGCTTTCGAAATTCCTCGACTCCTTACTTGATGATAATACCATGTGGTATGTGGAAAGGAACCGACCAAAAACTCTTGAAGAAGCCTTCGAAATGTCTATTCTCAGTGATAGGTCTGTTATCAGGCAGCAGAGACTTGCAAAATCAAGTCTCGGGAATTTAGCTATTTGTTAGCAAATATAGTCTAAATGGTACTTCTTTGGATTTTTCCAAGTCTTTCTCTTCTCAAAGAGGTTGTAAATCCTCTGGTTTGTACATTCAGGTCATGAAGTCACTTCAAGGTGAAATACTGCCACATCTTCTCGTGTCGATTCTTACAACCAAGGTGTATGTGGTGGATTGACGCAAATAAAACTAGGGCAGTCGGTCAGGTTGGAAAATGTCGGTGTAATTAGGCACACTCCAGTCGCACAGCACACGGCGGAGCATGCGCTGTCAACACAACAGCAGGGGGGGGGGGGGGGGGGGGGGGGCAATGAACATTGTCCACCAGTTGTGCAGACGCAGACATTACCTCTTGGTACGTCTCACGCGTATCCGCAGTCATGGAAAAGCAATGCGTTTAGGCTCCAAAGCATACAATATCTTACTACTTGTGTTGTGAGGCACACATGGTATGCGGTTGTCCATATAAGGGGAAATTACTTTCGGGTAACGTCAACATGAGCGGTACTGCATCGTTGGGAAACTAGAAAGCGCACTTGATGCATGTCCTTCGATTAAAATTGAATTTGACGGGATTAATTTATCAGGTCTTGTAGACTCAGGTGCGGCTAAGAGTTTGATACATTTGTCTGTTTTCCAATCTTTGATTGACATTGGTGTATCCGATGGGCAATTGTATCCGGGTAGTAGATTGAGATCTCTGTCAGGACATCCTACTGTAGGTATAGTGTATATTTCTCTTTACGATATGTTATGTCGTTTCTTTGTAGTAGATTCACTGAGCTTTGATATGCTCATAGATGCAGATGTAATGGAAATATGTGCAGCTGAAATTAGTTATAAAGATAAATTTGGAAGATACAATTTCCTTCTTTATTTCCTGAGTCTGATGTTAAACTCGGAGCTACTAAGGTTGTAGAAATGCATATTGATACTGGTAATGCATATCCTGTTAATCAGAGACCTGCTGTGCTAAAATGCTTCTTTGAGTAAACGACATCTTGTGGAAAAAGAGTTAAATAGAATGCTTGAAGATGACATTATAGAGGCAAGTTGTAGTCCTTGGGCTTCACCAGTCACTACAGTGCCAAAAAGTATGGTACCATTCATCTTTGTGGGGACTATCATAAGCTAAATGCAGTGATAATCAAAGATGCATATCCTCTGCTGAGGATACAGGATATTTTTTATCAACTTCATAGAGCTAAAATTGGTACCACTATAGGCCTAAAATCTGGTTATTTGCAAGTAATGGTAGAGGGGGAAAGTAGACCTAAAACAGCTATTAAGACGCATATTGGACTGTTTCAATTTAAACGCATGCAATTTGGATTAACTAATGCACCAGCTGTTTTCCAAAGAATGATGAATGTTATTTTTTTTAGAGTTTTTACGAAAATCTTGTTTCATTTACTTAGATGATGTCATGGTATCATAGTGAATGAATCTGAACCTTTGGAGCGAAAATATCATCCAGGATACATTGTAGTTAGAGGAAAGGTGGTAGGGCTGAAGAATGATCGAAAAATTGTAATCGAGAAAAGGTTTGAATAGTTTATTCTAAAATTAATTAGGATGATTTGGCACCGAGGGAGAAGGAAGGACAACCGGGTCCAGCAATCTTTACATACTTATTTGGATAAATAATCATCTTAAAATTCTTTGGATACTATTATGTTTTCGTTTCGGCACAAGCAAACATTATAGTCATGGCAGGGTTGGGTGGGCGGGCCCTAGCCCATGACTATCCGAGCCTTGTACCTCAGGAAAACAACAGTTATCCATCATCTGTACCCAGGTAAGATTCGCATAACTATGCTATTTTACCTCAGTACTACGGCTCTGGCTACTTGTAGCCCAGGGAGAACTTTATGTAATTTCATTTTTTATCATTTTTACTATTCTTTGACATAAAATGTTTTAGTAGCAAAACAGAATTTTGCGTTTCTCACCTGTCTTTTTAGTTGGTGAGTAAGCGAGTCGCCAGGCCGCTTGACTTTTCTAGTCGTTTGTTGTAATGTTTTGCAAACGATCTAGCCGTCTTCCACCCGGCATACGCCACGATTCTCTTCACTGAGACCGTCCTGATATGACCTTAGATGTTGCTAGGACGTAAAACAACAACAAACAAACAAACATCTTCACTGAGATCCCTAATTGTCTTGCTTTAGAGACCATGGCCCCCCCACCCTCGTTGAGTGGGATGCATAGCATCCAGTATTGATGGCCGCCTCCTTAAGCACCTTGATGGTCCATCTGGCGAGTGTGTCTCTCGAGATAGCCTTATGCGGCTTAATAAAGCGTATCAAAAGCTGTCTGGAATTCCTTATTCCACATGACTTGGACATATACGCCATAATGGCTGACAGTACACAAATACATCGATCATCTGGAAAACTATTTACATGTACCGTCGACAGTGGGTCCCCTGTACAGCTTGACTTTAGTAATTGTTCCAAATCGAATGTTGCCTCCTTGTCATCTATCTCTAGTCTGTCCAGAGACAATGCCACAATTGTTTGGACTCTATGGCCCGTCACTAGCAGTAATAGCACTGCTAACTTAAATCCTAATTCCTTCATTGGTAAATGTTTATAACTAGGCCATGATTTGAATAACCTAAACACTACTGACACATCCCAAAAGCTATAATATTTGGGTTTAGGTGGGTTTCTCTCATATACCGACCTAATAAACCAGTGCACTACCTGATGTTTCCCAATTGTTTGTCCATCTATCCTTGGTAGAATGATAGAAAGTGCACATCTTGCTGCATTAATTGCACCAAATCCTAATCCTTCATCTTCTAACATTCATAGAAATCTTACAATCTGTGCTATTGTAGGTTGCAATGGCTTAACTCCTTTAAGCAACCAATGAAGACCCCATTTCTTTAAATAGCTCTATATAATTTCACTGTTCCTTTTCTCCAAGCGTATGAAATAAGTCTTTCTTGGGTAAATTTTGTCTAATCCATATTGTTCTAAATGTTTCCTTAAAAAAGGAATGCCAAAAGGCGTGTCATTGACACGTCTCCGTGGACTGTCTTGTTTGTTTGTTGCATGGATACTTTATACTAAATTATAGTGCTGGTCATTTTTGAACGGTTTCAAATTTTCCAAGACCAAAACAGTCTGCATGCACTTCTGCCTGCTACGTAGAATGCATTCGGAACCGGAGCTGACCCTGGATGGGGATCCCATTAAAGTCGTTGAGAAAACCAAATTTCTGGGCCACATTCTCGACGCAAAACTGTCTTTTGTGTCACATATAAAGTACCTGAAAACAAGATGCCTGAAAGCGCTAGATATTCTGAGGATGCTGTCCAGCTCAGAGTGGGGAGCTGACAGAGATGTTCTGCTTTCCTTGTACAGAACCTTGGTTCGGTCACGAGTGGATTACAGCAGCATAGTATACGTTTCCGCAAGGAAATCATATATTGGGCTGCTAGACACGATCCACCACCAGGGACTGCGCCTGGCCCTTGGAGCCTTCCGCACCTCACCGGTTCAGAGCCTTCACGTCGAAGCCAATGAACCATCACTTAACAACAGGAGAATCAAACTGGCTATGCAATATGTAGTCAAGATAATAACTAATGCATTGAATCCTGCACACAATTGTCTATTCGAGCAACATGACGAATCCAGGTATGAAGCCAGGCCGAATTACATCCGGCCACTGAGGTTCCAAAGGAAACCTCATTTGGAGGCCTTGGGAGTGGATTTGGACGTGTTGGAGGATGCCAAAGTCCCCGAACATCCCCCGTGGTCGTTGAGAAAGCCCTCGGTTATCCTCCGACTCACGGAACTGAGGAAGTCTGGGACACATCCACTCGAGTACCAAGGACTGCATGCAGAGATTCAAGGCCAGTTTGCAGACCACCTCTCCATATACACTGATGGTTCGAAAGACCAAAGCCGGGTAGCTGCTGCGGCAGTCTGTCGACGGGAAAAATTTGGTGTACGTTTGCCCGATCAGAGCTCAATTTTCACTGCAGAAGCCCGAGCACTCCTTCTCGCATTGGAGTGTATCGAGGTATCCAACCACACTAACTATGTTATATACAGTGATTCGTTCTCTTGCCTCCTGGCTGTTGCTGGACTGAAAACGAATCACCCTATTCTAGCAACGGTCATTTATAAAATGAATCAACTGACAACGGATGGGTATGACATCCACCTGTGCTGGGTGCCTGGCCATGCCGGCATACAAGGAAACGAACGAGCTGATCGGGCTGCGAAGAAGGCCCTGAACTGTGATCTTGAACCGTGTCTGATCCCTCACTCTGATCTGAAACCACTAATAGCCACCCACATAAAATCCAAATGGCAACATGAGTGGGATGAAAACATTAATAAACTTAAAGAAATTGAACCATCTGTGGGAAAGCCACCACAGACTCATGCGGGAGGTCGGCGGGACCAAGTGGTCCTTAGCCGCTGCCGTATTGGCCACTCGTGGCTTACACATGCTTTTCTGCTCAAAGGGGAACCTCCCCCTGAATGTATTGGGTGTCAGTCCCCGCTGACACTCAAACACATTTTACTAAGTTGCGTTGATTTTTTGGCCCTGCGCCAACAGTTCTACACTGCAGACAGTATGCATGACCTTTTTACTAAGGTAAAACAGGAAAACATTTTAGCCTTTTTTAGGGCAGCTGGACTGTACCACCTCATATAGTTTACTAAATAGATTCTATCAATTATTAATAAAACTTTTCTTTTTCTATGGGAATTTGTTTCCCTTGGCCACAAATATATGATTGTGAGCTTTCTAATTTAATGAGTGTCTATTGGCACATACTTGATTGTCTGCCTTTACATGTAACAAACATTTCTCGCCATGAATATGGCCTATGCTGCCGACACGGCGTAAAGCAACCACCAATCAATCTTACTCTTCTTCTTTTTACTCTTTTTCTTCACCACCGGCTTCTTCATACGAGCCCTGGTGAAGACATCCCCATCTGATGAGCTTTCTTTCTTCTTCTTATGTTTGCGTTTTCATGCAACCACCACCACCTCATGTGGGGACTCTTCCTCCGAGGAATCTTGGTCCTCTGAATAATCCTTCCACTCCGAATCCTCAGATTCTGGCACCTGCTTAGCTGCCTTAGTGGCATGCGGTGTAGCCGAGAGCATCTCCTCCAACTTGCGTTGAACAAGGCGTGTCAAACACACACTAGGTCAGTTGGGCCGGGTTCCGAAATCCCCACCTCCTCAGAATTTCGTTGTTCTGGCGACCTTTGATCCCTTACCGGTGATGAAGGGTCTTCGTCTTCACTGAGTTCTCGGGGAGCATCAGCCTTACTCCGCTTCGTAGCCATAGCTGGGAGTCTGCAATTACCAAAACCAAAGGTTAGGCAATGCTCAAGGTAAATGTCACACAGGTAAATAACACCATGTAGTACCGAGTGTGCATCAAGGTGTTAAATCCATATTTAAACCGTTTTTAACACAGGCGTGTGGGAATTTGAGTGTCATAGGTAAACGGTATGAAAAACAAACTAAAACCATATGAGGGGTAGGGACCAGTGTAGTGGTAGCCTCCCACACTCTCTGTCCAATAAACTTCCCCCACCTGAAGCTTTTGTGGTGAACAAGTTGGAGAAAATACTACGGGACTCGGAGGTATGCCTAAAAGATATGGGGGAATCTAAAAGAAAAGCAGCAATAAATCCTAACAATGTTAGTGACAAGTGCCAAACATCTCTCCATTCGGCAATAGGCAGCATTACAAAGAACATTGGCTGCATTGTTCTCACGATGTTACAACACATCTAAATTAACCTGTAATTCAGTTAATATTCAATAGAAAGTTTTAAAAACTTGATGTATGTGAATGCTAACATGAACTATACCATTTAATCCTTTCAAAAATGATACTAACCTGTTTGGTATAGAAGTTTATGTAGAAAACTGCCAGAGCTACTCAACAAACATCCTCCCATTGTGAGTAGATTATGCTAATTGCTGGGCCCGAATGTGCTTCCTTCTCCCTGGGCTACGAGTAGCTAGAGGCGTAGTACCGAGGTAAAAAATATATATACCTGCCAAGCTGTCCAAAGGATATAACTTAGCTACCTAAATATAGCCTAGCATTTCCATTTGAGATTTTGGGAAGCCTTGCTGTGCTAAAATGCTTCTTTAAAAGTGTCTAAATCAAAAAGAAATAATATGTTACTAATAGGATTACCCAGAGATAACAAAAATTAAGACTGTATGACTGTATGTGTGACTGCATGTGCGTACAACTGTGTGTGGTTGTGTGAGACTGTATGTATGACTGAGTGTGACTGTGGTTTTGTGAGACTGTATGTATGACTGAGTGTGACTGTGTGTGACTGTGTATATAACTGTTGTGTGCGTGACTGTGTGTGATTGTGTATGTAACTGTGACTGTTGTGCGTGTGACTGTGTGTAACTGTTGTATGTGACTGTTGTATGTGACTGTTGTGTGTGACTGTGTGTGACTGTGGGTGACTGTGTGTGTGAATAGGTGTGTGACTGTGTGTGTGACTGTATATGTGACTGTGTGTAGGTGTGTGACGTGGTGTGTGTGACTGTGTGTGTGTGATTGTGTAAGTGTTTTGTTTCTTCTCCTAAATCCTCATATCAGTAATCACAGCCTGCCCAGTAAGTGACACCTCACTGTTTGACCTACTTACACCTGACTGTTTGACCTACTTACGATGGATTCTGACTGCAGAGTGGAGACTTCTGTTTATTCCTTTTCAATAAAAAGAAATTGTTTCTCCTTGAACTGGATTTCCTCGATGTACTGACGGTAAACACCCTGCTGCGTTTCAACTGGTAATTAGTAGTGTAGTGGTCTGCACTGACTTCTCAGGCAATGACATAGGATAGGGTGCTTGCATCAAGGAGCCTAGCTAGTGTAATGGTCAGCATGCCAGTTCTGAAATTACAAGACGTGTGGGTTCATATCCTGATCTAGGTGCAATAGTTCTCATTTTCATCACACCCATGACACTGGTCGCCATGACCTAGATTCTGTACAAGCTATGCGTGGTATGGTTGTTGAACCTACCCTATGACTCTGTAAGTGCATTTACTCGTATGTATGTAATATTTGTAAGCATTAAATGATTTTATGGATGTAAACCATTTAAAAGAAGTAGTCTACACTGACCTCTCAGGCAAGGAGCCACATAGCCAGTTATGCGTGGGTAAAGTGCTTGCAGCAGGGAGCCTAGGCAGTGTAATGGTTAGCACTCTAACCGTGGAATAGCAAGAAATGTGGGTTCGAATCCTGCTCTAGCTGCAAATATTTCTCATTTTCATCACCCCCACCCGGGACAGTATCATTGTCAATCTGATAACAGATACTTTGACTTGCATTCACAATCCTGAGCTAACCAATCCTTGCCCTATCCTAGTAATGCCGAGCACCAGGTTAGGCAGCGACAAGTATCAATTTTGTAAGTCATTGGTTTGGCTCGGCTGGGTTTTTAAGTCCCGACCTTCCACATGGGAGGCCTGCGCTCTACTGATTCAGCCACCGCATCTGGTTGGTAATCAAATTAAATTCTATATACATTTTTTTTTTAAAGACATCCTGCTGTCGGGATGCATTACGAAAGGTGGCATACTTTGGCATCTTGTCACTGGGTTAGTTGGTTTGTTGCTGGAATTTTATGTCCTGGCAACATCTAAGGTCATATCAGAATGGGTACCAACTTGTGACAGTGCTCACTCATGGTGACTTTATAGTGCTGCCCCACTGGGAGACCAGGCCACCCGCAACATGACCCGATATCCCACTCGGTCACATTATCCTGACACTGAGCCAACCAGTCCTTGCACTATCCTAATAATACCGAGTGCCAGGCTAGGTAGCGACAAGTATCCATTTTTAATTCATTGCTTTGACGCGACTGGGGAGGTCGTAAAGTGGTTGCAAGCCTAGTGTGACTTGCACTGGAAACAACAGCGAAGCAAAAGAGACAAGATGCCTCCAGCACCACAGCGGGCAGGGACGATGCCCCAGCACCACGTGGTTGTCGGTCAGGCGGACGGTGTCACAGAGGTCACAGGGGTCAGCACCAGAACCCGTACAGAAAGGTCATTGCGCACTTATATATACACACACAGTACATTTCTAAATCGACCGACCATGGGACTGACTTTTAATGGTCTATTTAGGGAGGTGGATGGTTTAGGGAATTTTTTTTATTGTTACAATTGTATTGTATGGACGACCGTTTGGGACCCAAATAAAGCAATCGATATCGGGGGGTGGTCGATCTGTGGAGGTGGTCGGTTAGAGAGGTTTTAATGTATATATATACCTGCCAGGTTTGGCAAGAGTCGCAGGATACACTACAGATGATGCGCATGCGCCAGCACTGTCACGGATGGATGCACTTGCTGCTCCTCCTGACATAGGTGACCTCTTCATGCATGACAACATAGAATATAAAGGGGATTCCTCACTTGCCGAAATTTGATCTTTAATTTTTGTTTTGTTTTTGTTTGTGCATTAGTTGATTAAGCAGGAGAGTGCTTTCAATCGCGGACAATTGATCTTCCTCATTCCACTGTGCCTTGCCATATCCTAATAATGCCGACCGCCAGGCTAGGTGGTGACAAGTATCAAGTTACTGGTGTGACACAGCAGGTTTTGAACCCCATGAGTTTGAATACCCATGACCTCTCATACGGGAAGCGGGTGTGGTGGCCAAACCAATGACTTATCAAATTGATACTTGTCGCTTCCTAGCCTGGCGCTCAGCATTAATAGGATAGGGCAAGGACTGGTTAGCTCAGTGGCAGGTCATGGTTCTGGCAGCGTGATTCTCAAGTGGAGCAGCACTGTAAAGTTCCCATGAGTGCGCACTGTCACAAGTCGGTACCCGTCCTGATATGACCTTAGATGTTGGCAGGACATCAAACTCCAACAACTAACCAACCAGACAACCTCTCACATGGGAAGCGGGTGCTCAACGCCTTTGCCCATCCCATCTAGACATTTATTTAGATAGTGCTGCATTGTCCGTTGCTTTTGAGTTTCTGCCATTTTCTGAGATAAAATAAATTAGATTGATCGCTATAACCTACCTTACTATAGTCTGAAGTAACTATTATTTTAAATGGCTAACTTTTGAGATATTTGAAGTTCAACCATGCAAAATTAATTTTGGCACGCTCGCCAAAACTCTGATAACATACGCAATATCTCCTAGGTTAGTCATTTTATAGCAAAGTTACTTCAAACTAAAGTAAGGTAGATTATAACGATGAACCTGATATATTTATATCAGAAAATGACAGAAACTCAAAAACTTCGGACAAAGCACCTTTAATAAGTGTACCACTACCAGTATCTACATTTGATATGTAGGATAAAATGCAGGCAAGTGCATTAGTTAGGAAATATTCATGGCGCTTCATCTCCCTTTCCTACAGAAGGAAAAGAAGTGACATAATTGAAGTATTTAAAATTATAAAAGGTTTTGATAAAATAGATATGAACCAATTTTTCACCTTGAATAAAAGAGAAGGCAGTCGGGGCCATACTCTCAAACTAGTAAAACCCAGAGCCATTTCAAAGTTAAGGTAACACAGTTTCTCAAACAGGATCATAAATATATGGAACAGTCTCCCACAAAATGTTAGTGATGCCGAGTCAATAAATTCATTCAAGAACAGATTAGAAAAAGCATGGGCTGATGATCCAGGGAAATTTGACCCCTTATTCACCACATGCTACTAATTATTCCTTGTGTTGCATATTGACTTGCACTCAAGCAACAATGAGAGACAAATAAGTGTTCACACTTCCTGTCTACCATTCGCTATTTCGCTATTTCATTATACAACTTTAAACTAGTCAGTATGAACAGTCGTGTCCGTCTCCCGCATTGGTAGATCGTGGGATTCGAACCCACGGGTTCGAACCCTGGTCGAGTCAAACCAATGACATACACATTTATATTTGTCGCTTCCTAGCCAGACACTCGGCATTATTAGGATACGGCAAAAACTGGGTGGCTCAGTGGCAGGATAATGTGACTGAGTGGGATATCAGGTCATGGTGCTGGCAGCCTTGTCTCCCAGTAGGGAAGCACTATAAAAATCGCCATGAATGCGCACTGTCATAAGTCAGTACCAATCCTGATATGACCATAGATTGGTTGGTTGTTGGAGTTTTACGTCCTGGTAAAATCTAAGGTCATATCAGCGTGGGAACCGATTTGTTACAGTGCACACTCATGGCGACTTTTATAGTGCTGACAACATCTAAGGTCATATCAAATATGATCTTAGATGATACCAGGACGCAAAACTCCAACAACCAACCAACATGACATTAGATGTTGCCAGGACGTAAAACTCCAGCAACCAGCCAACGGTGGTCATTATTATATTGCAAAGTAATCCAACTTTTCCCGCCTGTTCCATCTTGCCACAGAAGTCGCCGACCACCAGGGGGTTGCCATGACAACAGACGTTACCCTGACAACAGACCACCGCGACCGGGCGCCGTCGACGCGCGCCACGACGTCACAGCTAACGATGACGTCACTCCGCCGCGTGCTGCTCGCTGTGCTGGTGCTGCTGCTGACTGGGTGCTGCCCTGGAGCAGGCGGGCACCACGTCCTCCTGTACCCATTCAGCCACTGCGTCAACTCACACCTGCTCAACATGGAGAAGCTGGCGAGCATCCTGCTCCAGGGTGGCCACAACGTCACCTTCCTGGTAGCTGACACCTACAGAGGCCCTTACAGCAACGTCGACCTGTCCGCGATGCGCATCCTCCGCTACCAGCACCCCGAGAATGTCAGCATCATCTGCGACCACGAGTCGCTCGAGACGTTCCTGAAGACGCAGATGCAGGAGCTCATTCGCGCCTTCTACAAGTCGACGCTTAGCTTCTGCGATGCTCTGCTTAATGATCGAATAATGTTGGAGTCACTGAAGGCGCAGCGCTTCGACTTGGCGATCTATGATGCCGTCGACCAGTGCAGCAAAGTGCTCGCCGGATACCTCGATGTGCTTTTCATTGCTTTCCACACACACGGGTTGGATACAGTGCTGCCACGCAACCCGGCTTATCTTCCAGCTATACTTACCTCTTTCTCTGATGACATGAGTCTCAGTGAGCGAGTGCTAAACACTGGTGCATATCTCTTGCAATACTGCATTAAATATCTCTCTACTCAATTCTACGAAGACCTACGCCTGAACCACAAGCTAGCGAACAATGTTACTCTCACAGAGACATTCAATAAAGCCTCGCTCAAATTTGTGCTTGGTGACTTTGGGCTTGATTATGTAGGCCCGCTGTATCCGACGACAATATTGTTGGGTGGGGTCATCCAAGGGTCATCTAGGCCTATCTCGAAGGACTTGTTGGAGTTTCTCGATGAGGCCACCGAAGGAGTTGTCTTGTTCAGCTTTGGTTCACTTATGCGAAAATATGACACACACTGGCAAGAATTGTTCTTCAACGCATTGAAAAGACTACCATACAAGGTCCTTTGGAAGTATCAGGGCAATGTTAGCCTCACAATCCCAGCCAATGTCCGCCTCATCGAGTGGATGCCGCAAGCAGAGGTACTAGGGCACAGGAACATCAAGGTGTTCATTACCCACTGCGGCTGGAACAGCGCTTACGAAAGCGCATACAACAGCGTGCCTGTAGTTGCCATCCCACTCTTCGGTGATCAATTCTTCCAGGCGACCAAGATCACGCAACGTGGAAAGTTTGGCATTCAACTGGACATCCATAAGATCACCTCCGAGAAGCTCTGGCACACCGTCATGGAGGTTGCGAACAACCCGATGTACAAGCGCAACTCCGTTTACATATCAACACTCATGAAGTCCAGGCAGCGCTCGCAGAAAGAGGAGATTCTGTACTGGGTGGACATCGTGACTCGACTGAATGGCACCAGTTACCTCAGGTCGAGGGAGACAAACTTGAGCTGGTACCAGCTGTGGCTGCTGGACGTTCTCTTCATAGTGGCGACTATTTGTGTCGTCTTCCTCGCCTGTGTCAGATGGAGCTGTCAATACGCAATCCGGCGAATAAAGAAGAACTTCGCTGATCCCTTAAGTGCGGAGGGCAATACGAAAGCCGAGTAGCGTAACCAACCAACAGTAGGTTCGGCAAAATTGGCCACAGAAATCATCAGTGTTTTTGTACCAGATATTGTTGGAGATTGGGTTCAAAAGTTGAGGGTTTCTACAAATTTTCAATAATTTTTTACTTAGGTACAAAAGGACTTATTTTGATACTACCCAAACCTTGAACAATCATTGTGGCTGAACAATTTATTATCACCCCTATCCCCTCACTCCACGCACATGTGTGTACATTATGACAAAGTTTGGCAATAAGACTTACCCTAATTCAATTTTTTAAATTTAATTTACCTCGGGACTGAATGTTTCTCGATTATGGGATGCCAGCTGTGACACAGTGGACTTCTGTCAATCTGCCAATGACTTAGAAATTGATACTTGTCCCTTCCTAGCCAGGCTCTCGGCTTTATTAGGATAGGGCAATGACTGGATAGGATAATGTGACTGAGTGGGATAACAGGTCATGGTGCTGGCAGCCTTGTCTAGTAATGCCAAGCACCAGGCTAGGTAGTGACAAGTATCAATGGGGACCTTTCATGAGCCGTTTCTCTCACTATACACTTGGTGGCAGCACCCATTCCCAGTCCAAGTCGGCCATCATGGTTGGATAGACGGGTGTAGGTGTGTGTGTGTGCTGGTGGTGTAAGTTTGTGGTGGGGGTAGTGGTGTGTAGTGGGGGTGTAGGTATGTGTGTGGTTGGGGTGTAGGTGTGTGTTGGGTGTGTGTGGTGGGGGTGTAGGTGTGTGGTGTGGGTTTAGGAGTGTGGTGAGGGTTTAGGTGTGTGGTGGGGGTGTATGTGTGTGTCGTGAGGGTGTAGGTGTGTGTGGTGTAGGTGTGGTGTGTGGTGTGTGGTGTGGGGGGGGGGGGGTCTTGTTAGTGTGTGGTGGGGGTAAGGGGTACTGGGGTGTAGGTGTGTGTTGTGGGGTATAGGGGGTATAGGTGTGTGTGGTGGGTGTGTGGGTAGGGGCTTAGGGCTGTGGTGGGGGTGTAGGTGTGTGGTGGAGGTTTAGGGATGCGAAAGATTTTGAGGGGTGGTTGGTGAAGTGGTGTAGGTGTGTGGGGGTGGTGTGGGGGCGGTGTGGGGATGGTGTGTGGTGGAGGTGTATGTGTGTGTGGTGAGGGTGTAGGTGTGTGTCATGAGGGTGTAGGTGTGTGTGTGGTGGTTAGGTGTGTGGCGGGGGTGTAAGGGGTACTGGGGTGTAGGTGTGTGTTGTGGGGTATATGGGGTATAGGTGTGTGTGGTCGGATGTGTGGTAGGGGCTTAGGGCTGTGGTGGGGGTGTAGGTGTGTGCTGAAGGTTTAGGGATGCTACAGATTTTGAGATGCCGCTCTGCAATACACCCCTACACCTCCACCACAAACGACCTACACCCCCACCACACACACCATCAACCCCCACCACACACCTACACCCCCACCACATCCCTAATCCCCCACCACACCCATACCCACCACACCCACCATACCCACTCACCACACACCCCCACCACACACACCAAAATCCTCACCACACCCCTACACCTCCACAACACAAACATACGCCCCCATCCCCCACCGACTATACACAGCGACACCCCAACCACACCATACCCACTCAGCCCTGCACCCCCACCACACACACCACAATCGTCACCACACCCCTACACCTCCACCACACAAACATCCACCCCCACCACACACCCACCCTACCATACACACCAAAGCATAAAGAGACCGGCATAGGCTGACATCTGACGAAAGAATCATGCAAACTGAAAGGTCCCCATTGGCATGACTCGGCTGGGATTCTAACTTACCAACGTAATGTCATGTGTAATTAATTATTTCTAATAAAATGACGATTCATGGGTATGTACATATATGTGGTCTATAATTTAGATTATGGAAATATAAACAAGGACACTCTTCCCACACAGTCCTATCCATAATGGGTGCGCAACTAATGATATCCGTATTAGTTCCTGTTCTAGCCGCTGGTTCCACTGGTGAGTGTCCATGCCTGCATATAGCTGTCACTAGCGGCCGGGATTTTAGTAATTATTTTATTAGAAATTAAAAACAAAATGAAAAAAAGTACATGACAGAAATATAGGTAAGTTTTCTGCACTACCACCCCCATTAATTAACATTTGTACCTAAGTAAAAAAATAAATTAAATAAATAAAAATGTCAAAGCTCTTTTGCAGAACCTCAATGTATAGATTTTTGTTATGTTGTATCCACAGAAAACTATAGATTTTATATACTTTGCAGATTTGTAGTAATTGATATAAGACTGTGATATAAATGTATATATATATATGCATATGTATATCTGTGCTATTATATGGCACAGTGATATGAAATAAGGATACAAATAAAGAACATTTACTGGTCTTCGAAATCGAAGGTGATAATAAATTTAAAGTTGCATTGTCTGATGGTTTCTGCCATATACTCTAGCTAAATATATTAGGCTGACAACTATGATCTACCTTACTTAAAGTTGCATAGTCCGATGCTTTTGAAGTTGTCTTTTTTCTGAGATAAATATGTTAGGTTGATGGTTATAATTGACCTTACTTTAGCTTGAAGCAACTTTTATTTTTAACGATTAACTTTGGAGATATTTAAAGTTCACACACGCCAAATTAATTTTGGCAAGTTTGCCAAAACTCTGACAACATAGGTTTCAGCAGTAACAGATTCCATTAAATTCACTCAGCATTCCCTTCTATGTGGCAACAAATGCTTAATATGTGCATCAATGTCTAAATTAGGATCAAATCTACATCATTATTTTGGTTTTGAAAATTCGATGCTTTTATCGGACAATCCAGCTTTAAGTTTGAATTAAATTATTATTATAAATATCTAAGCAGAGTGAATGAGTGACTTGGGGATGTTTGCTTGTTTGTTGTTTTACGTCCTAGCAACATCTAAGGTCATATCAGGACAGGTACCGACTTGTGACAGTGTGCACTCATGGCGACTTTATAGTGCTGCCCCACTGGAAGACCAGGCCACCAGCACCATGACCTGATATCCCACTCAGTCACATTATCCTGACACTGAGCCAACCAGTCCTTGTCCTATCCTAATAATGCCGAGCGCCAGGCTAGGAAGTGACAAGTATCAATTTTTAAGTCATTGGTTTGACTCGACCAGAATTCGAAGCCACGCACTCATGGGTTCGGATCCCCCGATCTCCCAAAACAGGAGACGGACGCTCTAACTCATTCGGCCACCCCGTCTGGTTATGTGACTTGGGGATTTTGCGCCATGCCGGCAGCTATGGCCACCATATTCATTTCGAGATTTTGTTTTATTATTCTTGTCTAAACTGAAAACATTTGAAGTGAAAACTTAATTAACTTTGACATGTGTGCTAAAATGCTGGACACTAGACTTCGGCAATAAGAGGTTCTATCAAATTAATTTGGTATTCCCTTGTATGCAGCAACAAATGTTTAATCAGTGGACCAGTATCTAAATTGGATACGAATTCATTGACCGCACAAGAAGAGGAGCCTCCACTCTGCTCAATGTACCACACCCTTCAACAAATAAATATATCGGAGCACCAATCTACAAAGGTAGTGTCATGTGGAATGACCTCCCTATCAGAGTCAGAGAAACACAAACAATACTTGCCTTCAAAAATGCATATAGAGCCCACCTGGTTATTCAGGCCCTTGAATGACTACTGCAGTAATTACTAGCAAAGCCCTGAGCTCCTGCCCCCCCGGATCCTCGCTTGCTCTCCTGTGGGTTTTTCCCCCGTACCACCCACCCCAATGGGCCCCCCTCCCCTGCCACCACCCTTAACCATCATGAACAAACCATCAACACACCGAACATCCTACACAACTATCAATCTGTTTAAACACATCGAACATTATATAAGACAGACAAAATGTCTTGTTAACTATAAACTTTGCTTGTTTTATAAGAGAAAACATGTAACCCACAATGATTGTTTGAGCTGCCCTGGGTACACATCTTCTACTCGGTGCTGCTCCCCATTTTTGAATGAACCGCAGTGACTGGTGATGTACATTATACAGCAGGAGCCACTCCCTTAATTCTTCAGGATCGGTGCTGTGACTAATACAGCACTGACCAAACTTAGATTGTTTAGAATGTCAATTCCAATAGTAAGATGGCCAGAAGACCAGTGTTTCAGCGCTGACAAATGTCATATTCAGATGAATAAATACTTTACCAAAAAAAAGGGTCAAATCTAGGTGAGGTGTTTTTTTGTAAGTTGAAGCTTTCATTCGACAATGCAGCTTTAAACTGAAAAGTTTGTATATTATCATTAAACATATATTTTCATATGAAATTATATTTTCACATTCCAGACTGAACTCTGTGAGCCTAGTTTTAGATGCTTTAGCATGTGAATGAGTATATACAGTAAAACCTCCCTAACCGACCACCTCCACAGATCTACCACTCCCGATCGCTTTATTTGGGTCCCAACAATACCATTGCAACCATATTCTAACTCCATAAACCGACCACCTCCCTAGATCGACCACTTAAAGTTGGTCCCAAGGTCGGTCGATTTAGAGAGGTTTTACCCTATATATATATATATATATAGCACCATCAAAGGTCATATCAGGACGGGTACTGACTTGTGAGAGTACGCACTCATGGCGACTTTATAGTGCTGCCCGACTGGAAGACCAGGCCGCCATCACCATGACCTGATATCCCACTCAGTCAAATTATCCTAACACTGAGCCAACCAGTCCTTGCGCTATCCTAATAATGACAAGCACCAGGCTAGGAAGTGACAAGTATCAATTTTTAAATCATTGGTTTGACTCGACCAGGGTTCAAACCCATGAACCTATGGGTTCAGATCCCCCAATCTCCCAAAACAGGAGACGGACACTCAACTCATTCGGTCATCCCGTCTGGTATAGTGAGAATGATGAGTTCTAGAACAGTGCGGAGAGATAAATGGTTGCAACAATCCAATGGTGAATGACTACAGGTGGCGCTGTGAATGGGCGTGCTGAATATAATACATTAGTTGATTACTCAGCATGTGATAAAATAGTTTTTGTTTTGTTTGTTTGTTCTTCTACGTCCTAGCAACATCTAAATTCATGCCGGAATGGGTACCGACTTGTGACAGTCCACTCACTAGTCGGGGGACTTTATAGTGCTTCCACACTGGGTTGTTGGTTGTTGGAGTTTTACATCCTGGCAACATCTAAGGTCATATCAGGACGGGTACCGACTTGTGACACTGTGCACTCATGGCGACTTTATAGGGCTGCCCCACTGTGATACCAGGCCACTGGGACCATGACCCAATATCCCATAGTCACATTATCCTGATACTGAGCTAACCAGTCCTCGCCCTATCCTATTAATGCCGAGCACCAGGCTAAGATTAAGAATCGACAGGTACCAATTTTATAAGTCATTGGTTTAACTCGACCGGGAACCGAACTCGCGGCCTTCCGCCCCACTTGGAGACCAGGCCACTGGTACCATGACCCAATTTTCCTACCGTCACATTATTCTGATACTGTGCCAACCAGTACTTGCCCCATCCTATAAATGCCGAGCGCCAAGCTAGGTAGCGACAAGTATCAATTTTTTTAAGTCATTGCTTTGACTCCGCTGGGACTCAAAACTTCCGACCTTCCGCACGTGAAGCCTGCGTTGTACCGATTCGGTTGGATAAAACAGCGATCAGAATTACTACCATATAGGACTAATATTAATAAGTACATATTTTTGCTACCACATTTACTGGTGATTTCTGTTTATTGTTCTTTGCATCCTGGTTATAAACGTTCAGTATTGTTATTGTTAACTGCGTATTTGAACAAAAATATATGATACAAAAACAGATTTAGACGTAATTGTTACTTCCTGCCTCCGTGGGGGTACAAACTAGATCGAGGTAAGTGGAATGCGAGTAGCGTGGTCGTTGTTTATTATACAAGGGCAGCAGTTGTGAATTATGAGCGAAAAAGTGTAATAAATTAACCTCACTACGTCTCTGGTAGGCTACAAGCTGTATGTGTGTGTGTGTGTGTGTGTGTGTGTGTGTGTGTGTGTGTGTGTGTGTGTGTGTGTGTATGTGTTTGTGTGTGTGTATGTGTATGTAAGAGACGGTACGGTGTGTGTGTCAGGTGTATGTAAGAGACGGTGTGTGTGAGGCAGGTGCATGTGTAGGTGCATGTGTATGTGTGTGTAAGAGACGGTGTGTTTGTCAGGTGTATATGTGTGTGTAAGAGACGGCATGGTGTGTGTGTCAGGTGTATGTATGTATGTGTGTAAGAGACAGGTGCATGTGTGGGTGTATGTGTGTGTAAGAGACGGTGTGTTTGTCAGGTGTATATGTGTGTGTAAGAGATGGTATGGTGTGTGTGTCAGGTGTATGTATGTATGTGTGTGTAAGAGACAGGTGCATGTGGGGGTGTATGTGTGTGTAAGAGACGGTGTGTTTGTCAGGTGTATGTGTGTGTAAGAGATGGTATGGTGTGTGTGTCAGGTGTATGTATGTATGTATGTATGTATGTATGTGTAAGAGACAGGTGCATGTGTGGGTGTATGTGGGTGTAAGAGACGGTGTATTTGTCAGGTGTATATGTATGTGTGTGTAAGAGACAGTATGGTGTCTGTGTGTCAGGTGTATGTATGTATGTGTGTGTAAGAGACAGGTGCATGTGTGGGTGTATGTGTGTGTAAGAGACGGTGTGTTTGTCAGGTGTATATGTGTGTGTAAGAGATGGTATGGTGTGTGTGTCAGGTGTATGTATGTGTGTGTAAGAGACGGTGTATGTCAGGTGTATGTGTGTGTGTGTAAGAGATGGTGTGTGTGTCAGGTGTGTGTGTGGGTGTATGTGTGGGTGTAAGAGACAGTTTCAGGTAATGGATTATGTGTCAGGTATATGTATGTGTGTGTCTAAGGGACGGTGTGTTTGTCAGGTGTATGTGTGTGTGTAAGAGACAGTGTGTGTGTCAGGTGTATGTGGGTATGTGTGTAAGATACGTTTGTGTGTCAGGTGTGTGTGTGTGTGTGTGTGTCAGGTGTGTGCATGTGTGTGTAAGAGATGGTGTTCATGTGTGTGTAAGAGATGGTGTGTGTGTCAGTTGTGTGTAGGTGTGTGTAAGTGTGGGTATGTAAGAGATGGTTTGTGTGTCAGGTGTGTATATGTGTGTGTGTGTAAGAGACCGTGTGCATGTGTGTCTAAGAGACGGTGTGTGTGTCAGGTGTATGTGTGGGTGTATGTGAATATGTGCGTGTAAGAGATGGTATGGTGTGTGTGTCAGGTGTATGTGTGGGTCTATGTGTGTGTAAGAGATGGTATGTGTGTCAGGTGTATGTGCGGGTGCATGTGTGTGTAAGAGACAGTTTGTGTGTCAGGTGTGTATGTGTGTGTGTGTGCATGTGTGTGTAAGAGATGGTGTTCATGTGTGTATAAGAGATGGTGTGTGTGTCAGTTGTGTGTAGGTGTGTGTAAGATATGGTTTGTGTGTCAGGTGGGTGTATGTGTGTATGTGTGTAAGAGATGGTTTGTGTGTCAGGTGTGTGTATGTGTGTATATGTGTGTGTAAGAGACGGTGTGCATGTGTGTGTAAGAGACGGTGTGTGTGTCAGGTGTATGTGTGGGTGTATGTGAATATGTGCGTGTAAGAGATGGTACGGTGTGTGTGTCAGGTGTATGTGTGGGTGTATGTGTGTAAGAGATGGTGTGTGTGTCAGGTGTATGTGTGGGTGCATGTGTGTGTAAGAGACAGTTTGTGTGTTAGGTGTGTATGTGTGTGTGTGCATGTGTGTGTAAGAGATGGTGTGTGTGTCAGGTGTATGTGTGTGTGGCTGTAGACAGACGGAGAGACCATCTCCATAGACTACATCACCATTCCAGCCGCGCGGTGCATTGTGGGATGCGTAGAAGAAAAACAAACCTGCGAGAAGCACATGGCACATGCTAATACACTGGGTGCAGCTATGAAATGTGCTAGTTTCAGCTCATCTCAGCTCTTGTTTGAAACATAGAATACCAACTAAAAAAGATATATAATAAATTAAGATATTAATCTTTTATCCAGCATTGCATTTACATCAATATAATTAGCACATCTTATGCCATGTGCATTTAGATTTAGACAAATCTGGGCACTAAGACTAGTGTTAGAGACATAGCCAGAGTCAGTTTTACTTATTTTATTAATGTTTTTATTTATATCCTATAGTTAATGACATATGTAGAACTAGAAAATGAGTAGGGTTAATTAGATATTGGTTATATATTTCTCTGAAACAAGTGTATGTTGACACATTTGGCATTTTAATATTTAGAACAAGAATTAATAATAGTGATGTGGATATCAGCCTTAAAGTGACTGATTGTTTTGTGTGGAATTGTATGTTTCTCAGCTCAAAATGCCAAACTGTGGCTAGTTTTGTCTTAGCTATATTCATCAGATCATTATATTGCATGTGTGCATACATGTTTACGCCAAATTGTTATGTATTTCTATTCATTTTGAATAAAATCTAAGTTTTGCCGTACGTGTATCGGCAAACACAATGGCCAGACGCATTTGCTTTGCCGCCAACACCGTTTTCAGCGCATGCACGGTCGGAACGGTTATCTCGTCTATTACTCATGCATCATGGCCCAGACGCATATATATAAGAACAAAGACGGTACCATGTCCTCAGTAGGAAGCGACACATGCCGTGTCCAGACATTGGGTGCATTCGACTGGGCCCTTTCTATCCGTAAAAATAGGCTCCGCCCACCTGCGCAGTGAACTTGGTTTTCGAATGCAAACAGGACCAGCCGAATGGCTTGTATCCGGAGTTGAGATGAGCTGAAACTAGCACATTGCTGCACCCAGTGTATTAGCATGTGCCATGTGCTTTTTTTGGGGGGGGGGGGCTTGTTTTGCTCTGACCCATCCCACAATGCACCGCGCCGCTGGAACCGTGATGTAGTCTATTGCCATCTTGCAAGTTGCACTGAGCGTATCGGCAAATTCTATGGGCGCAGGCACGATTTGCTCTCGACGCCGCCGTTGTCACTTGGAATTACCAACAAGTTTATTGCCTTTCAGTTTACAATTACATGTGTGCTTTTATTTTACTCTTACATCTGATGACGAGTTTATTGCCTATCAGTTTACATGAGTGGTCACCCACCAGTAGGACATGAAACTAATAAGAAAACAAAAACATCACACACCTATTCATATCACTATCAGCCATGTTGAAATACACCACGTGACCTTGTGGATGGAGCCAAAACACACATCCGAATAGTATGGATAGAAACCCACTTCCGGTCCCAGTCAAATAGGAATTTGTTCGGAAATATTTTGATATTCGGATAGAGAGGCCCAGTCGAATGCGCCCTGTCTTAATGAGTGATCGAGCAACTGAGTGAGTGAGCGAGTGATCGACTAAGTGAGTGATCGACTGAGTGAGTGAGCCAGTGATCGACTGAGTGAATGAGCGAGTGATCGACTGAGTGAGTGATCGACTGAGTGAGTGAATGAGTGAGCGGAAGAGGGGCGTTGAGAATGTAAACCATGCGCTGAACTTACCTCGAGTAGCTTGGTCCTTGCTTCGGTATAAGTCTGATGGAGTTCGGCATGTTTCGCTTGAATCTGAATGAAAATAATAGGCAAAGCATTGGCCAAACAACTACAGAAGAGCGACATCTCAAATCAGAAGACGCAATAGTATTACTTTTAATTGATGCCTATAAACACATAATGTAACCTCGTTGACTTCAGATAGCATCTGCTGTCACATAGTGACACCCATAATCGATTAATCACCTTGGATCATCCCAGCCACTTTTTTTTTACACATGCACAGACCCTACAACCTCGGGTTACATAAATGAATGCGCTCAGGGCGGAAAAAATGGTGGTTTAAATCAAAACTCTTTTCTTTTTAATAACCAATATATCTACAGCAAGATAGGATTAGGATTTCAAGTATTTTATGATTGCATAACTTAGTTATATGTCCATTTTAATCTGGATGGTCTTTTACATTGAAAAAAAGTGTACCTTTGCAGTAGAGGCTCTCACTACAGGTACCAGCACAAATGCTCCTGATACCCCCAGCCAAGACCTGGGTCCTGGGTCATTGGAGTCGGATCATTTTCCACATAGCCCGTCTACTTTTAGGTTCACCTCTAGGTGTTCTATTTGAGATTCTGACGTCTCGGATGATCCGAATGGTCCGGACCGTCATAATCGAATCCAGCCCTAATGATCCCCGTTGACTTCACACGGCGCCTGCTGTCAACTATTGACACCTAATGTTCCCCGTAGACTCCAGACAGTGCCTGCTGTCATCTGTTGACACCTGATGTTCCTCATTGACTGCAGATGGCGCCTGCTGTCACCTGATGTTCCCTGATGTTCCCTGTTGACTGCAGATGGCGCCTGCTGTCACCTATTGATACCTAATGTACCCTGTTGACTTCAGGCGGTGCCTGCTGTCGCCTATTGACACCAAATGATCCCCGTTAACTTCAGACGGTGCCTGCTGTCACCTATTGATACCTAATGTTCCCCGTTGACTCCAGAGAGCCCCAGCTCTCACCTATTGACACCTAATGTACCCAGTTGACTTCAGACGGCGCCTGCTGTCACCTTTTGATACCTAATGATCTCCGTTGACTCCAGATGGCGCCTGCTGTCACCTATTGACACCTAATGTTAACCATTGACTTCAGACGGCGCCTGCTGTCACTTATTGATCCCCGTTGACTTCAGATGGCGCCTGCTGTCACCTATTGATACCTAATGTATCCCGTTGACTTCAGAGGGCGCCTGCTGTCACCTATTGGCACCAAATGATCCCCGTTGACTTCAGACAGCGCCTGCTGTCACCTATTGATACCTAATGTACCCCGTTGACTTCAGATGGCACCTGCTGTCACCTAATGATCCCCGTTGACTTTAGATGGCGCCTGCTGTCACCTAATGATCCCCGTTGACTTTAGATGGTGCCTGCTGTCACCTATTGACACCTAATGATACCATTTGCCATTAGATGGCACCTGCTGTCACCTATTAACACCTGATGTACCCAGTTGACTTCAAGATGGCATCCACTGAAGCCATCCACCACACCCACCTGCTGGAGGCTTTCGCGCCGCTGCAGCGTCTGCTTGCTGATGGAGGTGATGAGGCGCTTGCGTTGCTGCGCACCCCCCATTCTCTCACCGCCGACCAGCTCACCTATCTCCACCTGCTGCAAGCCGTAAAGAAGAAAAGTCACCATCAGGACAAGCGTGCCCATAAGCCAGCCACCCACCGAACAGGGGTCCTGATATGACCTTAGAATTTGCTAGGACATAAAACAACAACAACCAGCCATCCACCGAGCAAGGGTCCTGATATGACCTTAGATGTTGCTAGAACATAAAACAACAACAACCAGCCACCCACCGAGCAGGGTCACGTGGTCCTGCACTTTGCTTACTTGATACAAGATAGATATAAAGTGTTGTTGTTTGTTGCCGCCAGCTCCATGACCTGGTATCCCACTCAAGTCACATTATCCTCACACTGAGCACACCAGTCCTTGCCCTGTCCTAATAATGCCGAGTGCCTGGCTAGGAAGCGACAAATATCAATTTTTAAGTCATTGATTTGACTCGACCAGGGTTCGAACGCACGACCCTAAGATCTACCAGCACGGGAGACGGAGGCTCTAACTCATTTGGCCATCCCATCTGGTCCAGATAGATATAAAAGATCCACTCCTATCTAGAATATTAAAGAACATATTGCGTCATTAGGAATTAACTGCGGAGGTGGTGGTGGTGGTTCTAGTGTGCAGTTTTGATATATATATATTGGTGCAAAGTTGAGAAATTTATAGAGAATGCCAACAACAACAAAACAAGATGGCGGAATTGGAAGGCTCTCAATTCTCGAGTTTTAAGTTCTATTAATCTAACGCTTTCACAAATTCTTCACTAAAAAACATCGGGTAAATATGAAGAGGTATGTGAAAAATATATTTCGCTGCTTGGATTCAGAATGTATGCGGTAATTTCCTTTCCCCAGGCTTTTTTAGACTTTTTCTGATGGGATGTTCAGCTGCCCCTGTCACAGGATCAGGGCTGCCGGAGTAACTACTGACCCCTAGATATAGAGTGCAGATATAGAGTGTAGATATAGTGCAGATATAGTGCTGATATATTGTTGATATAGAGTGCTGATATATTGTTGATATAGTGCTGATACAGAGTGCTGATATAGTGCAGATATAGAGTGCAGATATAGTGCTGATATAGAGTGCCGATATAGAGTGCTGATATAGAGGATTGATATAGTGCTGATATAGAGCACATATATAGAGTGCAGATATAGAGTGCTGAAACAGAATGCAGATATAGTGCTGATATAGAGTGTTGATATAGAGTGCAGATATAGAGTGCAGATGTAGTGCATATAGTGCTGATATTGAGTGCTGATATAGTCGTGATATAGAGTGCAGATATAGTGCAGATATAGTGCATATATAGAGTGCAGATACAGAGTGCAGAAACAGAGTATTGCTATAGAGTGCATATATAGAGTGCATATATAGAGTGCATATATAGAGTGCAGATATAGAGTGCATATATAGAGTGCTGATATATTGCATATAGTGCTGATATAGAGTGCAAATATAGTGCATTTAGCACTGATATAGTGCATATATAGTGCCGATATAGAGTAGATTTTCTAGGCTCCATACGGACCCTGTGACATGTACACTGCACCAGTTTTCTGGATTGATGCAGTGTGCTTCATCCCCATCCCTCACCTGACCAGAAGCCTGGGGCGTATTCGATTAATCAACTCGGGTCACCCGAGCTACTTTTTGGCGCATGCGCACATTCGGGTTGAATAAACGAATACCCTTCTCCATGCTCGGAGTGAAAAAAATGGTGGCTTAATCCAAAACTTGTTCTTTTTTTTTAAATAATCGATATAACTACAGCAAAATAGGATTGAAAGTGTTTTTTGATTGCATAGTTTAGCTACATTTCCATTTCATTATTCAGATTTTTTTTAAACCAAAAAAACCAACACATAGGACTTGTACTGCTACAGGACGGTACCAGCACAAATGTGACGTCATTACTCCTAGCCAACCCCAGCCAAGAGGTGGGTTACTGGGGTCGGGACTTTTTGCATACGGCACGTGTATTTGTTGACTCCACTCACTGTGTTCGATTTGAAATTCTACTAACTCGGGTGACCCGACTCGCCCGGGTCGTGTTAATCGAATACGGCCATGGTTACTGGCCTGTTTGGAGCGGAAGTAACATATTAGCTAGGTGCCCGTCCTGATATGACCTTAGATGTTGCTAGGACGTAAAACAACAACAAACAAACAAACAAACAAACAAACAAGGTGCACGTACCTTGTCAGCGTACTCTGATGCGATCTGCTGGATCCTGTCAGACTGCAGGCCTACAATGGAGCCCACTGCACTAGCGGTTAGCTTAGCCTGAGAAATAAAAATCAATACACGGGGATTAGTTAGTACGTCTGCACCACCACCGGGTGCGGTGGCCGCACCGGTAGGGTGCAAGCTTCCTGTGCGGTGTGGAAGGTTGGGAGTTCGAAATCTGGCCGAGTCAAACCAATTGTAATATGTTGGGCGCTCGGCCGTCAGAGCCCCAGATACCACTTACTCTTCCCCAGATGCGTTCTGACAACTGTCTGTCAGGTCCCACCTGATGCCCCTCTCCAACAAACTCATAAGGAAGAAAGGGAAGACAAGTCGCGCAAGATTGAGAGTGAAGAAGTTGTGCTTTATTGGCATTAACTCCTGTTCACCTACTAGCGACCTATCACCCTCACTCCTTACACATTTTCTATTTAATGTCAGATAGGGAACTGGGAATGAGCTTTCAGTGCTTACCAAGTCTGTAATAAGCCATAGTCTATATCACTTAGGACAGCCATTGAGGCTGAAGGATACTAATAGTCACATTTTGACGACAGAGACACTTTAGACCAAGGTTGGGCCCTAAATAACTCCTGGATAGGTTGGTTCAAGATATACAAATAATGCCTAGTTATATTTGATCATTTAATCGTTCGTACGGTGTAATAATGATCTGATTGGAAAGGAGACGCTTCTGGTGGCAAAAGGAGACAGGTGACCAGTAGATTATGATGATTTGACCTTTCATTACTGATTTGAAATAAGGAACAGCTGTAAATAATGTTATATTGAATATAAAAGCGAATAATTAGAAATAAAGCAATAAATGAATAAATAAATATTGTTTGACGTCAGACGTGCCTAAAGGCCCTGTCACACTACGACGTAATGACATCAGCATAGGGAAAACGTGAAAAACGTCGAACTTCTCGGCATAGTATGCAAATTTGGGCACAGGTTAAACGTGGATGCAGCGTAGTTGACGAGAGCGTAACGTCGGCAAAGCGTAGTGATAGCGTCATTCAATGAGAGAGGACAACGTCATTATGCTGACGGAATGTTATGTACGTTATTCCATCGCCAGAACTATGTTACATACGTCATGACACGGTGGCGAAACGCTGAACGTACGTTGAACATACATTGGACGTACATTGGATGTATGTTTGGCATACGTTCTCCTGACGTTCCCATTACGCCACATGGACGTTTCCACCGGCTTTAATGTAGTGGAATGTAGTGGAATGTAGTGGAATGTAGTGAGCAGCGTTTGACTAACGTCCGTTTAACGTCATTGATGTTCGCCGAACGTGTACAGAACGTACGGCAAACGTAAACCCTTACGTTTGAGTTACGTCGAACGTTTTGAACAGGTTCAAAACCTTGACGCGCGCCGACGTAACACGACGTAACGTGACGTAACTCGACGTCATTCTCACGTCATCATAACGTAACCCAACGTACGTCAACGTAATGACGAAACGTGAGCATGTCAGGCTTACATTGGCTCGTTACGTCATAGTGTGACAGGGGTATCAGGCACGTCCTTCGGGTTCAAGCACAATGCTCAAACGTCCTTCCCTCACAGGCCAGCCAATAGACGTGCCAGAAGGCACCACCTAGTGAGGGAAGGAAGAACTAGTCCTTTCTCAGCACCTATGGCAGTTGCAGGCCCAAGGAGTGACCCGCAATAAAGTGCATGTCACTCGTCCTAGGCCTGCACATGCGCAAGCTCGCCCCCAGGCGTGCCCACTACAATCAAAATAACTGAATATTTACTGCAGGGTCCGTACACATGTGAAGATATGGAATTCAAGGCTATTTCAAGTCTTTACAAGGATGTTTTTGATAGGAATTCAAGACTACATTGTATTTTCATTTGGATTTCAGGGGGAAAAAATCAAACATGGGAAATGGCAATTTCAGACTAATTTAGATCAGTGGGGACAGTTTAATGGAATTCAAGACTTTTCAAAACTAATGACCCAAAAATAGGTTAAACCCAAGGCTTTTCAAGGCCTTGAAATCCAAGACTTTTCGAGGCCCAGTACGGTCCCTGTAATGTTGGTCTGGTCTGTCATGTCACTGCCCCTTTAAGGAGAAAAAATGTTAAAGTGGAAAGTGTGGGTGCGGTTTCTAAAAAAGATTTTGGTTACAAGGAACTGTTCTAAAAAAGAAAATAAACCCTTGTTTTTAACATCAGGGTGCGGCCTCTATTATTATGTAGAGGTATCATGGTTTGTTCGTTTTTTATTGAAGATTTATACTGCCTATCATGGATAAGTCTAAAGTCTTCTTTTCACCATTTGACAGTTTGTCGATAGAAAGCCCGAGCCTACACTTTCACCGACCCAAGGGATTTTTAACCTCCCACACCACATAGACATAGTATGAGAGCAAATGGCCATTGATGACGCTTAAGTTATACACAGCGGTGGGAATCCAAATTGGTGATGGCTTACTTTCAGTGAATTATTTTTTTTAGTTTACAACATTAAATAGACATCTAACGACAATTAAACAGAACAGACGAGATTTCGCTGACGCAGACGATAAACTGTCACTTACCCCCTGAACACCCATCGCCGACATTCCGCTCATCAAAGACTCAATCCGCCGCTGAAGGAAGAAAACACTTTGTTCAGAAGATTCAAAAGAACCATTACAACCCATAATGGATTATGTAGATCAATAGTTATTACTGTTAACACAACATGCAGAAGCAAGATGTAAAAGTAATATCAGAAAATAGAGATGCATATTAATCTGGTGGTTCAGGAACATGTATAGCCAGTGGGTGTGTGTGTGGGGGTGAAGGGCCAGACTACAACAGGTTAGTTGGTTGTTGGAGTTTTATGTCCTAGCAACATCTAAGGTCATATCCGGATGGGTACCGACTTGTGACGGTGTGCACTCATGGCGACTTTATAGTGCTGCCCCACTAAGAGACCAGGCTGCCAGCACTATGACCTGATATCCCACTCAGTCACATTATCTTGACATTGAGCCAACCAGTCCTTGTCCTATCCTAATAATGCTGAGTGCCAGGCTAGGAAACGACAAGTATCAATGTTTAAGTCATTGGTTTGACTCGACCAGGGTGAAACCCACGATCTACCAAAACGGGAGACGGACACTCAACTCATTCGGCCATCTCGTCTGGTCTTTCAGTTTTGGTCTCCACGGCACACCTTAGTGTCAAGTTTCAGAGAACGACCCATTTACCGAGAAAACTTTTTTTTTTTCCGAGTTGCGCACTCACCTCCTCCTGTTCATGCAGCTCCTCTTCTGTGAGCTGCTCCTGGCCTGGGCTCGCCAGACCGGCTGCGGCCGCCTTCTTTGTCAGCTCACCGCCCTCCTCCTGCAGATACGCCAAACTCACTTATTATCAAGGATGAAAGTGGTCTTCAGCAAAAAAAACCAGAAATCAAGCTGAGATTATTACACTGATGGCAAATTTCCGCGAAAATCACACGGATCTTCTCCCAAAGACTTAGCACTGTCAGGGAATCGTGGGGAAAATGCCGGATGTCAGGTTTCAACTACTCGTATTGTGGCTGTATTATCGCCTAGCTCATTCTTGTTTGGGTTTTATGTTCTAGCTACATCTAAAGTCATATGAAAACGAGATTTGAACTATCCAATTGTTGTCATATATATCCCGATTCCTTGGAATTTTGCTTCGCATTAATATTGGGTAAATATAAAAAAATCGCTTAAATCTGCGAAGCCGTGGAGATCTTTCATCCCCCTCATTATTGCGATGAAGGCATACCTTCAAAACCAATACACTGACCTACATTTGATATTTTATATACAACCAAGATCCTGTTGCAGTCATTAAAGCAGGGTCCGTACAAATGTGAAGATATGGAATTCAAGGCTATTTCAAGGCTTTTCAAGGCCGTTTTGGGGTTGTTGTATTTTTTCCAAGACTATTTTCATTTCAATTTCAGGAAAAAAACTAAAATGGCAAATGTTGATTTCAGACTAATTTAGATCTATGGGGACTCTTTAATGGAATTTAAGACTTTTCAAGACTAATTACCCAAAATAGGTTAAATGCAAAAAAATAACAAGATGGCGACCAAATAATACTGTCGATTTCACTTTTATTTAAAGTCCATTAAACTATATGTTTTATTATATTTTTCGACTTAAAAGTAGCGGGTAAATATGAATACGTATCTAAAGAATACATTTTGCTTTTTAATTAAGAATTGATGTGCTGATTTAATTTACGCAGCCTTTCGCCACTTTTTCTAATGGGTTGTTTTTCACTGCTATTCTGCATAGGGGTGAATCTTTTTTCTAATCAGGACGGCACTAGTGGCTGGGTGGAGACCAACTTGGTTATCTCGGAAGTCATGTTGTTGTTGTTCTTTGTTGTTTTACATCCTAGCAACATGTAAGGTCATATCAGGACGGGTACCGACTTGTGACAGTGCGCACTCATGGTGACTTTATAGTGCTGTCCCACTGGGAAACCAGGCCGCCAGCACCATGACCTGGTATCCCACTCAGTCACATTATCCTGACACTAAGCACACCAGTCCTTGCACTGCCCTAATAATGCCGAGCACCTGTCTAGAAAGCGACAAGTATCAATTTTTAAGTCATTGGTTTGACTCGACCAGGGCTCGAACCCACGACCCCACGATCTACCAGCACGGGAGACACACGCCCTAACTCATTCGGCCATCCCGTCTGGTCCTCGGAAGTTATGCATTAAACCATAACTAGCAGCTGAAAATATATAAATCCCTGAGATGCTTTACCTGGTCTTCCTTGGGAGTCTTACTGAGCCCGTAGCGCCTGAAATACAGAATTAAATTGTGTTAGAAACATGCCTTCCGGTAGTCCCTAGCATTTGGGAGAGATGTTGGTTGGTTGTTGGAGTTTTACATCCTGGCAACATCTGAGGTCATATCAGGACGGGTACCGACTTGTGACAGTGTGCACTCATAGTGACTTAATAGTGCTGCCCCACTGGAAAATCAGGCCACTAGCACCATCACCCGATATCTCACTCAGTCACATTATCCTGACACTGAGCGAACCAGTCCTTGCCCTATCCTATTAATGCCGAGCGCAAGGCTAGGAAGTGACAAGTATCAACTTTATAAGTCATTGGTTTGACTCAACCGGGAATCGAACTCCTGATCTTCCACCCGCGAGGCTCGCGCTCTACCGATTAGACCACCGATTCCAGTCGGGGATATATTGACTCTTTTCATTATTTTAAAGACACGATATACATAGCTACATATTTGCCTGCATGTTGACATATGTATGTATGCATATTACAGAAGACAGTTTGTTTAAAATAAAAATGTGCTTATAAAGTTATATGTCTTTGTGATTATGTTAACACCGCAATCAATTTATATTAGAAAATAATTAAACATTTACGAAAATAAACTTGGTGGGCTCACAATATGATAGGGCGAGTCGCTTTATTATGCATAATAAAATGCCTGGGGAGTCACTTTATTATGGAAATCAGAATAAAGCGGCAATCTGAATATTATCTCAAGACCGAAACCAAAGACCCTATAATACTAAGACGGCTCACTCCCTATCTCTCCCATGTTAATGTAAATTTTGCAGTGCCACCTTGTGGTGGGTTTGATCAGCCCGGCTGCTGGTTGGTGTTTCACATGTAAACACATACAATTATATTATACATGAGATAGGTAAGTATGAATACACATCAATATGAAATTGCTATGAACAAATACACATCATCATCAGCATCACATCATCATTGCCATCATCACACATCTTTCACATTCATATATACATTTATACATATAATATAGCAACTGTTTAACCAAGAGAACAGCCAGCGCACCAAGTGGTGGGTTTGATCATTTTGATTACACAGTACAGGCTGAGTGAGCCGTCTTAGTATTGTAGGGTCTTTGCCGAAACGCTGCCTACTAGCAGGTTCACCATGTTCCCACTAGATGGCACCACAATACAAGACAATACTGATTGCAAAAGATTGTGTTATCCGCATCAGGTCCTAGCTCAGGACAAAGGCCCACTTGTGACAGTGTGCACTCCTGATGGCTTTATAGTGCTGCCCCACATATCATGCAGGTTGGAGCATGACAGGATACCTCCCACTCAGTCATATTATTCCCACACTGAACCAGCCAATCCTTGAACTATCTTAGGAAAACTAAGCTCCAGGTACGGTAGCGATAAGTTGCAATTTCATACTGTCAGGGTAGCAGTGACGTAACAAGTCTTCCAGAAAACTTTGATTGTTTGTTGTTGTACCTCCTAGCAACATATAAGGTCATAACAGGATGGGTACTGACCTGTGACAGTGCACAATCATGGCAACTTAATAGTTGCTAACCCACTGAAAGACCAGGCCGCTGGCACCATGACCCAATATCCCATTCAGTCACATTATCCTGATACTGAGCTAACCAGTCCTTGCCCTATCCTAATAATGCCAAGCACCAGGCTAGGTAGTGAAAAGTATCAATTTTGTAAGTCATTGGTTTGACTCGACTGGAATTCAAATTTGTGAACTTCCACATGGAAAGTCTGTGCTCTTACCGATTGGGCCACCGCTTCTGGGACGCTAAATTAAATGGTTTAACTATAAATGAATAAACAACAAAAGAATGTGGATAACATAACATAAAGACAGATAGAATAATTAATTGCTAAAACATAACACACAGTCCAAATACTTGAAAGACATTTTCGTATATCTACCGGATAGCAGCCATTTTGTTTGATTGGGACGCATCATTTTCATTCCTATTTTAAAATAATCCGTTTTTAGTTGGCGACTTGGAAGAAAAAAACAATGCAGATTTTGTATTAAGAGATTGCATTCAAAATCTAGATTTATCCAACGAAATGTACAGTTGAAGCTCAATTCGCTTTCTAAGAACAGTGATCCATGATGTTTCTCACTAGGTCTCCCCTAAGGATGCATTCACAAACTACACACTGCAATCGATATTTTATGGTCTGAATCTCACAGCCGTCAAATGTTTCTGGGTCGTTATTGCAGTACCCACTTCACATGTCCATACCTGCAAGAACTGCCTCCACTATTATCTTTTTTTTTTTTGGGGGGTAAAATATTTATTCATCTGAATATGACATTTATCAGCACTGGAGCACTGGTCTTCCAGCCATCTTACTATTGGAATTGACATTCTAAATAATCTAAGTTTGGTTATAGCTGTATTAGTCACAGCACCGATCCTCTAGAATTAAGGAAGTGGCTCATGCTGTATAATGTACAGCACCAGTCACTGCCGTTCATGCAAAAATGGGGAGCAGCACCGAGTAGAAGATGTATACTCGGGGCAACTCAAACAATCATTGCTGGTTAAATCTTTTCTCTTATAAAACAAGCTAAGTTTATAGTTGACAAGACATTTTGTCTGTCTTATGTAATGTTCAATGTGTTTAAACAGATTGATAGTTGTGTAGGATGTTCAGTGTGTTGATGGTTTTTTCATGATGGTTAAGGGTGGTGGCAGGGGAGGTGGGCCCATTGGGGTGGGTTATTATCATTATTATCGCTATTATCATTATTATCATCATTATCATTGTTATTATCCCACCACTTATTGTGCAGGGATGAAAGTGGTATCCAGCAAAAAATGCGGAAATCAGACCGAGATCTTGCCGCCACCTAGCGGGTTCCGGCAGAACCAATCAGAGTGAATTTCCATGAAACCGTGGATATTCCCTCCATAGGATTAGCACTGTCAGGGAATCGCGGGAAAATGCCAGAAGTCTAGTTTCAACTATCCTTACTGTGACTGCATTATCGCATATGCCGAACTCTTTTTTCTTTGGGCTTAATGTTCTAGCAACACCTAAGTTCATATGAGAACGGGATTCGGACTAAGCAATTGCTGTCATATCATATATATTGGCATTTTGTGAGCGTTAATCAGTCAATATAAAAAATCTTGGAAATCCGCGAAAACGTAGAGATCTTTCCTCCCTGATTGTGTTTCAGAGGAGGTTGGTTGGTTGTTGGAGTTTTACGTCCTAGCAACATCTAAGGTCATATCAGGACGGGTACCAACTTGTGACAATGCACACTCATGGTGACTTTATAATGCTGCCCCACTGGGAAATCAGGCTGCCAGCACCCTATATCCCACTCAGTCACATTATCCCCACACTGAGCTAACCAGTCCTTGCCGTATCCTATTAATGCCGAGCACCAGGCTAGGAAGTGACAAGTATTAACTTTATAAGTCATTGGTTTGACAGGACAGGGAACCAAACTCCTGACCTTCTGCATGCGAGGCCCACGCTCTACCGATTCGGGCGTGCCCGGAATGTCTCAGAGGAAGCTACACACCTGGGCCGCGTTTAAGTGTGCGCCTCTGAGAAATTACGGACCTTGCGCTGCTAGTCTGAACGACTTTAGCTGTCAGGTGCCTCGAAAATGGCGGCATCCATAGCATGCAGCTATTCACAATTGAAAGAACAGCTCTGATTGGCTGAAACCCACAGCCATTTTGGAAGCGTTTTTTGCCTCCTACTTGAAAAGCGTGACACCTCGGAGTCCTCTTTGAGGCATAGCCTCAACGCAGCCCTGATCACAACTACAAGTGGACACCACCTACCGGCCATACTCCAGCAGCGTGGAGTGCACCCGGTCTACCTCCCCTTCGATGTCGACCGACTCATGCCGCTTGTACTTTCGTTGAGGCCGATACGCGTTCTGGATGGGGAAAACAGCACAGACCTCAAGCAAATGCACACAGAATGAATTAAAAGCCACTACAGCAAAGTATTAGATCAATAAATCTCAAGACTGTTTGTTTGTTGTTTTACATCCTAGCAACATCTAACTTCTAAGGTTGTATTTGTCCAGACGGGATGGCCAAATGAATTGAGCATCCGTCTCCCGTTTTTTTTAAGGTCATGGGATTCGAAACCATTGACTTTAAAATTGATACTTGTCGCTTCCTAGCCAGGCACTTGGCATTATTAGGATAGGGTGAGAACTGGTTGGCTCAGTGTCAGGATAATGTGACTGAGGGGGATATCAGGTCATGGTGCTGGTGGCCTGGTCTCCCAGTGGGGCAGCACTATAAAGTTGCCATGAGTGTGCACTGTGACAAACTGGCACCCGTCCTGAAATGATCTTAGATGTTGCCAGGACGTAAAGCTCCAACAACCAACCAACATCCTAGCAACATCTAACGTGATATCAGGATGTGTACCGACTTGTTACAGTGCACTCATGGCGACTTTATAGTGCTGCTCCACTGGGAGACCAAGCCAATGGAATCGTTTCCTATCCTATTAATGCTGAGCGCCTGGCTAGGTAGCAACACGCATTCAACGGCTTGAATCAGCTTGGATTCGAACTCCCGACCTTCCGCACGGGAAGCCTGCGCTCTACCGATTCGGCCACTGCGGCTGATATCTTATGACTGTGCACAGAAGAAACTGTCAAATACATATAATGTGATATAACCTCATATATTTATCATAAAAATAAGGCAAAAATTCAAAAGCCATTGGGACTATGCAAGCTTAAGCTGTACTTCAATTCAAACAGACTAAGTTTCATCTCTTATAGTATTACAGAATAAAAATAAAAAGCAGACACGTCTATGATATTAATAGTAGCTTCTAGCTTACCTTGACTTCAGCGACAGTCGCTACCACCTTATGTCTGATTGCCATGAAGGCCTCATCCTAAAAGAGCGATAATATTTATGTCATGAAAAAAAAGGTTGAAATTAGAATAATTGAACAATATAAACCCAACATATTAAATATATTGGCATTTATTTGATTCTTTTTCTTCGTTATATATCAAAGTTTTGTGTATTAATGTGAGGCCAAAGATGCTTAACCTTATTTACGTTACATTACTTTTATTGCCGGACGGGTGGGCGGAAAAATCGTCTTGCAGTTGAGTGTTTTCGTCTTGGCGCTTGCAACGAAGTGAGACACAGTGCAAATGTGTATGATTATATAGTGTTGACATGGTAAATCATTATGTGGCATAGCAGATATTTAGTTACATATGAAGTTAGAGATGGTGCCACACTCGCATCCATAGTTACTTGGACGTTGTTACAAATCCGCTAGGCAGCGAGAGCGCTAGTTAGTATATGTGAATATAGGCGGCGATAGAATCACGGGCCCATCGTTACTTGGTGTTCTCTGTGGCAGAGTGGTTAGAGTGTCTGACTTTTTTCTAGGTCGGACTCCTAATCTGAAGGTCAGTGGTTCGATTCCCCATGCCCCCACCTCTGCCAATTTGGATTTCCACCGCTGTGTATAACTTACAGCGTCATCAAATGCCAGTTGCTCTCATACAATGTCTATGTGGAGGTTAAAAATCCCTTGGGTCGGTATAAGTGTAGGCTCGGGCTTTCTATCGACAAACTGTCTAATGGTGAAGACAAGTCTATTCAGACTTCTCCATGATAGGCAGTATAAATCTTCAAAGACTTGGATGTAGTGCATTAGGAAAAGCCGCTAGATGGCGTAGGAGTTTGATTTCTAAATTAGTAGAGAATAATTCAGGTAGGTGGCACCAGGGAAGTGCGTCCTTAGTTACTGAGGGGAGCAGAATTTGCTTGTTCAAATACCCATATTGGAGCCAACACCGACAATTTCATCAAGATATGTGCACTATAGTTCAATATGTGAGTATTATTAACTAATCAGAACTGGTGTCCTGTATCTCTTAGTTCAGTGGTGAAATCCAAGGGGGTGCCACCTCAACTCTGGCTTATGCAGTCCTCAGCACATTCTTCCACAATTTTGCCTGGGTTTCTTTTGTACGCAGTCTCAAGTGATTTAGAGAAATGTCTGCTAAGAATACAGTACTCAGTCCGGATTGGGTTTGCAGTAGCAATTTTGTTACTCGCTTTGAACCGGTGTGTGATACATACTTCGGGCATGCAATAGTTCTTGTCAAACTGCGACATTGCATATTGTCGAATTGAGTCACCCATCTCCTGTCGCGTCTCGATCGCCTTCTTCACGAGCCACTGGAAAACAAAACAAACGATACTCATCAAACTCGAAGATATTATGTCACTGTGGCATGTGTTAAGAACAAAGCATCATCCTGCCATGACAAGCTGACATACTGTGTATCCGATTTTTGGTTTCCATGTCACATGATTTTGCTCTTTTTCTTTTGGGGGAGGGAGGGGAGTGGGAGGTGTAGTAAGTCAAATAGTTATTGTTGACTATGTTAACAATACTACATGCATCTAATTTAATCTATCACACAAAATGTATCCAAAATATGCTCATATCATTTCGTGCTAAAGTGAATATATTCGGGCAGTCCGTCCGGTCACATAAATAGACATGCACAGTTGTAAAATATTCAAATAAATACAGGATAATGCCAGCATTGTCAGGATAACACAGAACTAATGTATTAAATAATATTGGAATGTGAAGGAATTATAAATAAAATGAATGAGTGGCTAAAGTAAATAAAACCGTGGTATAGTGAATCAGTGCTAGGCAGGGTTTGTTTTTTGGCATTTTACCTCCTAGCAACATCAAAGGTCATTTGGACTAACCAATTGCGGAGATTTATATTGACATTTTGTGAACGTTAATCGGTGAGTATCAAAATCGCGGAAAACCGCGAAATCGCGGAGATCTTTTCATCCCTGATATTTATAGTGCTGCCCCACTTGGAGACCAGGGCACCAGCACCATGACCTGATATCCCACTAGTCATATTATCCTGACACTGAGCCAACCAGTCCTTGCCCTATCCTAATAATGCTGACCACCTGGTTAGGAAGCGACAAGTATCAATCTTTAAGTCATTGGTTTGACTCGACCAGGGTTCGTCCCATGATCTACCAAAACAGGAGACGGACGCTCAACTCATTCGACCATCCCGTCTGGCCGTGAGATGCGGGTAAGCTTACTTGTACAACAGGATAGATATGGATGAAGTCGAGCCCTTGGATCTGATGCGGTTCGATTCGGTGTGGACATTTCATTCTGGGCAGAACAGCCACGATCTTCTCTGTTAATGAACTGTGGGGGGAGGAAAAGCAATTAAAAACAGGATACAGGATCCAAGAGAAATATTAGAATTATTCTTAATTTTCATAATCATATAAGTAGTAGTCCACACATGAGATTGGTTGTTGTGGTTTTAAGTCCTAGCAACATCTAAGGTCATATCAGGACAGGTATCGACCTGTGAGAGTGCACACACATGGCAGCTTTATAGTGCTGCCCCACTGGGAGACCAGGCTGCCAGCACCATGAACTGACATCTCACTCAGTCACATTATCCTGACACTGAGCACACCAGACCTTGCCCTATCCTATTAATGCCAAGCGCCTAGCTAGGAAGCGACAATTATCAATTTTTTAAGTCATTGGCTTGACTCGACCAAGGTTCAAACACGTGTGTTTGAATCATACAATGAGACAATACCAGTTTGTAAAGTGATAAACTAAAGCAGGGGTTCGCCGATCACAGGGGGGGGGGGGGGTCACTGTGGCCGTAATCGATTAACACGACCCGGGCGACTCGGGTCACCCGAGTCGTCTGAATTTCAAATCGAACACCGCGAGTGGAGTCGACAAAAACACGTGCCGTGTGCAAAACGACCCGACGCCAGTAACCCACCTCTTGGCTGGGGTTTGCTAGGAACGATGACGTCACACCTGAGCTGTAACCTGTAGCTACCACTACAAGTCCTATTCGTTGTTTTAATGCTTTTTTTTAAATAACCCAGATTGTCAGCTTATACGATCCTAAAATACTTTAAATCCTATTTTGCTGTACTTATATTGGTTATTAAAACAAATAATTAGGTTTTAGATTAAGCCACCATTTTTTCCGCCCCGAGCGTGCAGAAGCTTATTCGGTTATTCGACCCGAGTCTGCAGGATGTGCGCATGCGCCAAAAAGTGGCTCAGGTGACCAGAGTCGATTAATCGCTTACGCCCAAGAGTGTAGACAGGCACTGCTGTATCTGCGCATGCGCGCATTGACTTGATTAAGTTGATGGCGGAAACTTACATTCTCTGACCGATCGTCGAGTTTTCCTGGAACAGCAGGTCGACATCAATGTCAAAGTTGCAGGTCGTGACGCACCACGTGATTCCCCCGACCACCTGCAGAACACGTCACACACGTCATATAGGTCAACTAGCGGAGGCACAAACAAAACCGGCACGCGTGATGTCACTGAAAACAAGATGGCCACTATCACATTAGAAACAACTATTTGTCATCCGATCACCGTAGTTGGTTGGTTGGTTGTTGGAGTTTTACATCCTGGCAACATCTAAGGTCATATCAGAATGGGTACATACTTGTGATGGTGCGGACTCATGGTGCCTTTACAGTGCTGCCCCACTGGGAAATCAGGCAGCCGGCACCATGACTCGATATCCCATTCAATCACATTATCCTGACACTGAGCTAACCAGTCCTTGTCCTATCCTATTAATGCCAAGCGCCAGGCTAGGTCGTAACGCACCACATGATTTCCCCGACGACCTGCAGAACACGTCACATACGTCATATAGTCATGGGTTTGATTCGACCGGGAACCGAACTCCCGCACGCGAGGCCCGCGCTCTACCGAATAGGCCACCGCGTCCAGTGAGCCTTGTCAGTACTTGGATGGGTGTCTGCGGGTGAATATGAGGTGCTGTAGATATCCTGATAGGGGCTGCTACTGATAGCCTTCCGAAATTCCAGTTAAGCCAAAAGAATTGTTTCTTATAAGGTAAAAGTTGGAAAAGAAAATTGGGTTGATGTGTAGTGTCAATATGCACATTTTCATTTTTTCATTTGAGTACAAAATCATATAAGCATAGTGTAGTGGTCTGCACTGACCTCTCAGGCAAGTAACGACATAGACAGGTAGGCGTGGGTAGTGTGTTGATATCAGGGAGCCTAGGTGGTGTAATGGTTAGCACACTGGCCCGGAATGCAAAGAGATGTGGGTTTGAGTCCCGCTCTAGGTGCAATATTTCCCATTTTCATCACCCCCATGACACTGGTGGTGTGACCAGGATCCTGTACAAGCTTTGCGCTGTATGGTTGTTGAACCTACCCTGTGTATGTATGTGTTAGTGCATTCCCTGTATGTATGTAATTGTAAGCATTAAAAGACTTACAATTCCTGGGGGACGAGTGTAGTGGTCTGCATTGACCTCTCAGGCAAGTAACCACATAGACAGGTAGGCGTGGGTAGTGTGTTGATATCAGGGAGCCTAGGTGGTGTAATGGTTAGCACACTGGCCCGGAATGCAAAGAGATGTGGGTTCGAGTCCTGCTCTATGCACAATATTTCCCATTTTCATCACCCCCACGACAATATTTTGGATACATTTTGTGGGGTGGATTAATTACATGTAGTATTGCTAACATACAAATTTAAAACACAGACTCAACAAAACTATTTGACCTACAACCTATTTGACCCCCCCCCCCTAATAAATAGGTAAAATCATTAACAATGTAACATGGAAACCAAACATGTGCCACACAAGTAACTGAGAATGATCCATATGTAAGTATTTCAAGCATTGTCAGCGCATACCTTGTCGAACGGGGAGAGTCCCTTGATGCGGGCCCTGAAATAGCCGGCCGCCAGCAGGAGGTCCACCGTCTGGGTCAGCTTCACGCCCTGCTCCTCATCCTCCCGGGTCTCCACCTGAAGCAGGGATGAAAGTGGTATCCGGAAAATAAAAACACGCGGAAATCATTCCGAATTTCCGCGAAAATCCGGATTTCCCCCCTCATTGGATTAGCATTGTCTGGGAATCGAGCGGAAAAAGCTGGAAGTCAGGTTTTAACTCTGCTTGTTGTGATAATATTGTCGCTGATGCCTAACTTTCTTGTTTGGGTTTTATGTTCTACCAACAGCTAAGGTCTTATATGAATGAGATTCAAACTAAACAATTGCTGTCATATATTGTTTGTTGGGGTTTTATGTTTTAGTAACATCAATGGTCATATCAGGATGGGCTGTCATATAGAGGGAGCGCATGTGACGTCATCACTCAGCAGCCAGCCATCTTGGATTACGAGCACCCTCCATACCCATGTTGTGAATGCATGCAGATGCAGTAAAACAGAGGTTTCTTGTGTTCTTGGCAGTTTACATCCAATGTGTTTACTTACAGCGCTTTAGCAACAACTTCTGAGGCCAAACTGCTCAAAACAGTGAAAAATAAACCAACAAAACAGTAAATAAGCACAGTGTAGGCAGTTGCAAGCCTTCTGTATGTAATCCAATATGGCCACCAAAAGTTGTCTTGTGGCATCATTACACCCCCTCTATATATTGGCACTTTGTGAATGTTAATTGGAGAATACCAAAAATCGCAGAAATCTGCGAAATCGTGCAGATCTTTTATCCATCTGAAGACAACCATGCTGTAATATTCTGTCTCTACCCAGATAATATGAATAACCAATGCTTAGGACCACCCCCAATGTGTTGCTACCTTGTCATGGTGGGGAGGCTTGTGTGCCTCCGTGACCATGAGAGCTATACCGGCGGGGGCTAGCCCCCTGGCAGGTTTAACCAAGCCGGGCAAGACTCATGGTAGAGCAGCAACTGGTCCTCCAGGTTGGGGGTTGGGCGTGGGGCCAACAACCCCACCCCAGAAAAAAGAACAATGTTACAGAATCACGAACAAGAAACTCAAGGCCCAGTACCGGGAAAACTGGAGAGCCCTTGTTTGTGGCCTATGCCCAAAGTTGGGCGGTAGGCGACACGTTCATCTACAACATGACTGAGGAGGTGTTTGTGTGGGTGGGTGCTGACGCCACAACGGGCGAAGAAGAAGAATGCTTAGGACCGAACCCCGCTTGAAAACGGTGTCAATAGCAAAACAAATGCCCGTGGCCATTGAATTTGCCGATACGCGCAGTGCAAAACGCCAATTTTATATTTTAAATTAATAGAAATATAGAACGATTTGGCATAAACATATGGAAGTTTGTAATTACAAACTAGTCTATTGACATAGACATATAAACGCTTGAATAATTATCTATTTATTATTATGCGATTCAACAAGAGTATATTATTAACCAATCTCTGTCATGAAGCCTGTTTGTTGCGTAGCGAAGTTCGACGAGCTGTTTAGTATTTCCGTTTGAGGGATTTTGGTAATTTCATTTTCCACCTCTATGAGTAGGTCTACGGGTGTTGTTTATGTATACACGTGTTAGTCCTTGGCCTCCCCCTTGTGGGGGGGGGGTGTATTAAGTATAAGAATATTCATTTTACACATACACTGATACAGCATATATCGCTTCTAGACATAGATAAAAGATTCACCCCAGTTACAGTACAGGGGTGAACACCAACCCATTACAAAAAATGGTGAAGAATTTCGACAGGCTGGGGAAATGAACTGAGGTGATAAATTCTTAATTTAAGAAGAAAAATATATTCTTCACATACATCTTCATATCTACCTGCTACTTCTGATTTGAAAAGTATAATAAAACATGTGGTTTAAAGAATCTTAAAAATAAAACCGTCGTCATTTTATCGCCGCAATCTTGTCTTTTTGCATTCTCTCTCATTTCACCAACTCTGTGCCGATATAAGTAGCCATTTGATACTGGAGCCAGGGATTCCACTTCCGGTTCCAGACTAAAGCAGTTTTTGCCAGCTTTCTAATCATTAATGGTAATGGGTTGGTGTTCACCCCTGTCCTGACCGTCACCCTGTGACTGTCCCTGACTACTGACACTGTTTGCAAATCTCAGAAAACATTTGTGATAACAGATAAGTCATAATCCCATCACTGAATCACTGTCAGCTCTATGCTAAGGCCTAGACCATGTTACATTTTCACAACACAGCTTCAGTATTCGCAACTGGTTGGTTCCGAGATATTTTACCTCAACTTCATTACCCTCGGCGTCGTAAACAGTGTTTAGTTTAGATCCAACCCGAACTCGGGCACCGAAAACACCTCCTACCGCCGCCATCTTGTATTTACTGGTGTCATGTGATTGAAAATGGAGAAAGTTGTGTCTGTGTTTAGTTTCAAGTGTCACTCAAGAGGTGTCGCCACAGATCTCTGTTGGATACATTGTATAGCTGGTTGTTGGCGCCATAATAGCCAAGTAATTAAGATTGTTGGTGTTATAAGAAGTTATACTTGTCGCTACCTAGACAGTCAGTGATTATTACTAGGACATAGCCAGGATTGGTTAGCTCAGTATCAGGATAATGTGACTGAGTGGGAAATTGGGTCACGGTGCCAGTGGTTTGGTTTCCTTATGGGACGACATCATTATAAAATCACCATATGTAGCTATGCACTGTGACAAGTCTATAAAGATCCTGATGACCTTAGTGGCTTAGATGTTGCAAGGACATACAACCCAAACAAACAAAACATTGCTCTTGATATCAGTTGTTCATTTTAACTATAGTTATATAGGTCAATGCTTGACATTAATGATCTAACTAGGTCAATGTATGATTCAAATACTTGAATTATCCAACATGCTGCTCAATCTTATTACATGTCAGTAGTTAACTTTATTGTGACAACGCAATCTTCTTTCTAGGTCACCACTTGACCCGATTCTTTGTAAACCAAGGAGAACTCGTTTTTACTGATTTACAGATTTATTTACTTTCCGATAACAAGTTGCCGATACATATTCTCCATTGTTCTGTCTTGTTCTTCGTTTTCGTAAGCAATATATCCCATCGTTATTTGGCATCTACAGCTTATATTTCAAAGAGGCAGCACTATAAAGCCACCAGAAATACGCACGTTCATAATTCAGTACCTGCCTTGACTGATATGACCGCATCACTTATGACGCCAAACCCCATTCAAGCAAGTACTTATTCAGATATCTATGCACATTGTTGACAAGAATATACATATTTATATGTAATAAGCAACAAATAAACTGCATATACTTGATACCTTCACATTTTTTACGCGAATTTGGATATAAGGTGACCAGTCATTGGACATGGAATTATTTAATTCAAAGGTCACTCAGTAAACTGAACCTCAATATAGCGTGATACCACTTTTTTCATGATGACATTTTATGGATCCAAACGATCACCTTATAACTGGGTTTCATTGTATGTGTAATGTATATATATATATATATATATATATATATATATTTATATACACATAAATTATATATATATATATTTATATAACTGTATGGGACATTATCACATTGTAATTCATGATTAATGGATATTAGTGAAGACATATCCCACATTGGGAGAGCTGTTCAGCAATAAAAACAAGCTCTGTCCGCACGGGAAAACTGCGCTACTGATTTGGCCACCGTGTCCGGTCAGAATTTACACTATTCACGCGTGACCTAATTAGGCATCAGAACGAGGTTGAGTATGCGTCGCGTATTGGAAATGGCAGTAAGATACTGCTGTGTGGTGATGTGTATGAACTACGACAGAAATTAAAGGAGTAAAATTTGAAGATATTCACATTTTAAACTATGATATTCATTTTTGCATATATTTTTTCTATTTATTGGTCAATTTTCATGAAGATTGAGTGATGATCAGATGCATTTCAGTAGGTAATGTCAACAAAGTCGCTCACCATGGTTACCAATCTTTTCTTAAATTCAAAATTGCAGAACTTTCTTAATATATATATATTTTTTAAATATATTTTAACCCTTTTAAAGTTTTTAATATTTGTAATTACTAAGATTAGTTGTTTAACTGTGTTACACAGATACCTATGCTGACAGTGCTGCATTACATGATACCACCATAACTATGCAGACTTGAAGTTGACAATCACATTGTAGTTAAAGAATGGGAAAATCACCATGCAAGGGTCACCCAATCTTCGTGAAAATGGCCAATAGATAGAAAACAGGTATGCCAAGATGAACATGATAGTTTCAAAAATGAATATCCTCAAATTTGAGTGATTTCGAGAGGTATTAGTCAACGAAAAAGTATTCACATTTCTTATGGTTTCAACATGGCCGCAGCGTCAATAGCTCCATTTAGGCCCACTAGTACCGCTGCGCCAATTCTCATCGGAAAAAATAACTATGCGAAATGTTCGCCATTGCCAATTATAAAATTTTTTAACACTGTTTTTATCCACGACCATATTATAAATATACACTTTTCAATCACGTATTCACCGATGGAGATAATACATCATTGCAAAATAACAGAACTATTACACTTACAGTAGGTATTACGGCCTTCTAGCAGAGTAAAATTTGCATCACGTTTGATCCACACTGAAATGACCTTGAACATCCAAGGTCAATCATCGGCAGCCATTAATGCCTTGAAGGTTGCTTTATGAAATGCTAGCATTGCCTAAAGCCTAGATTCCAAATAGATGGAAATATACCAAACCTCACACACTGATAATACTTGTGCTAGATGATAAGCACCTTATCGACTAGAAAATAGCTTCAACAATAATATGTATAATTACAATTGTATATGCAATATGGGGTAGTTACAAAAATATACTTTGTATTTTGGCTTCTTTTTACTGAACAGTCCTCTCCACATGCTTTGGCTTGTTGAAACTACTCCCAACATTTCTCCAGTTCCAAGGAGGGCTGTGATTATCAAACTACAGGAAAGAAAGGAAACGGGGTAGGTAGAGATTGATTGATTGATTGATTTATTGATTGCTGATGGCTTAATGCCGTGGTGTTCACTGTGGCGGAGTGGTTAGAGTGTCTGACTTTTTTCTAGGTCAGACTCCTAATCTGAGGGTCAGCGGTTCGATTCCCCGTGCCCCCAGCTCTGCCAATTTGGATTTCCACCGCTGTGTATAACTTACAGCGTCATCAAAGGCTGGTTGCTCTCGTACCATGTCTATGTGGTGTAGGAGGTTAAAAATCCCTTGGGTCGGTAAAAGTGTAGGCTCTGGCTTTCTATCGACCAGCAGTGGAATGAGGAAGACCAGTCGTCTATGACTGAAATTCCCCCTGCTTAAACAACTAATGGACCAAAAAAAAACAATTGTATATGCACTATGGGGTAGTTACAAAAATATACTTTGTATTTTGGCTTCTTTTTACTGAACAGTCCTCTCCACATGCCTTGGCTTGTTGAAACTGCTCCCAACATTTCTCCAGTTCCAAGGAGGGCTGTGATTTTCAAACTACAGGAAAGAAAGGAAATCGGGTAGGTAGAGATTGTTTTCTCAGGCTGAGGCACTGATTGATTGATTGCTGATGGCTTAATGCCGTGGTGTTCTCTGTGGCGGAGTGGTTAGAGTGTCTGACTCTTTTCTAGGTCGGACTCGTAATCTGAAGGTTGATGGTTCGATTCCCCATTCCTCCACCTCTGCCAATTTGGATTTCCACCGCTGTGTATAATTTACAGTGCCATCAAAGGCCAGTTGCTCTCATACCATGTCTATGTAGTGTGGGAGGTTAAAAATCCCTTGGGTCGGTAAAAGTGTAGGCCCGGGCTTTCTATCGACAAACTGTCTAATGGTGAAAACAAGTCTATTCAGACTTATCCATAATAGGCAGTATAAATCTTCAAGAATGCCATGTCGGCAGCAAGGGCTATATTCATAGTGAAAAGTTAGTAGTATTTATCGTCAGTTTTGTTAATCACATTTATATACCTATATTAAAAATCCAAAACGGTCAGATTTGTGTGAAATGACAGCAAACAATCTATCTCTGATACGATTTTGAAGTGATTAAATTTGTGTCAAAAGACAAAACAGCTAAAACAGGTTGACGGATGAGGCTGGAGACTGAGGGTGACGTGATGAGGAATGGTCACGTGATGAGGAATGACCTATTAATGTGTAGGTAGTTTGGAACCTGACTGATGCCATATATGGTACTGGGAATGAGGGCAAGATTAATAAGGTCACGAGATTGACCTAATTGGTTTGTGGCCTCCCTGCCTAATGGCTGCCTCAAAGTAGGTATCCAAAGGGATAGGGTCATACATTAACTGATTATTCTGTATATGCTGCTCCAAAGCCTTAGTTAATGAACCAGCACCTAAGTTGGATATATAGAATCGAATGTAGGTAAGTGTTTTGGTTTTGAAAAAAACATGTTTCATCGGACCATGGAACTTTAATATATAAATCAAGAGGCAGGCTAAAAAAAACCTACAAAAATGTCTTTTAATACAGAACATCACTGACTGGAGTTTGGGCACGTCAGCGAAAATAAGCTTTAAAAACAATATAATCATGATTTTCTATTTTCAAGGATCTTTAGACAAATTCCTCAATTTTTCCCTCAGTTATCAAATTCCAGGACTTTTCAGGTTTTTAAGGACCCGTACGAACCCTGATATAATATATCTACACACTTAGACCTCCTGAACGCACACCACACACAGTACAATGAACGCTGATATATATGAAATATTCATCAACCTGATTAAATGATACCTGGTAACAAAAAGATAATTATATGTAAAACGATCAAAAATTAAAAACGTTAAATTGGAATCTTTGTGCAAAAGCAGCATAAGAAGTTCATTATATGAATCGTAGCATGGATTAATTAATTACTCATGTAAATTAGACAACAGAACATCATACACACTGATATATATATATATATATATATATATATATATAGATAACAATAATCAATGTTTTCTATTTCTTATTTGTATCCATGCACCTTCATCTGTCTGTGGAACCAGGTCCAGTCATCGAACACCCTCGTAGCCATGGCAACAACGCCACTTATCTGCAGAGTGAGTCATTAGGTATTACAAACAGGAAGATTACCCCCCCCCCCACACACACCTTCCCTACGGCCCCCCCCCCCTTCCCCACTCTGCCCCGGAATAGCCTAATCGAATAATCCATCATTGTAGTTAAATCAAACCAGATTCATCCGGGATGAATGTGGTGGTGTCTGGCAAAAATCGGAGAAATCAAGCCTTGGTTATTACACCGACAGCGAATTTCCGTGAAAACGCGGATTTTCGCCCATAGGATTAGCACTGTTAGGGAATCGCGGGAAAAATGCAGGAAGTCAGGTTTCAACTATCCTTGTTGTGGCAACGTTATCGCCCATACACAAACACTTTCTTGTTTGGGTTTTATGCTCTAATAACATCTAAGGTTATAATAAGAACAGGATTCGAACTACCCAATTGTTGTCATATACATGTGGATTCTTGGCATTTTGCTTAACATTAATCGGTAAATATAAAAAAAATCTCGGAAATCCGCTAAATCGCGGAGATCTTTCATCCCTGATTCATAGCTAAATTTTATCTCTTCAACTCCTAAACCAGTAGTTTGCTACAAGTGTCAAAAGGGTGATGAAAATGGGTCATATTACGCCTAGAGCAAGATTCGAATCCATACCTCTTGCATTCCAGGCTAGTGTACTAACCGTTACACAACCTAGGTTCCCCGATGTCATCACCCTATCCAAACCTCCCTGTCTACTGCCCTCGTTGCCCGAGAGGTCAGCACAGACCACTTCAGCCGTTCCCTAAATTTGTAAGTCTTTTAAAGGGATTACGTCCATAAGTCGTTTTACTCCAAAACACAAGTATCATCTTGATTCAATTAGCAAATTGCCCTGACGCAATACTATGTACAGTAATCTTTCCCTCTAGCTTAAAGTTGCATAGTCCAATGGTGTTGAATTTCTGTATTTTTTCTGAGATAAATATATTAGATCGATCACTAGTATATAGTATACATTACTTCAAAGTTACTTTTATTTTAAATGCTAAACTTTTTAGATATTTCGAGTGCAAACATGTCAAATTAGTTCTGGCATGCTTGCCAAAACTCTGACACCATAGACTTCTGCAGTAACAGGTTCTGTTAAATTGACTCAGTATTGCCTTCTACGCAGAAACAAATGCTTTATAAGTGCAGCAGTATCTAAGTTAGATATGTAAAATCAAATCTAGATAATTGGTTTGGTTTTGAAAATTTGATATTTCATCGGACTATGCAGCTTTAAAGTTGCCCATTATCGCTCGTCGAGACGGGAACCATACTCCGACAAATAACACAACTTTGCTTAGTTTTTCTGGTTATAAAACAAAATATGTGGGGGGAGAGTGAGTGGTAGAGTCACTGCACCTGAACTGGGTCAGGGAGAGTGCTGAGGACTGTGCTCCCCAAGCACAACTGTGCTTACGTTTCTGTTTACATAACCAGATATGTGAGGGTCGGGGGGGGGGGGGGGGGGGGGAGAGTCTTGAGGCTGGTACTCCAGCTGCTTTTTTGAAGATGGCTGGGTGAGTGGAGACAAGGGAGAGTAAAATATAGATATTTAAGTTTTTTAGAGTATGTGTATCTGCATATATATATATATTTATATATATATATAGTTTTCGAGCAAGCGAGTAGGCCGCAGTTGGCGCATAAGTACTTGCGTCTGGCTGTGGCGGTGTAGCCAGAATTCTCGAGCAAAAGCATAGACGATATCGCATTGCTCACATAATGAAATAAATGCGTATAATACATAATAAAGAAATACCTCCAGCCGAAGATTTATACACGTATATGAATATACCCACTATATACATATACACACCACTACAAATATCCTGAACTGAGATAATAAATTACATGTGCGTTTTGTAGTCTGGTAGTTAGGGTGTGGAACTTGTAGTTTGGGGTTCAATTCCCATTTAGTTCTTTACCTTTTACATTCAACAACAATAAAAAAAACATTTACCCCCTCTATGTGTTTCTGGATAATCACTAAGTAAATGACTCAATGAAATTGTACTAACAAATATTTTACATTACAACAATTATATTTCTGTATGTACTAATCTCACAAATGGAAATACCTAAGTCTTACTCTCCCTTCTCTCCACTCTCACCCAACTATTTTGTCACATGACCAATCTAGGTCACTCTACACCACCAAGTGGCAAAGATCAGTACTAATCATGTACCGCCTATGGCACAAATTAGAACTATTTTGAGTTAGTTTTCTCCGCGAGCCACAGCGAGTGGCTTTAAAGTGCCCCGGTATCTTGTGCCGACGAATAGCCTTCACACAGCATTTCTATATTAATGTCACATTCGCATGACATCTGCACGCCACCACCGCGGGGTACCTGCACCTCAATGCCATCTTTGCGTACCTGGCCTGGCAAGGCGCAGGCATATCAGCTCAGGCTATGACGGTTTCCTTAGAAACACTCTCCATTGAGATGTCCTCAACTGAAAGAAAACATCAACTAAGCATTAGATTATACTCCAGTCACACTATGCTTGCGACCACTTTGTGACCACAAAAAAATGGGTGGTCACAAAGTGGTTCTCAATGGTTGCCAACCTCCTTGCGACCATTTTTGTCGCAAGGAAGTTGCAGCTCCTGCACCACAAACCTCCTTGTGACCAAAATGGTCCCCTGGAGGTCGCCAACGTTGGCGACCAGTGAGTATTTTTGGTCGCAAAGTGGTCACAAGCCCTAATGTGACTGGGGCTTTAGTAACAAATAAGTTCGGTTTCAAGTCTAAAGGAGGTACCAGCAGTTCTTAATAATTAATTCTTTAATTTGTTTGTAGCAAGTCAATATATATATTATATATATATACATTAAAGATAATAATATATAAAAATACATATCAGATAAATTCTATATATGAAGAGTTCAGGTGCAAAAACCCCGTAAACATGAATCCAAAAATTGAGATAAACATTGGATTCAAACCTTTAAAAGGTTAATTTCTTTTCCCTTCCCACTTTTTTGTTCATTGTTCCATAATCATGTGATCATACGAAAAATGCTATAAGTGAGAAATGAAAATTATTTTCAGGTAAAGATCTTTTATTTAAACTACATTTTTAGATTGGCATTTACGGGAATTTGCGCCTGAACTCTTCATATATTAATAGCTAAATAAAATTTAATATATAATAAATATAAATAAATATAGATAATATAAGTATATAATATATAAAACATTTAAAGATAATTATGTAAAATAATAACATTTCCAATGTCTACATTAGGAAACAGTTCAACAAATAACTATCGAGGTGCCTAGCCGTACCATTAAATAGTTCATCTTCCTCCACATCGAACAAAAGTGGATTTTGATCGTCCAAGTGGGATGCTGTAAGCAGATAGAAACATGCCGCGGTTAGTTTAGAGCACAACTCATATTGTCATAGCGACATGCAGTATTATAGAGACTGGACTGACCAGCCGAAAGGATGCGAAGAACTTTAAGATGCAATGAGAGGTATCTTTCTTAATTCCTTAGCATATTTCTTATTTCCTTATCAATATTAATAACTATTAACATGCTATTAATATACAGTAAAACCTTTCTAAATCGACCGACCATGGGACCGACTTTAAATGGTCCATTTATGCTTAGGTCACAAATGGGGCCGTATGGTGCTGCGGTCTGCGGTGTGTCTTGCGGTTTATGCAAATGTTACGGTGTTACGGTCTGCAGTTTATCTCTTCACAAATCGTACGGTTTGTGTTGAATATATACATGTATTTAATATACAAAAAAAGTCATTACTTTCTTAATATTGGTCACACAAACAGGAATTTTGTACTATATTGATATTCAACAAACGTGATCGTACAGTGTTGTGGAGTCTGGATTGCGGCCTGCGGCGTTGCGATTTTTCGAAGTTAAGATAACTCCAATTTAAAAAAAATGCAGCACCTTGCGGTTAGCAAAAAAAATGTACGGTCATCGTACGGCGACCGTAACTGACTGTGAGCTTGCTGTACAGTCGGGCCGATGCGGCGACTTACGGCATAACGCATTTGTGACTGAGGCATTAGGAAGGTGGTCGGTTTAGGGAATTTTTCATTTAGTTACAATGGTATTGTATGGGCGGTCATTTGGGACCCAAATAAAGCGATCGATATGGACATCTCTATTCCGTAAAAGCCTATTTGAAAGGAAAATACCCAAACAATGGAAAGATGCTGATGTCAAACCCCTGCATAAAAAGGGACCAAAACGCCTGGCATCAAATTATAGACCGGTGAGTTTAACCTCCCTATGCTGTAAAATGCTAGAAAGAATAATCCGAGATCGTGCCGTAGAACACTTGAAAAAACTGGGATCGATATCTCCAAACCAACACGGATTCACTGGAGGCAAATCTTGCCTGACACAACTACTAGAAGTGATGGAAATTTGGACTGACTGGCTGGATCATGGTCTGGCATGAGACACAATCTATCTGGACTTCTCCAAAGCCTTTGATAGTGTGCCCCACAAAAGACTATTAAGCAAAATCAAAGCTCTGGGAATATTTCCGGATCAATTTTTGAATGGATACAGGACTTCCTGTCTGAGAGAAAGCAAAGGGTAGACATAGGTAATAAAAAATCTTCCTTTAAGAATGTCACCTCAGGAATACCTCAGGGAAGTGTGCTGGGACCAATATTATTTATAATATTTATAAATGACCTGCCAGGTAGTGTCTCATCAAACCTAAAAATATTTGGGGATGACACAAAGGTCCTTCGAGCAATAAAAGATGTAAGAGATAAAAATCTCTTGCAAGAGGATATTCTGAAACTCGCACAATGGTCTGAGAAATGGCAATTGCCCTTCAATGAAAAGTGCAAAATTATTCATTTCGGGAAAAATAATCCTCATTATGCCTATAATATGAAGAACACTGTCCTGCAAAAAGATAGCTACGAAGGGACTTGGGCGTAACCTTCGACTCCCAACTCTCCTTTCAGAAACACATGAGGACTATCATCTCAAATGCTAACTAGAGAGTAGGAATAATTAAAAGAACTTTCCATCGCCTCAACAAGAACAATTTTCTCATTCTATTTAAGTCTCTTGTTAGGCCAATTTTGGAATACTGTCCACAAATTTGGAGCCCAATATTTCGGAAAGATATTCTGGAGATCGAAAAGGTTCAGAGACATGCAACGAAATTAGTTGCAGTTATAAAGGACTTAGCCTATGAACAAAGGCTTAGGGAATTGAAACTTCCTACCCTTTCCTACAGAAGGAAAAGAAGTGACATAATTGAAGTATTTAAAATTATGAAAAGTTTTGATAAAATAAATATGAACCAATTTTTCACCTTGAATAAAAGAGAAGGCAGTCGGGGCCATACTCTCAAACTAGTAAAATCCAGAGCGATTTCAAAGTTAAGTCAACACAGTTTCTCAAACAGGATCATAAATATATGGAACAGTCTCCCACAAAATGTTACTGATGCCGAGTCAATAAATTCATTCAAGAATAGATTAGAAAAAGCATGGGCTGATGATACAGGGAAATTTGACCCCTTATTCACCACACGCTAATAATTATTCCTTGTGTTGCTTATTTACTTGCACTCAAGCAAAAATGAGAGACAAATAAGTGTTCACACTTCCTGTCTACCATTCGCTATATAGGGGAGTGGTCGATCTATGGAGGTGGTCAGTTAGAGTTAGTTAGTTAGTGATGATTGCTTAACGGTGTGTCGGCAGCAAAGGCCATAATCACGGCGACACTTGTTCAGATCTTATTCTGTCATATTATTGTCAGGTCGTCACTTTTACAGAGAATATAAAAAAAAGCACATAATCAACTATGTGTCCAGACATACTTTTGAAGTCAAAGGCTCACAATTGTGCGTAATGTTTTGGCATTGCGGGTAATCAGGATCGCGAATACAGACCAAGGCGTGCCAGTACTAAGGACGTCTTTTTTGTGTCGCCGACTAGCGGCATTCGTTAGAACTATGTAACAACTCAAACGCCGACTGGTGGGTCTTTGCTAAACCTGGTCGCCCATCGGGTAAACAAGACTTGATGACGTATTACGCAGTACACTTGTACTGCCGATGCGCCCCTTTTCGGGTAGACTTTTGCTATATATGGCGGCGCACCGACGGGGTCATTACGACCGGAGGAGCCAGGAGACAATCATTACGACCGGAGGAGCCAGGAGACAATAACCAGCCTTAAATTGGCCTCCCACCCACCCTACATGTGAAAGTGGAAAGTAGGGCCATACCATCTCTAGCCTCGTTTCTTAAGCATTTGTGAGCTGACATTTGTATAACCTGACGTTTAACTTTGCCTTAATTAAAGATGCCATAACTATATTTGCTGTGTTCGCGTTTTTCCTGATTATAATGACAACAAATATGAAGCCAGGTAAAATATTAGATAAAATGGTGAAATTGTTTTAATGAACTACACAAAGCGGTATAGTCCTGCCACCCTCAAGAAAGCTAGGATCGTTTCTTGTTTTACATTATTCGAAAGATCATGCATGGTGTTTGCATTGTAAAATTGTTGGCACAAGGGCATAGAATCTACACAGTTTAATCAAAATGTGTTTGAGCGTCAGTGGGGACTAACACCCAATGCATTCGGGAGGAGGCTCTCCCTTGAGCAGAAAGGGGTGGGTAAGCCGTGAGTGGCCAATGCGGCAACAGCTAAGAACCACTTGATCCCACTGACCCCCCGCATGAGTCTGTGATGGTTTTCCGACAGTTGAGACGATTTCGTGTAACTTGTTATTTGTGTTTTCATCCCATTTATGCTGCCATAAGGATTTTATGTGAGTGAAAGCAGGTCGGTCGGTTAGAGAGGTTTGACTGTATTATCAGATATTATCAATCTATTGTCATGGGGGAGATGTCAAATGAGAAATACTGTGCCTAGAGCAGGATTCGAACCCACACATCTTACCACTCCAGGGCTAGCATCGCAACCATTGAACTGTCTAGGCTCCCTGATGTCATCACCTATCCACGCCCACCGGTCTCTGTCGTGGCTCCTTGCCTGAGATGTCAGTGGAGACTACTACATATGTCCCGCTGGAATTGCAAGTCTTTTTAATGCTTTACATCTATAGGTTGTTTCATGCTTACAAGTACATACATACAGGCAATGCACTTACATATAGATGACCTTAGATGTTGCAGGACGTAAAACTCCAACAACCAACCAACCAATTGCTTATCATTTCAACTTGATGCACAACTCACCATCCGTGGCCAGCAACTCGGTGTTGGACAGTCGTCGTAACAACGGCTTGCGCCCCATGTCGCGGTGGAGCCACCTGGCGGGCAAAGAAATGGAGCTTCAGCAAACCCGCATTATTCTAACAGTAACATTTAACCTGAAGGCGCGACATTTCTTCTTGAAGATTTATACTGCCTATCATGGATAAGTCTGAATAGACTTGTTTTCACCATTAGACAGTTGGTTGGTAGAAAGTCTGAGCCTACACTTTTACCGACCCAAGGTATTTTTAACCTCGCACATCATATAGACATGGTATGAGAGCAACTGGCCTTTGATGACGCTGTAAGTTATACACAGCGGTGACACGCTTACCAGAGTTGTACACCACACCCTACATTCATCCCACAAGTCGAACACCACTTGACCAGACGGAATGGCTGAATGAGTTGAGCGTCCGTCTCCTGTTTTGGTAGATCATGGGATTCAAACCCACAAGTTCGAGCCCTGGTCGAGTCAAACCAATGACATAACAATTTATACTTGTGGGTTCAAATCATGGCTAAAGCGACAAATATCAATTGGTTTGACCCGACCAGGGTTCAAGTCTGGTTTCCAAGTTGGATGGTGGATATGTAGGATCAAATTCAGGTTTAGAAAATTGTATCCTTTCATCGGACCATGCAGTTTTATAAACAAACACTCCGAGTAATAACAACAGAATGCAGAGCTTGGGGCCGAGTCCTCTAATAAGTTCTCTGGCAAGTAACTTTTACACCTGACCTACATACAAAAGAAAAAAATCCAGCGGAAGTGCGAAGAATACTCATAGCATTTAGTTAGGCTAGAGCTAGATAAAAGATTCACCCGGTACTTGTGTAGTACACGGGTGAAGGACAATATAGTCTAAATACGGGCGAAAATAGCTTTAGTATGGGACATGAACTAGAAACTGTGGTTCCAGGATCAAATGGCTATATATATTGGCACAGAGTTGGTGAAATGGGAGAAAATGCAAAAAGACAAGATGGCGGCCACAGAACGCCATCGATTTCACTTTTAAATCTTATTAAACCAGATGTTTTATTATATTTTTCAACTCAAAGGTAGCGGGTAAATATGAAGACATCTACAAAGAATAAATGTTGCTTCTTACATTGTGAAATTAGGCTCTCATTTCATTAACCCGCTTTTTCGACCGTTTTTATATAGGGTTGGTATTCACCCATGTACTGCGAGTACAGGGTGAATCCTTTATCTAGGCTAGAGGCCTGCTGGTGGCACGTCATTCGCACGAACCTGCACCAAACGCCCCAACCAGCTTGGCACGCGACTGTGAATACATCAAGAGTACTGTAACCCAACACCACAACATGTGTCACATTGCCCCAAACAAGGAAACTGAGTTAGGGACATATTCAGAAAGAGCAGAGCGTAAGCTTTAAAAATATTACACCATCAGCTGGCTTAGCCAGCGTACAAGTTCACCCTCTGTTAGTTTTATATTATTAGCATAATCTATTACACTCTATGTAATAAAAGAAGAAAAAGCCTGAAATTGAACCAAATAAAGTACTGACCAGATGAGTGATGCAGGGATGAAGGAGATGATGGTACCCAGAGTGAAGCAAAAGCCGGGCCAGAAGTGCAAGGTGTGAGGGTAGATGGTATTGAACAGGGTGCTCCCTACCATCCCCGATAAACTCTGCAGCGCTCCCAACGCAGCGAACATCTGACCTGCGCACAGACACCAAACCATGAGTAAAGTCTTCAGATTTGTTTGGTTTCCGGTGTGGCAGTAAATCGCAAACCCCTGGAAATTGCACACCCCGGGGTTTGCGATTTGCTAGGAAATCACAAGCCCCCCCCTGGAAATTACAAACCCCCCATGCTTTGTAGCATTTATCACCACAAGCAGGGCAGCTATAGGCCTATGTTTGATTTTGGACTTCTACTAGATCTGGGGGATAAAATGGATTTAAGGAGGATCAAGATGGATTAATTGATTAGTTTTGATGTCATGCTGTCACAGCAAAGGCCTTTTTTACTGCTATTGATCACTCACAAGAAGGATAAGGGACCAGATCAATTTTTGTCAAAGATACTAAACTACAACATTAAGAAAAGCCAGCACAACTTCTTTAAACATTTTGAACTAACACATATCCAATTCCCTACAAAACTATCAGTCACTTTGCACATACATAGGCTACACATACATAGGCTGCCACATTTATTTTCATATAAGGGGGATCCCTCACGAGATGGATTAATTGATTATTTTTAATTTCATGCCTCTCACAGCAAGGGCCATTATTCACTGTGCACAAGAAGGCTAGGGGACCAGGTCAATTTGTTGTCAAAGATACTAGACTACATCAATAAGAAAAACCAGAACAACCATCTCTATCATTAACATGGGGGGTTTGCGATCTCCAGGGGGGATATGTGATTTCCTAGGAAATCACAAGTGGGGGTTTGCGATTTACAGGGTTTGCTATTTCCTGCTACACCGGGTTGGTTGGTTGGTTGTTGGAGTTCCAGGTCGAGTCAAAGACTTATAAAATTGATACTTGTCGCTTGCTAGCTAGGGCAAGGACAGGATAATGTGACTGAGTGGGATATCGGGTCATGGTGCTGGCGGCCTGATTTCCCAGTGGGGCAGCACTATAAAGTCGCCATGAGTGCACACTGTCACAAGTTGGAAACCATCCTGATATGACCTTAGATGTTGCCAGGATGTGAAACAAAAAAAGAAACACAAAAAACAAACTACCCTACATAGCTGCAATGCAATTCACTTATTTGTATAAACCCACTTGTAACTGGGTTTGGTTGTTTCACATCTGGTGCCTTTAAAGCTACATAATCCGTTGAAAATATCAAATTTTCTAAACCAAAACAATGATCTAGATTTGATTCTACCGACATATCTAACTTAGATACTGGTGCACTTATTAAACATTTGGCAGCACATTGAAGGGCATACTGAGGCAATTTAATAGGACCTGTTACTGCAGAAGTGTATAGCGTCAGATTAATTTTTGCATGGTTGTACTTCAAATATCTCAAAAGTTAGCCATTTAAAATAAAAGTTATTTCAAACTAAAGCGAGGTATGTTATAGCGATCAATCTAATATATTTATCTCAGAAAATGACAGAAACTCAAAACCATCAGACTATGCAGCTTTAATGTAGATGCAAAACACTTGGCCCAGTCATGTGGGGTTTACTTACCTAATTCATAGGGTTGTACGAGCTGTGATAGCGTAGACCTGAGTACCGTAGATGAACTGCGAAAGGACCCAAGCACCGGCACTGAAAGGAGAAAATGGCACATGGCACGTACACATGTGACGAATTGGAATTCAAGGCGATTTCAAGGCTTTTCACGTCTGTTTTTTTTATATATAGGAATTCAAGACTATTTTCATTTGGATTTCAAGGAAAAAACAACAATGGCCAATGCCGATTTCAAACTAATTTAGATCAGTGGGGACAGTTTAATGGAATTCAACGCTCTAACCGATTCGGCCACTGGGTCCGATCAAATCGAAGTAGTCAATACAAGCCCTTAATCCTGTTCAGTATCAGCATTTAAAGTTCCATGGTTCGATGAAACCTTTTTTTTTCAAAACCAAAACACTTACCTACATTTGATTCTATATATCCAACTTAGATACTGGTGCATTTAAAATATTTTTCTTGGTAAATATTTTTACTCATCTGAATACATATTTTGTCAGCACCGAGGCACTGGTCTACCAGCCGCTGGAGCGATCACATTTGATTTGTACATAGTGGAAGTGGAAAGTGTTGCATTGTATACAGCACAACCCATTCTGAACATAAAAAGAAAGTGGGCGAGCAGGCTATGCTGTATAGTGTACAGCATAGGTACTCAACATAGTGCCAGGTATATGCATCAAGATAGAGTGTGCAGTAATGTACACTAGTGGTTAAATCATATGCTGTGTTTGTATATCAGTTAGATTTGGTTTTAATAATGGTTAGTCATTTAATAGTGCCATGTTGTGCATGTATAATGGTTTATATTGCGTGCATTGCTGGTTGAAGATGTAGTTATTCAGTGGTGGTAGTGGGTCTTTAATGTTATTATGTCATTGAGTTATAATAGTTGTTTGTCAAAATGTGGATGGGGGGGGGGGGAGAGGGGTCTATGGGCAGGGGGCAGACAGGCAGGGAGAGAGCAGGCATGAGAGAGGGTTAAGTCAATGGGTTGTTCAGAAGGTCACATTACATATATTGACGAGGCAACATTGTTAATTCGCAGGCGAGGCTAGTCAAACTCTCATATGACCCGCCCTCCCCATCTGACCCTCCCTCACCGCTTTCCACACTTCGGTCCTCGCTCTCGGCCAAGCCACAACAAATTCCACTACCGACACAGATTACTTCACTCCCAGCTTTTCTGACCATACATTTAGCTATGAATTCATCCCCTGGATCTTTTGTTTTCTCAAACTTTTGGATAAAGTAATCTCTATCCCTTTGAAGCTCTAGTAGTTCGTCATTAAGGTAACCTCCCATGGTGATTCTGGTGGTGATCTCCGTTAGGGGATAGGATGAAAATAAACACACAGCTTTTAGTTTTAGTATCATTAAGTAATGATTTGGGACAGCGTATACAGAGCAATCAGTGAACTTATCCCTTTGGACACCTACTTTAAGACAGCCATTCGGCAGGGAGGCCACTAACCAATTAGGTCAATTTTGTGACCTCATTAGATTTGCCCTCAGTTTAAAGCGGACCAGGCTACATAAATCAGTAGGTCAGCATATATCACGTGGTCATCTCGAGATGATCATCTGGCTCATAGCTACAGGAGTTTTGGCAAGCTTGCCAACATTATTTTGTGTTCTCTCAGCTCAAATTTCTCCAAAATGAGGAAGTTTTCATCAAAGTTTGTCCACGTTAAAGCTGCATAGTCCAATGAAATATCAAATTTTCAAAACCAAACCAATTATCTAGATTTGATTTTACATATCTAACTTAGATACTGATGGACTTATTAAGCATTTGTTTCTGCGTAGAAGGCAATACTGAGTTAATTTAACAGAACATGTTGCTGCAGAAGTCTATAGTGTCAAAACTAATTTTCCATGTTTGCACTCAAAACCACTGGAATATGGCAAAAATTAGGAAAAAAACATGGGACTATGCAACTTCAATCAACAATTTTTATAACAGGGATGAAAGTGGTCTGCAACAAAAAATGCAGAAATCAGGCGAGACCTTGGCGCAAACGGTGAATTTCACGAAATCATGGATTTCCCCCCATAGGATTAGCACTGTCAGGGAATCGTGGGAAAATGCAGGAAGTCAGGTTTCAACTGTCCTTATTGTGACTATATTAATTATTATATATAACCCTTTCATGTTGGAGCTTTATGCTCTAGCAACATCTAAGGTCATACAAGAACAGGATTCGGACTAATCAATTGCTGTCAATTGGTATATATATATATATATGTAGTAGTCCAGACATGAGCTCCACTACCATACGGTGGCAGCAAGGACTGCTCCGTCACCGTCGCAGTTTACAGCGATAGGTGGCGGTACAGTAGCCGGCGGGCAGCGCCACTCCAGGGCTGCCACCTACTGCATGCGCCTAGCGTAACCTCCCCGTCGAGAAAGTTGACGTGGGACCCAGCAAGGCAGAGGTGGGTCACTTAATCGTGGATGCTGCAGTGAGCGGAGAATAAAAGACGACTAAGAAGCAAGCATACTCGTTCTCCTGCTTGCTTGGGGGGGTCTGCAGTGTGAGGGTTGAGTTCCGGGCGGCCAACAAAGGGGCCCCATCACATATATATATAATATACTGACATTTTGTGAACGTTAATCAGTGAACATCGACAATCATGGAAGTCTGTGAAATCGCAGAGATCTTTCATCCCTGTTAAAGCTGCATAGTCCGATAAAAACATCAAATTTTCAAAACCAAAACAATGATCTAGATTTCATTGCACATATCTAACTTAGATACTGTTGCACTTATTAAACATTTGTCACCACACAGAAAGGAATACTGAGGCAATTTAATAGAATCTGTTACTGTAGAAGCCTATGGTGTCAGAGTTTTCGCGTGCCTTGCAAAATTAATTTGGCATGTTTGCACTTCAAATATCTCAAAAGTTAGCCATTTAAAATAAAAGTTACTTCAAACTAAAGTAACTTAGATCACAACGATCAATCTAATGTATTTATCTCAGAAAATGGCAGAAACTCAAAACCATTGGACTATGCAACTTTAAACAATTAGTTTTAAGCCAAACCTAAAAGAAGCTACTCACTTAGGAACACCATCCACGTGGCCGTGCAAAAGCTGAACCAGAACTCTGCAAGGCAGCTGGAGGCCAGCCCAATGATGAAGAGGGTTGTGTCGCGCAGCTGCAACCACAGACGCAACCGGGGAACAACGAGGAGCAGCGTAAGGCTAGCAATGAGCCCGTTGACTGCAATGAACAGCCCATACGTCGTCTGACTCCAACTCAGTGGACGCCGCTTCACGAAGAGGTAGCCAACTGTGTACATAGCTGCAATGCAATTCACTTATTTGTATAAACCCGCTTGTAACTGGGTTTGGTCAGAAAGCGCATATATATTCCCAGTCGAGTCAAACCAATGACGTACAAAATTGATACTTGTCGCTTCCTAGCCAGGCGCTCGGCTTTATTAGGATAGGGCAAGGACAGGTTGGCTCAGTGTCAGGATAATGTGACTGAGCCCACTCAGTCACATTATCCTGACACCGAGCCAGGTCATGGTACTGGCAGCCTGGTCTCCCAGTGGGGCAGCACTATAAAGTCATCATGAGTGCACACCATCACAAGTTGGTACCCATCCTAATATAACCTTAGATGTTGCCAGGATGTAAAACTCCAACAACCAACCAACCATTACATAAACAGTTTGCTTGGTAGTTGTTTTAGATTACAAATATGCTACTGTTTTGAGTGATATAGGCCTATATCTGAAAACCGAAAAGCCAGCTTTAATGTTTAAATACCAATTGTTCAAAATTGTAGACAAACTTACCATTAAAGGACACCATTGATGTAAAGACAATCATCAGACACACTATCAGTCGCATCCTCCCATTGTGCGCTCTCTTCTTGAAGATTGTTGTGAATGACTCAATCGTCCGCTTCAGAAAAAGCTTGCAAGCTGGCCTATCCTTCTCCCCAGGATGAACCTTCTTCGGTGGTTCATTTATATATGCCACTACATAGGCAATACACAGGACATATATGCCAACCGACAGTGAAAAGACAAAGCTATAGCTTGTGTTGTCGAGGATGATGCCACTCAACGCAGTCGATATTGCCATGCTTAAACCTGCAATGCCTTCTGCAACAAGCACTCGCTTAGTTCGCTCCTTCAAGGTGCTTGCTTCGCCAAGGTAGCTGAAGCATGCCTGAAACAAGGTGATCCACCCGCCCGAGAGCCCGCTCAAACCGGTTCCGATAAGCGTAAAACCAATATGACTCCCCATGAATCTTGCATTGATGCCAAAGTTGACCACACTCAGCATGGCCCCGACAATTGGCAGGATGAGGGTGAGCCTGCGGGACACGTGATCGCCCAGCGAGCCGTAGAGGAACGCTAGGAAGATGGCAGGCACCTCGAACATGTAGTTGTGCCAGAGAAACCAATGCGAGCTTTCTGCCTGAACCACATCCTCCTCAGCATGGTAGCTGTGGTTGTGTAGATTGCTGCAAGTATAATGATCATAGTGGCTGAGGCATACTTTGTGGTACAGCAGAGCGTTCGTTGCGGGCCATTGGAGTCCGCCTGCTAGCAGGTACATGAAGAGGACAGGCTCTACTGTTACCACACGCGCCTTCCAGGTGGGTTGTGACACCTTACATTCTTCATCCCCTTGGTCCTCTTGGTCCCCATGGTCTATGGGCAGCCCAGCTGCAGTGCACTGCTGTACTGCTTCTGCATTCATTGTAGTGTCTTCTGGTGGAGAAGAGCATAGTTAACATCACAATGTGCAACTTAAAGTTAAATTTTGGGTTGGCATTAAATTTTGGGTTTTACTCATACCAATCTCCCATCTATCTTAACCAGCTTGACATATTCCGCGTGTACTCAGCTTTTATAGCGCACAACTTTTGGGTGCAGAATTGATGAAAAAATGAAGATTAATACACTTTTAAAGTTGAATGGGAAGAATCCAATGACTCGATATCCCACTCAGTGACATTATCCTGACACTGACTGAGCTAACCAGTCATTGCCCTATCCTATTAATGCCGAGAGCCAAGCTAGGAATTGACACGTATAAATTTTGTAAGTCATTGGTTTGACTCGATCGGGAATTGAACTCCCGATCTCCCGCATGGGAGGCCTGTGCTCTACTGATTCGGCAACCGCGTTTGGTCTCTTGGCATTTTCTCACAGTACAGTATATAGATAACCACTGCTTGCTGGAAGCAGGACTTTCACAGCTTGTTTACAGTAGACGCATACCAAAGTAGTTTTCTTGTTTGTACTTATACATGGTCGTGGTTCACCCTTATTAGAGCTGAATATATTATCTAGGTACTATCAACCTATCCTAATGGGATGCTATAAATCTGTAATAAGTTTTTTGTTGTCGTTTTACGTACTTGTAACATCTTAAGGTCATATCAAGACGGGTACCGCCTTGTGACAGCGCACACTCATGGTGACTTTATAGTGCTGCCCCACTGGGCGACCAGGCCACCAGCACCATGACCTGATAACACACTCAGTCACATTATCCTGACACTGAGCCAGCCAGTCCATGCCCTATCCTGGCTAGCAAGTGACAATTATACATTTTTAAGTCAATGGTTTGACTCGACCAGGGATCGAACCCACCAACCCATGAGTTTGGATCCCCCCAATCGCCCAAAACAGGAGACGGATGCTCAACTCATTTGGCCATCCCGTCTGGTCTGCTATAATAAGTACACATTAACATAATTTGGTCCACATCCTAATATGACCTCAAATGTTAATATATATGTATAGGCCATAAAAACCCACTCACTAAGGTTCTGTAACTTTTACCCCAAAATAAAATCTTGTTGGTAATGTTATCCCGCAATACCTTTCACAGAGCAGGTCCTATATGAGTATATCCTATATTAATATCCTATATTAATAATTTTAATGGATTAATTAGCGACAAAGGTGAGTGGGGGGTAATTAAAAGGTTCACCCATATCCACAGTAGGGGTGGATGACAACCATGCCCAAATCCGAGCAAACACTGCTTCAGTAGGAATTAACTGTGGAGGTGGTGGTTCCAGTGTACAATGTTTTATCTATATTGACTTAAACTTTAAGTTAAAGTTAAGAAATTGGGAGAGAATGACTACTGCAGTAATTACTAGCAAAGCCCTGGGCTCCTGCCACTGCCCCTCCCCCCGCATCCTCGCTTGCTCTCCTGTGGGTTCTTCCCCCCGGCCACGCACCCCAATGGGACCCCCCTGCCACCACCGTTAACCATCAAGAACAAACCATCAAAACATCAAACATCCTACACAATTATCAACCTGTTTAAACACATTGAACATCCTACACAATTATCAACCTGTTTAAACATATTAAACACTATATGAGACAGACAAAATGTATGGTCAACTATAAACTTACCTTGTTTTATTAGAGAAAAATGTAACCCACAATGATTGTTGAGTTGCCCCGAGAATACACTTTCTACTCGGTGCTGCTCCCCATTTCTGCATGAACTACAGTGACTGGTGCTGTACATTATACAGCATGGGCCACCCCCTTAATTCTATAGGATCGGTGCTGTAACTAATACAGCACTGATCAAACTTAAATTATTTAGACTGTCAACTACAATAGTAAGCCACCATTTTGTCCACCCCGAGCATATTCGTTTATTTAACCCGAGTCTGTAGGATATGCGCAAGCACCAAAAAGTGGCTCGGGTGACCCTAGTTGATTAATCGATTATTCCCAGAGACAGTGCTGTAGGATTATTAACTAGGCGGGAGTTAGCATAATTTAAATGTCGCTTCTTAGAAGCTGGTGGGAATGTTTTGGTGTTCTGACTTAAAAATTGAACTAGTTGCTTCATAGCCTGTTACTCGGCATTATTAGGATAGGGTAAGGAATGGTTGTCTCAGTGTAATGCTAATGTGACTGAGTGGGATATCAGGTCATATTGCTGGTGGCCTGGTCTCTCAGTGGGGCAGCACTATAAAGTTACCATGAGTGTGCACTGTCACAAGTCGGTACCCGCCCTGATATGATCTTAGATGTTGCTAGGACGTAAAACAACACACTAACACAATCTAAGGTCAGATCAGGATGGGTACCGACTTGTGCACCCATGGCGACTTTATAGTGTTGCCCCACTGGGAGACCAGGTATAAATTTTGTATGTCATTGGTTTGACTCGCCCCGGATTCGAACTCCAAACCTTCTGCAAAGGAAGTCTGCACTCTACCGATTCGGCCACTGCGGCCGGTGTCATGGTATAAAACCCCTGCCCGATCGCAGCCCCTGCCGTGAAGACAGTTGACTAAGCATTTATTTTTGTAAATTAAATTTAAAAACTTTCAGTGGATCGATTAAAAATATCTTAATGCGCGATTGAAGAGGAAGATCTGAAGTATTTAATGTAACCTAAGAGCAATTTATGCTGAAAGTATTAAAAACAGAGATAATAGTAAAAGTTGGGATATTCTGAGTGTCAGTGCAATCTTCATACAGAAAAAGTGAAATATCTATGAAACTTACACCACCTAGAAACAAACCCCCTGGAACATATATAGAAAACATATCCAACGAACAGATTATATTAAATTTATATGGTTAGGGTTGTGCATTTCTATTAATCTTTAATAGACACTGGCAGTGTGTATTCGTTCTGCAGCCGAGCTGAGCTTGTTTAAGCCACGACAGGGGCTGCGATCCGGCAGGGGTTTTATACCATGACACCGGTTCCAATAGAGGGGGTGTAATGATGTCACAAGACAACTTTTGGTGGCCATATTGGATTACATACAGAAGGTTTGCAACTGCCTAGACTATGCTTATTTATTAATTTCTTGGTTTATTTGTCACTGTGTTGAGCAGGTTGGCCTCAGAAGTTGTTGCTAAAGTGCTGTAAGTAAACACATTGGATGTAAACTGCCCAGAACAGTTCAGAACACAAGGAAAATGATGTTACTGCATCAGCATACATTCACAACAGGGCTTGGCAAGGGTGCTCGTAATCCAAGACGGCTGATTGCTGACCTCTGACCACTGAGTGATGACGTGATGCGCACTCCTTCTATAGGGGTGAATTTTCGTCCTTTGTTTTAATGGAAAACTAAGAAAAATCTGTGACCAGTGCTTTAACTTTAAGAAATAGGCCTACATTTAAAAATAGTCCAGCTTGTTATACCTGTAACATTTATATACAAGTACACCTACATTTACATAGTATTAACTATAAACCACGTTTACATCAATTCATATGTTTATATGGCAGCGCAGTGACCACTCAATCCATGATTGTTTACATTTTGAAGCGCGTCAAATTGACAGGTAGAAGAAAGGATATTGTCGCTAATATGACTACTGTAATGACATACACTAATTGGACTGTGTATGTTAATAATATATTTGTGGTGTGATGTTCAAATACCGAGATGCGGGCATTAATATAATATATCGGGTGCTAAGCCTAGGCTAAGGCTAAGGAAGCCTAGTCTAAGACTAAATCACTAGTCTGTAGTCAGTTGGGTGATGATGAACTTGCGCCAAGCGCAGAACTGTGACTGTGTCGCTGTCAGTCACTGTGTAGCTGGACTAACGCTTCGTCCATACCAGTCCAGGTCTTTTCCTGGTCCTTCCTTCCACGTTGATAGTATTAACAGTCTCAGACACAAATCGCCATAACTCACCTGTTGAGCCACGTACGACCGTGGAGATGACACCAGCAGATAACAACAGATCAGTGTAGTTCGAATAAAAGTAGGTCGGAGTATCCCCCGAGGCTGGTTTATGACGTAGATCTTGGAGATTCCCCCCATCTGATACGCACTTCCGGTCTTCTCAGCCTCTGTGAGCAGTAACTTGCTAAAGTGACTCAAAAGTAGTCACTGTCCTAAGCCCTGTTCACACGGGCAAAGTTTATGTCGACTTAGACAAGTCGATTTATATGAATCGATTTTAGTGTCGTGTCCACACACGGAGCGGTTTAAGGCGGAAATCGATATCTGTGCATGAGCAAGTCCAGACTAACCAGCGCCACTTTCGCTTAGTCGATGTCGGCACTAGAGAGTGTGGGTTCAACCTAGATATGTATGGACTGAATCATATTGTTTTGGAACCCTAAAAAGTTCTGCTGGGCAGTGAAAACCTTAAAATATATCATGAAAAAAACATCTGTGCACCTCTATCCGGTTCATAGACCAAATTATATAATATGCACTTTTGATCGACCGGAAGTCAACAAACTAAGGTCTCGACTGCGCATGCGTGTCACGTCCTTAATCTGCCTCAAGTAATTGGGTTCACACATGCCACTTATGTCGATTTAAGCTAAATCGCTTCATCTATACTACCTCGTGAGGTGGTTTACTTGAAGCGAACTAGATGAATCGATTCAGCCCTAAATCGCTTTAGCGTAGCGTCCACACGGCGAATGTGAGGCGAACTAGGCAAGTCGATTTAGATGAAGTGTTTTAACTCGCCAGTGTGAACGGGGCTCTAGAGACAACACTAAATCTACCCATCACAGTAATTTGTGCTTTTTGTGCTTCGAAAGCAAATTTCTCTTATTTCTATTAAATAGTTCAGATCTTTCTCTACAATTTCACATTCAGCTTTTTTTAAATCAGCCAATTGGAAGTTCTTGAATATATATTGCGAAAATAGTTTTTGAGGCCGTGATCGGGTACGGCTACCACTGGCACTGACACTCAAAATATCCCAACTTTCAATATTATCTCTGTTTTTAATCCGTTCAGAGAAAATTGATCTTAGGTTAAATTAAATACTTCAGATCTACCTCTTCAATCGTGCATTAAGATATCTTTAATCGACCCAATGAAAGCTTTTAAATTTATTTTGCAAAAATAAATGCTCCACATAGACATAGCATTGCTACATCACAAATTACTGCGTTGTTTTACCCTTTGCGAGTAGTTGCCAGGGCTGTGACGTCATGCCGACATAGAGAATTAGGGTTAATACACAATTTCCGAGAGTCGCATGCGCAAAGCGTAATACAGACTGGTGGGTCACATAGTCTGTGGAGAGGCAATTGAGGCTCTGTTAACACCGGCTTCATATTGAGCAACTGACACAGTCTTTTTGGCACAAATGTGGATTTATAGAGAAAACATACTTACCATTTTTTAATCATTTTTGATAATTATAGCTGTATCCTATTGTTTGATTGATTGAAAAGCTCGATCATCAGTGTAAAACAACACAGTAGTAAAATATTCTGATATTCGGCAAAGGGGGAATGCAAATGTTCTATTACTGATCGGTGTATGTGACCAGGTGCATGTATATATATATATATATATATATATATATATATATATAAATATATATATATATATATATTTTATTTTTTTTATATTTTTTATTGAGGCTGTATTTATACTGTCCATAGCATATAAGCCTGGGTATTCAGGCTTGTTTTCAATGCTGGCCAGCTGTAGTGTTGGTGTTGTCTTATCACACAGTAGCTGCTGATAAGGTATTTGATTGCCTGTATTTCAGTAGCAGATAGATAGTTGGTTGGTCTGGTTAGTACTATAGTAGTCTATGTTAATTTTTTTGGATTTTCTTGGCATATATGTGCTTTATTTTTTCTACTCTTATTTCTAGACTAGCCTACTCCTATTTACATATCATAGGCTTGTACGCAGCTGTGAGGTGTGTTATCTGGGTGCTTTTGGTATGGTTACCTTCCATTGGGCGTCTCGCTGGTGGGCCGTGACATGTATCACCTGCCCTTTTGCGGTGCAGCTTAGTTGGGGGTTCCTAGCCTTATTTTGCACAGATATTTTTTGTATGTTTTTAGGTCAGGAATTTGTCGTTCCTTTACTGTTTGGGCATTCCACACCTTGGCAGCCATTTCTAGCGTGCTTCTCTCATGAGCTTTTATTTGGCTTCTGGTCTGCTTTAGTAGTGGCGCATTATTTGCTCTAGTTGCCCTTTGTGGTTTTGTTAGGAGTTTATTGTCTTGACTATAGCTGTATGCTAATGTTTTCAGATGAATTATTCTCCTATTTTCTAGCAATTTTACTTTGGTTCTTTTGTGTATGTCATAGGTGGGGTGCAGCTTGTCTACTCTGAGGCAGATTTTCAGGGCTCTGTTCTGTAGTGTTTGCAGTTTTTTTAGAAGTTCTTTCTTTGCACCCATGTAGTTTACATCTCCATAGTCAAAATAGGGTAGCACCATGCCCTTGAAGATTTTTATTGACATTTCTTGTGTCATGTAGTCTCTTAGCTTTGCAAATAGCCACAGTTTGTGGTTTACCTTTTGGACAATTTTGTTTATACATAGGTTGTAGTTTAGTTGGCTGTCCAACTCAAGGCCTAGGTATTTGTAATGGTCTACATTTTCTAGTGTTTGGCTTCCTAGCTTACAGTGTAGTTTTCTTTCTGGCATTTGTTTATGCGAGAAGAGAACTGTTTTTGACTTGCTTGTGTTGATGGTTATTTTGTTGGACTCACACCACTCATCCAGTTTTAGTAGGAGCTTGTTTAGTTTAGTTATTACCTCCTCTTCTGTGGTGCCGTTTGCATATATGACTGTGTCATCTGCATATAGTTGGAGGCATTCGGTTTGTAACCATTTTTCAAGATCGTTTATGTAGATTATAAAGAGCAGTGGCCCTAGCACTGACCCTTGGGGTACACCACATGTGACAGGTTGGTTGTCTGATAGTGTATTGTTTATTTTTGTTCTCTGTTGCCTGTCTTTCAGGTAGCATTTTATCCAGTCCATAGTGTTGGATTTTATGCCCATGGATTCTAGTTTTTCCAATAGTATGTTATGGTCTACTGTATCGAATGCTTTGCTGAAGTCAATGAAGGCTGCTCCAACTAATTGTTTTTGGTTCATTGACGCCAATATGTCATTTGTTAGGTTAGCTATTGTTTTAGATGTGGAGTGCAGTTTCCTGAAACCTCCTTGTCTTTCGTTTAGTATATTGTTTTTTTCCAGGTGTTCATTTATGTGTCTATGTAGCACTTTTTCAATGAGCTTGCCTGGGGTTTGAAGAATCGATATTGGCCTGTAGTTTCCCATGTTTTGTTTGTCTCCACTTTTGTGGATAGGGGTAATGGTTGCCATTTTCCAGGCTGAGATAAAATGCCCCTGTTCAAAGGAGATGTTGAATAGGTCGACTATAGTGGCTGGGATGGCTTGGAGTGCCTCTTTCAGCATTTTGGTTGGTATTTCGTCTATTCCACTTGGTTTATTTGTGTCTATGTCATTTATTAGTTTTTTTACTTCTATTATATCTGTTTTGCAGGTGGGGATTTCATTCTGCACAGTTCCTGATCTATTTTCCCACCTTTTTTTAAATTTTCCTGACAGCGTTTGTCCTATTGTGGCAAAGTGCGTGTTCAGTTTGTTTGCTGCATCTTTGTCTGAGAGTATTGTCCCTTCGTTATCTTGGAAGGTTGTGTGCTCTTCTTTGTTATTTTTGGGGAATAATAGGTCTACATTCTTCCAGAATCTGTTTGTATTGCTTCCCCAGTCTCTGTCCTGCTTTATTATGTATTTCTTTTTTGCTGTTCTCACAGCTTTGAGAGAGTGGTTTCTGGCAATATGGTAGGCCAGTTTGTCTTCTATAGTTTCTGTGAGCTTTGCTTTATTACCCAGTTTACTTTTGGCTATGATGAGCGTTAGCAGGTCATTGTCTACCCAGGGGTCCTGGTTTTTTTGTATTTTTATTTTCTTAATGGGGCACATCTCGTCAGCTGATTTTCTTATTTCTGCGATGATGTTGCCCCAATAGATATTAACATCATCTCTGTTTTGTGTGATGTTGTTTATGTTTTGGTGCAGATGATTTTTTAATGCATCTTCTGAGTAGTTTTTTAGGGACCTGCCCATCTTATACTCATAGTGATTTGTGCTTTTTAGTTTTTTCCTTGTTACATATATTAGCTCATGATCACTTATACCCCAGCTCCTGGTGCCCCATTTAGTGGCGTGGTTTGAGTTGGTTAGTATTAGGTCAATTGTGGTGCTATTTTTACTGAGCCTTGTTTTTTCAGTGATGAGCTGTTGTAGGCCTAAGATTTTGATTGTGGTTTGCAGCATTAGTTTGTTTTTATCATTGCTGTTGTAATTTACATTAAAGTCTCCTAGTATGAAGATTTCTGCCTTTGTCAGTTTTTTTATGGTGTTTATGCTCTTCTCTAGGGCTTCAATGAAGAGTTCAATTTCCCCTGATGGAGGTCTGTAGAGGCTTGCTATGGCTATATTTGCTTGCTTTTCATTTTTTATTAGGCACCATAGTAGTTCTATGTGTTCATTTGATAAGTTAGCTGTTATTAGTGCTTCAGGATCTAGAATTTTGGTGTCTTTGCAGTAAAGGGCAACACCTCCACCCTTTTTTGTTTGGTTTAGTGTGTTATTTTGCTGCCTATCATTGCGTACAAGCCTATATCCATCTATGTTGAGGGTGTTGTTTTTGTGGTTGTCAGTGAACCATGTTTCTGACAGTGCCAGTATGTCGAGATTTTCTCTTTTTAGGTGTATTTTTATTGTGTCGATTTTGTTGGATGCACTCTGGCAGTTTAGGTGGGCAAAGTGTGTGCCCCTCCCCAGCTTGCATTCAATTTCTTCTACCATATATATTTGTGCTTTTCGGTGAGTGGTTGCTTGATTTCGCGAATTTTACTTTTTAGTTTTAGTTAGATTGAGTTTGTGTGTGTGTGTGGGGGGGGGGGGGGTGCTGGTGCATGCAGCACACGCATCTCCCTCTGGTGGGTAGTTGTGTAATATATGGGTTGGTGGTGCCTGAGTGGGATGTAAATAGACATAGTGGTGCTGGCAGGTCTGGGTGTGATTGCATTCAGGGCCTAGCCCTTCTGCTGGGGTAGGGGTCACCACACTCAAAAGGTCAAGGTTGGTGGTGGCCATGGGGGCATACAGCTACTGGTGGTGGGCAGACCACTGGTATCCATGGAGACCAGGAATGCTGGATCCCTATTGGTAGGGCCAAGAATGCTTGATTCCCTAGCTTTTTTCGGCGGCCCGGCAAAATACTACCATTTATCATATGAAAAAGTTGGTTAAACCAAAGTTTGTTAATCCAAATTATCGGCTAATCCAAACAAATTTGTCGGACCCAGGCCACTTCCGGTATGGTTAAACCAATCTTTCATGTGGTTATAAGGTCATCTGAGACTCCACAAACGTTTTTATATGATAAATGGTAGTATTTTGGCGGACAACCGAAAAAAGTTTGGATTAACTGATTGTTTGGTTTAACCGAGCTTGGTTTAACGGGGTTATACTGTATATACATAAAAAAACAATAATTAAAGTGTCCACATACATTGTATATTACATGTGCAATACACGCTTAAGGCCCTGTCACATTACGGCGTATGGCGGGAGCGTATGGCGGCGTAGCCGCTTTACGTCATATACGTCGGCATAGGCCGTATACGCTACTCATATGCTACTCATACGCTACTCATACGCTACTCATAGGCCATCAGGTGACGGCCTATGTGAAGCGTATGAGGCATACGCCGCCATACGCTTTCATAAATCCGTCCGTCCCCATTTTTTTGTGCATGCTCAAAAATTCTCGACTTACGAGGGCGTATGGGCCATACGCTACTCATATGCCGGCATACCCCCAGCATATGAGGAGCGTAGGCGTACGCTAGGGGTACGCCGGCGTACGCTACTCGTACGCTCAACTTGTGTCACGGGCGTATCACGGGCGTATCTCGGGCATATGCAGCGTACGCAGAACCTACGCGTTGCGTATGAGAGCATATGAAAAGCGTATGGGAGGCGTATGCGAAGCGTATGGCGGCGTATGCCCGACCTATGGTCTCGGTATATAAAGGCGACCCACGCCATTCCTTCGGTCATTCCTGCTCTGCTGTTCATACAGGATGGATGCCCAGGCACTGCAAGTACAGTTCCAGCTTTTCTACAGAGTTGCCCTTTATCACCATGAGCTTACTCTACTCCTCATGGTTCTTCTGGCGTCCCGTATCGAGAGACGAAGGAGGAGGGAGCGGCGGCGACGATCAGTGTGGGTCAGACCCGGGATTGGGAGGCGGCCACAGTTTGGCTTGTTCGACAAGCTCATGGTCGAGCTCCGCAGCGAGGACACCGCGTCGTTTGTGAACTTCATGCGGCTGCCTCCCCAATTGTTTGACGAGATTGTGGCGCGAGTGGGACCCAGGATCGCAAAAAAACGGACCACATTCAGGGTGCCGCTCGACCCGGCGCTGAAAATAGCACTTACTCTGCGGCACCTGGCATCCGGCACAAAATACTCCTCCATGAAGTTTGGGTGGAGGGTGCCCCACAACACACAGTCGCTGATAGTATGTGAAGTCTGCAAGGCCATCGTCGATGAGTACATGGCCGAGGTCATGACGTGTCCGACGACTCCAGAAGGGTGGCGTGCCGTCGCGGACCTCTTTTCAGAGAGGTGGAACTTCCCCCATACCTGTGGCGCTCTGGATGGGAAGCACATCGCCTGCCGGTGCCCTCCAAAGAGTGGGTCGCTCTACTACAACTACAAGCGCTTTTTCTCCGTGGTCCTGTTGGCGCTTGTAGATGCAGATTACAAATTTATCTGGGCAGATATTGGCGGTATGGGCTCCGCGTCCGATGCCCACATCTACAACGCCTCCGAGCTGAAGGCGTGCACAGAAGGTGGCACCATCGGCTTTCCGAACCCTGAACCGCTCGTCGACGGCCAGAAGGATGTGCCGTATTTCCTGATCGGTGACGACGCCTTTGCCCTGCGGCCGACCATGATGAAGCCGTACGGCAAGAGGGGTTTGACCAATGATGAGCGACTCTTCAACTACCGGCTTTCCCGAGCTAGGAGAGTGGTGGAGAATGCCTTTGGCATTCTAGCCAACCGCTTCCAAGTGCTCCTGACGACTATGCAGCACCACCCCTCCAACGTGAAGCTCATCGTCAAGGCATACATGGTTCTGCACAACCTCATGAGGACACGCTACCCAGCGCTACAGAACATGCAGCTGGATCGTCCCGAGACAGCCAACAACAACTTTGTGCCTGGAGGTTGGCGAGAGGGCCACAACCTTCCTGACATTGACGTTCTACCTGTTAACCCCAACACCGCGTCCAAGCTAGGAAAGGAACAGCGCAATCTAATTAAAGACTGGGTCGTCTCACCCTCCGGAGCACTGTCATGGCAAGACAGGATGATCTGACAAAACATCTTATCAGTCTGTATGCGCTGTGTCTGTCTACTGTTTTTGCAAACATGTCTGTGATGTTGTGACATCTCTCCTGTTATATGAGATGCTAATGTTTATATGTCTAGTATAAAATAAACGATATCATTTTATAGATATGAAAACACAATTTTACAAGTCTGTTACGTTCTTTCGCTCCTTAATTTAAAGTCATCTAGTTAATGTAATTGTAATGAATCTCCTCTCTTTTTACATACATACTAAGAACACAGGAAAAAATAGAGTGACACAGAGAGAGAAAGGGGGAGACGAGAGGGAGGGAGGGAGGGAGGGAGGGGAGAAGAGATAGAGTGAGGGAAGGAGAGAAGAGATAAAGGGAGGGAGGGAGAGAAGAGATAGAGGGAGGGAGGAAGAGAGATAGAGAGAGAGGGAGATAGAGAGGGAGGAAGAGAGATAGAGAGAGGAAGAGAGAGAGAAGGAGGAAAGGGAGAAAGGGGAAGGAGAAACATTATAATAAATGTTAAATTTAAAGTTTTTATTTATGTTTTAATTTTAAGGTTAATTGTACTTTAATATATAACAATTAAATGATGGCATGCCTTTACTGAACACGGACACAAAAATTAAAATTGACAGTATATTTATTTATTTTAGCTTCTTGACATATAAATGTACAAACAATATATAAACATACAATATATATACATATATACATACAAATGTACAAAGATAAATAAAAACTAAGACTACATATATACACATATTTACAATCACTTCTCTCCCTTGCCATTAGAAGTGGCATCAGCTGGCGACTGTGTGGCTGACGAGGGGAATAAGTCCAAATTTGCACCCAACATGCCAGATATGCCGGACAGCCCCGACAAGTTCAATAGTCCTTCTGGGCTGGCCGACTCAGACAAGTTCACTGGGGTGGGGTCGACGTGTGTCGGAGTCACAATGTCTGCAGCAACGCAAGTCCCCGGCCATGCCGCACCCACAGTGGGCGGAGCACCCACAGTGGGCGGAGCACCCACAGTGGGCGGAGCACCCGCGCGCACCACGACTCCGGGAGAGCCCCTCGTGTGCCCCGCCATCCCTAATGTCCGTAGTGTGTGACGGCCGTACCACCAGCGGAGCTGCGGGCGCCTCGTGACCTACGGAGGTTGGAGGTAGAGGCTGAGGCGGAAGACTTGGCAGAGGCGGCTGTGGCTGTGGCTGATGAGGAATCTGCGGCTGCCCCATATACTGCTGCACATACTCGTGTGTCTGTGAAGCCCATGGTGATGCCGGTGGTGGCTGGTGAGTCCACTGGTGGGGTTGAGGCTGGTATGCCTCACTTGCAGACACACGAGCAGGTCCAGGAGCAGGTGCAGGAGCAGGAGCAGGTGCAGGAGCAGCCACACGAACCACCGGGGCCATGGATGTTCCTTCCTCCTCCTCCAGATGGTGCAACGCCATGCAGTTGAGTGCACCGCAAATCGACACAAACCGCTCCTCCGGCATCGTGAGGATCATGTCCCGCATATAGTTGGCGAATGCCACTCGCTTCGTCACCGCCGGTGGAGGTGGAGGTGGAGGAGGAGGCGGCTGCATCACCTTGAGGATGTCGGCAGACTCATCGAACCTCTTGTGGATGGCAGCGAGGAGGTTGTTGTCGACTGGGGCAGATCGCTTCCCTCTCCCCTTTCCCTACTCTTGGGATGTAGTGGGAGGAGTGAGTGGAAGATCCTCGTCCATCGCCACCTCCACATCGGTCCCGACATTCTCCTCCACGCTCAGGTCGAGCTGCAGAGCCGCGACAGGACTGGCCAACTGCAAAACAAAATCATAACATAACATAAGTAACATGAATGCAAATCGATATTTCGACAAAAGACACGACAAGTCAACAGTAAATCAAAATTATATAAAGCAAAAATAATTAACGTTAAATGCAGACATGGATTTATAACGATTATATCATGATACATCTATTGTCAATATCTCAATTTAAGAACAACTACACAACAACTCAACATTAAAGAAATAAATAACATTAACAAATTACTAGAATATTAGATGTTGCTAGGATGTAAAACAACAAACAAACAAACAAACATAAATACAACAAAAGCATAACATAACAAACTAGAATACAATACTAATGGCCGCACTTGTCAGGAACCCGAACTTGCGCAGGATCCACTGCTCCCGCTCAGTCAGGTCAGCGGCTCCGTCCCCGCTCTTTTTTTTGTGGAGCCGCGTGTTTGTGTCCCTGAGCGACTTGAACCACTTCTGGAGATGGAGTGTTGTGGTCCCCAGAAGTGTCGCCTGGTCCTCCCACATCTTGGCCTTTCTGTATGAGCGGCGGTAATCCGTGAGCTTCATGTTCCAAATGATGGGGTTCTCCTGGAGGAAGTCCAACATTTGATCCTCCTTGAAGACCGACAGAGAACAGTTGCTCTTCTTGGCCCTCCGTCTCTTTGACGTGCCGATGGCAGCGGTGCTGGTGGAGGTGGCGGAGGCGGCGGAGGCAGCGGACGCCGCCCGTGAGCTGCCCACAGAGGCAGGAGATGGCGAGCTGGAGCGGGGACGCCAGCGTTGCATCGTCGACCTCTCCACTTCCATCTCCAGCTCCTCCAGTGGAGAGTGGTGTTCTGGAGAGTAGTTTTGTGGAGAGTGGTGTTCTGGAGAGTGGTGTGGAGAGTGGTGAGGTGACGAGGCAGGTGAGGAGGCTGGTGATGGAGAGCATTGTAACAAAGTCTGCCTCTTTCTGCCTCTCCCACGGCCTAGTCCTCCTCCTGTAGTTACAGCAGCTCTGGAGGCTGGTGTAGTAGCAGTAGTACTGGTAGTAGTAGTAGCAGTAGCAGAAGCAGCAGCAGCAGTGGTGTTCCTCTTAGCAGGCATGGTGGCAGAGTGAGGGGAGCCTGTTGCTCCAGGCTATATATACCCTGGAGTCACCAAGCGGCGGACCGTGGAGAGATAACATAGGTCGCGCATAGGTCGCGCATAGGTTTCGCATACGCTCCTCATACGCTCCTAAAATATTCATACGCTCCTCATACGCTCCTCATACGCTCCTCATACGCTCCACATGCCAATCAAAACAGTCAAAAAATGTCGCAGCACGCTCCCATATGCTCCTCATACGCTCCTCATAGGTCACCCATACGCTCAAACCCACCCGAAAGTTCACCGACGGTCATCATAGGCCGGCACCAGCACGGCGTACGTAGGTTTTCAATACGCTCCCGCCATACGCCGTAATGTGACAGCCCCTTTACTCAAAGTCTAAGTCTAAGCCAAAGCTCGGTTAAACCAATGATCGGTTAATCAAAAAAAATGTCTAGGATCCCTTCAAGTTTGGTTTAACGGGGTTATACTGCTGGGGGATGGGGTGGTGGGCCTAGTCGGATTCCATCTTAGCCGCTGGGTGCCGTCTGTGTGCATCCAGATGGGTCCTGCACACAGGTCGCTGGCGGCGCATAGTGCAAATTGCTGAACTAATACTTTTGTGAATAGAGTAGTGTTCAAAGGGTTTAAGAAACAATGTTTTTAGGACTATCTATCACTGCTGCACACACATATTTTGAAATTAGGGGCTATGATAGATGAGCATTATAATTATCATCTTATATTATATATTTATGATATTAGATGGCAAAATGATGTGGATATATTAACCCAGCTTCCCAACACTTGTTCTAATGGGTTGCTTAGGAACCCGTCCTGGAGACAGTGTTGTGGGAGTAACAACATAAGCCACTGCAGTTAGGCCTATATGTCAAATACTTCTAATATCACTCATTGATATGAATTTCCTAAAACTAACATAACTCATTTCATACAATATGTCATCCAACATCATTAAGAAAAGATCTCAACATGTTAGAGTGTCCATTCCATTGTTTAAATAATGTATTTGATTTGTAATACAAGATGACACTGTATGTGAAGTGGAGTGGATTTTTCCCCATTAAATATCACTTTCACAATATATACTGAATGAAATCAGAATCCAGATTAATTAATTGACATATTTGCAAGATAATCAAGTAATACACATTGCATTATAAATTACTTTCTCTGTGCATGCAATGCTTAAAGAGGGCACTAAAATTGCATTTTGCTAATGACATTGTTTTGATTGGGCAAAAAAAAGTGGGTGATAATACTTAATAGCAGAAAACTCAGGTACCTCTGTGCCTGGCCTTTGAAACGAGCACAGTGGCGACCTCTGTTGAAACAAAGGCCAGGGGCCAGGCTATGGTTGGCCTAACAGTTGCCCTCCCCCCTCCAAATAAAACCCCTCACACACACCCTAAAGCCCTGTTCACACATGCAACATAAGTCGCCTCAATTACTAGTTCGCCTCACCTAATCCACCTCGCGAAGCAGTTTACATGAGGCAAACTAGTTGAGTCAAATCAGTCGTAATTCGCACCAGCTGCGCGTTCACACGCAGTTGAGGTGACTTAAGGTGTGTGTGTGTGTGTGAACGGGGCTTAACACACAGACACACACTCCTACACCTAGTGCATCGTTGCCTTTGCCACTCATCTGTCCCAAGATTTTATCCTCCCGAAACAAAATAAAATCCTAGCTAAGGCTGTGATTATCATAGATTGTGTGTAGCTGGCCATTATATAAAAAAAAGAAGTAATAACCAGATAACAATAATAATTATATTATGGACATTGCAAGCCTTATTGTTAATGCATATCAAATCTTTTTATCATTAATAGGACATAATAAGGAATGGTTTGGTCAGTATCAGGATAATCTGACTCGGTGGGATTGGTTGGCTTAGTATCAGAATAATCTCACAAATTGGGATATAATAATAATAAAATATTTATTTCCACATGATCAATGTACACACAAATTTATATTTATATCATTATCTTTTCACATGAAAAGGAGAAAGCAGAAGTACAATACTTATGAGGCACTTTTCCGTATCAGGTTATGGTGCCAGCAGACTGGTATTCAAGTGGGACAACACTATTAAGTTAGCATGAGTCGGCGCTGTCACAAGTCGGTACCCGTCCTGGTATGACCTTTGATGTTGCCAAGACATAACAACCCCAACAAACAAACATAAAACAAAATCTGAGTATTGCTGGTTGGTTGTTGGAGTTTTACGTCCTGGCAACATCTAAGGTCATGTCAGGATAGTATTGCTGTGTTCATGTTGTGACTGGATGCGGTGGTCTAATCGGTAGAGCGCAGGCTTTCCGCGTGGATGGTCGGGAGTTCGAATCCCGGCGGAGTTAAACCAATGATGTACAAAATTGATATTTGTCTCTACCTAGCCAGGCATTCGGCATTATTAGGATAGGGCAAGGACCGGTTAGCTCAGCCAGGACGTAAAATCCAAACAAACGAAACCACCTCTTGGTTGGTTGTTTGAGTTTTACATGCTAGCAACATCTAAGGTCATATCAGGATGGGTAGGCCCCTACCGACTTATGACAGTGCACACTCGTGGTGACTTTATAGTGCTTCCCCACTGGGATGCCAGGCCACCAGCACCATGACCTGATATTCCACCAAGTCACATTATTCTGACACTGAGCCAACCAGTCCTTACCCTATCCTAATAATGCAGAGTGCCTGGCTAGAACGTGACAAGTATACATTTTTAAGTCATTAGTTTGACTCGACCACCCATGGGTTCTAATCCCATGATCTACCAATATGCTAGCTGGACGCTCAACTCATTCGGCCATCTCGTCTAGTGTACACAACTTCTTCGTCTTGCTGGTGTCAAGGTCTGTGTTTGACGGCGACTATACTCCCGTTGTTCTGGTTTTAAACCACACATGGTGACGGGACTTTCCATTTCCGGTTGGTGGAAGAGAAGTGTCGGTGGGTGCGGGGGTGGGGGAGTAGAGAGTGGGTGGGTGTTGCATTGTGGGACAGCATGGGCGGTCCGTGTTATTATGCAATCAGGCACGTGTTGTGGAGGGGTGTCAAGTGTCTGCAGTTGCGCAGGCGCAATCCACATGGCACATGCGCAGTGGTAGCCCGACGGGCGAGTGTAGCGGGACGACGGGAGGGTGGGGGTGTGGGTGTGGGTGAAGGTGTGAGTGGGGTGTGGGTGTGGGTGTGGGGTGGGTGTGGGTGGGGGTGGGGGTATGGGTGGGGAGACTAATTGTGGGAGGCTGAGTTTGTTTGTTAGGGTTTTATGTCCTAGCAATATCTGAGGTAATATCAGGACGGGTACCTACCGACCAACTTGTGACAGTGCATACTCATGGCTACTTAATAGTGCTGCCTCAATGGGAAACCATGATCCGATGACCTGATACCCCACTCAATCATATTATCCTGATACTGAGCTAACCAGTCTTGCCCTATCCTAATAATGCTGAGTGCCAGGCGAGGAAGCGACACGTATCAATTTGGGAAGTCATTGGTTTCACTTGACTGGGGAAATAACTACTCAGATAATAAGTATGATTAATATGACTGTGTACAGAAACTGCCCTGGGGTTGGACTATGCAACTTTAACCACACCAGAAAGATTGGTCGAGTCAAATCAATGACTTAAACATTGATACAAGTTTGTCGCTTCCTAGCCAGGTGCTCGGCATTATTAGAATAGGGCAAGGACTGGTTGGCTCACTGCCAGGATAATGTGAGTGAGTGGGATATCAGGTCATGGTTCTGGTGGCCCGGTCTTCCAGTGGGGCAGCACTATAAAGTCAACATGAGTGCGCACTGTCACAAGTCAGTACCCGTCCTGATATGACCTTAGATGTTGCTAGGATGTAAAACTCCAACAACCAACCACCAGAAACGTGCACTGCTCTGAATGAGCGGCAAATCTTACGAAGGCATATCACGTGTCACATGTTGCATGAAGCGCATGAATGGAATCATGTTAATGGGATCTCGACTAGACAGGTGTATGTCTGAATGAGTGTGTCCTGCAATGTGTGGGAAACAAAGGTTGTGTGCATTCCAATGTCAAAATCCACAAAAGTTAGTCTTTTAATGCAATGTTCATCCAAACAATTAGATACATGAAATATGTCTTTTAAATTGTCCTAACAGCTAAGCATTGGTTAGTCAGGACGTATAAAGCTAAGATTCCATATATGCGGTATGTGGTATGCGAATGCAGCAAAGAATGGAAAAGCATGTAAACGCACAGTGGCGCTTCCATATGTCAGGATGCGAATACATATGTGAAAGCGAATGCGAAAAGTCGATCACTCTATGGACCGATCGGTGCGAATGCAAACGTGAATGCTGTTCCATTTGCCATAGAGCAAACAGGAACTTTGACTTTCCTTCTCCAATTTTTAGCAAGAAAGACTGAATTGTATGGGTATTCATGCCACATGCCGCATTCACATGCTGCTTGCCGCATATAAGGAATCTTCGCTTTAGTCTTATCGCGAATATTCATGACTATTGTTGATTACTTCATTCATCTTTATTTCTCATTGAGTATAGGTAATGAAGTTGGGTCTTTATTCATTGCAGAACGATCTGGTGAATTGTTTGTGTAACCAGCCATTTTTCCACGTTGATACAACGCTTAGTTACTTTAGCAATCATAACCATTTAAGAAGTTGGATTTCATCTCCGCCTATAGAAAGCCATCCATCTCCCTGCTGCCGAATATTTATCCCTAACCCCTCAAATCACCAGGACCCTATCGGTTTTATGGCATAGACCTCATTTACTAATTGTATGTCAAGGTTAAAAAGTGTAGCATTTCATCGGAGTTAGGCTGGGACTACCTAACACCATCATTCACCACTGACACACCTAAATCTGTTTAACATCAGTCTCAGGACACTAACAGCTATTTTACATGAAATATTAAGACCCACTTGCTATCCGGACCACACTTCGTCCAGACCTCTCTCTATCTCCTCTCCGCTGGCCATGCTCCTCCTTGATATTGTCTGAAAAGAGTTCCAGGAGAGGGAGCCTGCCAGCATTTCACTTTCTACTCTTACTCTATCTGTGTCTTTGGCTCGCCGGCTGGTCACCATAGAGCAAATATACACAGTCCTTTGACTCAACTCTCCTCATTTCTCTTTCCTATTCTCTACCCCTTTTTTTTTCTTTTCTCCCAGGCTTACTTCTCCTCCTGATCAAGGGAGTTGTTTGCTTGGGTGGGGCCCTTTACCTTTTCGTTTCTCTCGCTTTGTTCTTGTTGCTGGAACCGCTGGACTCATCTTTACCCGTCCCTTCCTCGGAAACCCTTGCTGCTGTCTGCTGAATACAAGTGCTGTGCTACCGCCGGACCGGAGTGATTCGGGGCCGCCCCAATGACTCGTCATTTAATCGTTGTAAAGACATCCCCCCCAGCTTCTACAACCATCCCACCAGAAGATTATTCTTCAGCCAAAGATTGGGCCGATTTATTGGTGCCTCTCTATGATGCTGCAGTTCTGCAGCCAGTAACGGTCGTAAGGTTACAAACACCCCAGAAGTCAAGCCACTTCCTGTATATGCTTCATTCCCACACGTCGCCTATGCAGGACCCTAACTAGTTGGTTGTCTGGTTGTTGGAGTTCTACGTCCTGGTAGCATCTATGGTCATATCAGGACAGGTACTGACTTCTGACAGTATGCACTCACTGCAACCTCGCAGTGTTGCCCCATTGAGAAACCAGGCCGTCAGCACCATGACCTGATATCCCATTCAGTCACATTATCCTGCCACTGAGCCAACCAGTCCTTGCCCTATCCTAATAATGCCAAGCACCTGGCTAAGAAGCAACAAGTATACATTTTTAAGTCATTGGTTTGACTCTACCAGGGTTCAAAATGGGAGATGGACACTTAACTCATTCGGCCATCCCGTCTGGTCGCCTAACTTCAATTTTTGTGTCTCGGAACTGGCATATTATAATATGCAGAAAACAAAATACCCCTCACAACAACATCTGCTTTAGAATATACAGGTTATGGGGGGAAAAACCCCAAAACAACAATAAAAAACCCACTAGTAGAACAAAGAAAGCTATGTATTGATTATTTCAAATTACATAATCCAATGAAAGCAATACATTTTTGCAACCAAAGCATTTACCTAGATATAATACACAATATTCACAATGCAGGCGAGATCTGATGGCGATGACGAACACTACAGTTGTTGAACTGTTGCCACAGCGCATTCAAAGGCTATGGAAATTACTGACTATCAAATGCACGTATGTCAGTCAAATTTGGGGATCTTTTGACAATTCTAAAAGTATATTGCTTTTGTGTCATTGGAGCTTCCAAGAACAATACAATTTTCATGTTTGGACCCTTTTGAAACTTTTAGGAGGGTACCAAACTATAGTCAGTCACTATTAAAACACAATATTCACAACGCATGCGACATCTGACGGCGACGATGACCACTACGGTTGTGGTACCGTTGCCATAGCGCATGCATGTTAATATCGTGTATTGGACATGTCCAACTTAGATACTCGGTCAATCATTAAACTTGTACAGCAGTTTGGTGTTTCTGTGTTCCAAACCGCTCCTGTGTTCCAAACCCCGGAAACTAATCAAGAAAGCCTATAATGTCCAACACCCCAATGTGTGTACCAACATTAAATTGGAATGCTTTCTGTTCAAATATCTCCAAAGTTTACCCCTTAATTTAAAAGGTATTTAGAACTAAAGTAAAGTAGAACATAGCGCTCAACCCAATAGGCCTATTTCTATCTATCTATCTGTTTATCTATCTATATATCTATCCCGTCCTGATATGACCCTAGATGCTGCCAGGGCATAAAACAACAAACAGGCTCTCTCTATACATAGTTGTATATATATATAGAGAGAGAGAGATAGAGATTTTGTTGTTGTTTTATGTCCTAGCAACATCTAAGGTCATATCAGGACAGGCACTGACTTGCGACAGTGCACACTCATAACAACTTTACAGTGCTGACCCAGGTTGCCAACACCATGACCCAATATCCCACTCAGTCAGATTATCCTGATACTGTGCAAACCAGTCCTTGCCCTATCCTGTTAATGCCGAGCACCAGGCTAGGTAGCGACAAGTATCAAATTTGTAAGTCATGGGGTTTGTCTGGGTAGGGATTCAAACTCCCGACCTTCTGCACAGGAAGCTTACGCTCTACCGATTCGGCCACTGCATCCAGTCATATATATCTATATATATACATATATATATATATATGGGTCATTCTCTACAACTGGGCACAAAAGTGTGACATCGAAACCAAAAGTGAAAACCTTCCAAATAATAGCAAAAATCCTTCCAAATAATATCCTAATCCAATGTGCTATGAAGGTTTGCATGTTGTGCATATGTCAGAGTTGACAAAAATGAGTTTCACTTTTTGAATTAGATGTGATACAAATTGAACAATATATTAATATCACTCGTGTAACATGAAAACCAAAGACACATCCAGAACCTCATTTTAACATATACAACATAGTAAAACAAGATTTTATTGATTACTGTTAAGCAGACAAGGTTATATGACTTATAAGAAAAAAGGTGAAAAATAAGTTGAAAAAAAGTTTGGCTAAATGTATGGTTTCAACATGTAATTTTTCACATTTTCACTCTGGTGCAAAATCATACAAATATAATTTTGATATCTTTTGTGGGATAAATTCAATACCTGTAGAACTGCTAACATACCTAATAGACAAAGGCTACAATAATTATTTGACTTGCTATCAATAAAACAAAGACTTAATTATCAGCATGGTAACTTGGAGACCAAATATGTGGTGGCCAGTTTTGGAGAATAACCCATATATACATATGGTAAAACCTCTCTAAGTCGACCGATCATGGGACCAATTTTAAATGGTCCATTTAGGGAGGTGGTCAGTTTAAGGAGTCTTTTTCTCATTACGATGGTATTGTATGGGCGATTGTTCGGGACCCACATAAAGCGATCGATATAGGGGAGTGGTCGATCTGTGGGGGTGGTTGGTTAGAGAGCTTTTACTGGATATATACATATATAATATAGATATATATATATATATGAAGCATGGCAGAATCTAAAATCCATCGGATTATGCAACGTTCAGCTAACAGGTGTGTCCAGAGTACCACTCCTGCTGGTCGAGTGGTCCCCATTACAAAATGGCCGCCTGCCCCAGGCTGTCACTGTCACATGTGTGGGCGTATAAAGGGAGCCGTGCAGCACATGTCCCGCCAGAGGGAGACTTCTCACCGGATCATACACTGATCCCACGAGAAGATCCGAGATCTCGTGCACTGCTAGCGTCTCTCTGCCATCTCTCTTCGAGCTAGCCTCTCGTCGAAGTAAAAGGACATCACTGCGCAGACTCAGTCTCACACTGAGCGGTTTGGATTGTTTCTATACTCAGGGCGCAGTCCACGTTCGACATGGCCTTGTTGGCCTACTTGCTTCTGGTTGTGGCCATGGTTATGCCAGGAACATCGCAGATAAGGTGAGTGAATGAGTGCCCAAGTCCGTAGCTAACAATTTGTTTTATTCGGATGAAAGATTTTGTTGGGGAGGGTGGATGGAGGGGAGGGGGGGATACTGCCACAACCAACCAATCACTATATAAACCCCAATACGTCAAGGTCACTCTTAAAGGCACAGACACATGGCTCCTGCTGGCCAAATTCTGCAAGCCTCTAGCTCACCATGCATTTGTTTCTGAATTGGGTTGCAGTGATATTGTTCAATCGACTATTGTTCGTTGAATAAAATCCTGTGTATCAGTGTGAAATGCTGCAGTGTATTTCAACATACACCCTAAAATGGCCACTGTATGTATAGTGGTTGGGTGGGCACCAACTTTGATATCTCGGAAATAATGTATTTAATTACAGCAAGCATTAATGTCGGTGGCGACAAGTGTAACATTTTTAAATTGTTAGCTTTATTCGGCCGGGATCGAACCTACAACCTCCCGCACCGGAAGAAAGCGTTCGACTTATTTGGTTATTCTGTCCGATATTGTTCCTATGATTATTGATTTTTGTGTGTGTAAATATTAAATTTTACGTGAGCAAAATATGATTTTTAGGGTATATGAATGTTCATCCCACTAGGGGGCGGGCTTTTAAGTTATCTTTTAAAATAAATGTTAGACCCAAGGAATATGGACAGATGAGCTAGGGATGGTGATTGGTGAATAGCTATTTTGGAAGGTGTAGAATGTGGATTCTGTCGATATCAATCTCATCATGACAATGGGAGGATATTCAAGGGTAACTTAGAGATTAACTTACAGATCTTCTTCTGGCTGACCTAGGCCCTATTGGACCTCTAATGGCGGCTCATTATGGTAAAAAAAAAGAACTTTTGATTTTACACACATATGGAGGTCGATGGAGCACTGAAGTCATATAATTGTGGATGTCCTCTCCAATGTCTACCCAGCCTTCTCTCAAATGCTTATAGTAAAACCGTTGGTGCTTCAACCACTTGGTCTGGAAGATTGTTCCATGGATGTGTCACTCGAAAGAGAAATTAGTATTTCCTGACCTCAAGTCTGGGCCTCTCATTGAAGATCTTATACCGCTGGCCTCTGGTGTTACTGTTTATTCTGAGGTTGAACAAACCCATTGTGACATCACTGTCATAGACTCCAGTAAAGGCCCGTTTATACTTTTGACGGCGTGTGACAGCATCAACTTTACGCCTGTTAGTGACACCTTAAAAGTTCAACCTAGTTGAACTCTGGCCAATGCTTGCGTCATGTTGCGCCGTCTTACACAGTCAAGCGTTGGCGTAAAAGTCTAAATTGGAGCGTTGGCTTGCACCGTGTTGCGCCGTCTTATGCCGTCTAACGCCGTCAAAAGTATAAACGGGCCTTAAAAGTAAAAGAGGATGGGAAGCAGAACAATGTGATGCATCGAGTAGACAATGGAAATATCTGTGTTTGCGAATGGTGCTCTATATATTGTTGTGTTCTTTCCTCCAGCGTCACCAAGACGCCCACTGTCGGACACTTCTGTTCGTTCGAGACGGACGTGCACATCCTCACCCTGGTGAACGTCACCACCTCCAAGATCTCCAAGTTCCAACCTTGTGACGTCAGCAAGGGCAAGGTCATCATCAGTCGGCACCAGCTCGCGCCAAGCGTCGAGTGGTGCACCATGAATATGTGAGTGTCCATAGCCGAGAGTTCTCAGCGCTTCTCTATCTGTGTAAATATATTAAGATAATCCATAGTTGGGTCGTTCTCTGAAACTGTGTACCACTTTTGTGATATGGAAACCAAAAGTGAAAACATTCCAAATAATAGGAGAATACATTCCAAATAATAGCATAATGCATCTTTATATGAAGGTTTACATGTTGTGGATATGTCAGAGTTGAATCATTTTTCAATTTTGATGTTATGCAAATTATGGACTAGCCTATGTTAAAATGTCCCATGTGACATGGAAATTAAACACATATCCAGAACATCATTTTAATCTACAGAACACATTCAAACACGATTTTATTGATTACAGTTAAGCAAACAAAATTATGTCTTACAAGAAAAGATTTAAACAAAAATGGTGTCAATTTTTATATAAATGTGTAAATATACGTAAATTTTCACTTTAGCACAGAATCTTATAAACATAATTTTGATACATTTTGTGAGATATATTAAATACATATAGTATTGCTAATAACATACTTAATACACATAGGCAACAATAATTACTTGACTTGCTCTTAACAAAAGAAAGAATTTACTATGTCCATCGCAACATGGACACCAAATACAGTACACCCCCGTTAAACCAAGCTCGGTTAAACCAAACGATCGGTTAATCCAAACTATTTTCGGCGGCCCGGCAAAATACTACCATTTATCATATAAAAAAGTTGGTTAAACCAAAATCGGTTAATCCAAACTATCGGTTAATCCAAACAAATTTTTCAGACCCTTCCGATACGGTTTAACCAAACTTTCATTTGGTTATAAGGTCATCTGAGACCCCACCAACTTTTTTAGATGATAAATAGTAGTATTTTGCCGGGCCGCCGAAAAACGTTTGGATTAACCAATCATTTGGGTTAATCAAGCTTGCTTTAACGGGGTTATCCTGTATATACACATAAAAAAACAATAATCAAAGTGTCCACATACATTGTATATTACATTCATAATGGACCCATGTTTTTGCCAAAGCAAAGTCAAAGTCGAAGCCCAAGCTCGGTTAAACCAATGATCGGTTAATCCAAAGAAATTTCTAGGGTCCCTTCAAGTTTAGTTTAACGGGGTTATACTGTATGTGGTGGTACCCAGCTTCAGAGAATGACCCATTTACTCCAGCAGTGCTGTCTCTAGGCCAGGGCTGTTGAGCAACCCATTAGAAAAGGTGTTCGGGGGCTGGGTTATGGGAATAACCAGAAGGATTTGTAATCTAGAGCGCTAAGTAGACTATATATATCAAATGTTTATCATAGCTCGATAGGTTTGTGGTGAATATTGAATGAATTCATGGCGATAAATCAACCTTAAAAGTCAAATCAACAGGTTCTTGTGAGGGACCGCCATCTTGTGGTTTTTTGTTTGTTTGCATCCTCTTTCAATTTCTCAACTCTGTGCCAATATAGGTAAACACTACATGCTGGAACTACCACATCATGTATATATATATTAGTTGACCTACATAATGAACAAGAGGAAGACATGATAGTGGGTTAGAGTGCCACCCATTTCCTTACGAGCCGGGCCCGTTTGGCCGAAATCTTTGGCGGTAAGTGAGTCAGGATAATGAGCAAGTCAAGCGGTGGTGCCATGGTACGATGGCATTTTAATTTTTTAGTTATATTTTAGATAAATAGCTCAGCTTGACCATTATAATATTCATTAGTCCTGAGTAACTTTGATGAAAAATGGCTAGTTTTGGAGCAATTTGAGCTGAAAGAACACAAAATAATTTTGACGAGCTTGCCAAAAGTCCCGTGGCTATGACCCAGAAGGACATCTCGTGGTGAGCACGTGATGTGAGATGACCTACTAATCCTGGAACCTGACATGGATGTAGGTAGGTATCTCTGTTTGGGATGGAAACATTCTGGGAACGGATTGGTGCCATAGGCCCATGGCACTAGGGTTTTTAACTAAATATTATTTTGTAGAAAGGTTAATTTGATTTATATCTATCGAATTGACCAAGTAGCATCGAATATCCAACATCACATATACATCGGTATATGAGTGACATCGTCCCAATGGCAGAAATTTCAAAACATCAAACTATGCAACCACCCACCAAACTACACATTCTATGATTCAGCTGGGCCTGAGCATTAATGGTTTGACGGGATCTGCTGCAATTGCGCAGGTTTCTTTGTTTAATGCTATGATTGCAGCAGCCATTCTGGTCGTGCCTATGTGTTATCGTTTGGATGGGATCCATCGCAAATGCGCCGTTCCACAGCGTTTGCGTTGGATGACGGCCTGGGGGTCATAGCACCATATCAGTTTCTACACTCACCTATGACAAACTGCATGCTCTGTGATCCCTAGCATCCGCTGGCGCATACACTGCGGTCATATCGTTAAGGCCAGAACCCAGCGCATTTGCGATGGATCCCGTCCAAAACGATAATGCATTACCAGAACAGTTGCTGCCATCATAGCATTAAGCCTGGAGATCTGCGCATTTCCTGTGGATCCCGTCAAGCGATTAATGCTCAGGTCCGGCTGGATCATGGAATATGACTGCTGCCATCATAGCATTAAGCGCAGAACCATGTGGCCCAAATTAGAACTATTTCGAGTTTTTTTTGTTTTCCCGGACAGGTATACCGATTCCCTTTAACATTTCGCATTGCTATCTAATGAATTTGCATTTCTCATGTACATATTATTGCTCTGTTATTATTTACTGTTATGTCATCCATATGTCTCATCGTCCCTCATACCATACCTAGTCCGGATGGCAATTGCAATTTTAATTGACAAATGTAAAAATTTCAAAATCTAAATTACCCAAATTGATTAATTATATTGATAGAATTGACCAAACAGCATTGAATATCCAACATGGAGGGGGGGGGGCAACTTCCACCTCATTTCCCCTTCCCCTCTATGGCCCTGCACAGTAGGCCTACTTGGTCCGGGGGAGGCTAATAAGGTCACATGATTGGCCTAATTGGTTAATGGCCTCCCTGCATAATGAGTGTTTCAACTTTCAGAGTGAGTGTCCAAAGGGGTGAGGTTATGCATACACTGGTTGTTCTGTATATGCTGTCCCAAATCATTAGGTAAAACACCAGTATCTAGTTGGATATATAGGATCAAATGTAAGTAGTTGTTTTAAGTTTGACAAAATTATATTTCATCGGACCATGCAACTTTAAGTAGGTTGGAGCAGTAGATGACTAGCCCGAGGCTCCACCACCCGATTACTGGTCGGTGGGTGTGAGTAGCGAGAATGGAATTCTGGGTTATTATACTCGTATAATTCTTATTCAGCATATATATATAATGTTGTATATATAAATTATATAATATACAGTATTATTTTAATGTAATTTATTCGGTGTCTATTTTTGATTAATTAGTTGTTCTTGCTATATTAGGTTATATTCATTATTTAGTTCCTCATCATTATGTGTTATACATACTTATTTATATTTACAAACATGCTACTGTCGCCTCCAGAACCCAGTCCAACATGGTCCCCAAGAACATCACGCGCAAGGAGACCCGTCAGCGCTGCTGTGAGGGGTGGCTAGGGGACCAGTGCAACGTCGCGCTGTGCCCTGACGGCTGTAAGAACGGGGGCCAGTGTACGTGGCCAAACACCTGCGACTGCACTGGTACCGGCCACGTCGGCCGCACATGCGCAAAGGGTGAGTTCCGCTGTTGCAGTTTTAAAGCGTACCCGGTTTAAAACTGGTCTTTTCACAATGCGCACGCGCATGCATTTCTGGCTGGTTGAGATTGTGCACATGTTTATTATTCTGATGTTGAACAAACCTGATGATACATCACTGCCATAGAGTAGACTCCAGTAATAATCTTATAAGTCTCTACTATATCTCCCCTGAGACAACGATATGACAATGTTAGTAGCTTAAGTATCCTCAACCTTGGGCCTAAATGACTTATACACCATTTAAAAGATTTACGATTACAGGGGGACGAGTATAGTAGGGCCTACTAAGTTAGGCCTAATACTAGTACTAGTAGTAGTCTACACTGATCTCTCAGGGAAGGCCATGCATAGACAAATAAATATGGATATGGTAATTGTATCAGCGGATCTAGATAGTGTCATGGGGGTGATGAAAATGGGAAATATTGCGCCTAGAGCGGGGCTCGAACCCACATCTCTTTGCATTCCGGGCCAGTGTGCTAACCATTACACCACCTAGGCTCCCTGATCTCAACACACTACCCATGCCTACCTGTCTATGCGGCTCCTTGCCTGAGAGGTCAGTGCAGACCACTACACTCGTCCCCCTGGAATTGTAAGTCTTTTAATGCTTACAATTACATACAGGCAATGCACAAACACATACATACACAGGGTAGGTTCCACAACCATACAGCGCGTAGCTTGTACAGGATCATGGTCACGGCAACCAGTGTCATGGGGGTGATGAAAATGGGAAATATTGTGCCTAGAGTGGGACTCGAACCCACATCTCTTTGCATTCCGGGCCAGTGTGCTAACCATTACACCACCTAGGCTCCCTGATCTCAGCACACTACCCACGCCTACCTGTCTATGCGGCTTCTTGCCTGAGAGGTCAGTGCAGACTACTACACTCGTCTAGTGGTTAAGATGCTAGCCCTGGAAAGGCAAGACGTGTGTGTTTGTAAACCTGGTCTAGATGCAATGTTTTCCATTTGCATCACCTCCCCCCCCCCTCCTACCCCACGACAGTATATTCTGTACCGGATATTTAGGGTCAAACTAAGTTGAGGTCAGCACGGACGCTAAAAGTTAGTAAAACACAGCACCATGAGGGAGTGGTCTTTGTGGGTGGGTGGGTGGGTGGGGAGATTTCAAATGGGTTGAATTTAAAGTTGAAGAGTGCAATGGTTTTGAGTTTCTGCCATTTTTTCTGAGATAAGTATATTAAATTGATTGCGATAGCCTGCCTTACTTTAGTTTAGAGTTTGTCTTTTTAGATGGCTAAATTTTGAGATATTTGAAGTGCAAATATTAAAAATTAGTTTTGACAAGCACGGCAATACTCCCCTGACACCATAGGCTTCAGCAGTACAAGGTTCTATTACATTGACACAGTATTCCCTTCTAGGTTAAAAATTCATGACTTTGTAACATGGAAATTAAACACAGATCCAGAACTTCATTTTAACATACAGAGCACATTCAAACAAGATTTTGGTGATTACAGTTAAACAAGCAAAATTATGTCTTACAAGAATAAAGTTGAAAAAAGGTTTTTGTCAATATTGATGCAAATATGTAAATATGTAAAATTCACTTTAGCACAATATCATATAAACATTACTTTTGAATCATTTTGTGGGATACATTAAATACATATATAGTATTGCTAACATGCTTAATACACATAGGCAACACTTATTATTTGACTTGCTATTTAAAAAAAAAATTAATTATGTCCATTACAACATGACACCAAATATGTGGTACCCACCTTCAGAGAATGAACCATTCACTTCCACAGCAGAGAGCGGGACGTAGCTCAGGCGGTAGAGTGTCCACCTGTGAAGGTGTCGGTTAGCCTATCGATCGTGCTCACTGGACCCATTTGCAGTTTGGGCTATTTTACATTCTAATAAGTGGTCCAAAACTGGTTCATCCAAGGCTGTGGTATGTGCTGTCCTGTCTGTGGAAAAGTGCATATAAAAGGCCCCTCGCTGCTTATCGGAAAGAGTAGGGCCTAGCCTATATGATGGCAGTGGGTTTCCTCCAAAGAAATAAGTCAGAATGACCATATGTTTGACGTCCAATAGCCGACGAAACGGAAATCAATGTGCCCTAGAGGCGTCGTTAAATAAAACAAGCTTTACTTTTTAGCATACTGCAAGGCCGGTTGTGGCGAACACGGGGTATGCACAGCCCCCGACAAATGCACGTGCGACAAAGGCTACGGTGGCGCCACCTGTCGGCTGTTCAGCTGCACGGCAGGCTGCCCGGCAGGCCGCGGTCTGTGCACGGGCCCCGACCAGTGCACCTGCCTGCAGGGCTGGAGCGGCCGCGACTGCTCGAAGGGTGAGTATATTAATTACTATATATCCCGTCCTGATATGACCTTAGATGTTGCCAGGACATAAAACTTCAACAACCAACCAACCTCATTGATATAACTTTATAAGAGTTTTGAGCGTCCGTTTCCAGGTTTTGGTACATCGTGGAATTCATACCCACGGGTTTCGAAACCCTGGTCGAGTCAAATCAATGACTTATAAATTGATACTGTCTTGTTGCTTCCTAGCCAGGTGCTCGGCATTCTTAGGATAGGGCAAGGACTGGTTGCCACCGGGCGCGGTAGCCGAATTGGTAGAGCACAGGCCTCGCGTGCGGAAGATCGGAAGTTCGCGAGTTCGATTCCTGCTCGAGTCCATCCAATGACTTAAAAATTGATACTTGTCACTTCCTAGCCTGATGCTTGGCATTATTAGGATAAGGCAAGGGGTGGTTAGCTCGGTGTCAGGATAATGTGACTGAGTGGGATATCGGGTCATGGTGCCGGTGGCCTGATTTCCCAGTGGGGCAGCACTATAAAATCGCCATGAGTGCGTACTGTCACAAGTCGGGACCCATCCTGATATGACCTTAGATGTTGCTAGGACGTAAAACAACAAACAAACAAACAAACTATGTCAGGATAATGTGACTCAGTGGGATATCAGGTCATGGTGCCAGTGGACCGGTCTCCCAGTGGGGCAGCACTATACAGTCATCATGAGTTCACACTGTCACAAGCCAGTACAAGTCCTGATATGACCTTAGATGTGGCCAGGATGTAAAACTGCAACAAGCAATCAACCCAGTCGGGCAGCACTATAAAGTGGCAATGAGTGCACACTGTCACATGGCGGTACCCGTCCTGATGACCTTAGATGTTGCGAGGACGTAAAACTCCCCCAACCATCGATATAAGAAGTCTAAGCCACAAGGAGTGCCATATTACTTTGATATATTCAACGATATAAACTGACAAAGGTGCAAGAGTTCCATATTACAGTGATATATTCTATGTTATATACTGACAATGCCTGTAGGAGTCTCTCATTGCAATGATATATTCTACATTATAAACTGACTAAGCCACTAGGAGTTCAATATTACAGTGATATATTCTACATTATAAACTGACTAAGCCACTAGGAGTTCAATATTACAGTGATATATTCTATGTTATATACTGATTAAGCCACTAGGAGTTCAATATTACAGTGATATATTCTACGTTATAAACTGACTAAGCCACTAGGAAGTCCACATTACCATGATATATTCGATAGTATAAACCACCTATGTCACTAGGATGTCCATATTGCAGTGATATGTATGACGTTATAATTGATTATAAACGGTTATATGGTTATATGGTTATAAAGCACTAGTTCCATATTAGAGTGATGTATACAGCGTTAGAAACTGACTAAGCTCCAAGGACTTTCAGATTACAGTGATATATTCTGCGATATAAACTGACTAATCCCCAAGGACTTTTACATTACAGTGATATTTTCTGCGATATAAACTGACTAAGCCCCAAGGACTTTCACATTATAGTGATATATTCTGCGATATAAACTGACTAAGCCCCAAGGACTTTCACATTATAGTGATATATTCTGCGATATAAACTGACTAAGCCCAAGGACTTTCACATTATAGTGATATATTCTGCGATATAAACTGACTAAGCCCCAAGGACTTTCACATTATAGTGATATATTCTGCGATATAAACTGACTAAGCCCCAAGGACTTTCACATTATAGTGATATATTCTGCGATATAAACTGACTAAGCCCCAAGGACTTTCACATTATAGTGATATATTTTACGATATAAAGTGACTAAACCACTAGAAGTTCCATATTAAATGGTATGCTCTACTTTATAAACTGACTAAATCACTACATTCCATATTCAACTGATAAATGTGATACATTCTACTTATAAACTAAATCACTAGGATTTTCATATTACAGTGATATATTCTATGTTATAAACCAACTAAACCACTAGAAGTTCCATATTACAATGACAAAACTGAACAGAGCAACCTGACCATATGTGGTGGGCACTGATGGTGGAGTCTAAGACGGGGCCTGAGCATACAGCTCAAACACCCTGCTCTAATCTAATCTAATATACTATATTTAGCTGTGGAAGTAACTAGCTAAAGCGCCAGTCACACTATGGCTTGCGACCACTTGTGGCCACTTTGCAACTACTTTGGACCCAAGAACTCACAGTCCCCACCAGCGACATCTTTGCGACCAAAGCAATGGTTGCCGACCTCTGGGTGACCATTTTGGTTCGCAAGGAGGTTTTAGTGCAGTAGCTGCAAACTCCTTGTGACCAAAATGGTCGCAAGAAGGTCGGTGACCACTGAGGACCATGTTGTGACCATTTTGTGAGCCCTTGTGACCTCTTTGTGACCAACCTTTTTTTGTGGTCGCAAAGGGGTCGCAAGCAGTCGCAAGCAGTTGTGTGACTGGGGCATAAGGCCCTAACAGAGAAATAAAACCAGGGTCCATATGGGGCCTGGGAAGTCTTGAAAAATCTTGAACTATATTTGGCCAATTTCAAGACCTTGAAAAGCCTTGAATTTAGTTTATTTTGGGTAATTAATCATGAAAAGCCTAGTTCCATTAAACTGTCACCACTGATCTAAATTAGTCCGAAATCGCCATTCGGCATAAGATATTCGACATACCTACACATAGTAAAACACTAATACTTGCCTGAAAAACAGCCTTGAAAAAGCCTTGAATTCCATATCTTCATATGTGAATGGACCCCAGACCTGCCACATGATACGGGTTACTCGTATCTGAGATGGATTTTGGTATTATTTTTAGTGTTACGGCCATACTCCATTTTGATATGAATTTTTAGTTGTATTTATGGAAATAAATATAATTTTTATGTAGCCACAGCCACAGTGAGGAATATTGTATATGAATGTAATATAGTTTGTTGTAATATATTAATTATTATGTTTGAGTAATAAAATGATATAATTGTATTCACATGTTTTTATCATATGCAGGACATATGTATATGAATTATTATATGATACAGATTCATGCAGATTCATACAGGATTTTAGGTGAAAAATACAGATTGCCATCCAAAAAATGTGGCAGGTCTGGGATTCTGCAAAACGAAACTAAATTGTTTTTCTTTCCTTGAAGATTTATATACTCTCTATCAAGGATAAGTCTGAATAGACTTCTTTTCATCATTAGACAGTTTGTCGATAGAAAGCCTGAGCCTACACTTTTACCGAATCAAGGGATTTTTAACCTCCAAGACCACATAGACATGGTATGAGAGCAACTGGCCTTTGAATTTGATGACGCCATAAGTTATACACATCGGTGAAAGTCCAAATTGGCAGAGGTGATGGCATGAAATAATGCAATAAAACATGTCCTCTGTTCCAGCTGAGTGCACACGTGACTGCCTAAATGGCGGAACCTGTCTGCTCGATGCGCACGGCGGTTACTGCGCATGCGCACAGGGATGGAATGGCACCGTGTGCGACGCGGCCATCTGCGAAGCGGCGTGCCACAACGGTGGCAAATGCACCGGCCCCAACTACTGCACCTGCCCGCCGAACTACGCTGGTCCCACCTGCCAGCTGAGCAACTTCCACATGCAGAGTAACATCAAAGGTCCGTTCTCCTCCCAGACAGCTATGGCCGAATGAGTTTGAGCGTCCGGCTCCCGTTTTGGTAGATCATGGGGTTCGACCCTATTGGGATTCGAATTGGGGTTCGTTTTTGGTAGATAATGGGATTTTAGACCTATGTGGTTCGAATCAACTCGACAAGGGTTCGAACCCTGGTCGAGTCAAACCAATGACTTAAAACTGTATACTTGTCGCTTCCTAGCCAGGGGTGGCTCGGCATTATTAGGATAGGGCAAGGACTGGCTGGCTAGGTGTCAGGATAATGTGACTGAGTGGGATATCAGGTCATGGTGCTGGCGGCCTGGTCTCCCAGTGGGGCAGCACTATGAAGTCTCCATGAGTTTGCACTGTCACAAGTCGCTACCTGTCCTGATATGACCTCGGATGTTGTTAGGACATTAAACCCCAACAACTAACCAATGAGCCATCCCAATGTGGTGCAGGTCGTGGGTTCGAGCCTCATTCTCCTCCTCACTCGCAAATATTTCCAATGTGGTCGAGCTAGTGGGTTCGATCCCCGTTCTCCTCACTGGCCGATGAAAGTATAAAATTTGTCAAGACCAAAACACCTGTCTAGATTTGGTTCTACATATCTAATTTAGATACAGGCGCACTTATTAAGAATTTATTGCTGCATAGAAGAGAACTCTGAGTCAATTTATTAGAACCTCTTACTGCTGAAACCTAATGGGTCATTCTAAGAAACTGTGTACCACTTTTGTGACATGGAAACGAAAAGTGAAAACATTCCAAATAACAGCAGAAAACATTGAAAACAATAGTAGAACCAATATAGATATCGGGGTTTAAATGTTATGCATATGTCAGACTTTACATTTTTTATTTTCACTTTTTGATTTTGATCTTATAGAAACTGAGAAAGCTGTTGAAATTAACCGTGTAACATCCATCCATAACATCATTTTAACACACATCCATAACATCATTTTAACACACACAATAAATTCAAACAAGATTTGATTGATTACCGTTAAGACAAGACAATTGTTTCTTACAAGAAAAAAAGTTGAACAAATGTTTCTGTAGATGTATGGTGTCGATATGCAAATTTTCTTATTTTTAATTCAGCACAAAATCATAGAAGCATATTTTGGATACATTTTGTGGGATAGATTAAATACCTGTAGTATTGCTAACATAATTAAAACATGGAGTCAACGATAATTATTTAACTTACTATCCCACAAAAAGAAGGCAAATTCACTAAAAATATTACGCGGAAACGGAAAATGTGGTACACAGTTTCTGAGAATGACCCATATATATATATATAGCTAGTATATGGATATACGGGTATAAATCATCGGTATGAGGTTTATTATTATTATTATTATTGTTACTGTATAATATTGTTAAAACTGCATAGTCCGATGAAGCATCAAATTTTCAAAACCAAAATAAGTATCTCAATTTGATGATACATATCTGACTTAAATACTGGTTAAATATTTGTCACCATATAGAAGGGAATACTGAGGCAATTTAATAGAACCTATTACTGCAGAAACCTATGGTGTCAGAGTTTTGGCAATCTTGCTAAAACTAATTTTGCTTGTTTGCACTTCAAATATCTCAAAAGTTAGCTATTTGAAATAAAAGTTACTTCAAGTGAAAGTAGGGTAGATTATAACGATCACCCTAATATGTTTATCTCAGAAAATGACAGAAACTCAAAACCCATCGGACTATGCAACTTTAATGTCCAATAACGGATGAAACTGGATTAACTGCGGCCTGCTGGCCTATGGTGGCGCCGCCACCGGCAGTTCTTGTTACTTCTGCTCACTCAGTGTATGGATCACTTTGCTTCGAAAAGTTATATACGTACATATATATATATATATATATTTATATATATATATATACATATATATATATATATGCATATATATATATATGCATTTCAGTTATATATATATATATATATATATATATATATATATATATATATATATATATATATATATATATCATCTAGAAGCAATTATACGAGTATAATTATCCGGAAACGGATTATCTATGAAGTGGGTTCATATCAACCTGACACTTCACCACTAACTTAAGCTCCTCCAGTCATCTACTGGTCAGACCTTCTGCCTCACCTGGTGGCGCCACCTGCCACGTCCTCCTCGTCTGTCTCTGGCTCATGCCTGTAGCACTCACTCCAAATATATACCGCTTCAAATGAACCATAATCGAACACATTAATATATCTCCAGTGACATATATGAATATTCACACTTAAGTGGGATAAATAAAGACTATGAATAATATTACAGTTTATTCATATAATCATATTCGGTACAGAAAGAAAACAATTTCGATTTTTTGCAGCTTTTCAGATTAAAAAAAAATCCCGATAAGTGATTTCGAACCTGTTGTGCATATTAAATGTGTAACCTAATTAAACTTTTTTTTTCTTTAACAAAAAAATTCTTTTATTTTCTTTTTTTTCTTTTTTAATCAGTCGGGAATGCCAGTGGCTTGGAGATGTCGAGTTGCACAGCCTGGGGATCGCGTAACTTTGTGACCTTCGATGGCCACCTGATGACCTTCAATGGCCTTGGCACCTACACCCTGGTGCAGGAGTGTACCGGGTCAGGCAAACCAGCCTACGAGGTCTTTGTCAACATGACCTACGACTGCCCCTTGGAGAGCCACAGATTCTGCAAGCAGGCCGTCAAGGTGGGAACCTCTTTTGTTCTTGCAATAGACTACATCACGGTTCCAGCGGTGCAGTGCATTGTGGGATGCATCAGAGCAAAACAAAGCCATGAGAAGCGCATGGCACATGTTAATACACTGGGTGCAGCTATGAAATGTGCTAGTTTCAGCTCATCTCAGCTCTTGTTTGAAACATAGAATACAAACTAAAAAAATATATATAATAAATTAAGATATTAATCTTTTATCCAGCATTGCATTTACATCAATATAACCAGCACATCTTATACACATTTCAGATGTAAGCCTCAGGCTGATTGAGTCCTATATACATTTCAGATGTAAGCCTCAGGCTGATTGAGTCCTATATACATTTCAGATGTAAGCCTCAGGCTGATTGAGTCCTATATACATTTCAGATGTAAGCCTCAGGCTGATTGAGTCCTATACACATTTCAGATGTAAGCCTCAGGCTGATTGAGTTCTGTGTACATTCAAACTGATTGAGTCCTATGTACATTTCGGCCACACACTCAGATTGAGCTGCTGGACGTGGTCGTGTACTTGACACCAGAGGGAGCCTTCCTCAATGGACGCAAGATGGTACTTCCGGGTTCCGTCGGAAGCCTGGCCATCAGTCGTATCGGGCCGTATCTGCAGGTCACCGGCCTAGATGGTGGGTACAGTCAAAGACCGTATAATAATACTAAGACGGCTCACTCAGCCTGAACTGTGTAATCAAAATGATTCAAACCCACCACTTGGTGCGCTGGCTGTTCTCCTGGTTAAGCAGTTGCTATATTGTATGTATAAATGTATATATGAATGTGAAAGATGTGTGATGATGGCGATGCTGATGATGATGCTGATGATGATGCTGATGATGATGGGTATTTGTTCATAGCAATTTCATATTGACATGTATTCATACTTACCTAACTCATGTATAATATAATTGTATGTGTTTACATGTGAAACACCAACCAGCAGCCGGGCTGATCAAACCCACCACAAGGTGGCACTGCGAAATTTACATTACCATGGGAGAGATAGGGAGTGAGCCGTCTTAGTGTTATAGGGTCTTTGGTCCAGTCAAACTGAATTATAGATTCGTTTAATGTAAACAAACTTGTCCACAGTACTATACTTCTCAAACAATTGACCAGACGGGATGGCCGAATGAGCTTTTATTTGCAGGCAGAATATAAAATTGAATCTGTGTATTGTTACTATTTCACTTTGTCCTAATTCTGTAGCCAGAGATTGTGGAGTATCAGACTAGTTCAGTTCGCCGGCTAGAACCAACTGCTAGTACCTTTTTCTGGGGAATGATAGAACACATTGTATGACATTGCAAGTGGCCCTGTTCAGCATTGGTGGTGTACCAAAGGCACATAGTTCCCCAACCTGTGGACTAATAGGCGGGTTGGCCGAATGAGGTGAGCGTCCATCTCCCATTTTGGTAGATCGCGGGATTCAAAGCCATAGGTTTGATCCCTAGTCGAGTCAAACCAATGGCTTAATGATTGATACTTGTCACTTCCTAGCCAGGCGATCGGCATTATTAGGATGGGGAAAGGACGGGTTGGCTCAGTGTCAGGATAATGTAACTGAGTGGGATATCAGGTCATGGTGCTGGCGCCATGGTCTCCCAGTTGAGGCTGGACTATAAAATCGCTATGAGTGCGCACTGTCACAAGTTGGTACTCATCTGATATGACCTTAGATGTTGCAAGGATGTAAAAACTCCAACAACCTACCTGTGGACTAAGCTGTTGTGTCTTCCTTTCAGAGATGAAACTGATGTACGACTCCAATGATAGCATTTATCTCTATGCACCTCTTACAATGCAGAACCAGGTAAGTCACAAAGCACTGTCAACATCATCATAAGACCTGGGGCGGGACATAGTTCAGGCGGTAGAAGATGTCGGTTATCCAATCGATCCTGCTCAGTGGACCCAGTTGCAATTCGGGCTATTTTCTGTTCCAACCAGTGGTCCACAACTGGTTCATCAAAGGCTGTGGTACGTGTTGTCCTGTCTGTGGGAAAGTGCATATAAAAGACCCCTTGCTGCTTATCAGAAAGAGTAGCCTATGTGATGGCAGCAGGTTTCCTCCAAAGAAATATGTCAGAATGACCATATGTTCGCTGTCCAATAGTCGATGATAAAAATGAAAGTGCTCTAGAGGCATTGTTAAATAAAACAAGCTTTACTTTTACATCATAATATCTTCACGGAGAGGTCCAGACTTGAGATCAGGAAACAGTGACTTTCTTTTGAGTGACAGATCCATGGAACAGTCTTCCAGACCAAGTGGTTATGCTATGTAATTATTTGACTGAGTCAAATTCACAAAGAAAGACATGAAATAAGAAGCCTCAAATTATATAAACCAAATGTGCCCACGTAATGAGCAGTGGACAGCGGAAGACCCATTGTACATAATTAAAAGTTCTCTGCTTCATAATTGCTTTTTGTGATAAATATATAATTTACTTTCGCATCCTCCCACAGTAGGAACCTTTTGAAAAAAAAGTGATACAAAATGGTATATTGTGGTGTATTTTGACAGAAAATATGCGTAAAAATATATTTGTTAAACAAACTAAAATGATTCTTTGGTAGGAGATTACACATTAAAAGCAGGAAATATGGAATTGAGGTTATTTTGCTATATTTTGGGGAGACTTGGCACTTCAGGGTTTAGCGCCATTCACTGTCGGTTATACACTATCCATTTTCATTGCCAACCTGGGTGCAGACCTTGGACTTAAAGTTGCATAGTCCGATGAAGCATCAAATTTTCAAAACCAAAACAATTATCTAGATTTGATTCTACATATCTCACTTAGATACTGATACACTTATTAAGCATCTGTTTCTGCGTAGAAGGCAATACTGGCACAATTTAATATAAGCTGTTACTACAGAAGCCTATGGTGTCAGAGTTTTGGTGTGCTTGCCAAAATTAATTTTGTATGTTTGCACTTCAAATATCTCAAAAGTTAGCCATTTAAAATTAAAGTTACTTCAAACTGAAGCAAGGTAGATTATGACAATCAACTTAATATATTTATCTCAGAAAATTGACAGAAACTCAAAACCATCGGACTATGCAACTTTAATGCATGACCAGACTGGATGGCCGAATGAGTTGAGCGTCCGCCTCCCGTTTTGATAGGTCGTGGGATTCCAGCTCACGTGTTCAAATCCTGGTCGAGTCAAACCAATAACTTAAAAATTCATACTTGTCGGTTCCTAGCCAGGTGCTCGGCATTATTAGGAGAGGGCAAGGAGCAGTGGAATGAGGAAGACCAATTGTCTGCGATTGAAATTTCCCCTGCTTAAACAACTAATGTACCAAAAGAAAACCCATAGTATCAAGCGGTCCACGTGAATAGAGGTTAATTGAATACCGACGCTGTGCCAACCTTTATACTTCTGTGTATTGTACTTGGTAGGTGTGCGGACTGTGTGGCAACTACGATGATGATCCCAACAACGAGTACTACACAATCGACGGAGCGGTGCTGAACAACTATGCGGACTTTGCAAATTACTGGCTCGATCCGATTGAGAGTCGTGCGATTGAGCCAATCGTCGCCAGATTTGACCATCCGTGCAAGCTACTTACGGCAAAAGAGGTATGGCAATGGGTGTACTCAGTTATCTCAGTTGTGTAAGAACAGATGTGGCATACTCAATCCATGGCTCCTGTAATGGACATTTTAATCCTCATATTACAGGGATGAAAGATCTCCGTGATTTCGCAGATTTCCGCGATTTTTCCTGTAGCTATAAGTGTATACTAATAAGTTGCGCCCGTCCTGATATGACCTTAGATGTTGCCAGGATGTAAAACGCCAACAACCAACCAACCAATACGTTGTTTCACGCTGCAGAACCATCAGCATATACTAATTAATATGTGGTGCAAACGCCACAGCACTAGCAGTGTATACTACTAATGCTTTTATGGTGCAGCACTATCAGCGTATACTACTAATACATGCTTCTAATGCTGCAGCACTATCAGCATATACCGATATGTGATGCTAATGCCACAGTACTAGCAGCGTATACTACTAATACATGCTTCAAATGGCGCAGCACTATCAGCGTATACCAATATGTATGAAACCCGACTTCCGGGAATTTTCAGCGATTCCCTGACAATGCTAAGCCTATGGGAGAATATCAGCATTTCCGCTTTTTTTCCCAGAGACCAATTTCATCCCTGATATTATTAGACCGGCCGCGGGGGCCTAATCTGTAGAGCATGGGCCTCGCATGCGGAAGGTCTGGAGTTCGGTTCCCAGTCGAGTCAAACCAATGACTTGTCGCTTTTCTCGGCATTAATAAGGATAGGGCAAGGACTGGTTAGCTCAGTGTCAGGATAATGTGAGAGAGTGAGTGGGATATCGGGTCCTGGTGCCGGTGGTCTGATTTTCCAGGGAGGCAGCACTATAAACTCACCATGAGTGTGCACCATCACTAGTCGGTACCCGTCCTGATATGACCTTAGATGTTGCCAGGACATAAACCTCCAATAACTAACCAACCAATCATATTATTAGACATTGCACAACAGGAGACGTATGTAGCTGGATTGAGTAGACACTCTGACTGGCGCAAAACGCCTACCTTGTTTATTAACAAAAAGAAAAAAGTTAACGCTAGAGTTCGGAACCAAATGCGTCCCCTGCGCTAAACCACTACCTCAGAGAAGGCTGGCTGCGCACCAGGCTGCTGTAACTGCCGCTTCAATGCCCGAAAACCGTTTCTGATGGTCGCGGGTTGGAACCCTAACTGAGACAAGTAAACTAGTAAAACGGTTCCATCGTAATAATATTCGTATAAATGCTTTATATCACACAACTATATTCAGTGCATTCCTGTGAAATTCAGTTATTACAAGGATATGCCTCTCTGACTTCACTGACCTTACTGTCCTCTCAGCTTAGTGACCCTCTGACCTTAATTACTGACCTTGTTGATAATTTTTCTTGAAGATTTATACTGCCTATCATGGATAAGTAAGTCTGAATAGACTTGTTTTCACCATTAGACATTTTCTCGATAGAAAGCCCAAGCCTACACTTTTACCCACTCAAGGGATTTTTAACCTCCCACACCACATAGACATGGTATGAGAGCAACTGGCCTTTGATGACACAGTAAGTTATACACAGCAGTGGAAATCCAAATTGGCAGAGGTGATGGATGGCATGGGGAATCGAACCATCGATCTTCAGATTAGGAGTCCAACCTGCCCTGATCTTATTCACTATGGTTACCTTACTAATCTTACAGGCCCGAAAGGCTTACTGAGCCCTCAGTAACCATCTGGCCTTCTGATCTTCTGACCTTACTCGCCTTACTGACACTCTGGCTTTACTGACCTCACTGACTTCACTGATCTCACTGACCTTATTGCCGGTACGTAATACTAATACCTTACTGACTTTCTTACCTTACTTACCTTTTGATATTACTGACCTTCTGACTTTACTGACCGCATAGACATCACTGCCTTTCTGACCTTACTGCCTTTATTAACGGAACATACATACCATACTGACCATTTGACCTTACTTACCTTGTGATATTACTGACTTACTGACCTTATTGATCTTCTGACATTACATACATCATTAATCTTCTGGCCTTGCTGACCTTACTGACCTTCTGACCTTGCCGACCTGCCCTTGCTGACCTTCTGACCTTACTGGCCTGATATTACTGATTATACTGACCATACAACCCTTACTGACTGTACTGCCCTTACTGACCGCACTAACCTCTGACCCCACTGACTCTGACCTGCTGACCTCTGACCCCGCCGCCCCTGCAGGTGAAGGTGGTGACGGAGCTGTGCGCGTTCCTCGTCGACCCGTCGCTGGTCTTCCACGAGTGTGCCGGGTACGAGAGTGCGCGTGCGTACAGCGCCCTGTGCATGATCGACGTGTGCTCCTGCTTCAACAGCCAGGTGCCCGTCGAGCAGTGCGTCAGCATGCGCTGTGCCTCCGCTACCCAGTACGCGCGCAAATGCGCAAACAAGGGCGTCGTGCTGCAATGGCGGACGGACGCCTTCTGTCGTGAGTAGGGGACGCTGAGTCCTGGCTTCCCACCACGGTCTGCGAAGACCTTAGGCTTGACACAAAGCATGACGTCATGGGACCATATATGGAAGCTATATTATATAGGGAGGGACCAGTATAGGTATTCCTCCACGTGGCGTGCGCTACTCTGCGGAGCGCCCATCAAGGCGTTAAGCCCATAAGCCATTAAAGGCATTAAAGCGTATAACATATATACCAATCCCGGCATCTATTTCTTTATCGCTATTTATATTCCCTAAGCATACATGATTCAAATAAAACTCTCAAAGTCAGATGCCGGGACATAGTTATTGCACAATATTACAAAAATGGATGGCTGATGGGCTTCATGCCTTGACGACTCTGCCGCAGAGTAGAGTACCAGCGGGACGCCCAATGGAAGGTAACCATATCAAAAGTAGCCAGATAACACACCACACAGCTACGTACAAACCTGTGATATGTAAATAGGAGTAGGCTAGTCTAGTAATAAGAGTAGAACAAAAGAAAATACATATATGCCAAGAAAATCCAAAAAAACTAACATAGGCTACTAACCATACCAACCAACTATCTATCTGCTACTGAAATGCAGGCAATCAAATTACTTATCAGCAGCTACTGTGGGGTAAGATAACGCCAACACTACAACTGGCCAGCATTGAAAACAAGCCTGGGTACCTGGGATTAGATGCTATGGACAGTATAAATACAGCCTCAATTAAAAAAAAGAAAAAAAAGTGCATGTGCGGAGGAACACCTACACTGGCCCGATGACGTCATGCTTTATGCCGAGCCTAAAGTCTATGCGACTGTGGCAGGGAACCAAGCTATGGGGGCATCGCATACAGCAGCTCGGGCAGGGTTGGGGTTTTTTGTTCAAGTGTTTTTAGTCCTCTGAATAACATGTTGTCAGTGCTAATGCACTGGTCTTCTAGCCCCAAGGCCAATTTTAATCAAAATTGGTGATTGTCCTTTTAAAATAAAAATCAGGGTCGGGCATGTGGGTTTTATTTTTTATTTTTATTTTTCTACGGAGATGTAATACGCGATGGCCAAATGAGTTGAGCGTCCGCCTCCTGTTCTGGTAGGTCATGGGATTCTTGGGAAGTCCTTGTTTTGAACTCTGGCTGACTCAAACCAATAACTTAAAATTTGATATGAAGGTTGAATTGCTGCTAGCGCGACGCATTTTTAACAGTTTAATAACAAATTGAAACAAATTTGTAATCAGGGGCGGACGATTTTTCAGCCACGGTCAGGGACGATCACTAATTCTTTTTTTTATTTTGCCTAATGACAATTGCCACTACACAGTAAACAAATCTACAACAATATAGATAGACAATTACAAGACAATAAGTAAAACATCGATATGAATGACAGGTAAAAAACCATGCAGGATTTCCGCCAACAAATAATTTGAGGGTACGCAGAATGGGGGTGTGGGGGGGGGGGGGGGAGGGAGGGAGGTGGGGAGTGGGTATTATTTGTTTCTGCATCACTTGGTCAATTATGAACACTGCTATGATTACTGTTGTATACTAACAGTCTAAAGGCCCTGTCACACATCACCGGATTGGGGGAAACGGAAAGAAACCGAACAAAGTCCCTTGATGTCCGGTTTGTGTCCGTACAAGTTTTGAACATGCACAAAGCTTGGAACGGATGCCACCTGATTGACGTCTACGGTTCTTGTCCGGTTTGAGTTTGTTTAGTCCATTGGCTATCCGTTCATGTCCGTTTCATGTCCGTTTCATTCCGTTTCATGTCCGTTCGTCCAGCGTCCTTTGACCCGATATCGCAACATTTTGACACATTTTAATACATTTTGATACTTATCACGCCCGAACACCACCGGACTAGACAATTCTGTTTGTTGGTCAATCAGGCGAGGTGTGACAGCCGCTTCACTGATTATTGATGCTGGCTTTGTTGTCTCTGGCTCCTTGAAAAACAATGACTTACAAATGTATACTTGTCCCTTCCTAGCCTGGTGCTCGGCATTAATAAGATAGGGCAAGGACTGGTCAGCTCAATGTCAGGATAATGTGACTGAGTGGGATATCAGGTCATGGTGCCAGTGGCCTGGTCTCCCAGTGGGGTAGCGCTATAAAGTCACCATGAGTGTGCACTGTCACAAGTCGGTACCCATCCTGATAAGACCTTAGATGTTAGTTAGTTAGTTGTTGGAGTTTTTCGTCCTGACAACATCTAAGGTCATATCAGGACGTGTACCAACTTGTGACACTGCACACTCATGGCGACTTTGTAGTGTTGCCTCACTGGGCGAGCAGGTCACCAGTGCCATGAACTGATATCCCATTCAGTCACATTATCCTGACAGTGAGCCAACCAGTCCGAGGGCCTGGCTGGGAAGCGACAAGTATCAATTGACTCCACCAGGGTTCGTAACCGAACCCATGGGTTCGAACCCCACGATCTACCAAAGCGGGAGGCGGATGCTCAACTCATTCAGACATCCCGCCTGGTCGCCTTAGATTTGTTTGTTTGTTGTTGTTTTACGTCCTAGCAACATCTAAGGTCAGATCAGGACGAGGTTACCTTAGATGTTGCTAAAATGTAAAACAACAACAGCAAACAAACAGGACGAGGTTACCTTATATGTTGCTAGGATGTAAAACAACAGCAAACAAACAAACAAATGCCTGAAGCTCAATACTTCCCACATTTCCCCCCGAGACAGCCCCGGAAAGTTGCGCGCAGAGCAAAGTCTACAAGGAGTGCGGCACGGAGTGCGGGCAGCGATGTGGAACGGACAGCTTCACCGAGGGCTGCGTCACGGACCAGTGCGTCGACGGATGCTTCTGTCCGGCTGGATACTTATCGGACGGCGACCAGTGCGTGAGGAGGGAGCACTGCAGCTGTACCAGGTCTCAGGACGGCATCGCTTACCCGACAGGGGCGCTGTACAACACGGGCTGCGAGCAGTGGTAGGTGCATGTGTAGTTAGTTACTCCCGCTGTACAACACGGGCTGTGAGCAGTGGTAGGTGCATGTGTAGTTAGTTACTCCCGCTGTACAACACGGGCTGTGAGCAGTGGTAGGTGCATGTGTAGTTAGTTACTCCTACTGTACAACACGGGCTGCGAGCAGTGGCAGGTGCATGTGTAGTTAGTTACTCCCACAGCACAACACGGGCTGTGAGCAGTGGTAGGTGCATGTGTAGTTACTCCTACCGTACAACACGGGCTGTGAGCAGTGGTAGGTGCATGTGTAGTTACTCCTTCAGTACAACACGGGCTGTGAGCAGTGGTAGGTGCATGTGTAGTTACTCCCACAGTACAACACGGGCTGTAAGCAGTGGTAGGTGCATGTGTAGTTACTCCTACCATACAACACGGGCTGTGAGCAGTGGTAGGTGCATGTGTAGTTACTCCCACAGTACAACACGGGCTGTGAGCAGTGGTAGGTGCATGTGTAGTTAGTTACTCCTACTGTACAACACGGGCTGTGAGCAGTGGTAGGTGCATGTGTAGTTAGTTACTCCCACAGTACAACACGGGCTGTGAGCAGTGGTAGGTGCATGTGTAGTTAGTTACTCCTACAGTACAACACGGGCTGTGAGCAGTGGTAGGTGCATGTGTAGTTAGTTACTCCCACAGTACAACACGGGCTGTGAGCAGTGGTAGGTGCATGTGTAGTTAGTTACTCCTACAGTACAACACGGGCTGTGAGCAGTGGTAGGTGCATGTGTAGTTAGTTACTCCTACAGTACAACACGGGCTGTGAGCAGTGGTAGGTGCATGTGTAGTTAGTTACTCCTACAGTACAACACAGGCTGTGAGCAGTGGTAGGTGCATGTGTAGTTAGTTACTCCTACAGTACAACACGGGATGTGAGCAGTGGTAGGTGCATGTGTAGTTAGTTACTCCTACAGTACAACACGGGCTGTGAGCAGTGGTAGGCGCATGTGTAGTTAGTTACTCCTACTGTACAACACGGGCTGTGAGCAGTGGTAGGTGCATGTGTAGTTAGTTACTCCTACAGTACAACACAGGCTGTGAGCAGTGGTAGGTGCATGTGTAGTTAGTTACTCCTACAGTACAACACGGGCTGTGAGCAGTGGTAGGTGCATGTGTAGTTAGTTACTCCTACTGTACAACACGGGCTGTGAGCAGTGGTAGGTGCATGTGTAGTTAGTTACTCCTACAGTACAACACAGGCTGTGAGCAGTGGTAGGTGCATGTGTAGTTAGTTAATCCTACAGCACAACACGGGCTGTGAGCAGTGGTAGGTGCATGTGTACTTAGTTACTCCCACAGTACAACACGGGCTGTGAGCAGTGGTAGGTGCATGTGTAGTTAGTTACTCCTACAGTACAACACGGGTTGTGAGCAGTGGTAGGTGCATGTGTAGTTACTCCTTCAGTACAACGCGGGCTGTGAGCAGTGGTAGGTGCATGTGTAGTTAGTTACTCCCACTGTACAACACGGGCTGTGAGCAGTGGTAGGCGCATGTGTAGTTACTCCTTCAGTACAACACGGGCTGTGAGCAGTGGTAGGTGCATGTGTAGTTAGTTACTCCCACTGTACAACACGGGCTGTGAGCAGTGGTAGGCGCATGTGTAGTTAGTTACTCCCGCTGTACAACATGGGCTGTGAGTAGTGGTAGGTGCATGTGTAGTTAGTTACTCCCACAGTACAACACGGGCTGTGAGCAGTGGTAGGTGCATGTGTACTTAGTTACTCCCACAGTACAACACGGGCTGTGAGCAGTGGTAGGTGCATGTGTAGTTACTCCTACAGTACAACACGGGCTGTGAGCAGTGGTAGGTGCATGTGTAGTTAGTTACTCCCACAGCGTCAGCATCATCATCATCATCACCGTCATCAATCCCTTAAGCCACAGTCAGCCTGGGACTGGTTGCGACTGGTCGCCAACTGGTCGCCGACCGGTCGTTGACGGGTTGCAAGCACTGAAAATGGTCGGCGATCTCAGGGTGACCGTGTTTGGCCGCAATGAGGTTTTTGCTGCAGCACCTGCAACCTTCTTGCAACCAAAATGGTCACCCAGAGGTCTCTGAGTGGTCGCCGAGCATGTGTCCTGTGTTGCAGCGTGTGTGTGGTGGGTAAACCGCAATAACCAAACAGACAACTAAGTCTGTGTGTCCTGTGTTCCAATGTGTGCATGGTGGGTAAACCTCAATAACCAAACAGACAACTAAGTATGTGTGTCCCTCATGTGTCCTGTGTTGCAGCGTGTGTGTGGTGGATAAACCCCAATAACCAAACAGATAACTAAGTCTGTGTGTCCCTCATGTGTCCTCTGTTGAAGGGTGTGTGTGGCAGGTAAACCCCAATAACCTAACAGACAACTAGGTCTGGGTGTCCCTGATTTGTCCTGTGTTGCAGCATTTGTGTGGTGGGTAAACCCCAATAACCAAACAGATAACTATGTCTGTGTGTCCCTCATGTGTCCTGTGTTGCAGCGTGTGTGTGGCGGGTAAACTCCAATAACCAAACAGACAACTAAGTCTGTGTCTCCCTCATGTGTCCTGTGTTGCAGCATGTGTGTGGCGGTTAAACCCCAATAAGCAAACAGATAACTAAGTCTGTGTGACCTGTGTTGCAGCCTGTGTGTGGCAGGTAAACCCCAATAACCAAACAGACAATTATGTATGTGTCCTGTGTTGCAGCTTGTGTGTGGCAGGTAAACCCCAATAACAAAACAGACAATTATGTCTTTGTGTCCCTCATGTGTCCTGTGTTGCAGCCTGTGTGTGGCGGGTAAACCCCAATAACCAAACAGACAATTATGTCTGTGTGTCCTGTGTTGCAGCCTGTGTGTGGCGGGTAAACCCCAATAACCAAACAGACAATTATGTCTGTGTGTCCTGTGTTGCGGCCTGTGTGTGGCAGGTAAACCCCAATAACAAAACAGACAATTATGTCTTTGCTTCCTGTGTTGCAGCGTGTGTGTGGTGGGTAAACCCCAATAACAAAACAGACAATTATGTCTTTGGTTCCTGTGTTGCAGTGTGTGTGTGGCGGGTAAACCCCAATAACCAAACAGAATTATGTCTGTGTGTCCTGTGTTGCAGCCTGTGTGTGGCAGGTAAGCCCCAATAACCAAACAGACAATTATTTCTGTGTGTCCTGTGTTGCAGCCTGTGTGTGGCAGGTAAACCCCAATAACAAAACAGACAATTATGTCTTTGTGTCCCTCATGTGTCCTGTCTTGCAGTGTGTGTGTGGCGGGTAAACTCCAATAACCAAACAGACAACTAAGTCTGTGTGTCCCTCATGTGTCCTGTGTTGCAGCGTGTGTGTGGCGGGCGGACGCTGGGACTGCAAGGTTCGTGACGACTGTATCGGACGATGTGTCGTCTCAGGAGACCACCACTACCACACCTTCGATAACCACAAGTACAGCTTCAATGGGCAATGCCAGTATGTCCTGGTGAGTGCAGCATGCCGGTGGGCGATTTTTGTTTGTTTTTTTGTTTTGTTTTTTTGTGACAAGTTTTTTATTCTGCCCATAACGTATAAGCTCCCGTGAGGGTGCTTGTTTTCAACGCTGGACAGCTGTGGTACTGGATTGGTCTGGTCCCGCACTCAGGAGTCTTTACCTGATTTTTCTCGGGCCAACCTTTGCGGTTTTGGGTGTTAGTAGTTTCTATATTAGTTTTTTTTTAATTTTCAAGTTTTTTCCTAACCTGTACATGATAACTTAGGCTACTATGTACATCTACGCAGATGACATACAGGCCTGTGGGAGAGGATCCCATCCCATTGTGGTTTATTACAGCATCCTTTCACCCATGCCCTGTCCTTAGATAGTACACCAGTGTGCCAGAACTCCCCTGGACCCTTCAGGACTGCGACTAGGTGGGATGGCTGTGTTGTATGGTTAGCCATTTCGTATTTCAGGGTGATTCGGATGCATGATCGTGGCCTGCCTGGTTCTGCTTTGGTTTGTGCCAGTACACATACCCAGACGGACTGCGCCCTATGGTGACAGTCATTTCGAATTCCTTAGTACTTAGTAGGGCTAGTTTCCGTATTTGTAATATCTACCATCTTTTCTGGCCGGTCTTTGTTTTTGTGACTCCCATAATAAAGTGACCCCCCCCCTGTCATAATTGTCTACTTCCCACCAAGTTTCACTTTGTAAATGTTTAATTATTTTCTAATATGAATAGACTACATCAAGGTTCCAGCGGCGCAGTGCATTGTGGGATGCGTCAGAGCAAAACAAACCCGGGAGAAGCACATGGCACATGCTAATACACTAGGTGCAGCTATGAAATGTGCTAGTTTCAGCTCATCTCAGCTCTTGTTTGAAACATAGAATACCAACTAAAAAAATATATATAATAAATTAAGATATTAATCTTTTATCCAGCATTGCCTTTAGATCAATGGAATCAGCACATCTTATGCCATGTGCATTTAGATTTAGACAAATCTGGGCACTCAGACTAGTGTTAGAGCCATAGCCAGTTAGTTTTATTTATTTTATTCATGTTTTTATTTATATCCTATGGTTAATGACATATGTAGAAATAGAAAATGAGTAGGGTTAATCAGATATTGGTTATATATTTCTTTGAAACAAGTTTTTGTTGACACATCTGACATTTTAATATTTAGAACAAGAATTACTTCTGGGTAATCAATGGTGATGTAAACATCAGCCTGTAAAGTGACTGAAATTGTATGTTTCTTAGCTCAAAATGCTTAATTATGGAGAGTGTGTGTCTTAAACATATTCAGTATATTATTATATTGCATCCTTGTGCCAAATTTTTATGTATTTCTATTTATTTTGAATAAAATGCCAGTTTTGCCCTATGCGTATCGGCAAACTCAATGGCCATACACCTTTGCTTTGCTCCCAATGCCGTTTTCAGTGCATGCGCAGTCGGAACTGTGATGTAGTCTATTGATTGTTACTTTTGGTTTAAAAGAATCACAAAGACATAAACACAATATTTTTTATTTCAAATAAGCCATGTTCTATAATTTACTTACACATAAATAGACTGATTTGTTTGTTTATTTAAAGTTGCACAGTCCGATGGTTTTGAATTTCTGTATTTTTTCTAAGATAAATATATTAGATCGATCGCTAGTATCTACTTTACATTAGTTCAAAGTTACTTTTATTTTAAATGGTAAACTTTGGAGATATTTTGAGTATCTCTTTTTGTGCCATTATCGCTTAGACAATGCCAGCTGTCGGAATGGAGGCAAAGGTGCCCACTCGTGCCACCTGTGGTGTTCCACTTAACTCAACTTTTTTCATTTTTGTTGTTGTTGATAAATATGTTTATTCTGCTGAATAACTCTTTTGTCAGTGCCGAAGCACTGGTCTTCCAGCCATTTTTCAATTCAGGGTTATTTACACAAAAGGTATATAGAATAAGGTGTACAATATCTGTTGAATACACAATTTGCACAGAATTTTTTTTTAATCCTTCTTTTAACCCATAAAAATTATGTTTGATTCGAAGTGAATCTCCGACGCCAGGACCTAATCTCTTGCTTTCTGCCATTATCACTCAGACAATGCTAGCTGTGGAAATGGAGGCGAAGGTGCCCACTGGCGCCACCTGTGGTGTTCGACTTAACTAATCTCTACACTGAGATTTCTTCCTTTTAACCCATAAAATTTATGTTTGATTCGAAGTGAATCTCTGAAGTCAGGACATAATCTCTTCTTTTCTTCCATTATCGCTCAGACAATGCCGGCTGTTGGAATGGAGGCGACGGTGCCCTTCGCTGTCTGGGTGGAGAACAACTACTGTGGCGAAACGAACGTTGCCACCTGCTACAAGACCGTCACCATAGAGACAGGTTCCGGCACCGACACTGTCACAGTCAGGTCGGTACTGGCGTGTTGGTGTATCCACTTTGTTTGTTGTTGTTTAACATCCTAGCAACATCTAAGGTCATATTGGACCAGATGGGATGGCCCAATGAGTTGAGCGTCCGTCTCCCGTTTTTGGTAGATCGTGGGATTCTAACCCATGGGTTCGAACCCTGGTCGAGTCAAACCAATGACTTACAAATTGATACTTGTCACTTCCTAGCCAGGCGCTCGGCATTATTAGGATAGGGCAAGGACTGGTTTGGCTCAGTGTCAGGATAATGTGACTGAGTGGGATATCAGGTCCTGGTCCTGGTGGTCTGGTCTACCAGTGGGGTAGCACTATAAGTTTAAAGTCGGCATGAGTGCGCAATATCGCAAGTCGGTACCCATCCTGATATGACCTTAGATCTTGCTTAGATGTAAAACCCCAACAACCAACAAACAAAAAAGTGTTTGTTTTCATCTATTATTTGGAAGTTTTTCACTTTTGGTTTCCATGTGACACTTTATTGCCCCAGTTTCAAAGAATGAACCAAAGAAGCAAGCCTCATTTTCGATCCAACGTGTGTGGACTATGTGTCTTGCAGGCTTGACCAATGGAGCGGGACGTAGCTCACGCGGTAGCGTGTCCACATGTGTGGGTCATCCTATCGATCCTGCTCAGTGGACACATTTGCAGTTTGGGCTATTTTCCGTTCCAACCAGTTGTCCACAGCTGGTTCATCAAAGACATGTATGTGCTGTCCTGTCTCCTCGAAAGTGCATATAAAAGATCCCTTGCTGCTTATCGGAAAGAGTAGCCTATGTGGCGGCAGCTGGTTTCCTCTAAAGTGATATGTCAGAATTACCATATGTTTGATGTCCAATAGCCGATGATAAAAATCAATGTTATCTAGAGGCGTCGCTAAATAAAACAAACTTTTTGCAGACTGGACCAGGGCAGCTTCTCTGTAGATGGGGTCCACATCAGCCTTCCCTACGGCAAGGGCGGTCTCTACATAAGGGCAGTCACCAACCTCGTCTTCAGGGTCACCCTCGACACCGGCTTCGACGTCCTGCTCGACGGCCGGAAGTGGGTGGAGGTACAGCTCGACAGCCACTACCGCAACCTGGTGAGACGCAGCAAGCAGGCTCTGGGATCTCTTTTCTTTTTTTTCTTGTAGATGTATACTGCCTATCACTGATATGTCTGATTATACATGTTTTCACCATTAGTCTGATTAGACAGTTGGTTAATAGAATTAGAAAGCCCAAGCTTACACTTTTACTGACCAAAAGGATTTTTAACCCCCAACACCACATAGAAATGGTATGAGAGCAACTTGCCTTTGATGATGCTGTAAGTTATACACAGCGGTGGAAATCCAAATTGGCAGAGGTGATGGCATGGACAATCGGACCACCGATCTTCGGATTTAGTGCCCGACCTAGGAAAAGGTCAGACTCTAGTCACCCGGGCCACTTTTTGGCGCATGCGTACATCCTACAGACTCGGGTCGAATAATCGAATATGCTTCTCCATGCTCGGGGTCGAAAAAATGGTGGCTTAATCCAAAACGTTTTTGTATTATTTAATAACTGATATAACTACAGCAAAATAGGATTTAAAGTATTTTATGATTGCATAGTTTAGTTATATTTCCATTTCATTAATCTGTGTTATTACCAACAAAAAACATGCAGGACTGGTACTGGTAGCGATTATCCTGCAGGACGGTACCAGCACAAATGTGACGTCATCATTCCTAGCAAACCCTAGCCAAGAGGTTGGTTACTGGGGTCTGGGTTGTTTTGCACACGGCACTTGTTTTTGTCAACTCCACTCACGGTGTTCGACTTGAAATTCTAGCAACTCAGGTGACCCAAATCGCTCGGGTCATGTTAATCGATTACGCACCCAAACTTGTTGATGCTTTATCGGACTATGCAACTTAAAAAAATTAAAATCCACACCCTAGGTGACTGGTCTGTGTGGTAACTTCAATGGCAACATAAACGACGACTCCCTGACGCCCTCTGGCGACGACAACAAGAACGTGACGGAGTTCGCCACCGAGTGGCAGACAAACGCCAAGTGCAGCATCGACGCATCGTCCAAGTACCGCGGCGCATGCTCACACAGTATCCAGTTCGAGGAGTACTCGAAGCAGATCTGCTCCCAGCTCAGAGAAGGTAGCTACGCTTGTCGGCTTGCGCCCTATTCCTGCCTCATCTTACGAATACCGCAAACCAGCGAACATGGGAGAAACATATATAGACTCGGCCAGCTAGTTCGAATCAATTCTTCGTAGCATAATTAGGAATAATGAACTAATTTCCACTAATAAATCTCTAAAACCCCATCTGCACACCAAAGTTATCTAACAAGGTAATCCAAGGCAAGATCCAAAACCCGTGATCAGTGTATTTTTTCCAAGATAGTGGGAGGGTACGGCCCCTGATCACTGATCCCGGTGTAGCGATTTCAACTTCCCCCCCTTCCCAAGTTTCCCCCCCCCCCCAGGAATCTGAAAACGTTTTTAACTTCCCTCCAGGGAAATTAAAAACGTTTTCAGATTCCTGGGGGGAACTTAAAAACAGTTTTCAGATTCCCCCCCCCCCCCCCCCTATTTTCAAATTCCCCCCTCCGGGAATTTAAAATTGCTTAAAATACTTTAAAAAACGTTTTAAATTTCAGACCTATAATTTTTTTTTTTAAACCATCTTGGAGACTTTTTGTGTAATTTGTGGTTAAATATGTTTTATTGTACTAGTAATAATTTCCATTATGCTATTCTCTGTATATTATAATATTTGTCATGAAAAATAATAAAAAATAACAAAAAATTACAAAAATCAAGAAAATTCCCCAAAAATGGGGGGGGGAGGGAAAGTTAAAATGAGGGAGGGAATTTGAAAAGTTTTCAAATTCCCCTAGGAGGAATTTGAAAACGTTTTCAAGTTCCTGGGGGGGAACTTGAATATGGGGGGAATTTGAAATCTTTACACCGGCATCCGTAAGATTTGGGAGAATTTTAGTAATACATCAACTTATTGAGTAAGTCTCGTTTTACTGCATATTCTCAAACAGAACAACGCAAAGATTTACTTAATTTCAGTTGGCGGTTCAGTTTCAGAAGGAGTTTGTCATTAATGCTTTGGAATTTCCATCCTTATTATAAGACATATATATGTGCTCTATAATCTATTATGGGAATATAAACAAGGACACTACCCCCTAGCAGTTCTCTCCCTTTACTTACTCTATACCCTAATGTCATTAAGCTAGTACTACCAACATCATAGGACTAGGTTAGTTCCTTCATTCACCACTGCACTGCCACCTTTGAGCAGCTCATGACTGCATGATACCAGCTGCGCCTGGTAACTACCACTACCGCTCCCTCTCAGCAGGACGGATTTTAAATGTTATATATATACATATAGCAGCCAGGTCTGTATTTATATATTCAGGTATGCACATATATATGAGTCTGTCTCAAAAGGTGATAACTAATAATCTTTTTGTCCGTCTTAACGATTGACACAAAACAGCACAGAAACGGTTACTATGAAAACACAAGGACATTTGCTTCAAATCAATATGTAGTCTATTGGGATTATGAAACACCATGTAAAAAACAAATCAGTTTATCCTGAGCAAATGCATAAGCAGATAGTAGGTTGATCGTTACAATGAACAAAGTTTTGTCCCATATTGCTTAGCACCTTTTGAGACAGTCTCATATACATATAATTATTTCCTACAAGATGGAAGGAAGGACAAACAAGGGAGTGGGATGGAAAACTGTATTCTCTGGCAAGAGTTGTTAAGTGTCAATAGATGTAAGGTGCCCAGATAAGGTGAAACCAGAGGCACCATTAAAGGATAATCAGTTTAGGGATAATTATACTCGTATAATGCTTATGCAGCACATATATGTAAGCCTATATATATATATGAACCTGTATTTTGATTAGCGGTCATTCCCATAGGTTGGACCCAGGGACCATACGGCCTTGTGCAGGGAACATAGAGAATGAACTATCCAATGTCTGTGTGGCGCGTTACAAGGTCACAAGGTCACAAGATCACAAGGTCACAGGCAAACATGGAACAAGGGAAAACGCCACAAGGGAACAGTCTATGGATACACAGCCTTACAGTTAAACTACCCACAACATTAGTTCTTACCACTGCCGTCAGAGGGTGGGTCAGTAGTGAAAATCACCTTACTTGCCGCCATGTTGGTCCACCCCACCCCCACCCACGGGCGTAATCGATTAATTAACTCGGGTCACCCGAGCCACTTTTTGGCGCATGCGCACATCCTACAGACTCGGGTTAAATAAACGAATACGCTCGGGGTGGTCAAAATGGTGGCTTAATCTGAAACTAAATATATTTTTTCAATAACCGATATAAGTACAGCAAAATAGGATTTAAAGTATTATATGATTGTAGAAGCTGACAATCTGGGATATTAAACAAAAATCATTAAAACAACATGTAGGACTTGTACTGGTAGCTGTTATCCTACAGGTACCAGCACAGATATGACGTCATCGCTCCTAGCAAAGCCCAGCCAATTGGTGGGTTACTGGGGTCGGGTAGTTTTGCACACGGCACGTGTATATCTCGACTCCACTGGCAGTGTTCAATTTGAAATTCTGACGACTCGGGTGACCAGAGTCGCGCGGGTCGTGTTAATCGATTACGGCCCACGTGACGTCGCGTCTCCTTGACCCTTGACCTCTCTTCACCCCATACAGGTCCGTTCGCGGACTGCCACCTGGTGGTGGACCCGGCGCCGTTCGTGGCACAGTGCGAAGCGGAGGTGTGTTCGTGCGGTCACCACGAGGGGGCATCACGTGGCAGCTGTGAGTGCGCCGCCTTCGCCACCTACACGCGAGAGTGCGCACTACGAGGGGTCGTCCTCAACTGGCGCGCCGCCAACCGCTGTCGTGAGTAACCATGGCAACTATTAGTATTAGGATAAGGCAAGAAGGACTGGTTGGCTCAGTGTCAGGATAATGTGACTGAGTGCGATATCAGGTCATGGTGCCGGCGGCCTGGTATCCTAGTGGGGCAGCACTATAAAGTCGCCATGAGTGTGCACTGTCACAAGTCGGTACCCGTCCTGATATGACCTTAGATGTTGCTAGGACGTGAAACAACAATCTGCTGAAGAGCACTAATTCTGGTTTGTTTAGACTTGCATAGTCCGATGGTTTTTGAGTTTCAGCCTATTTTCTGAGATAAATATATTAGATTGACCTACTTTACTTTGGTTAAAATTAACTTTGATTTTAAATGGCTAATTTTGGAGATATTCGAAGTGGAAACATGTTTAATCAATGTCGGCATGCACGCAGAAATTCTATCACCATAGACTTCAGCAGTAACAGGGTATGTTAAATTGACGTAGTAGACATGCCTTTCTATGCAGCAACACATGTTTAATAAGTGTACCAGTATCTAAGTTGTGTATGTAGGATCAAATCTAGGTAATTGTTTTGGTTTATAAAATTTGATGTTTTCATCGGACTATGCAGCTTTAATTTCTGCGTTACATCCCAACCTTGACTCCCTTCCATAGGTGTAATCTTTTTTTTTTTTCTTTAAAGAGGAAAAAAATAAAAAATTCTTTAGATACATATATCTTAGATCGACCATTAGGAATTACTTCATCTTTGTTCCGAATAACATTTGTGATAATTGACTAATTTTGGAGATGTTTTAAATGACCTGATGCAAAATAATGTGTGTCCACACCAGTTGAAACCGGGTGAAATAAGGTCATTGCTATGTTAATTAGGTCACATCACCACGTTGTAAAATATTCCGATATTCGGCAAGGGGGGAATGTAATTGTTCTATTACTGATCGGTGTACTTGGCCAGGTGCATATATATGTATGGGATGTTGGTGCCTGAGTGGGATGTAAATAGATATAATGGTGATGGCAGGTCTGGGTGTGATTGCACTCAGGGCCTAGCCCTTCTGCTGGGGTAGGGGTCACCACACTCAAAAGGTCAAGGTTGGTGGTAGCCAAGGGGCCAGACAGCTACTGGTGGTGGGCACACCACTGGTAGCCATGGGGACCAGGAATGCTGGATTCATATTGGTGAAACCAGGAATGCTAGATTCCTATTGGTGGAAGGAGGTGGTATGATATCCTACCGAGAACCCATGTAACTATATAACAATAAACCAGAGGGGTGGACTCTCTTCTATTATACTTTACTTTCTTACTTTCTCTTTGTCTGTATTGTTTTCCTCATAGCCTACGTACACAGCCACAGATCCGAGCATTAGATTCTACAACCTGTCAAAGCCAGTGGGTTTTGAGATTCCCGAGGGGCAAAGTCCCACAGGAATGACTCCTTAGTGTACCAGAATCTAAGTTGGGTATGCAGCATAGAATCTAAAGCCGTGTTCACACCCACAACTTTAGGCCGAAGTAGATAAGGCGAACTAGAGGAGGCGAACTAGGCATGAAAGTGAGTCGTGTCCACACTTGCAGTACTTGGGTTGGTTTAAGGCGGAAATCGATATCTGCGCATGAGCAAGTCCATACTAACCAGCGCCACTTTCGGTTCGTCGATGTCGCCATGAGAGAGTGTGGGTTCGACCTAGATATGTATGGACTGAATCGTATTGTTTTGGAACAGTCAAAACTTCTGGGCAGTGAAAACCTAAAAATAAATGATGAAAAAAATATCTGCGCACAGCTAGCGGTTTTATAGACCAAATTATATAATATGCGCTTTTGATCGACCGGAAAATCAACAAACTCAGGTCTTGACTGCGTATGCGTGTGATGAGCTTAAGCTGCCTCAACTAATCCACTTGTGTCCACATGCGCAAGATAGGCTGACTCAAGCTAGTTCACTTTATCAATACTACCTCGCAACGCGGTTTACTTGAGGCAAACTAGTTGAGGCGAATCAGCCCTAATCCGCCTCAGCGTCGCGTCCACACGGCGAATGTGAGTCGAACTATAGGAGGCGAACTAGTTGAGGCGACTTAACGCCCAGGTGTGAACACGGCTTAAGAGCATGATTTTTGTTTTGAAAATATTATTCTTTCACCGGAGTCTGATGGTTTTCAGTTTTTATTATTTTCGAAGATAGATATATTAGGTTGATTACTATAATTTATCTTACTTTAGCTTGAAGTGACTCTCGTTTTAAATGGCAATTTTCTTGAGATATTTGAAGCTCAAACATGCCAAATTAATTTCTGCAAGCACGCCAGAACTCCGACACCATATGCTTCAACAATAACAAGTTCTATTAAATTGACTTGGTATTCTCTTCTATTTGGCAATCCATGCTTAATAAGTGCATCAGTATCTAAGTTAGATATGTACAATCAAATGTAGGTCAGTGTTTTAGTTTTGAAAATTTGATGCTTCCATCGGACTATGCAGCTTTAACCATCAACACGGTCTGATGGTCACACGCCTCGGCATTGTTGGAACAGCCTGGTCCTCGAACCCCAGCAGATGGCCCTTGAGGGCTCTAGTTAGGTTCACCCACCGCCCCCTGCCCCCCGCCACCTTCCTCCCTCATTGTGGATGTCCTTTGAGTCTGCACTCAAACCCAACCCTCCCCTTGCAGCCGTAACCAGGTGCGCGGTGGCCGAATCTGTAGAGCGCCAGCCTCGCGGGCGGAAGCTCGGGAGTTCAGTTCCCAGTCGATTCAGGACCAGACGGGATGGCCGAATGAGTTAGAGCGTCCGTCTCCCGTGCTGGTAGATCGTGGGGTCGTGGGTTCGAGTCCCGGTCGAGTCAAACCAATGACTTTAAAATTGATACTTGTCGCTTCCTAGCCAGGCACTCGGCATTATTAGGATAGGGCAAGGACTGGTGTGCTCAGTGTCAGGATAATGTGACTGAGTGGGATACCAGGTCATGGTGCCGGCGGCCTGGTTTCCCAGTGGGACAGCACTATAAAGTCACCAGGAGTGCGCACTGTCACAAGTCGGTACCCGTCCTGATATGACCTTAGATGTTGCTAGGACGTAAAACAACAACAAACAAACAAACCAGTCGATTCAAACCAATGACATAAAATTTACGCTTGTCACTACCTAGCCCAGCGCTCGGCATTAATAGGATAGGGCAAGGACTGGTTAGTTCAGTGTCAGGATAATGTGAAGCCATTGGGATATTGGGTCATGGTGCTGGTGGCCTGATTTCCCAATGGGGCAGCAGTGTAAAGTCGCCATGAGTGTGCACTGTCACAAGTCGCTAACCATCCTGATATGACCGTAGATGTTTCCAGGACATAAAACACCAACAACCAACCAACCATATGAAAAAAAACAATCTAACCCCAGCAGATGGCCCTTGATGGCCCTCGTTAGATCCCCCCACCACACCCCCACACACACACCCAAACCCCCACCCACCAATTCCCCCTCTAATTGCGGATGTCCTTCAACTGCTCCTTTGACTCTGCAAGCATTCAAACCCAACACTCCACCCTTTGCAGCCGTCACCTGCCAGCTGCCCTTAGTGTACGCCGAGTGCGCTACGAGCTGCCGGAAGTCGTGCCGGCACGTCGAGCCTGCGCAGTGCCGCGAGCAGTGCGTTTCCGGTTGCACCTGCCCGGACGCGCAGGTGTGGGACGACGCGACGCGCGGCTGCGTGAGGCCGGCACAGTGTGGCTGCTTCTACCGCGACGAGTACTACGCGCCGATGACGTCACGCCGCCAACGCTGTAACAACTGGTAGGCAGGCGTTTGTACACGCGTCATTCTCTGGGGGGAGAGGGAGGGTTCTACCCGCCGCACCGTCCAACTTTCTACTTACGTCCCGCCCTCCCTCCCTCCCTCAGTCCATCCCTCCCTCTATCCCTCCCTTCCTCCGTCCGTCCGTCCCTCCCTCAGACACTTACTGCGCCTCATGCATGACGTCATTTCTGGGAGAAATGGAGGGTTCTCCCGACCGCACCATCCAACCTGCTACCTCCTTCCCTCCCTCCCTCCTTCCCTCCTCCCTCCTTCCCTCCGTCCCTCCCTCCATCTCTCAGACACCTACTGCGCCTCATGCATGACGTCACTTCTAGGGGAGAGGGAGGGTTCTCCCCACCGCACCGTCCAACCTGCTACCTCCTTCCCTCCCTCCGTCCCTCCCTCCGTCCCTCCCTCCTTCCCTCCCTCCCTCCATCCCTCCCTCAATCCCTCCCTCTCTCCACCCCTCCCTCGCTCCACCCCTCCCTCCTTCCCTCTGTTCCTCCATCCCTCCCTCCGTCCGTCGCTCCGTCTGTTCCTCCCTCGCTCCCTCAGACACTTACTGCACCTCAGGTGTGATGTCATTTCTGGGAGAAATGAAGGGTTCTCCCGACCGCACCGTCCAACTTGCTACCTCCTTTCCTCCCTCCCTCCTTTCCTCCCCCCTCCTCATGCCCTCGCTCCCGCAGACACCTAGATCTGCGCCTCATGCGTGACATCACTTCTGGGAGAAATGAATGGTTCTTACCCCCCCCCCCCCACCCACCCCCACACAGTCCAACTTACAACGAAATACCGAAATAGCGAATGGTAGACAGGAAGTGTGAACACTTATTTGTCTCTCATTTTTGCTTGAGTGCAAGTAAATCAGCAACACAAGGAATAATTAATAGCATGTGGTGAATAAGGGGTCAAATTTCCCTGGATCATCAGCCCATGCTTTTTCTAATCTGTTCTTGAATGAATTTATTGACTCGGCATCAATAACATTTTGTGGGAGACTGTTCCATATATTTATGATCCTGTTTGAGAAACTATGTTGCCTTAACTTTGAAATGGCTCTGGGTTTTACTAGTTTGAGAGTATGGCCCCGACTGTCGACAACCTACGTCGCTCCCTCCTTCCCTAACAATCTGCCACATTGGAAGTGCGTACTCAATTCATTCAGAACCGGGCGCGGTGGTTGAATCGGTAGAGCGCGGGCCTCGCGTGCGGGAGATCGGGAATTTGGTTCCTGGTCGAGTCAAATCAATGACTTATAAAGTTGATACTTGTCGCTTCCTAGCCTGGCACTCAGCATTAATAGGATCAAGCAAGGACTGGTTAGCTCAGTGTCAGAATAATCTGACTGCGTGGGATGTCGGGTCATGGTGCCGTCAGCCTGATTTCCCAGTGGGGCAGCACTATAAAGTTACCATGAGTGTGCACTGTCACAAGTCGGTACCCGTCCTGATATAACCATAGAAGTTGCCAGGACGTGAAACTCCAACAACAAACCAACCAACCAACTCTCCCTCCCTTAGACACCTGGTACTGCGCCTCATGTGTGACGTCACTTCTGGGGGAGAGGGAGGATTCTCTCCGCCTCACCGTCCAACCTGATACCTCCTCTCTGCCCTCCCTCCTTCCCTCCCTCCCTCCTCCCCTCACAACCCACCACAGGGGAACTGAGCGCTCAACTCATTCAGCCAGCATTCAAATTAGGACAGCGCATTCATGGAATTTCCACTTAACATTCGTGGTTGCATACTGTCTCCAATCACCCTTTCAGGGCCTAGTCGTTTTATATCAGTCGATGTCTTTCATTTTATTTGATAAAGAATGAAAACGACAAGTACAATAATTGTGCACCGATTTAATTACCTATTTACCTTTTTTTTTTTTTTTTAATTTTTTTTTTTTAATTGAGGCTGTATTTATACTCTCCATAGCATATAAGCCTGGGTATTCAGGCTTGTTTTCAATGCTGGCCAGCTGTAGTGTCGGTGTTATCTTATCTTACAGTAGCTGCTGATCAGGTATTTGATTGCCTGCATTTCAGCAGCAGATAGATAGTTGGTTGGCCTGGTTAGTAATCTATGTTAATTTCTTTGGATTTTCTTGGCATATATGTGTTTGATTTTTTCTACTCTTACTACTAGACTAGCCTACTCCTATTTACATATCATAGGCTTATACGTAGCTGTGTGGTGTGCTATCTGGCTACTTTTGGCATGGTTACCTTCCATTGGGCGAACATGTTTGTTTAAAAAAATAATAATGGAGATTTGCCAAGTCATATAGGATTATGACCAGACAGGATGGCCGAATGAGTTGAGTATTATTCACTTACCACGGGGTGGGTGATGTTTTTGAACCACAGTCATGTCAAGTCAATGACTTTAAAATTTATACTTGTTACTACTACTACATAGCCTGGCACTTGGAATTTACTGGTTAGTTGTTAGAGTTTTGCATCCTGGCAACATCTAAGGTCATATCAGTATGGGTCCAGACTTGTGACAGTAAACACTCATGGTGACTTTATAGTGCTGCCCCACTGAGAAATCAGGCCACCAGCACCATGACCAGATATCCCACTCAGTTACATTATCCTGATCCAAAGCTAACCAGTCCTTGACCAATCCTATTAATGCTGAGCGCCAGGCTAGGAAGCGACAAGTATCAATTTTATAAGTCATTGGTTTGACTCGACTGGGAACTGAACTCTCGACATTCCGCATGTGAGGCCAGCGCTCTACCGGTTCGGCCACCGCGCCTGGGTGACATTTACTAGGAGAGGGCAAGGAGTAGTGGAATGGGGAAAACTGATTGTCTGTGATTTGGATTTCCACCACTGTGTATAACTTACAGCGTCATCAAAGTCCGGTTGCTCTCATACCATGTCTATGTGGTGTGGGAGGTTAACAAAAAAAAATCCCTCGGGTCGGTCAAAGTGTAGGCTCGGGCTTTCTATCAACCAGCAGTGGAATGAGGAAGACCAGTCGTCTATGACTGAAATTTCCCCTGCTTAAACAACTAATGGACAAAAAAAAAAAAAAGAAAAAAAAAAAAAAAAGTGTCTTCTGCTTAATGGAAAATGTCTTGAATAATCTTCACCTTACCATATCATTGAATTAATCCACATTTATTTCTCTGCAGTTTGTGTGAGGCTGGAGAATGGCAGTGTACAGCAAACAACTGCACAGGTAACGGAACGTCAACTCTATTGTACTTAGAATAACACTTACAAACCAGAGTGACATTTACAGCACATTATTAAGTTGCATAGTCCGATGGTTTAGAGTTTCTGTCATTTTCTGAGATAAATATGTTAGGTTGATCGCTATAATCTACCTTACTTTAGTTTAAAGTAACATATCTTTTAAATGGCTAACTTTTGAGATATTTGAAGTGCAAAATTAATTTTGGTAAACCCGCCAAAGCTCTGACACCATGGGCTTCTGCGGTAACAGGTTCTATTAAATTACCTCAGTATTCCCTTCTGTCATGCGACAAATGTTTAATAAGTGCACTAGCATCTAAATTAAATATGTAGAATCAAATCTAGATAATTGTTTTGGTTTTGAAGATTTGAGGTTTTCATCGGACTATGCAACTTAAATGTCACCCGTAAATAATAAACATTACAAAGATCACCAGCATCAACTCCTTAAAAAGAGAAGAAAAAGATTAAGCCTCTTGCAGAATAATAATCACAATTATGATTAGTGATAAACATTTAGATTTTAGTGGGTGATGCAAGGCAATCATTAGAGAAGGAACCCTTAGCGGCCCTGTCATGTCAATCCACGAAACAAGTCTGCGGGCGTAACTAGGCACACATCCACTTCGCTGAAGCTCAAAATCTGGTTGCTGTAGCGACCCAGCCCAATGAGATAGATGGTTGAATGTAGCGCCAAACCCACGTCACAAAGGCTGATTGGCGTCTCCGCTCTGCTGCAGATGTCCAGGTGTGTGACCATGGAAAGGTGTGAAGCGGCTGCACTGACTGCGAGCCCACCAGCGATAGTATTATAAGTTTTAGAAAGTATATGGTGGATCGTAACCCCTTCCCCACCCACCAAAATATGGCTTTTATGCTAGTAAAAATATGGATAATTGCAAAGGACCCCTTAGCGGCCCTGTCATGTCAATCCACGAAACAAGTCTGCGGGGATAACTAGGCACACATTCACTTCGCTGAAATTCAAAATTTGGTTGCTGTGGCGACCCAGCCCCATAAGATAGATAATGAATATAGCGTCAAACCCGTGCTGCTGAGGCTGATTTGTGTCTCCGCTCTGCTGCAGATATCCAGGTGTGTGACGATGGAAAGTTGTGAAGCCGCTGCACTGACTGCGAGCCCACCAGCGATAGCTTTATAAATTTTAGAAAGTATATGGTGGATCGTAACCCCTTCCCCACCCACCAAAATATGGCTTTTATGTTAGTAAAAATATGGATAATTGCGAAGGACCCCTTAGCGGCCCTGTCATGTCAATCCACGAAACAAGTCTGCGGGGGTAACTAGGCACACATTCACTTCGCTGAAACTAAAAATCTGGTTGCTGTGGCGACCCAGCCCCATAAGATAGATAATGAATATAGCTTCAAACCCGTGCTGCTGAGGCTGATTGGTGTCTCCGCTCTGCTGCAGATGTCCAGGTGTGTGACGATGGCAAGGTGTGGAGCAGCTGCGCTGACTGCGAACCCACGTGTGAGACGAGACACCTGAGATGTCCCGAGTCCAGCTGCCGACATGAGGGCTGCGTCTGCCCGCCCGGCACGGTGCGCGGCCATGACGGAACCTGCCTCCCGACGGACCGGTGCGCATGCACTCACCGCGGCCACGACTACCAAGATGGCGCCGTCACCAAGCGGGACTGCAACACATGGTTTGTTATTCTGGAAAGAAAACTTAATTAGTATAAAGTTGCATAGTCCGATCAGTTTAAAAAAAAAGATTCGGTCATTTGTTAAGATAAAATAATTTTATAGGTTGATCGTTATAATTTAAACTTACTTTAGCGACTTTTAAAATTGATACTTGTCATGTGTACTCACTGCGGCCATGGCTACCAAGATGGCGCCGTCAGCAAGCGGGGCTGCAACACATGGTTTGTTATTCTGGAAAGAAAACTTAATTAGTATAAAGTTGCATAGTCCGATGGGTTTAAAAAAAAAAGATTCGGTCATTTGTTGAGATAAATATAATTTTATAGGTTGATCGTTATAATTTAAACTTACTTTAGCGACTTTTAAAATTGATACTTGTCATGTGTACTCACCGCGGCCATGGCTACCAAGATGGCGCCGTCAGCAAGCGGGGCTGCAACACATGGTTTGTTATTCTGGAAAGAAAACTTAATTAGTATAAATTTGCATAGTCCGATGGGTTTAAAAAAAAAAGGTTTCTGTCATTTGTTAAGATAAATATTTATAGGTTGATCGTTATAATACTTTAGCGACTTATGAATTGATATTTGTCATTACCTAGCATGTCGCTCTGCATTACTAGGACAGGGCAAGGACTTGTTATCTCAGTATCAGGATAATATGACTGGGTGGGAAACTGGTGGACGGGTCCCCCAGTGGGGCAGCACTATAAGGTCACCATGAGTGTGCACTGTCACAAGTCAGGACCCATCCTGATATGACCATAGATGTTGCTAGGACGTAAAACAACAACAACCAACGAATCACTTTCGGTGCTGGAGTGTGTGTGTGTGGGGGGGGGGGGGGGCAGGCCGTTAAACAAGCAAACAAACAACAAACAAAAAATACTCAGGAGTGTTCTGTTTGTCAAATATTCCGATAATGATACATTGGTGGGGAAATGCAAATGTTCTATTTGTGGAACAGGTATACATGGCCAGGTGCATAGATGTGTTTATGTAGTTGCTGGTGGTGCTTGATTGATAGGTAAATAAATAGACATTGTGGTTCTAGTACGATAGTGTGTAAAGGGGCACTCAGAGCTCTACCCACGACCCCGTCCCCCCTCTGCTAGTCATGGATCACCACCCGCATGCTCAAGGCAGGTGGTGGCCAGGGGAGCCACACAGCTTCTGTGCAATGCAGGTTTATTCCCCGCTAATGGCCCTGTCACACTATAACGTAATGACGTCAGCGTAGGTAGAACGTGAAGAATGTTGAACTTCTCGGCGTAGTATGCAAATTTGGGCAGAAGTTGAACGTGGATGCAACGTAGTGGACGAGAACGTAACGTCGGTAAAGCGTAGTGATACCGTCATTCAACGAGAGAGGACAACGTCACTACGTTCACGGAACGTTATTCCATCGCCAGAAGAACGTTACGTGACGTTAGCCACGTCATGATACGTTGAACGTACGTTGAATGCACGTTCTCCTGACGTTCTCCTGACGTTCTCCTGACGTTCCCATTAAGCCTCGTAGGCATTTGCAGTCGGTTTAATGTGGGTCAACGTAGTGGAACGTAGTTGAACATAGTGAGCAGCGTTGGAATAACGTCCGTTTAATGTCATTGACGTTCACTGAATGTGAACAGAAGGTACGGCGAACGTAAACCCTTACGTTCGAGCTACGTGGAAAGTTTTGAACATGTCCAAAACCTTGACGTAACTCGACGTAACACGACGTAATGTGACGTAGCTCGACGTCATTCTAACGTCATTATGACGTCATCATGACGTAACCCAACGTAATGACGAAAAATGACCACGTTAGGCTCACGTTGGCTCGTTACGTCGTAGTGTGACAGGGGTATAAGGGTGCCAGGGTTCGTAAAGGTCCTTGCAAACCTGGAAAGTCCTGGAATTTGATAATTCAGAATTCCAGGCCTGGAAAGTCCTGGAATTTGACCAGATGTTCATAAATGTCATTTCTTTTGGGTTTTCTTTTGGTAAATATGTTTATTCGGCTGAATAAGTCTTTTGTCAGTGCTGAAGCACTGGTCTTCCAGCCATTTTTCAATTCAGGTTTATTTACACAAAAAGTATATAGAATAAGGTATACAAATACGCAATTTGCAGCATGTAACGGCAATGAAATTCTGTAACCCAAAAATTCCATAGCAGTAGTGTCATATAACTAGATCAATATTAGTCATATTTTTTTAAAGCCTATTTTCGCCGACGTGCCCAAACTTCAATCCGTGATGTTTTGTATTAAAATTGATTTTTATGGGTTCGTTGCCCTGCCTCTTGATGTTTATCTAAAAATAACATACATATAGCCATTGTTATTTATCATGCTTATTCACAATTCACATCTTCCCCAGTGAATCGACTATGAATACAGCTGTGTTTTAGGGCACTTTAATTTAACAAACATCTTAAAAACGTCCTGGAATTTTGCGCTGAAAGCTCCTTGAAAGTCCTAAAAATTTGATATGTCAAAGCGGGTATGAACCTTGGACGTGCACTGACTTAAGACAGCACGCGCTCATGCCGGCTTTATAGTGCTGCGTCACTGGCAGGGGCGTAGCTAGACCTTTAACAATGTGTACTCCTAATTTCGGCAGGGGGTTTAGAGGGCCGCTTAAGCTTAAGCTGGCAGATTTTACACATTTTAGACTTGAGTTTTCGACACTCCGGAGTACTACATGCCTCCTCTCTCTCTCTCTCTTTCTTTATTATTTTTTAATTAATTTTTTTTTGGACAAAACGATGTGGACGTTTTGGCGTACGCGCGTACGCCTAGCTACGCCCCTGACTGCCATGAAGCGACATCCCTCAATAGCACCTCAGTCGTGGTTGTAAAGTCTTATTCTGTTGCAGTGTGTGTAAGGATAGTGCGTGGATCTGCACCAACAACACTTGCCCGGCCATGTGCCAGGCTTATGGCGAACCCCATTACATCACCTTCGATGGCTCTTCTTACGAATTTGAGGTAGGCAAAGTCTTTGTATTAAAAGACCCGAAAAATTTAATGGGATGTAGTTCCTATTAAACACAAATACGTCGTGGCAACGTCGTAATTCTGTTATAGTTTTGAGTCAACATAAATATGTTGTGATAATGTCATAATTCTGTTATAGTTGTGAGTAAACACAAATATGTCATGCCAATGTCATAATTTTGTTATATTTGTGAGTACAAATAAATACGTCGTGACAATATCATAATTCTCTTATAGTTCTGAGTGAACACAAATACGTCGTGACAATGTCATAATTCTGTTATAGTTGTGAGTAAACACAAATACGTTGTGACGACATCATAATTCTATTAGTTGTGAGTAAATATGACAATATCGTAATTGTGTTATAGTCATAAGTAAGAACAAATACATTGTGAAAATGTGTTAATTGAGTTATAGTTGTGAGTAAAAACACAAATACGTTGTGACAATGTCATCATTGTGATATAGTTGTTAATATACACAAATACTTCATGACACCTCATCCTCATCCTCTCTCTCCAGGGCGCCTGCTCCTATGTGTTGGCAGAAGATCATTGCGGACAGCAGGGTACCTTCAGCATTTCGGCTGAGAATGTTCCCTGCGGTGCGGACGGGGTTTCCTGCACGAAGAGCATCAAGATCACCATCCACGACACCGTGATCCACCTGATGCGAGGCGCGTACCCTGTCGCCTCTCGAAACCCACTCGCCTCCGTCGATTCACCGAAGGCCAAGTACGCCATCAGGGAAATTGGCCTCTTCATGTTTGTCCTCACACAGCATGGTACGTATTGTGAGGGAGAATCTCCTCCCCCCCTAACCCCTCCTCCCTCCCCTCACCCTCCCACTAACCCCTCCTCCCTCCCTACCAATCCATCCCCACTCTTCTCTCCCCTCCCTTCTCCATCCCCTCTCCCCCTCATTTCCCCCTCTCCACTGCTCTCTCCCCACTCCCCCTGTACCCTCTCCTCTCCTACCTCCCAACTTCCCCCCCCCTCTCCCCCTCCCCACTACCTCCTTCTCACTCTCCCCTCCCCCTTCTCCCCTTCCCTCCGCCCCCTCCTTTCTCCCCTCCCTTCTACCCCTCCTCCCTCCCACTCTCCTCTACCCTCTCCACTCTTCCCCCTGTCCACTCCTACCTCCCTTTACCCCCTCCCCTCTCTCCCCTCCCCTCTCTCCCTCTCCCCTCCCTCTCCACTCCCATCTCCCCTCCACTCTCCCCCTCTCCATTCCTACCTCCTTCACCCCCTCCCTCTCCCCCCTCCCTCTCTCCCTCTCCACTCTCTCCCACTCCATCTCCCCATCCACTCCCCTCCCACTCCTACCTCCCTTCAGCCCTCCCTCTCCCCTCCCCCTCTCTCCCTCTCCCCTCCCCTCTCTCGCCTTCCCCTCCCCCCTCCACTCTCCCCTCTCCACTCCTACCTTCCTCAGCCCCCCTCTCTCCTCCTCTCTCTTCCCCTCCCTCTCCCCCTCCCTCTCCCCCTCCTCCCCCCTCTCCCCCCTCCATACCCCCCTCCCTTCTCCGCTCCCCCCCCCACCCCCCTTCTCCTTTTCCCTGGAAATCCATTTTTTGTCAGCACCATGTCTGGTAGTATGTGGTTGTAGATAGTACAGAACTGTACTTGTATTGAGGCAGGTTGTATGTTGGGTGGGAGGGGGGTTGGGGAGTAGGGGTAAGACTCCTCCCCCAAGATCGTGCTCACCCATGCCTGAAAAATCACCAGACCCTGATTTTAATTCTTTTACAATATTTTGTAACTTAAAAATGTGTCAGGCTAGCAACCATTCAACTTCCGTAAGCACACAATTGAAACTTCTAGACCTGCATGATATAATACATTTTGAAAAGAGAATACGGTCTTCATTGTATATCGTACATTCTTCTTGTATATCATGCCTTGCATGATCAGGCTCCAGAATATATGAGAGATATGCTCCAGGAGAGAACAAATGTTCGAACACTGCACTCCACAGTCTCCAGCCAGTTAGCAGTTCCTCGGAGTAGACTCAAAGACTGGGGATCGTGCTTTTAGTATTGGTGCCCAGAGACTGTGGAATGCTCTGCCAGAATATATCACTGATTGTAAATCTGTTGATGCTTTTAAAAAAGGTCTTAAGACACATTTGTTTAAATCTGCTTTTAACTAGGTGAAATTTATTTTCCTGTATATTTGTTTGTTATGTAAAGCGCCTGAAAACGGCTTGCTGGATCGGGCGCTATATCAATGTTTTATTATTATTATTATGATTCATTGTTGGATCGAAAAGATTCTGATGAGTACATGAATGACACGTCATCCTTTTATCAGTCTAGGGTGGTCCAATTCTTTTATTTAAATACTGAATTTCTTTTTAAAACCCGCCCACCCAACCCTGATTTAGTGCCCGGGTTAGTGCCCAGGTTAGTGCATGGCTTGCTTCATGTGTTGACCAGCGAACAGCTTTCATGGAATTCTAACAAGAGAAAAACAGGATTATTCATATCAAAGAGACCGGTGTGGCATGCTCAGATGTGTCCCGTGCTCAGCCGTGTCCATCGCTTCTGCGCATGCGTCAGAATCTAATAAGCATGGCCGTAATCGATTAACACGACCTGGGTGACTCGGGTCACCCGAGTCGTCAGAATTTCAAATAGAACACAGCGAGTGGAGTCGACAAATACACATGCCTTGTGCAAAAAAAGAATAACTTAGATTAATGAAATGGAAATATAGCTAAACTAGGCCATCATAAAATACTTTAAATCCTATTTTGCTGTAGTTTTATCGTTTATTAAAAAAAAAAAAAATGTCCACCCGCGCGTGGAGAAGCGTATTTGATTATTCGACCCGAGTTTGTAGGATGTGCGCATGCACCAATAAGTGGCTCGGGTAATCCGAGTTGATGCGAAATCCACGCATGCGCAGAAACAACTGTACACGGCTGAGCACGGGACACATCTGAGCACGCCACACCAGACACAAGTGACCGAATCGATGAGACTAAGAGCGCAGGCTTCCCATGTGGAAGGTTGGGAGTTTGAAACCGAGTTGAGTCAAATCGACCATAAACTACTTTACTTTAAGTTTAAAGCTGCATAGTGCAATGAAAACATAACATTTTCAAAACCAAAACAATTATCTAGATTTGATTCTACATGTCTAACTTAGATGCTGGTGCACTTATTAAACATTTGTCGTCACATATAAGGGGATACTGAGTCAATTAATAGAACACGTTACTGCAGAAGGCTATGGTGTTAAAGTTTTGGCAAGCTTGCCTAAATTAATTTAGCATGTTTCCATTTCAAATATCTCAAAAGTTAGCGATTTGAAATAAAAGTCACTTCAAACTAAAGTAAGGTAGATTATAATGAACAACCTAATATGTTTATCTCAGAAAATGAGGGAAACTCAAAACCATCGGATTATGCAGCTTTAAGTTGAAGTCACTTTTATTATAAAAGATCAACTTTGGTAACATTTTTATAAGGAAAAAATGCTAAATTACTTCCACCCCGAGTTTGGATATATGTAGGATCAAATCTTCAGAAAATGAATGCTTTGGTCGGATTATGCAGCTCTAAGTTAAATTCCCTTAAACCACCTTAATAGAACTTTGACAGCATTCTTCTACTTGTTTTCACTCTTCCAGGAATCACCGTTGAGTGGGACAAAGGCATGCGCGTTTACATAATCCTAGACCCCATCTACATGAACAAGGTCTGCGGACTCTGCGGAAACTTTGACAGCAAGGCGGACAACGACTTTCGGTCGAGCGCTGACCTTGTCGAGCTCACCGCCCTCGCCTTTGCCAACTCATGGAAGACGAGCGAAAGCTGTCCAGATGTGACCGAGAACCCGAAGGATCCATGTGTGTTGCATCCGGAGAGGAAGTACTGGGCAACCTACTCCTGTAACATCTTGACAAGCTCTGCGTTTGCTGCCTGCCACTCTGTTGTGAGTTCAGTTACTTCTGTTTGTTCAGTCTTTCTCTTGGTGTAGAACCAACTTCTGGGTCATGCCACCCCAGTACATCACAATAAAATAGATTAGTGTCATGGGGGTGATGAAAATGGGAAATATTGCGCCTAGAGCGGGAATCGAACCCACATCTCTTTGCATTCCGGGCCAGTGTGCTAACCATTACACCACCTAGGCTCCCTGATATCAACACACTACCCACACCTACCTGTCTATGCAGCTCCTTGCCTCAGAGGTCAGCGCAGACTACTACACTCGTCCCCCTGGAATTGTAAGTCTTTTAATGCTTACAATTACATACATACAGGCAATGCACTAACACATACACAGGGTAGGTTCAACAACCATACAGCGCAAAGCTTGTACAGGATCCTGATCACGGCAACCAGTGTCGTGGGGGTGATGAAAATTGGAAACATTGCGCCTAGAGTGGGACTCGAACCCACATCTCTTTGCATTCCGGGCCAGTGTGCTAACCATTACACCACCTAGGCTCCCTGATATCAACACACTACCCACACCTACCTGTCTATGTGGTTACTTGCCTGAGAGGTCAGTGCAGACCACTACACTATAATGATCAACATAATATATTGTCATGGGGGTGATGAAAATGGGAAATATCGTGCCTAGAGCGACCCTCGAACCCACATCTCTTTGCAATCCGGGCCAGTGTGCTAACCATTACACCACCTAGGCTCCCTGATATCACCATATTACCCACGCCTACCTGTCTATATGGCTCCTTGCCTGAGAGGTCAGTGCAGACCACTACACTCGTCCCCCTGGAATTGTAAGTCTTATAATGCTTACAATTACATACATACAGGCAATGCAACGCACTTACATACACAGGGCACGTTCAACAACTATACAGCGCATAGCTTGTACAGGATCATGGCCACAGCAACCAGTGTCATGGGGGTGATGAAAATAGGAACTATTGCGCCTAGAGCGGGACTCAAACCCACATCTCTTTGCATTTCGGGCCAGTGCGCTAACCATTACACCACCTAGGCTCCCTGATATCACCATACTACCCACGCCTACCTGTCTATATGGCTCCTTGCCTGAGAGGTCAGTGCAGACTACTACAATATTTATGTCAGAAAATGACAAATGTTCAAGAACATCGGATTATGCAACTTTAAAGTTGCATAATCCGATGGTTTTGAATTTCTGAAATTTTCTGAGATAAATACATTAGGTTGATCGTTATGATCTACCTTACTTTAGCTTGACGTCATTTTAATCTTAAATGGCTAACTTTGGAGATATTTGAAGTGCAAACATGCCACATTAATTTGGCAAAACACATAAAAACTTTGACACCGTAGTCTTAAGCAATGACAGGTCCTATTAAATTGACTTAATTTTCACTTCAAGGCAGCAACACATTTTAATAAATACACCAGTATCAAAGTCCGATATGTAGGTTCAAACATCGCTGACTTTTCTGCTTTAGAAAATTTGATACTTTTGTCGTTGGGGGTGATGAAAATGGGAAATATTGCGCCTAGAGCGGGACTCGAACCCACATCTCTTTGCATTCCGGGCCAGTGGGCTAACCATTTACACCACGTAGGCTCCCTGATATTATCACACTACCCACGCCTACCTGTCTATGCGGCTCCTTGCCTGAGAGGTCAGTGCAGACCACTACACTTTCATTAGGCTATATATGCAGGTTTATTGAGTAAGTCTGAACAAAGCACCAGGCGCGGTGGCCGAATCGGTAGAGTGCGGTCCTCGGATGCGGGAGATCGGGAGTTCGGTTCCCACTCAAGTCAGACCAATGACTTATAAAATTGATACTTGTCACTTCCTAACCAGGCCCTTGGCATTAATCAGTGTTAATAGGATAGGATAAGGACTGGTTAGCATAGTGTCAGGATAATGTGACTGAGTGGGATATCAGGTCATGGTGCCAGCGGCCTGATTTCCCAATGGGGCAGCACTATAAAGTCTCCATGAGTGCTCGCTGTCACAAGTCAGTACCCATCCTGATATGACCTTAGATGTTTCCAGGACGTAAAGCTCCAACAACCAACCACCATTTGAACAAAGCATTAAAACAAAACAGAAAGAAACTACGCATGCGCGGTGAGATTGCGCGACCGGAAGTGCATCCTGCATTGCATTGTGGGTGTTGCAGGTTGAGGTGCAGCAGTACAGGGACGCCTGCGTCTGGGACTCGTGTGGCTGTAACCGGGGAGGAGATTGTGAGTGTTTGTGTACAGCGGTGGCCGCCTACGTCAGACAGTGCAACCTCAATGGGGTCAGCATCAAGTGGAGGGACCAGCACAACTGTCGTGAGTACTCCGCGTATCAATTAACTTACAAACTTACAGATTAACTTAACTTACAGATCCTCTTCTGGATGATCTACGCCCTATTTGGGGGTCTAATGTTGGCTCGTTATGGCAAAAACAAAAAGAACTACTGTTTTACCGCGGGTTTGACGCCTTGGCCGTTTAAATTGGCAAATCACTGAAGTGGTGGGTGGGCGTTTAACCACATATTGGCATTTAAGGGGTGGGCGTTTACGAAATATTGGCCATTTGGTGATTGGGCGCTAACCCACACATGGGCGTTAACCCATGAGAATTCGGTATTTTTCTTGCACATGTATGGAGGTGGACGTGAAGTCATATACTTGTGGGTGTCCACTCCAATGTCTATCCAGCCTTCTCTCAAATGCTTCTTTGTCATTTTCTTTAATTTGGTAAATATTTATCAGAACAATTTGCAGGGTTCAGGGGCAAAAACCCACAAATCCATTTGAGTTGTTTTCTGTATAAATAGAATGTATTGTTGCGCTTTCCAGTTGCCTATGCAAATAGCCTCGTCCTTACTAGATACCAGCGTTTTTAGTTTTTTCTTGAAGATTTATACTCCCTATCATGGATAAGTCTGAATCGACTTGTTTTCACTATTAGACAGTTGGTCGATAGAATAGAAAGCCCGAGCCTACACTTTTACCGACCCAAGGGATTTTTAACCTCCCACACCACATAGACATGGTATGAGAGCAACTGGCCTTTGATGACGCTGTAAGTTATAGGCCAGTGGTGGAAATCCAAATTAGCATTAATCTTGTGATTGTCTGTCTGCGCAGCGATCCAGTGTGAGAAGGGGCTGGTGTACCAGCCGGCCGTCGACACCTGCCGGCAGCCGGCGTGCGGGGAGCGGTACCAGGAGGACACGTGTCAGAAGGCCTGTGTGGAGGGGTGCGGATGCCAGGAGGACGAGGTCGAGATGAACGGCGCATGCGTCCCGAGGAACGCTCTCAGGTGCACGGACCCCTCCACCGGCACCGAGTTCCCGCAGGGAACGAGACTCATCCGGGACTGCGAGATTTGGTAGGACGCCATTTTGTTGTTGTTTAAATGTGTTGTATCTGACTGAAACTCATCCGGGACTGTGAGATTTGGTAGGACGCCATTTTGTTGTTGTTTAAATGTGTTGTATCTGACTCATCCAGGTCTGTGAGATTTGGTAGGACGCCATTTTGTTGTTGTTATTTAAATGTGTGATCTGACTGAAGCTCATCCGGGTCTGCGAGATTTGATAGGACGCCATTTTGTTGTTGTTATTTAAATGTGTTGTATCTGACTGAAACTCATCTGGGACTGTGAGATTTTGTAGGACGCCATTTTGTTGTTGTTGTTATTTAAATGTGTTTTATCTGACTGAAACTCATCCGGGACTGCGAGATTTGGTAGGACACCATTTTGTTGTTGTTTAAATGTGTTGTATCTGACTGAAACTCATCCGGGACTGTGAGATTTGGTAGGACGCCATTTTGTTGTTGTTTAAATGTGTTGTATCTGACAGAATCAATCTTTAATGTTGCATAGTCTGATGGTTTAGAGTTTATGTAGCTTTCTGAGGTAACTATATCAGGTTGATTGTTGTAATCTACCTTATTTTAGTTTGAAGTAACTTTTTATTTTAAATAGCTAACTTTTGAACTATTTGAAGTGCAACCATTCACAATTAATTTTGGCAAGCACGATGAAACTCTGACACCAGCAGTTTCTGCAGTAACAGCTTCTATTAAATTGACTCAGTATTCCCTACAATGTAACAACAAAAGCTTTAAAAGTGGAACTGTATTTAAGTTAGACTAAGTTACAGTGCGCTAGTATCTAAAATAGATATGTAGGGTAAAATCTCGATAAGAGTTTTGCTTTTGAAAATTTGATGCTGTTGTTGGACTATGCAACGTTACAGAAGCTCATACCATTATTTCAGTGAGTGCCCAAAGAATGACTGTCGCTGGAACTGCACGTCAACCGGCATGTGCGCAACTACTACACCAGCAGCAACAACTTCAACAACAACTACAACAACTACAACAACAGCAGTAGCCTCTACCACAGCAGTCACTACCGTGCTGACACCTACCCGCCTTCAGACCACCACAACTACCAGCGTTCCCAGTTCTACTTCCGGTAAGTGTGATTGGTCGGTTGTTGGAGTTTTATATCCTGGCAACATCTAATGTCATATCAGGATGAGTACTGACTTGTGACAGTGCACACTCATGGTGAAATTATAGTGCTGCCCCACTGGGAGACCAGGGTGCCAGCACCATGACCCGATATCCCATTCATTCACAATATACTGACACTGAGCTAACCAGTCCTTGTCCTATCCTAATAATGTCGAGCACCTGGCTAGGAAGTGACAAGTATCAATTTAAAAGTCATTAGTTTGACTCGACCAGGCTTCTGATAGGATCTATTACAACAGTGATTCAGATCTATTACAACAGCGATTCAGCGCCAAGCGAATAAAAACCACATTTTTGGTACTGGTTCTGATTAATACAAAAGTGCCTGTAATAAAGGGCCTCTTGGTGTGTTGTCTTAATATACAACCCAAATATGTATTTAGGTATCAGAGTAAAGAATAAAGCTTTAGTATATTCACAGTACTTTCTGGGCATTTAAAATTTAAACACCCACCCAAACAGGAGTGCTTAAAAACTAGCAACCGTTCATGATTTTCATACTTTCTTCCAGTGTTATCTAAGTACTGCCAGTACCTCTTAAGCTGTGTTCACATGGGCAAAGTATATGTCGACTTAGACAAGTCGATTTATATGAATCGATTTAGTGTCCTGTTCACACCCGCAGTACTTTTAGCCGGAAATCGATATCTGCGCATGAGCAAGTCCAGTCTGACCAGCGCCAGTTTTCGGTTAGGCGACATCACCACGAGAGAGTGGGTTTGACCTAGATATGTATGGACTGAATCATATTGGTTTGGAACGGTCAAAACTTCTGCTGGGCAGTGAAACCCTAAAAATAAATGATGAAAAAAAATATATGTGCACAGCTAGCAGTTTCATAGAGCAAATTTACCGGAAAGTCAACAAACTCAGGTCTCGACTGTGACATGCTTAATCCGCCTCAAGTAAGTCGGTTGCGTTCACACGGGCGATATAGGTCGAATCATAAAATTTGGTTCATATAAACCACCTTCTTAGGTGGTTTATAAAATCCGATTTATATGAGTCGAATCAGCCCTAAACCGCCTCAGCCATGCGTTCACACGCCAAATGTGAACCGAACTAGGCAAGTCGATTTATATGATTCGAATTAACTGCCCCATGTGAACACGGCTATAGATAGTCAAATAAGCGATTTTTAGCGCGAAAATAAACTGGTGTTAAAGATGGTCCATTGATCAGTTCATATTCATCGTCGAATTAGTAGTAACAAAAAAAGCAAAAGAAAAAAAACCGTTGGCAACACCGGATTTGCACTTATTGATTCACCTGCTTGACACTTTGCAGGATATTGCGAGGAGTTTGCATGTAAACTTCCAGTTGGTGTTTGTGGCCGGAAGTGTGACGGTCAGAGGCAGTGCATCATTCCAGACGACGAAGCCAACTGCGGTAAGTGTGATCCACTATTTATCATAGATCTAGGCGTTTAACAACCTAGGGTACATGATGTGTTGTGAGAGCCACTGGTCTTATCTATCATATACCTAGGCGTTTATCGGATATGTAGGTATTGCAGTACCTCTGATGCCTATTTGCTAAAATACCTCAGGGAGTTTGACGCCCTTGCCTTTTTTTGTGTGGATATATTAGTTGTTTAAGCAGGGGGAAATTTCAGTCGCAGACGACTGGTCTTCCTCATTCCACTGCTCCTTGCCCTATCCTAATAATGCCGAGTACCTGCCTAGGAAGTGACAAGTATCAATTTTTAAGTCATTGGTTTGACTCGACCAGGATTCAAACCCACGATCCCATGATCTACTAACACGGGAGATGGAAGCTCTAACTCATTCGGCCATCCTGTCTGGTTAAGTTGTAAAGTTGTAAACCACTGCCTGTGGTACAGGTTCTTGATAGAACCAAAGGCTAAGGGAGCAAACCCTAACAGAAAACCATGTTACCGTGGCAGCATTACGGGTGGTGATGAATGGAATGGAATTCCCAACATCTCCCGACCAGCCACTGCAGGGACAAATAGCTTGCGCCTGTCTTGATGTGTTCTTGCCAGTGTGAGACCTCTATTTGCTTCCCGAGAGAGTGCTGCTAGTAACTTGCAAAAGCCAGCAGCACTTCAACACTTTACAAGCAGCTTTTATGAAATGCACAACCGCATGAAATGGAGTGGCGGCAAATACTAATCATTCTTCTGCTAATTCGCAGAGCAAAGTAGCTCTGCAGCTCTGTGAATAGCCTCGTCCAATTATTAATCTACATTATGGCGATCTGTTTCATTTCAACTCACACCATTCGCAGCAACTACAACACCATCTCCAACAACAACATCTCCAACAACAACATCTCCAACAACAACAACTGCTCCGCTCTTCACCACAACCTCCTCTCTGATGTGCGACTGCTCACCCAAGTGTGACAGGTTGTGTCACAGCGAACAGGTCAAGGTCAAATGTGATCAGGAACCAACTTGCCCTGAAGGTCAGTATATATATTTTTGTGTGCAAATATCATCTTGTTTAAAAAAAAATTATAAACTGTATTTTGTATTTTGAGTGCGTTCTTTTGTGGTGTGTCACAAAATCTGGTGATTTTTGAGTTTCTGTCATTTTTGGGGGGTAAATGTATCAGGTTCATTGTTGTAATCTGCTTTACTTTAAAGCTGCATAATCCGATGAAGTTTTAAATTTTCAAAACCAAAATACTTTGACTCTAGATATATCTAACTTAGATATTGATGCAATTATTATTATCAAGCATTTGTTGCCACATAGAAGTGAAAACTGAGACAATTTAATAGAACCTGTTATCTCTAAAGCCTATGGTGTCAAAGTTTTGGCGTGCTTGCCAAGAATAATTTTACATGTTTGATTTTCAAATATCTCAAAATGTAGTCATTTAAAATAAAAGTTACTTCAAGCTAAAATAAGGTAGATTACAACACTCAATTTAATATACTTGTAATGGCCCACGGCCCTCCGACTCTCACCCTGCCACACGCACACGGAAGAACGCCAAGATCCAATATAAGTATGCTTCAACTTGGTTTATTGAACCAATCTGCTCTCGGCGGCGTCCACAGTCACCTGACCCACCCCCTGACTCGCCAGATCCCACATTGACTCTACAGGTGGGTGGCTGGGTGAGCTAGCCACATGCAGTAGAGGGCAGCCCAGTCGGGGTCTGCCCGGTGGCTAGCCTTCCGCTACCTAGCGTAGTTCAGTGTAACTGCGTAGGTGTGCGGCGTAGTTTCCGCCGCTACCGCGTGGTAGTAGGGCTCATGTACAGACTACTACATACTTATCTCGGAAAAATGACCAACACTCAAAACCATCGGACTATGTAACTTTAAACCGGACGCTGTAGCCGAATCGGGAGAGCGAGAGTTCGGTTCCTGAAATATATATATATGTATATAGTTCACATCCTCTAATGTCTTCTCCTTCAGCGTGTGAATGCCCTGAAGCTACAGTTCGCGTCGGCAAATTGTGCATTGTGCCCGAACACTGCCCGTGCTGGGACAACAGCGCCAAGACAAGGCGCATGGTGAGTGAGCAAGTTGGTTCTACTGGTGTTTCCCGATAATGGACTAGCGGTGCAGAACCCTCCTCCCAAGTGGAAGAGACATGGACTTGAACCCCAGGTCAAGTCAAAGTGAAGACGTAAAAATGATTTTTCTTTGGTTTTTTTTTAATGTAAAAAGAAGTATTTTAAAAATGGCACTTGTCATTTCGCTACCTGACTTGTATTGTTTTCAAATGAAAGTGGCTAAAAATATTCTCCTCTGTGCATAAAATCATAAGCATGATTCGAGGAAAGAAGCTGGAGACTGCGTGGGAGTAAAGAACATGTTTATTGACAGTGAGGGAGCGCTATACAAGGGGGGTCAGTCCAGCTCGTCGATGTCGATCGGGGCCTCCATAGGCGCCGGACACTCTGAGGCCGCCAGAGCCGACCCCTACGAAGAGGTCCTTAAAAAGAGGGTGGGTGGGAGTGGTGAAATGAATGCGGCGTGAGGAACCGAAACCGAATGCCCGATGCGGGGGGAGGTCTCGGGTGGTGTTCGTCCAAGCCGCTTGGTGTGTGGTGGGTCTCCGGCTTCCCCCGAATCAACCACCATTCGGAATTATGCACCAATTGTTCAAACCTGTATTGGGGAGGGGTAGGAGTAATATGAAAGGTGTAAAACTTAAGGTTTGAAAAGGTGTGAAGGGTGCTCCTTAGATTGGGATCTTTCAAAGAGGTGAGCGTATTGAGCATATTTGTTTGTGTGTGTGATCATTTGTTTATTCTGCTCATAACGGTTAAAAAGGAAAGTTTGTTTCATTTAATGATGCTTCTAGAGCACATAGATCTTTATCATTGGCTATTGGACGTCAAGCATATGGTCATTCTGACATATTTCTTTGGAGGAAACCCGCTGCCACCACATAGGCTACTCTTTCTGATAAACAGCAAGGGGTCTTTTATATGCACTTTCCTACAGACAGAACCACACATACCACAGCCTTTGATGAACCAGTTGTGGACCAGATAACGGTTAAGTGCATGATGCACTTGTTTTCGCCGCTGTGCAATAGTGGTCATAAATAATTATATTAATTAAGTCTTTTAAAATTTTCATAAAACTGGCTAGGTGTGTATGTAGTCCATTGCCTACATATTAGCCATGGTCACGTGCAATTCTGGAGGTGTTAGCCGGTTCTAACTTATAGCCAGTTTCAGCCAGTTAAAACCGTCAACAACTAGTTAAGACCTAGTTTTAGCCGGTTTTAGCCACTGTTGCGACTAAAACAGGTCTTAGCTGGCTAAAACCTTACCATCGCGCCTTCTGTTCATTGCTTGTGGTTTGTTGCAGCCGAACGAGTACTGGGCAGTCGATGACTGTACCAGGTGTAGCTGTGTGAACAACACCCTGATGTGTGACGTCATCCCGCTGTCCTGCCCGCCCGTGAGTACACACCAACGCTAGTCTTCTTGTGTCTTGGAACTACCTTCATTCCTGCCCTATGTAGAACAATACCGCAATTGGTACGTGTTCAAAGGTAGTGTCCGTACGGTGCCTGGAAAGTCTTGAACAGTCTTGAACTTCAATTGCCTCATTTCAAGTTCTTGAAAAGCCTTGAATTTAACCTATTTCAAGTCCTTGAAAAACCTTGAATTTAGCCTATTTCGGGTAATTAGTCATAAATAGCATTGAATTCCATTAAACTGTTCCCATTGATCTAAATTAGTCTGAAATCGTCATTTGCCATTGTTGTTTTTTCCGTGAATCCAAATGAAAGTAAGTAGTCTTCAATTCCTATTAAAAACAGCCTTGATAAATCTGGAAATAGCCTTGAATTCCATATCTTCACATGTGTACGCACCCTGATCTTATGTCTTCACTGGAATAAATCCTTTGCCATCACAGAGGCACTGGTCTTCGCTTTGTTACAGGCATTCAGGCAATTTTCCAGAAGCTCTTACAGCTGAAGCCTATGGTGCCAGGAATTTAAAGCTGCATAGTCCGATGAAGCATCAAATTTTCAAAATCAAAGCAATTATCTATATTTGATTCTACATATCTAACTTAGATACGAGTGCACTTGTTAAACATTTGTCACCACATCGAAGGAAAGACGGAGGCAATTTAATAGAACCTGTTACTGCAGAAGTCTATTGTGTCAGAGTTTTGGCGTGCTTGCCAAAATTAATTGTATACATTTGCACTTCAAATATCACAAATGTTTACCATTTAAAATAAAAGTTACTTCAAACTAAAGTAAAGGAGATCATAATGATCAAAAATGACAGAAACATGTATGCTAATATTAATTTGGCATGCTTTTACTTTAAATATCTCCAATGTCAGCCATTTTAAATAAGAGATGGGGTGATACATTCACGGATTATTCTGTATATGCTGTCCCAAATCACTCGTTAAAGTTGCAAAGTCCGATGAAAACATAAAATTGTCAAAATCAAAACAATGACCTAGATTAGATTCTACATATCCAACCTAGATACTGGCGCTCTTATTAAACATTTGTTGCTGCATGGAAGGGTGTAATGCGCCAATTTAATAGAACCTGTTATTACTGAAGCCTATGGTGTCACAGTTTTGGCGTGCTTGCCAAAATTAATTTGGCATGTTTTTGCATCAAATATCTCCAATGTTTGACATTTAAATTAAAAGTTACCTCAAACTAAAGTAAAGTAGACTATAATGATTAATCTAATGTATTTATCTCAGAAAATGACAAAACCTTTAAACCATCGGACTACGAAACTTTAATGCACCAGAATCTCAATTGAATATATAGAATCAAATATAGGTAAGTGTTTTGGTTTTGAAAAAAAAATGCTTCATCGAACCATGCAACTTTAAAACTAAAATAAGGTAGATTACGATGATCAATCTAATATATTAATAATAATTCTTTTTAATGAAAAAGAATTCAAACCACCAGACTATGCAACTTTAATGAACTAACACATAAGCCTTTCACAGCGAGTGATAAACATGTGGAATGAGCTACCGGAAGAAGCGGTGGAAGCAGCTACCATAAATCAATTCAAGAATGCGCTGGACAGGGCCTGGGCCAGAGAAACATTCCTGTATGATTTCGAGGCTGCATACCATTAGAGCTGAGAGCTACAAGCTTTGTATAGGCTACCACAAGCCTGCATCAAAGAAGAAGATAATAATAATAAATTCCGATAGACACTTTTCTAATACTCAATAAAACTATTACAAAACGATTTTCTTTACCGCCTGTTGTTAGCTGGATTAAAGAAAGCTGGTTGAGATATACTTCTCAGTAGTACACTGTGTGAATATTCCTTGTATTCTTACCGGGCGCGGTGGCCGTGTGGGAGATGGGGAGTTCAATTGCTGGGTGAGTCAAGCCAATGACTTACAAAATTTATACTTTTCACTAGCTGGCCTGACGCTCAGCATTAATAGGATAGGGCAAGGACTGGTTAGCTCAGTATCAGGATAATGTGAGTGGGTGGGATATCGGATCATGGTGCTGGTGGCCTGATTTCCCAGTTTGGCAGCACTATAAAGTCATCATGAGTGTGTACTGTCACAAGTCAATATACATCCTGATATGACTTTAGATGTTGCCAGGATGTACAACTCCAACAACCAACGTATTTTTAACATTCGCGTCTTCTCACCTCAGGACTACAGGGAGGTGACAATCCAGGGGAGGAAGTGTCCGGTGTGTGTACCCCCAACAACACCATCCTACACCAGCACAACCACCAGCACACCAACACCAACAACATCACGTGGTAAGTCAAGCCTGCCTGGTGACAGTGGTGTCCAACACATTGTGACAGTAGTACTGGTGACAGTGATATGTAATGATAACAGCAGCGCATTGTGACAGTAGTGCTGGTGAGAGTGACACCTTGAAATTATGACAGCAGCACATTGTGACAGTGCTGGTGATACTGACACGCTGTAATGATAATAGCAGCGCATTGTGACAGTAGTACTGTTTACGGTGACACATTGAAATGATGACAGCTACACATTGTGACAGTAGTAGGCCCCCTACTGGTAACAGTGACACACTGTAATGATGACAACATCACCTTGTGACAGTAGTACTGGTGACAGCAAAGCGTCATAGTGATGACTGCCGCACATTGTGACAGTGGTATCCTACTGGTGACAGTGACATGCTGTAATAATGAGAGCTACCCATCATGACAGTAGTACTGCTAACAGTGACACGATGTAATGATGACAGGATCACATTGTGACAGTAGGAGTGGTGACAGTGACACACTGTGATGATGACAGAATCACATTGTGAGAATGGTACCGGTGGCGGTGACATGCTGTAATGATGACAACAAAACATTGTGACAGTAGCACGATGTAATGATGACAACAGCACATTGTGACAGTAGTATCGGTGACAGTAACACTAATGATGAGAGCAGCACGTTGTGATTGTAATACTGGTTTGAGTGGCATACTGTAATGATGACATTTCCTGACATGGAGCCAACCAGTCCTTGCCCTATCCTATTAATGCCAAGCGCCTGGCTAGGAAGCGACAAGTATAAATTTTCAAGTCATTGGTTTGACTCGACCATGGTTCGAACCCATGGGTTCGAATCCCATGATCTCTCAAAGCGGGACATGGACGCTCAACTCATTCGGCCATCGCATATCAGTGTGACCTGAGGTATTACTATAACATAAAACCCCAATAACCCTCACCCCCCCTTGCTCAAACAGGTGCGGAGTGCCCCCTAGTGGACATTGAGGCCGACAGGGATTCCCTCACTCTGACCGCCTCGGAGAGTGAGGCCACCGTGACCGAGGCTTTGCTTGGAGCGGGACACGCCTGGAGAGTGGCCCCCGGGAGGCCCTTGACCTACTCGACCTTGACCTACAAGCCGCTGACCTACAAACCGGTGAACTGCACGCTGGAGATGCGTTACATCGGGGACGTGCCGCGGATCAGCGAGGTATCCATGGTTACGCGGGGAGCGAAGACCGTCACAGTGTCCTTCTCACAGAGAGGGATAGAGGTCCATTCCGAGGTGAGTGAACAGTGGGGTGGGGGGGGGGTAGATAAAAGATTCACTCATACACAAAAGAGTAAGGGTGAATTGATTTAGTATAGAACAGGAAGTGGAATTCCTGGTTCCAGTGTCTATTGGCTACCTATAGGCATTTCGGCACAGCTGATCAGCGAGGTATCCATGGTAACACGGGGAGCAAAAACCGACATGGTATAGTTTTCTCACAGAGAGAGATAGAGGTGCATTTGGAGATGAGTGAACAGTGGGGTGGGGGGGCGGGTAGATACAAGATTCACCCCTACGCAGAGTAGGGGTGAAAGTAGATCAAAGATTCACCCCTACACAGAGTAAGGTTGGTTCTACTGGTGTCTAAATATGGGCGAAAATTGATTTAGTATGGAACAGGAAGTGGAATTCCAGGTTCCAGTATCTAGGGTCTGTACGGGGCCTCAGAAGTCTTGAAAAGTCTTGAACTTCATTTGCACCATTTCAAGGCCATGAAAAACCTTGAATTTAACCTATTTTGAGTAATTAGTCTTGAAAAGCTTTGAATTCCATTATACTCTTTCCACTGGTCTAAATGAGTTCGAAATTACAATTTGCCGTTGTTATTTTTTCCTGAAATCCAAATGAAAATATTCTTGAATTCCTATTTTCTTTAAACAACCTTGAAAAGCCTTGAAATAGCCTTGAATTCCATAGCTTCGCATGTGTACGGACCCTAAGTATATAATGGTTACCCATATCAGCAGAGAGTTGGTGAAATGGGAGAGAATGCAAAAAGACAAGATGGCGATCACAGAATCCTGTCGATTTGACTGTTTAAAGTCCATAAAACTATGTTTTATTTTATTTTTCAACTCAAAAGTAGCGGGTAAATAATGAAGATGCATGTGAAGAATATATTTTGCTTCTTAAATAAGAATGTATGTGCTCATTTCATTTACCCAGCCTCTTTCTAATTTTAATAGGTGAATATTTTATCTAAGGTGTGTCGGGGGGAGGGGGCTCTGGCTGCTGTGCATTGTGGGTACCGTTAAAGGACCCCGGTGTAACGATTTCAATTTCCCCCCTTTTCAAGTTCCCCCGGAGAATCTGAAAACGTTTTTAATTTCTGCGGAGGGAAATTAAGAACGTTTTCAGATTCCCAGGGGGGGGAATTAAAAACAGTTTTCAGATTCCTCCCCCTATTTTCAAATTCCCCCTTCCGGGAATTTAAAATTGTTTAAAAAACTTTAAAAAACGTTTTAAAATTCAGATCTATAATTTTTTTTTCTTAGCCATCTTGGAGACTTTTTGTGTCATTCGGGGTGAAATATGTTTTGTTGTACTAGTAATAATTTCCATTCTGCTATTCTCTGTGTATTATTATATTTGTCATGAAAAATAACAACAAATAACAAAAATAAAGAAAATTCCCCCAAAATGGGGGGAGGGAAAGTTAAAAAGAGGGAGGGAACTGGAAAACCTTTTCAAATTCCCCTGGGATGAATTTGAAAACGTTTTCAAGTTCCCGGGGGGGAATTTGAATCAGGGGGGAATTTAAAATCTTTACACCGAGCCCTGCCAGACTGGTTATGCTGATTTCAACACCAGGTGGTACATGCCATGTTCCAGTAGTTCCCAGCTTTCCCACAGGTGGTGCATGGTACACCAGCTGCTGTTTTGAAAATGACTGGGTGAGAGTGGAGAGAAGGGAAAGTAAAACTTAGATAATTAATTGTTTTTAGATTAGTGCATACAGGAAATATATTTGCTGTCATGTAAAATATTTGTTTGTACAATGTTATTGCCTAATTTACTAACACAAGTTTCAGTGATTATTCAGAAATACATAGAGGTGGAAAACATATTTTTGTTGGTGTTAAATGTAAAGCACCGAAGTGGAATTGAACCCCCAACTCCAGACTACAAGTTCCATACCCCAACCACTAGACTACAGAACCCACATATAATTTCTTGGACCAGATGGGATGCTCGAATGAGTTGAGCATCCGCCTCCTCTTTTGGGAGATCGGGGGATCCGAACCCATGGGTTCATGGGTTCGAACCCTGGTCGAGTCAAACCAATGACTTTAAAATGTATACTTGTCGCTTCCTAGCCAGGCGCTCAGCATTATTAGGATAGGGCAATGACTGGTTGGCTCAGTAGTGTCAGGATAATGTGACTGTGTGCGATATCAGCTCATGAAGCTGGTGGTTTGGTCTCCCAGTGGGGCAGCACTACAAAGTCGCCATGAGTGTGAACTGTAAAAAGTCGGTACCCGTCCTGATATAGATTTTGCTAGGACGTAAAACAACAAACAAACTATAATTTGTTGTCTCGGTTTACTTTTCACATTTAACGCCAAAACAACATTTGGAGCTGAAAGTGGCTGAAGAAGTTTGGTTACTCATTCTGTGAGAATATGTATTCACTCCGACAGACGCAGAACTACGCGAATGGCAGTCGTGAGAACCCTTTCGTTGTCAGCTTCCACAGTCAGATTGCTGCTGAGAAAATCACAATCACATTCCGCCGAGAAAACAACATGGCGCTCACCATAAGGGACTTCGTCGTGAGGGCCTGTTTCACCGCAGGTGGGAACCACACTCTAATAATTATGATAATAATAATTGTTATTATTATATTAATATTAAAGCTGCATAGTCCGATAAAGCATCAAATTTTCAAAACCAAAACAATGATCTATAATTGATTCTATATATTTCGGCTCTTTTTTTATTTGTGTTTACAATTTATTAACAATTTTGTCGTTTCAATATTTAACGTTCTGGCTATGCTCACGGCACTTAATTTTCTTGTTTAATTCAAGTGTTTTTATTCCTCTGAATAACATGTCAGTGCTAATTCACGACACTCGGACAAAGGACTAAGGAGTCAAATGTTTCAATCATCATTTATTGATTATGAGAATCATCAATCAGAGTTCATGTAACAGTGCCACAGGGGTGTGCAGGAGGCTGGCTCTGAGAACAATGTGTCATGGTAGTAGATAACTGCAGGCGGCTGGCACCTTGCGACCTGGAAGGATAGCTTCCGAGTGGTGGCGTCAAGGGTGGTTACTGTTAGGCTACTCCGGCTGTGTCAGTGTTTGTAGCGAGATAGTGAACATGGTAATAAATCGACAATCATGAAACTAGGAAAACAACCTCAGCACTTAACCCCTTCATGAAACGGGTTGGGTGGGTGGGGAAAGTTAATGTTGCTTGTACGAGAGCGAGAATGGAACTGAGGGAAAAAAGGGGGGAAGGAGGTCACGTGCCGAGCCCGACCTTGCCTCGTGCGTGAATTAAGTATGTTGCCTCGTCAACATACCCAATGCACTGGTCTTCCAGCCCTAATGACACTTGCCGCTGCACATTAAGCAAATCTACGGCAATATAGATAGACAATTATAAGACAATAAGCAAAGTATCGACATCAATGACAGGTAAAGAACAAGATAAGAGAAAGAAATTAACATATTAGGAGGTAGCTATGTTAGACTAGTATGGTCAGCGTTAGTAGGGGGGCATAACTGATTATCTTTCTAGAGGTGACATACTCGATCATTGAAAGCGTGATGGTGGGATGGAGGGTTGGCCTTTGTGTTTGAACTGGTCTTTGCGGTAATCTCAGGTGGGGCCTATTGAGTGAGTAAGTAGGTTAATATTGTTTAATCATGTACCTGATGCAACCACCCGCAGTCAGTTCGAATCTTTTCAACATCACGCATGTCTGCTTTACATTAATGTAATGTCGGCTTTGACCTGTTGACCTCCAGTGACCCCCACGGTGACCCCCACGACAGCCGCACCCAGCACTGCGGCCTGCAGGATGCCGGAGACCTATGACTACTGTCGGTGTCAACAGACCTGTGATCACGTGATCCACAATGCCACCTGCGACTCCAGCACTGCCCGGGACGCAGCGGGTGAGCGTCTCACTATCACACCTCTGTCACACCTCTAGCATGCCTGGGTCAGGCCTGGGTCACACCTGTGTCACGCTTCGGTCACACCTGTGTCACACCTATGTCACACCTCTGTCACACATGTGTCACCATGTGTCACCTGTGTCACACCTCTGTCACACCTGTGTCAGGCCTGTGTCACGCCTTTATCATGCCTCGGTCACACCTGTGTCATATATGTGTCACACATGTGTGACACCTGTGTCATGCCTCTGTCACACCTGTCACACCTGTGTCACACATGTCTCACCCATGTTACACCTGTGTTACCTGTGTCATGCATGTACACGTGTGCCACACTTGTGTCACACATGTTCCACACCTGCGTCACACATGTGCTACCTGTGTCACACATGTGCTACCTGTGTCACACATGTTTCACACCCCTGTGTCACACCTGTGTCACACTTGTGTCACACCTGTTCCACACCTGTGTCACACATGTGTTACCTGTGTCCGGTATGTGTCATCTGTGGCACCTTTTTATATCTGTGTCATACCTTGTCACATCTTGTCACACCTGTGTCACTGAGACCAGGCCACCTTCACAAACGAGGAGTGGTGTGATGAGCATTCCATGGATACTCATAATACTCATAATACTTCTAAATATAGATACAAGATTCACCCCATACTACAGTAGCCTGGTATGGGTGAAGAACAACCTACATAAAAAGTGGAGAAAATGTGGTTAAATGAAATGAGCACATAAATTCTTAATATAAAAAGCAAAATGTATTCTTCACATACCTTAATATATTTACCCTCAACTTTTGAACTGATTAGTAGATTAGGTCCAGTAAATCAATGACCTCTAAAGTTTGAATTGACAGAGCCCACATATCCACATGGCAGCCATTGACAGAGAGTTGAGAGGTTCCTGGGTAATAATCCAATCTAGGTCAGGAAGCAGTAATTTTCATTGGCTGAGATAGTCAGGTGGTACAACAAGTTCATTCAAACATGAAGGATTTACTTCATGGACTATCACTTCAAACTGATTTTGCTTTCTATGCCTTGATATTATGTGATTTGAACACTGTGGAGAATATATATATGTGAAGGGAAAACGTGTACAATCGGATTGTAGCTATTGGATTTTAATCAAACAGCGAGACACATTTTCAACAACTTTTACATAGGGTTGTAATTCACCTCTGAACAGAGTCAGCGGTGAATCTTTTACCTATTCTTAACACTGCAATTTATGTACAATTGTCTTTCGCTTTGCGTTGCATATATACAAAGCTATTTTACTATTCACTATGGAACCAAGCTCCACTGACGTCATATTGGCCGAGCAGAATGCAGACCTCTCTAACAAAGTACCGCGTGTATATCAGTTCATGGCTCCATCCACCTCCACACCTGCGCAAACAAATAGTTCTTTTTAACCATAGCGAGCTGACAGCATTAGAGGCCCAATAGGGCCTAGATCAGCCAGAAGAGGATCTGTAAGTTAATACTACGTTATTGTTTTGAAAGAAAACTGTATTTGTGTAGAGCGTGCTGTGCCCGTAACCGGATGTTCCTGATTGTACTTTGTAGGGCCGACATCGATTAATCACCTCGGATCATCCCAACCATTTTTTTTGCACATGCGCAGCTCATACAAAATCGGATTGCATAAATGAATGCGCTCAGGAGCGGAAACAATTTTGGATTAATTCAAGACTAGTTTTTTTTTTAAATAACCAATATAACAGTATCACAGTGCTAGTCAGCTGTTTGCCAATATTGATGTGCCAGCCTTCCAGGCTGTTATCAGGAATCTAATATTCAAATTTATTACTAGACTTGACAAGTCAGAAAATGTTATAATACAGGCACTTGTAAAAATAGAAAAGAGTGATATCAGATTTACATCTGCCATATGGAGGCATTGGTACAAACTACTGTATGTAGACCAACATGATGGTATTGGTTAGTATGGTAGTATTCATACTATTACTTATATCCTATTCACATTAATTTTTATATCTACCTAATATGGACCAAATTATGTAACTACCATAATCCTGAGTCTGAAATATAGAATTGAATTGAAAAAAAAACCCAAAACAGCAGGATAGGTTTTTTAGTACTTTATGATTGCATAGTTTAGTTATATGTCCATTTCAGTAATCAGTAACCTACTTTCATTTTTTGTAAACAACATGTAGCTTTGGTGAAGTAGGACTTGTACTGGTACCTAATTACACGTAGGTACAGGCTGACAATACTGGTATCAGCATAACTGTGACGTCTTTGGAGGCATTCGACTGGGCCCTTTCTATCCGCAAGATTTACAGATGGAACGGATGGAGCCACATACACACATCCGAATCATCGGTATATGAACCCACTTCCGGTCCCAGTCGAATAGGAATTTGTTTGGAAATATTTTGATATTCGCATAGAGAGGCCCAGTCGAATGCCCCCATTGATCCTGACACCCCAGCCAAGACATGAGGCATTGAGGTCAGATCATTTTGCACATGGCCCATGTTTTTCTTAGGTACACCTCAGGGTGTTCTATTTGAAATTCTGTTGACCAGGATGATTCGAAAGGTCCAGACGGTGATAATCGATTAGGGACGCGGTGTCACTGCTTAGTTTGACCTTAACCTAGTTGTTGTTGATTTGCTACAGGTAAATGCTGCAACTGCCCGCCTGGTCAGGTCAAGGACGATGTGGGAGCCTGCGTCCCGAGAGAGCACTGTCAGTGTGCGCATGACAGCCAGTGCAAGGTGGGCAGTTTTGTACAAATCTAGCGTAATCCCTGTCAATTAATAAGTGAACAAAGATATGCAAGGTTCGTACAAAACCTAAAAAGTACTAACTTTGTTGTTGTTGGTACATTAGTCGTTTAAGCTGGGGAAATTTCAATCGCGGACGATCGGTCTTCCTCATTCCACTGCTCCTTGCCCTATCCTAATAATGTAGAGCACCTGGCTAGGAAGCGACAAGTATCAATTTTTAAGTCATTGGTTTGACTCGACCAGGGTTCGAATCTACGATCCCATGTTGTACCAATACAGGAGATGGATGCTCTAACTCATTAGGCCATCCCGTCTGGTTTGGAAAATGCAAAAATTAAGTACTGAATAGTCCTACAATTATACAAAAAGTATTATATGTCATTACAAATTATGGATATCAATATATTGGGGAAAAAATGTTTTCAATGTTTCCACATAGAAGGGAATACTTAATCAATTTAATAGACCCCGTTACTGCAGAATCCTATGGGAGCAGAATTTTGGCATGCTTGCCGAAATTAATGATGCACATTTAGACTACAAATATTTCAAAAGTTAGCCATTTAAAATCAAAGTTACTTCAAATGAAAGTAAGGTACATTAAAATTATCAAGCTAATATATTTATCTCAGAAAATTGTAAAAACTCAAAACCATCGGACTATACAACTTTATAAAAGAAAATAGCTAAACACCTCCCCCCTGGGTTTTTTCAGAGATATTTACAGTTTGGGATATTTTCTGTTCCAACCTGTGGTCCATAACTGGTTCATCAAAGGCTGTGGTATTTGCTGTCCTGTCTGTGGGAAAGTGCATATAACAGAGCCCTTGGTGCTTATCGGAAAGAGTAGCCTATGTGGCAGCAGCAGGTTTCCTCCAAAGAAATATGTCAGAATGACCACATGTTTGCCATCCAATAGCCGATGATAAAAATAAATGTGCTCTAGAGGCATCATTAAATAAAACCAGCTTTACTTTACTTTCAGAGAGAGACGCCTGGAGAGCCGTTCACTGAGAGACACTCCACCTGTGACCAGTCTTGCGTCTGTGACGAAAGCTGCAATAAGACCTGCACCCCAATCTGTCGCATCAGTCAGTGTGGCCCGGTATGTAAACCCCATATTTGTTGTCCTTTTTTTCCGACTGGACGCAGTGGTTGAATCGATAGGACTTAGGAGCACAGGCTTCCCGTGCGGAAGGTCCTGGGGGTTTGCAAATATCGGTTGAGTTGAAGCAATGACTTACAAAATTTATACTTGTCGCTTCCTATTCTGGCTAGGAAGCGACAAGTATCAATTTTCTAAGTCATTGCTTTGACTCGACCGAGAATTGAACTCCCGACCTCCCGCACGGGAGGCCTGTGCTCTACCGATTCGGCCACCGCGTCCAGTCTTACTGCGTTAGTAGACATATTAAGCATCTACTGACACAGTATTGTCTCAAGGGAATAATTAAGCATCTCATGACACAATATTATGCAGGGATTAAAGATCTCCGCGATTTCGCGGATTACCACGATTTTTCCTGTAGCTATAACTATAAGTGTATACTAATACGGTGTTCAAACGCCGCAGCACCATAACTTATAAAGTGTATACTAATACGTTGTTTTACACTGCAGCACCATCAGCGTATACTAATATTTGGTACAGACGCCACAACACTATCAGCGTATACTACTCATAAATGCTTCAAACGCCGCAGCACTATCAGCGTATACCAATATGTATGAAACCCGACTTCCGCGATTCCCTGACAATGCTAAAGGCCCTGTCACATTACGGCATATGGCGTTAGCGTATGCCGGCGTATGCGGTTTTCGACCCATACACCGTCATACGCCGTCATACGCCGTCATACGCTATGCACGAGGTCCCAGCGGCATCTGAAGCATATGCCTAACCTATGCCTAACCTATGCCTAACCTATGCCTAACCTATGCCTAACCTATGCCTAACCTACCCCTAGCCTATGGTGGTGTATTCAAAGTGTATCTCGACCTATGCGCGGCGTACTGTGATGAGGTTTGACCATTGTGATTGACAAGTTCAGCGTACGCCCAACCTATGCGTAACCTATGTCGGCGTACGCATAGTGTACGTCGAGCATATGAGCAGCGTATGAGCCATACGCTGCCATAAGCCGAAAATGTTTGAGCATGCTAAAAAAAGATTTGGACGGACGCACGTATGAGGGCTTATGACGGCGTATGTATAGCGTATGCATAGTGTATGTGAAGCGTATGACGGCATATGACGGCGTATGGGTCGAAAATCCATATGCTAACACCATACGCCGTAGTGTGACACCACTTTTACAGAACGTTGGCGGTATGCAAGAGACACCCGGCGGGTGTCAATCCAGCGTACGTCCAACCTATGCCGACGTACCCCATACCTATGCATATGCATAGCGTACGCCTAGCGTATGAGCAGCGTATGATCCATATGCTGCCATATGCTGAAAATTTTGAGCAAGGAAACAGGCTTGTTGGAGGATCGGCGTATGACGACGTATGACGGTGTATGTCGGCGTATGCGTAGCGTATGGCGGCATATACCAAAGTATATGACGTAACGAGCTTACGCCACCGTACGCTCCCGCAAATAACCCTAATGTGATAGCCCCTTTACCCTATGGGAGAATATCTGCATTTCCGCTTTTCTTCCCAGAAACCACTTTCATCCCTGAATTGATGTCAGTAGGCAGTATTATGTCAGGAGACAGTATTGTGTCAGTAGACAGTATTGCGTCAGAGGACAGTATTGTGTCAGTAGACAGTATCGTGTCCGTAGACAGTATTGTGTCAGTAGACATTATTCTGTCAGTAGATGGTATTATGTCAGTAGACAGTATTGTGTCAGTAGACAGTATTGTGTCAGTGGACAGTATTGTCAGTAGATAGTATTGTGTCAGTAGACAGTATTATGTCAGTAGACTGTATTGTGTCAGTGGACAGTATTTTGTCAGAAGACAGTGTTGTGTCAGTAGACAGTATTGTGTCAGTAGATACTATTGTGTCAGTAGACAGTATTATGTCAGTAGACAGTATTGTGTCAGTAGATAGTATTGTGTAAGTGGACAGTATTTTGTCAGACGGTATTGTGTCAGTAGACAGTGTTGTGTCAGTAGACAGTATTGTGTCAGTGGACAGTATTGTGTCAGTAGACAGTATTGTGTTAGTCGATAGTATTGTGTCAGTAGATGGTATTGTGTCAGTAGACAGTATTGTGTCAGTACATAGTATTGTGTCAGTAGACAGTATTATGTCAGTAGACAGTAGACAGTATTTTGTCAGTAGACAGTATTGTGTTAGTAGACAGTATTGTGTCAGTAGACAGTATTGTGTCAGTAGATAGTATTGTGTCAACAGACAGTATTGTGTCAGTAGACACATCACTAACTCTGCCTACTATAATCTGCTTCCTCTGCTGGTTCCTTTTATATGCAGGGCTACGCGCTGGTTGTCTCCAGGGTGACTGGTTGCTGCGCATGTGTGCAGACGACAACCACGACGGTGGCGACTGGAACTACGCCCTGCGCATGCGCGCATCCGGACATGCTGCCCTGCGGAGATTGCTCTACTTGTTACCACGAGTCGCAGCAGTGTGACCTCAATCCCGACTGTCCCGGCGGCGAAGACGAGGCTGGCTGCCCGTGTCGGTACAACGGGACCACCTACCAGGTAACCAACCCATATGATGACGTCATATGTTATTTGCATTGCCGACAATCATTTCAAATAACCTTATTGCCATGTAGTAATAAATCTTCGAGCAATATACTCATGTATGGTAGAATACATTCCCCGAAAAGGCCATTTCTGACATAAATATGAACCATGGCGTCATAACGTCATAACGTCATAACGAGAGAAGCTCAAGGTGGATACACGGGGACTTTTAGTATGTTATTAAGGTTGGTTAGAGGAGGGTATCTAACCAGTTTCAGCTTTTTACTAATTTGTTCCGACCGTGGCCAAAAAATGGCCTAATATTACTGACCTACCAGGCCGTATTCGATTATGATGGCCCGGACCATTTGGATCACCCGAGTAGTCAGGATTTCAAATAGAACACCTTGAGGAGAACCTAAAAATATACGGGCCGTGTGCAAAATGATCCGACTCCAATGTCCCAGGATTGGCTGGGGGCGTTAGGAGCATTTGTGCTGGTACCTGTAGTGAGAGCTTGTACTACAATGCAACACTTTTCTCCTCCTTTTTTTTTAATGTAAAAGACCATCCAGATTAAAATGGACATATAAGTAAACTATGCAATCATAAAATACTTTAAATCCTATCTTGCTGTAGTTATGTTGGTTATTAAACAAATTTATAAAATTTGATTAAGCCAACATTTTTTTTCCGCCCTGAGCGTATTCGTTTTTGCAACCCAAGGTTGTATGATCTGCGCATGCGCAAAAAAGTGGTTGGGATGATCCGAGGTGACTAATCGATTATGGCACGAGTGGGCAAATGCCCCAAACCTGGCACTGAAGTGAAGATGGTGTTCTCTGTGGCGGAGTGGTTAGAGTGTCTGACTTTTTTCTAGGTCGGACTCCTAATTTAAAGGTCATTGGTTTGATTCCCCGTGCCCCCATCTCTGCCAATTTGGATTTCCACCGCTGGGTATAACTTACAGCGTCAGCAAAGGCTGGTTGCTCTCACACCACATCGATGTAGTGTGGGAGGTTAAAAATCCCTTGGGTCGGTAAAAGTGTAGGCTCGGGCTTTCTATCAACAAACTGTCTAATGGTGAAAACAAGTCTATTTAGACTTATCCACGATAGGCAGTTTAAATCTTCAAGAAAAAAAAAGATTTGATAATATCATGCAGATTAAGAAACTTTAAGAGTTGAATCGAGAGAATCCAGTGATCGCCATCTTGTTTTTTTTCTCTTAGTTTGCTCCCAGTTCAGTGGGCCTAACTCTATACCAATGCAGATCAACACTGCATGCCGGGACCAGGCCCTCCACATCTTCTTTACAATTGATTCCACTCAACGCAGGTTTTGCAGGGATTTTAGACACGTGCATGTAATGCCCTATGCCTGTTTGCTGTAATGGACAGTGCTTGTTTGCTGTAATGGACAGTGCATGTTTGCTGTAATGACCCCGTCCTGATATGACCTTAGATGTTGCTAGGACGTAAAACAACAACAAACAAACTGTAATAACCTGTGCCTGTTTGCTGTAATGACATGTGCCTGTTTGCTGTAATGAACAGTGCATGTTTGCTGTAATGTCATGTGCCTGTTTGCTGTAATGGACAGTGCCTGTTTTCTGTACTGACCTGTGCCTGTTTGCTGTAATGACATGTGCATGTTTGCTGTAATGACATGTGCATGTTTGCTGTAATGGGAAGTGCCTGTTTGCTTTAATGGCATGTGCCTGTTTGATGTAATGCCTTGCACCTGTTTGCTGTAATGCCTTGCGCCTATTTGCTGTAATGCCCTTCCCTTGTTTACTGTAATGGTGCATGCCTGGTTTGCTGTAATGATCTTACCTTGTTTGCTGCTGTAATGGTATTGCCTGTTTGCTGTAATGGTGTGTGCCTGGTTTGCTGTAATGGTGTGTGCCTGGTCCTGGTTTGCTGTAATGGGGTGTGTCTGTTTGCTGTAATGACCCGCACCTGTTTACTGTAATGACCTCCCCCTGTTTGCTGCTGTAATGGTGAGTGACTGATTTGCTGTAATGGTATGTGCCTGGTTGCTGTAATGGTATGTGCCTGTTTGCTGTCATGGTGTGTGTCTGTTTGCTGTAATGGTGTGTGCCTGTTTGCTGTAATGCCCTTCTCCTGTTTGCTGCTGAAGTGGTGCGTACCTGTTTGCTGTAAGGATGTGTGCCTGTTTGCTGTAATATCATGTGCCTGTTTGCTGTAACAGTGTAGGGGTGTGTGCCTATTTGCTGTACTATCATACACCTGTTTGTTGTATTGCCCCCTGTTTGCTGCAATATCATGTGCCTGTTTGCTGTAACAGTGTACGGGTGTGTGCCTGTTTGCTGTAATATCATACATCTGTTTGCTGTAATGCCCCCCGCCTGTTTGCTGTAATATCATATACCTGTTTGCTGTAATGCCCCCTGTTTGCGACCAGAACGAGGCTACGTGGCAGTGTTACGAGTGCAGCACGTGCACGTGCAGGCATGGGGACGTGCAGAGGAACAAGACGTGTCAGCTGACCGGATGTCCACAGGTAGGCTCACAGAAAAACAAACCTCTTCAACTTCCACAACCCATTAGTTTTCAGTTCTTACCATATGGGTTTGTGGCTTCGAACCCTGGTCGAGTCAAACCAATGACTTCAAAATTTATACTTGTCGCTTCCTAGCCTGGCGCTCGGCATGATTAGGATAGGGCGTGGACTGGTTAGCTCAGTGTCAGGATAATGTGACTGAATGGGATATCAGGTCATGGTGATGGTGGTCTGGTCTCCCAGTGGGGCAGCACTAAAAAGTCGCCATGAGTGTGCACTGTCACAAGTCGGTACCTGTCCTGATATGACCTTAGATGTTGCTAGGACGTAAAACAAGAACAATCAAACAATATATGTTTTTAGAGTAATATAAGTGGTTAATCCCGATAACCTGACATACTTTGGTTTGGTGTAACGTTTGGAACAATTATATATAATTCATAATCCGGCCGTAAGTGACCACAGTGATGCGAGACTGACCAATCACCGGTGGCGCCATGGCTAGGCAAGGCACTCCATCCGTACCTTCTCTGGTCCGCGCCCGCAAATATATGAAGCCGGAAAACAAATGTGGCCACTCTTGGTTCCATGCCCGCTAGTACTCCCAACTGTGACGAGTAGTGCCCTAGTTTATATTTCCATAACGGGTTATACAGCACATATATTTATATATATATATATATGAGACTGTCTCAAAAGGTGCTAAGCAATATGGGACACAACTTTGTCCATAGTAACGATCAACACTATCTTCTTATGCATTTGCTCAGGATAAACTGATTTGCTTTTTACATGCTGTTTCATAATCCCGATAGAATACATATTGATTTGAAGCAAATGTCTTTGTGTTTTCAGTGTAACCGTTTCTGTGCTGTTTTGTGTCAATCGTTACTATGGACAAAAAACCGAAGAGCTAGCACCTTTTGAGACAGGCTCATATGTATATATATGAGGAGTTCAGGTGCAAAACTCTGTAAACACCAATCCAAAAATTGCGATAAACATTGGAGTCAAACCTTCAGAAGGTTAATTTTTTACATTAAAATTTGATTTTCCATTGCTCCATTACCATTTCATCACAAGAAATGTGGAATTGGTGAGAATTAAGATTACCCTCAGGTAAATTTTTAGTTTTTATTATTCAATATTTGGATTGGCGTTTACAGGATTTTGCACCTGAACTCTGTACAGTAAAACCTCTCTAACTGGCCACCTCCACAGATCGACCACTCCCCTATATCGACCACTTTATTTGGGTCCCAAAGGATCGCCCATACAATACCATTGTAACGATAAAAAAAAACCTCCCTAAACCGACAACCTCCCTAAATGGACCGTTTAAAGTCGGTCCCATGGTCGGTCGATTTAGAGAGGTTTTACTGTGAATATATATATATATATATGTGTATATATATATATATATATATATATATATATATATATATATATATATATATATCCGTCCTTCTGTACCAATTAATGACAGATAATTGCCACACCAGGTGGCGCCACCGTGGTAGAATTGGGAACTACCTTCCCATTGTATATAGCATGCAGCTGAAGTGTGTATGTTATATTAATTTCTATTACATTGTTTTATGGGAGGAACTGATATGTGGGATCTCCATGTTTATTAATTCCATAATGCATTATAGCGCACATATCTATATGGTGGTTCTGACTGTCAACCTTGTATCGCTGCAGGGCTACGTGCTGAACTACCATGCCGGTGACAGTAACAAGTGCTGCAGCTGTCAACTAAGCAGTGAGTACACAAACATGCCTTGTGCAGGCTGCGTTGCTAGCCGGTTACAATCTGAATATGGATGGGACCGCACGCGGGGAGAGCGGGACGTAGCTCAGGAAGTAGAGTGTCTACTTGTGAAGATGTCAGTCATCCGATCGATCGTGCTCACTGGACACATTTGCAGTTTGGGCTATTTTCCGTTTCAACCAGTGGTCCATGACTGGTTCATCAAAGGCTGCGGTATGTGCTGTCCTGTCTGTGGGAAAGTGTGTATAAAAGACCCCTTGCTGCTTATCAGAAAGAGTAGCCTATGTGGCGGCAGTGGGTTTCCTCCAAAGAGATATGTCAGAATGACAATATGTTTGATGGCCAAAAGCCGATGATAAAAATTATTGCGCTCTAGAGGCGTCGATAAATAAAACAAGTTTTACTTTGGGACCGGATGCGGTGGCCGATTCAGTGACAGCACAGGCTTCCTGTGTTGAAGGTCAGAAGTTTATATCCCAGCGCTGAGTCAAACCAATGACTTACCAAATTGATACTTGTCGCGACCTAGCCTAGCACTTGGATTTAAGAGGATAGGACAAGGACTGACTAGCACAGTATCAGGATAATGCGACCAAGTGGGAAACTGGGGTCATGTTGCCAGCGGCCTGGTTTCCCAGTGGGGCAACACCATGAAGTTGCCATGAGTGCACACTGTCACAAGTTGGTGCCCGTCCTGATATGATTGGTTGGTTGTTGGAGTTTTATATCCTGGCAACATCTATGGTCATATCTGGACGGGTATCGACTTGTGACAGTGCGCACTCATTGCAACTTTATAGTGCTTCCCCACTGGGAGATCAGGCCACCAGCACCACGATCTGCTATGCCACTCAGTCACATTATCCTGAGACCAGTCCTTAGCTGATGCTGTTATGTTAATGTATGTGTATTTTTTTGTTTAGGTACTCCTTCCCCGATTACGACAATGACTTATTCCACAACAACAACAAGGACTACAACACTCACAACGCACCCAGTGACCTCTGCGACATGCATAGTGGGTGAGACACGTATCGTGGACCAGTGTCACAACTCCACCTGTGTGACAGGCGGCATGACAGTTGTACTGGCCTGCAACAAGCATTGCGGTGACAGCGTAAGTACAAGTGTCACATTGTTTGTGTGTGTGGGGGTGGGAGGAAATGGTTGGTAAACAATTGTATTCCAAATTGTATGGTCAGGCGGACAACAACAGCCTGGTGAAGTTGTACACATCCCTTGTGAGACCGAGGCTGGAGTATGGGTACCGTTCCTGGTCAACACTATAAGAAGGACTGCAGCATACTATATTAGAAAAGGTCCAGAGAAGGGCCACCGAATTGATTCCCAGGCTAATGGATCTACCTTATGAAGACAGACTTAAGGCATTGAATCTACCAAGTCTGTTCTATAGACGCGCTCGAGGTGACATCATAGAGATATATAAGTATATATCTGGATTATATAGCATAAAGGCTCCATATATTAAATTGCAAATATCACCAAAGGAGACCAGAGGACACAAACTTAGACTTTAAAATCCCAAGACCAAGCGGCGAGTGAGAACAAACTTTCTCCTTGATAGAGTGGCAAACACATGGAATAGGCTTCCACCCGAAATAGTCGGTGCTCCATTATTGAATGCATTGAAAAACAGACTTGATCAATTTTGGACTCGGCATTGGTGTAGTCAGTCCTCGCTGCATGGCCATTATAATTATGACAGGTCATATATAGACAGGCCAAATCTGTTAACAGGCTATTATGTCTAAACATATAAACAGACAGCAATAAGTAATACACACATTTATGAGAGAAGTGTACTGGTCATGGTGGCACATGCCTGGAATAATCAACCCACACAAGAATGGGCAATCAAAAGCCTGGACCACTATAAAAGGCTCTTAAAGAAAACAGAATACAACCACCTACTGAAGGAACAATATCTCACCTGACCGTGGGTGAGTCACTGCTTGCTGTGTTCTGGCACGAAAAGCAAAAGACAGGCCAGAAAAGATGGTAGATATTACAAATACGGAAACTAGCCCTACTAAGTACTAAGGAATTCGAAAGGGCTATCACCATAGGGTGCAGTCCGTCTGGGTATGTGTACTGGCACAAATCAAAGCATATCCGGGCAGGCCACGGTCATGCATCCGATTCACCCTGTAATACAAAATGGCTAACCATACAACACAACCATCCCACCTAGTCGCAGTCCTGAAGGGTCCAGGGGTGTTCTGGCACACTGGTCCTATCTAAGGACAGGGCGTGGGTGAAAGAATGCTGTAACAAACCACAATGGGATGGGATCCTCTCCCACAGGCCTGTATGTCATCTGCATAGATGTAGGCTAAGTTATCATATACAGGTCAGGAAAAAACTTTGAAAATTAAAAAAAAACTAATATAGAAACTACTAACACCCAAAACCGCAAAAGGTTGGCCCGAGAAAGATCAGGTAAACACTCCTGAGTGCGGGACCAGACCAATCCAGTATCACAGCTGTCCAGCGTTGAAAACAAGCATCCTCATGGGAGCTTACACGTTATGGGCAGAATAAAAAACTTGTCACAAAAAAAAAAAAAGTAAAAGTAAGTATAAGTATAATTCCAAGCTGCAACTACCAAACTCACATAGCTAACCAGGATGGGGTAGCAACTAGAATATTCCAATCAAACTGATAGTGATATACTCTGATATCGTCTAAAGTGAAAATGTGAGAAATTGCATATCGACATCACACATCCACCCAAACCTTTTTTTCAACTTTTCTTTCTTGTAAGACATAATCTCTGTTGCTTAACTGCAATCAATAAAATCTTCTTTGAATTTATTGTGTGTATTAAAATGATCTTGTGGATGTGTGTTAAAATGATGTTATAGATGGAAGTTACATGGTTAATTTTAACATGTTTCTCAATTTGCATAACATCCAAATCAAAGAGTGGAACAACAAATTTCAACTCTGACATATTCAGAATATGTAAATCTCCATATGAACATGGATTCTGGTATTATATATTTTGAATGTTTTCTGCTATTATTTGGATTGTTTTCACTTTTGATTTCCATGTCACAAAAGTGGTAAAGCCTACACAGTTTCTGGGAACAATTTTTGTGTAAAGAATCCTGGTTTGAACAAATGGCTCGAAGACCAGTGCTTTAACAATGGTGTAAAACTGTCTGCCAACCTGCGCTTTATGTTGAGCTGCTTGGATTTCTTTTAACCGCAGGAGGTTCTCATCCAGTATGACGCCAACACCTGCTGTGAATGTACTCCACCAAGTAAGTGATGATCGTCTAATACCAGGGATGAAAGATCTCCACGATTTTGCAGATTTCCCCCATTTTGACTGTTCTGCAATCCTGCAGCACTGTCAGTGTATGCTATTACGTTGTTCAAATGCTGCAGCACTATCATTATATGCTAATATGTTGTTCAAATGTTGCAGCACTATCAGAATATGCTAATACATTGTTCAAATGCTTTAACACTATCAGCATATGCTAATACGTTGTTCAAATGCTGCAGCACTATCAGAATATGCTAATATGTTGTTCAAATGCTGCAGCACTATCATCATGTGTTAATACTTTGTTCAAATGCTGCAGCACCATCATCATGTGCTAATACGTTGTTCAAATGTTGCAGCACTATCAGCATATGCTAATTTATTGTTCAAGTGCTGCAGCACTATCAGTACATGCTAATGTGTTGCTAAAATGTTGCAACACTATCAGCATATTATGGTCATATGTTGTTTAAGCACTGCAGCACTATCACCATATGCTAATTCATTGTTCAACTGCCGCAGCACTATCAGGATATGCTAATATGTTGTTCAAATGTTGCAACACTATCAGCATATGTTAATACATTGTTCAAGCACTGCAGCACTATTAGTGTATGCTAATACATTGTTCAAACATCGCAGCACTAATAGTGTATGCTAATACATTGTTCAAATGCCGCAGCACTATCAGTTTATACCAATATGTGTGAAACCTGAATTCTGGGAATTTTCTGTGATTCCCTCACAGCGTTAAGTCTATCAATCAATCAATCAACCAATCAATAGGATAAGCTATAATAGGCCTTGGACCTGTTAGCCGCTCTTAATTAATAGAAATGGAGACAGTTCTTCAGATGTGGTGGATTGTAGCAACTGTCACTGGCTCCAAGATATACATAATGCTTGATGTAATGGTGTATGATGTAGGAAAGAATATCCACATTTTCACAGAAATCTGGATACAGACTTGTCCTTTGAAGACAGGTGCTAGTCTACATAAAGTTGCATGGTCCGATAGTTTTGAGTTTCTGCCATTTTCTGAGATAAATACATTAGATTGGTTGTTGTAATCTATATCACTTTAATTTGAAGTAACTGATTTTTAAAGGCTAACTTTTGAGATATTTGAAGTGAGACATGTCAAATTAGTTTTGATAAGCATACCAAAATTCTGACACCATATGCTTCAGCAGTAACAGGTATATTAAATTCATTCAGCGTTCCCTTCTGTGTGGCAACAAATGCTTAATAAGTGCACCAACATCTAAGTGAGATATGTAGGCTTAGAATCAAAGCATGTGATATGCCATGGCCCACCACCTGGACAGCCCATGACGGGAAACCCGGAAATATAAAAGCCAGATAACACGTACACCAACAATATAATCAAATCAAATCCAAACAAACATAACCCAACCACCTATTACGTACAAGCCTATAACATGTAAATAGAGTAGGCTAGTATAGAATTAAGTAGGGAAAAAAATGGAAAACTCTTCCCAAGAAAACCTCCAAAAACACTAACATAGATCACTAACCCAAGAGATAACTTTAAGAAACACAAAACTATAACTGCCCAGCATTGAAAACAAGCTCGATCACCCAAACTTACATGATATGGACAGCATAAACATCCCATCAAAAAAAGAAAATTGAATCTAGATAATTATTTTGGTTTTGAAAATTTAAGAGGCAACCTTACAATTGCATAGTCCGCTGGGTTTTGAGTTTCTGTCATTTTCTGAGATAAACATATTAGGGTGATCGTTATAATCTACCCTACTTTCACTTGAAGTAACTTTTATTTTAAATAGCTAACTTTTGAGATATTTGAAGTGCAAACAAGCAAAATTAGTTTTGGCAAGCTTGTCAAAACTCTGACAGTCTAGGTTTCTGCAGAAATAGGTTATATTAAATTGCCTCAGTATTCCCTTCTGTGTGTTGACAAATGTTTAAGAAGTGCACCAGTATTTAAGTTAGATATGTAGAATCAAATTGAGATACTTGTTTAGGTTTTGAAAAGTTGATGCTTCATCGGACTGTGCAGCTTTAAGCAAATGCATCAGTATCTAATTTGGATATGTAGAATCAAATCTAGGTAAGAGATTTGCTTTAAACAAATCTTAAGCTTTTATCGGACTTGGCAACTTTGAAGTCACGTGATCAGAAGACGTTGCATGTTGTCTTGATGGCGTCCTCTTCTGTTTCAGCCACTACTGAGATAGTCACCTCCACCACCACCCCGTACCATCCAACAACCACTAGTAAGTTACTTCATCCACGTTTGTCTCAGACGAGGTTATCTTACGAAGCATTTTTTTTAAACATTAAAAAAAATATATACTTCATTTTCCCCATTTAAAAAAGCCTTAAATTTCACCTAATTTGGGTAATTAGTCTTGAAAAGCCTTGAATTCCATTAAACTGTCCCCACTGATCTAAGTTAGTTTGAAATCGCCATTCGCCATTGTTGTTTTTTCTTTAAATCCTAATTAAAATTTGTCTTGGATTCCTATAAAAAAAACAGCCTTGAAAAGTCTTGAAATAGCCTTGAATTCCATATCTTCCCATGTGTATGGACCCTGATCAATGCATGAAGATTAGAAGACGAGTGCCTAGCGTTGAAAAAAAATTAATGTTCAGAAGAACATATTTATTTACCAAGAGATACTGATGAAATTTTAATTGCTACAAAAAAACCCACAGGTTGCAGACCACCCTTCGTGCAGACGCAGTGCAAGAAGCAATGCTTTGCCTGCCAGGGCCTGCAGCCGAACTGTATAAAAAGGAGGATGTGCGAAGCGGGATGCGACTGTCCTGGCAACCAGGTCTACAATGGGCAGACTTGTGTCAGGCCAGAAGACTGTTTCTGTAGGAAGCACGTCACCAACGAAGTAGTCATGGTGAGTTTACAACCCGAACACTGCTTTTATAGGAAGCACGTCACCAACAAAGTCATCATGGTGAGTTTACAAATTGATCACTGCTTCTGTATGAAGCACGTCACCAACGAAGTTGTCATGGTGAGTTTACAACCCAAACACTGCTTTTGTAGGAAGCACGTCACCAACGAAGCCGTCATGGTGAGTTTACAAATTGATCACTGCTTCTGTATGAAGCACGTCACCAATGAAGTCATCATGGTGAGTTTACAACCCCAAACACTGCTTTTGTAGGAAGCATGTCACCAACGAAGTCGTCATGGTGAGTTTACAACTTGAACACTGCTTCTGTAGGAAACATGTCACCAACGAAGTCGTCATGGTGAGTTTACAACAAAAACACTGCTTCTGTAGGAAACATGTCACCAACGAAGCCGTCATGGTGAGTTTACAACTTGAACACTGCTTCTGTATGAAACATGTCACCAACGAAGTCGTCATGGTGAGTTTACAACTTGAACACTGCTTCTGTATGAAGCACGTCACCAACTAAGTCGTCATGGTGAGTTTTCTACACAAACTTACAGAAGCACATCCCCAACGAAGTCGTCATGGTGAGTTCACAACCCGAACACTGCTTCTGTAGGAATCACATCACCAACGAAGTTGTCATGGTGAGTTTGAAACCCAAACACTGCTTCTCTAGGAAGCACATCACCAACGATGTTGTCATGGTGAGTTTGAAACCCGATCACTGCATCTGTAGGAAGTACACTCGCAAAGGTAGTCATCATGGTGAGTTTTCTACCCGAACACTGCTTCTGTAGGAAGCATGTCGCAATGGTAGTCATCATGTATGTTTACAACACAAACTGAGCACTTCTCCTGATATCATTGTAGTAGTCTGTGTTCGGTTCCACTGCCTCCCAATGGTGGTTTCGATTGTGCTGACCCACATATGAGCCTGTCTCAAAAGGTGATAACTCTTCTTTTTTTTGTCCATTGTAACGATTGACACAAAACAGCACAGAAACGGATACACTGATAACACAAGGACATTTGCTTCAAATCAATATGTATTCTATTGGGATTAATGAAACACCATGTAAAAAACAAATCAGTTTATCCTGAGCAAATGCATAAGCAGATAGTATGTTGATCATTACAATGGACAAAGTTTTGTCCCATATTGCTTAGGACCTTTTGAGACAGTCTCATATAATGATAAGACGTATTGATATAGTACGGTAATGGTGTTATAGTACGGTAATGGTGGATTATTGTACCCATGTCTACCGGCCACCACCCCCCCCCCCTCCCACTGGAGGTTATGTGTGGGTCGGCTGGGCAGTGATGGGTAATTTCTTGATTCTGACCTTGGTGGAATAAACCAGGGTACAACCCAGGGTTTGAAGCAACTTCGATGTTTCTTGATTATATCCCAGGCAGAGTAGTAGAACGTTGTCCATTAATGATTCACCTTCAAGTTTGATTATCTCAACGTATGCGGTAATTTCTGACTTCACATTCTATATCGAGTATTAACAATATTTGTTATCCATGATTGATTTGGTGTGTTATAAAGCTTGTATCAGGATGTGTATAACTTACATCGTCATCAAAGGCCAGTTGCTATCATACCATGTCTGTGTGGTGTTGGAGGTTAAAAATCCCTAGGGTCAGTAAAAGTGTAGGCTCAGGCTTTCTATTCGCCAACTGTCTAATGGTGAAAACAAGTCTATTCAGACTTATTCGTGATAGGCAGTATAAATCTTCAAGGAATACAAATAAGTAAAAATAGAATATCTGCAGCATCTCATATAGCCAAGCGTTCACCCATCAAAGTACCGATGATGCCTATAATTGCTTCAATTTGGTGACCGGATGAGACCTGGTGTTTCGACTGTAATATGGGCCATACTGGCTGCGTTTGATTCTACCAGTTGCATTTGGTTCTATGCTGAAATGCTGGTTAAAGATTTATTCTGTTTTTGGTACGGTTTTCGTGAGAGGCTGATTAAGTAAGGGAAATTTCAATCACGGACAATTGGTCTTCCTCATTCCACTGCTCCTTGCCCTATCCTAGTAATGATAGGTAGCGACAAGTATAAATTTTCAAGTCATTGGTTTGACTTAACCAGGGTTCAAACATGTGTGTTGGAATCCCACGATTTACCAGAATGGGAGACGGACGCTCAACTCATTTGGCAATCCCATCTGCTTAATTCAGATTTAGATTTGAATGTCTGTTTGTTTACAAAAGATGGGACCGGACGCGATTGCCGAATCGGTAGAGTGCCGGCTCCCGTGCGGGAGATCGGGAGTTCGTTTCCCGTTTGAGTCAAACCAATGACTTACAAAATTGATAATTGTCACTTCTTAGCTTGGCGCTCGGCATTAATTGGATAGGGCAAGGACTGGTTAGCTTGGTGTCAGGATAATGAGACTGAGTGGGATATCGGGTCAGGGTGCTGGTGACCTGGTTTCCCAGTGTGGCAGCACTAAAAAGATACCATGAGTGTGCACTGTCACAAGTCGGTACCTATCCTGATGTTGCCAGGATGTAAAGTTCCAACAACCAACCAATTAAAGATGGACACTTGGATTTTTGTTCCAGCCGAATGAGTCGTGGCAGGAAGACTGTCACGTGTACAGATGTCTGAACAACAGCGTGGTCTACGTGAGGACCGGTCCAGGATGCACCACGACCCAGCCACGCATCAGTAAGCACGGCCATCTTGTAAAGTCTGTTATAGGACAAAAGTTAATTGTAAAGTCTGTTATAGTACAACAGTTAATTGTAAAGTCCGTTATAGTACAATAGTAAATTGTAAAGTATGTTATAGTGCAACGGTAAATTGTAAAGTCTGTTATAGTACAACGGTTAATTGTCAGGTCTGTTATAGTATAATGGTTCATTGTAAAGTCTCTTATAGTACAACTGTTAATTGTAAAGTCTGTTATAGTACAACAGTTAATTTTAAAGTCTGTTATAGTACAACGGTTAATTGTGAGGTCTGTTATAGTACAACGGTTAATTGTAAAGTATGTTATAGTACAATGGTTAATTGTAAAGTCTGTTATAGTACAACGGTTAATTGTAAAGTCTGTTATAGTACAACGGTTAATTGTAAAGTATGTTATTGTACAATGGTTAATTGTAAAGTCTGTTATAGTACAACGGTTAATTGTATACTCTGTTATAGTACAACGGTCAATTGTGAGGTCTGTTTTAGTACAACAGTTAATTGTAAAGACTGCTATAGTACAATAGTAAATTGTAAAGTCTGTTATAGTGCAACGGTTAATTGTAAAGTATGTTATAGTACACTGGTTAATTGTAAAGTCTGTTATAGTTCAACCGTTAATTGTAAAGTCTGTTATTATACAACATACCCAAGCTACAGGTGGGTTGGAGCTACAGGAGAGAGGAGGAGAGAAACTTAGTCCAGGCCTTTAGCGATCAAATAGGGTGGTATCGTGCAGATGTGTTTACAAGCATCAAAGTTGGCACAAATGTAGACTAGAACATACTCTTTATATTTTGAGGGCACCAAAGCCAACGCTCATTGCGGCCACCATTTTGGCAAAATCCCAGTTGGCCATCAGTCGCTATTTGATTTTGTCATAACTTCATAACCGAAAGTCATAGGATCATGGATGAAAGATCTTATTATGTTCCTGGAAATAGCAGGAAGGAACAATGAAGGCAGTTTTGGGGGATTTATATAGATGTATATATCATCATCATCATGCCGTCGGTCGTGATGCGACAAAGACTGCTTTCATTACTTGACTGCTGCTCTCCATTTAGCTCTCTGATGTGAGAGTTGCGTCCATGAGTCAGTCTTAATGTCTCTCAGCTTCAGGTTTCTCTTGATGGTATACATTTCATGAAAGCTGCCTGCAAAAGTGTTGAAGTGCTGCTGGCTTTTGCAAGTTACCAGCAGCACTCTCTCGCGGAGCAAATAGAGGTTTCACACCGGCAAGAACATGTCAAGACAGGCGCAAATTTTGTATTTGTCCCTGCAGTGGCTGGTCTGGAGATGTTGGGAGTTCCATACATCAACCGCCCTTAATGCTGCCACAGTGACATGGTTTTCTGTTTAGGGTTTGCTCCCTTAGCCTTCGGTTCTGTCAAGAACCTGTACCACAAGGCAGTGGTTTACAACTCTGCAGGGCAGGGGCGTCAAACTCCCTGAGGTATTGCTATACCTGCAATACCTGCATACCACATGTCACATATATATAAATAGCCCAAACCTAATTCTATTATATATCAGTATATAAGCTGTACAGTAACATAAGCACACATCCTAAAACTAATTCTGCCGACTCAACAAAAACATTACTTTATTTCAGCAACTACAACTCCTTCTCCGACACCTACCACAGTTACCGTCTCAACATCAACAACTACTTGTAAGTATTATGTTTTGGTTATTTGTTGTAGTTTTACGTCCTAGCAACATCTAAGGTCATATTAGGATGGTCAGTATTATATAGACTATTCAGCAGCTACCCTGATTCCATCAGTTCTTGTAACTTCATCAACCCCCCAAAAAGGGCAAGGGTGGGAACATACTTATACTGCTACCAGGTGGCGCTAGTTATGGTGTAAGGCACCAGGTGGCGTTAGTTATGGTGTAAAACACCAGGTGGTACCCTGTTTCTAGTTATGGTGTAAAACACCAGGTGGCGCTCTGATTCTAGTTATGGTGTAAAACACCAGGTGGCGCCCTGTTTCTAGTTATGGTGGGAGATAGCAGGTTACCCATCTGGAATTGTAAGTCTTTTCAATGATCTATGTCCTTTAAACGATTTATGCCCATAAGTTGCTTAATGCTTACAATTACATACATGTATACGGGCAATGCATAAGCAGATAGTATGTTGCTTGTTACAATGGACAAAGTTTAGTCCCAAATTACTTAGCATATATATACATAATAGTTACCTACATAAATGAACAAGGAAGACATGATAATGGGTAGAGAACAAATTCTCAGCGGCAAGTGAGTAGGACAGTGAGCAGGCGAGTAGTGGCACAAGCATCGGAGCTGAGGCATGAGCAGTAGATGAGTAGGTTCAAGCAGCCGATCACTGGTGTGTGGGTGGTAGGATAGTATAGTATTCCGTGTTATTATACTCGTATAATTCTTATGCAGCATATATATATATGTATATATATACGCAGGGTAGGTTCAACAGCCATACCACACGTAGCTTGCTTGTACAGGATCCAGGTCACAGTGCCCGTGTCATTGGGGGGGGTGATGAAAATGGGAAATATTGCACCTACAGCAGCAGGATTCAAACCCACACTTCTTGCCATTCCGGGGCTACCTTTCCAAACATTACGCTACACAGGCTCCCTGATGCAATCACCCGATCCATGCCTACTTGTCTACGTGGCTCCTTGCCTGAGATGTGATGGATTTATTTACATGGCTCATAACGGATAAGTGTGTTGACACTTGTTTTCACCGCAGTGCAGACTATTATGCGAAGTTAACCTTTTCAGCGTGTCCACGTCTCAATGTGCTGTGTGACGTGCCATGTGACCTCCCAGACGATATTTCGTGCGAGATGGTTCTGAACATAGCTGAGACGAAGAGGGAATTTGCAGAGATGTACAAGTAAGTGCTTTTTTAAATATTTGTTTTTAATGGGTTTTTTTTTATTACAGTCGTTGATAAGGCAAAGGAAATTTCAATCGTGGATAATTGGTCTTCCTCATTCCACGCTGGGCGCGGTGGCCGAATTCGTACAGGCATCCCAGGCAGAGGGTGGAGAATTCGAAACCAGGGCTAAGTCAAACCAATGACTTACAAAGTTGATACTTGCGCTAACCTGTAGAGCTATAACTGGTGCCGTGACCAGGATCTGTAGATTTAACTATGGCGGCCTTTGCTAACCTATGCAACTATGTCCAGGACTATGACTCCCTCAACTGAATAGTTGAGATGGTGCTGTGACCAGGTTATATATATGTAATGGCCCACGGTCTTCCTCCCACACTGCCACTCACACACGGAAGAACGCCAAGATTTAGTATAAGTATGCATCAACTTGGTTTATTACGAAACCTCTCTGCTCTCCGCGGTGTCCACAGTCAACTGACCCGCCCCCCTCACTCGCCAGGTCCCACGTCGCCTCTATAGGTGGGTGGGGGGGAGGGGGATGATCTAGCCACACGCAGTAGAGGGCAGCCCCATCGGGGGTCTGCCTGGTGGCTAGTCTGCTGCCACCTGTAGATATAATTAATAGAACCTTTGCTAACCTATACAACTATGTCCACGACCATGACTCCCTCAACTGAATGGTTGAGCTGGAGCCGTGACCAGGATCTGTAGATATGATTAATAAAACCTTTGCTAACCTATACAACTAAGTCCAGGACTGTGACTGCCTCACCTGAATGGTTGAGCTGGAGCCGTGACCAGGATGTGCAGATATAATTAATGCGGTGTTCGCTAACGTGTGCCCTTATGTTCAGGATTGTGACCCCGTCAGCTGCTGCCGGGTGCTACTGTCCCGTCTCGGAGGGTTTCAAAGTGCAGACAGCCAGCCATGTGAATGTAGACAGGTTCAACTTCTGCATCAAGCGACAATCCTGCAGAGTGTGCTTTTACAACAGCACAAAGTTCCAGGTCAGCAACCTGCTTCTGTTATTTTATTTGCAACAAATCTTACTCCTTTGTTCATTTGAATGTGTAATGCTAGGTACACACCTACCGTTTACGACTCGCGCACTAAAACTCGCGACCCGACCCGACCCGCTTAAAACTGAAAATGGGCCGATTCATTTTTCGAATCGCGAATCGCAATCGTAAGGAAGCCCTTTTAGCCCTAAAATTGAGTTTTAAGTCGCGAATCGCAATCGGTAGGTGCGCTAGGGGAGTGCACACCTCAAGACTTTTGGGCAATTTTTGATCGAATACGGTAGGTGGGTGCGGAAAAACGGTAGGTGTGTACATAGCATAAGCAAAAGGGATGAAAGATCTTCACGATTTCAACGATTTCCGAGATTTTATCAAATATTTACCGATTAATGTTAAGCAAAATGCTAAGGAATCGGGATGTATATGACAACATTGGTTGGTTCGAATCCCGTTCTTATATGACTTGATATGTTACTAGAACATAAAAACCCAAACAAGAACGAGTTAAGTATGGGCGATAATATAGGCACGACAAGGATAATTGAAACCTGACTTCCAGCATTTTCCCGCGATTCCCTGACAGTGGTAATCATATGGGGGGTCGGGGGAGAGTCCGCGTTTTCGCGGAAATTCGACATCGGTGTAATAATTTTGGCTTTCTTTCCACGTCTTTTGCTGGAGACCACTTTGATCCCTGATGCAAAATAACTGTATAAATGCTTCTTTTGTATCTTTGTGTTTATAAAAATAAAAGACCCACATAATTAAGTGATTGAAAAACCTGTTCACAGTGCCTGTTTTATTCGCCTATATATATATATATATGTATAGGCTGTATAATATATTATGTGAATATAAATAATGAACTAGCTAACTTTGGAAATATTTGAAGTGAAAACATGCCAAATTAATGTTGGTGTCAATAACTTCCTTTATATTCACATAATACAATACGTAGCATATAAAGTTGTGTGCATTGATGTGTGACAGGTGGGTGAGTCCTTCCCCGAATATGACATTGAAGGCAGGTGGATATCATGTGAATAGTTTATTTATATTGACGTAATACAATACATAGCATATAAAGTTGTGTGCGGTGAGGTGTGACAGGTGGGTGAGTCCTTCCTCAAATATGACATTGAAGGCAGGTGGATATCATGTGGATAGTTTATTTATATTGACATAATACAATACATAGCATATAAAGTTGTGTGCGGTGAGGTGTGACAGGTGTGTGAGTCCTTTCCCGAATATGCCATTGAAGGCAGGTGGATATCATGTGGATACTTTATTTATATTGACATAATACAAAACATAGCATATAAGGTTGTGTGCATTATATGTGTGACAGGTGGGTGAGTCCTTCCCCGAACACGACACTGAAGGCAGGCGGATACCGTGTCGAGTCTGTACCTGCACCGAAAACTCTACTGTCGTCTGCAGCCCTGACAACAAACCTGAGTGGTGAGTGTTCCATGGCTCGTTTCATTTCTACGCAGTGTCAAGTAAACACTAGAGAAGGAGCAGCATTAAGGAGGCGGTGAATGCAAGACTCGAAGGACTCACATGATTGTCACCCCAACTCACTTCCTTATAAGCGAAACCACAATTGCGCACTGGTCTGACCCTTCATGTTTGTATGTACTGACGCGACAAACCTGGCCATTCTCTATTCCCGTTAGAAGCTGGTACATGAAGTAGTTAAAGATCTAATTTATTCATTGTTATTCCACAGGAAGTAAATGCAAGGGTGAAAGATCTCTACGATTTCGAGGAATTTCCGTGATTTTTTACATTCGCTGATTTAAGTTCTGCTGGAAATTGCTAGGTGGCACCAAGGTCTTGACTTGATTTCAGCATTTTTGGCCGGAGACTGTTCCCTTTTCGATATCAGTACAACACAATATCATACAATGTATGCTTCCCATGGTGGATCACATACAACACAATATCATACAATGTATGCTTCCCATGGTGGATCACCCTTTTCAATATCACTACAGCACAATATCATACAATGTATGCTTCCCACCGTGAGTCATGTGGTACTGTCCCATGTTCAATATCAGTACAACACAATATCATACACTGTATGCTTCCCATGGTGGGTCACATTGTACTCTCCCCTTTTCAATATCAATACAACACAATATCATACAATGTATGCTCCCCATGATGGGCCACATTGTAATGTCCCCTTTTCAATATCACTACAACACAATATCATACAATGTATGCTTCCCATGGTGGGCCACATTGTACTGTCCCCTTTTCAATATCACTACAACACAATATCATACAATGTATGCTCCCCATGATGGGCCACATTGTAATGTCCCCTTTTCAATATCACTACAACACAATATCATACAATGTATGCTCCCCATGATGGGCCACATTGTAATGTCCCCTTTTCAATATCACTACAACACAATATCATACAATGTATGCTCCCCATGATGGGCCACATTGTAATGTCCCCTTTTCAATATCAATACAACACAATATCATACAATGTATGCTCCCCATAGTGGGCCACATTGTACTGTCCCCTTTTCAATATCAATACAACACAATATCATACAATGTATGCTCCCCATGATGGGCCACATTGTAATGTCCCCTTTTCAATATCACTACAACACAATATCATACAATGTATGCTCCCCATGGTGGGCCACATTGTACTATCCCCTTTTCAATATCACTACAACACAATATCATACAATGTATGCTCCCCATAGTGGGCCACATTGTACTGTCCCCTTTTCAATATCACTACAACACAATATCATACGATGTATGCTCCCCATGATGGGTCACATGGTACTGTCCCCTTTTCAATATCACTACACCACAATATCATACAATGTATGCTTCCCCTGGTGGGCCACATTGTACTGTCCCCTTTTCAATATCAATACAACACAATATCATACAATGTATGCTTCCCATGATGGGTCACATGGTACTGTCCCCTTTTCAATATCACTACACCACAATATCATACAATGTATGCTTCCCATGGTGGGCCACATTGTACTGTCCCCTTTTCAATATCAATACAACACAATATCATACAATGTATGCTTCCCACCGTGAGTCATGTGGTACTGTCCCCTTTTCGATATCACTACAACACAACATCATACAATGTATGTGTCTCGCTGTGAGTCACGTGGTACTCTCCCCTTTTCAATATCACTACAACACAACATCATACAGTATATGTTTCCCACCACGAGTCACATGGTAATGTCTCCCTTTCAGTCTCACCACCACCACCACCACCACCACCATCTCCACCACCACCTCCCCATGTGCCGGATGTCTTGTTGATGGTGAATGCAGAGAGGTAAGATCCGAACCGTTACAACGCTCTCCACACAAAACACCCACCAGATGTCGCCATCATCGGTATACAACTTTGTAGCACACAGGAGAGACAGGATGCGTGAAGAGGGTCCCAGTGTTGATGGGGTTGATGGAACGAGGTTCTCCCTCTAAATTTGTGTTCGATAAAATACTGACGCAGGGGCGGATCCAGGTGTTGGACTAACGGGTTTACACAGTGAGCGAGGCGCAAAGCGCCGAGTAGGGTCTGGGTGTGGGAGGGGGTTGTCCCCTCCCTCGGGAATACGTTTTTCGAAAACAGCTGTCCAAAATGAAGGGATTTCATGGCACCTGAGAGCAATGTTTTCGGTATAACTGGCGTGTGAATGGTGTCAAGATTTAGCTCTACTTATACCTACCTATTAATGAAAGACAATTTGACGACCCTGCACTGTCACTAGAAAATGTGATTTTTAATTAGCTTCCCGGGGGGGGGGGGGGGTCAGGGGGGGCACGTGCCCCCTGTGTACCTCCCCGAAATCTGCCACTGTCAGGGATACATAGATTTCATTGTCCTGATATGACCTTAGATGTTGCTAGGACGTAAAACAACAACAAACTAACATCATTGTCTCTACAAACTATTCTGATCCTTTTCAAGTATTGGCTATGAAGTTAATTTCAAGTTAAATAAATACTCAATTCCAATTAAACTATCACAAATGTGCCATGTGTAACTAATAATAAACATAGCACTTGGATGGTTTAATCAATAATTAGCATATTTCCAACATTAAGATTATCGGATTTACATATTATATGGAATTTATATGAAACTAGACTTAGTCGCTGTGTGGTTTTGTCTAGTCATCTTTCCATCCCTTATAGGCGACTTCTATAATAATCTTGAAGATTTATACTGCCTGTCATGGATACGTCTGAATCATCTTTTTTTTCACCATTAGATAGTTGGTGGATAGAACGCCCAAGCCTACATTTTTACCGACCCAAGGGATTTTTAACCTCCCACCCCACATAGACCTGGTATGAGAGCAACTGGCCTCTGATAACGCTGTAAGTTATACCCAGCGGTAGAAATCCAAATTGGCAGATGTGATGGCATGGGGAATCGAACCACTGACCTTCAGATTAGGAGTCTGACCTAGAAAAAAGTCAGACACTCTAACCACTCCACTACAGACAACACCAGTGACAGTGCAAAGACCTTTTTAAAAGTGCAATAATCAGATGGTTTTAAGTTTCTATAACTTTTTTTAGATAAATATAGTATGGCGATTGTTATAATCTATCTACCTCACTTTAAAGCTGCATAGTCCGATGAAGCATCAAATTTTCAAAACCAAAACAAGTATCTCAATTTGATTCTACATATCTAACTTAAATACTGGTGCACTTGCTAAACATTTGTCACCACATAGAAGGGAAAACGGAGGCAATTTAATAGAATTATTACTGCAGAAACCTATGGTGTCAGAATTTTGGCAAGCTTGCCAAAACTAATTTTGCTTGTTTGCACTTCAAATATCTCAAAAGTTAGCTATTTAAAATCAAAGTTACTTCAAGTGAAAGTAGGGTACATTATAACGATCACTATAATATGTTTATCTCAGAAAATGACAGAAACTCAAAACCTATCGGACTATGCAACTTGAACTTTTGTATTTACTAACTTTTATATTAATATCACTAACCTTTGAGATATTTGAAGCGCAAACATGCCAAACTAATTTTGGCAAGCACGTCAAAAACTGTTAAAACCACAGACTTCAGCAGTAACACTAACAGATTGTATTATATTGACTCATTATTCCCTTCTATTCAGCAAAGAATGCTTAATAAATGCACCCTTTTCTAATTTATACATGTAGAATAAAATATAGATAAATGTTTTGGTAAATATGATGCTTTCATCGGACTTTGCAGCTTTAACTATATTTATATACACAGATGAACCTCGATCCAACGGACACCGATGCAACGGATTCCGGATCCAACGGACACAATCCGGTCCAATATCTGGTCCGAATGTTTAAAACTCCCGGATTGTGTCCATTGGATCCGGAATCCGTTGCATCATTGTCCGTTGGACCGCTACTTGAGTAAGCGTTTACGTCCTAGCAACATCTAAGTTCATATTAGGATGGGTCACGACTCTGTTTTCCAAATTATCACTGTGGCACCTATAGATAAAGTAATTTTGTCGCTGCAATGGACAAACGGCTTTAACGGACAACTGCTCCCCCCTCTTAGTCCGTTGGATCGAGGTTCATCTGTAATACGCAAATGCGCATCAACTGGACCTTAGCTTCAGACTAGCTGTGGTGGCCATTACACTTTGACTACGCTTCTGACAGACACAGGGTCCATCCAAGGCCTGAAAAGTCTTCAAAGGCCTTAAACTTCATTTGTGCCATTTCAAGGCCTTGAAAGGCCCCTTAATTTAACCTATTTTGGGTAATTAGTCTTAAAAAGCCTTGAATTCCATTAAGCTCTCCCTATTCATCTAAATTAGTCTGAAATCGCCATTCACCATCATTGTTTTTTTTCCTGAAATCCAAATGAAAATAGTTTTGAATTCCTATCAAAAACAGCTTTGAAAAGCGTTGAAATAGCGTTGAATTCCATATCTTCACATTTGTTCGGACCCTGCAGACGCTGACGGCGTGGGCCGACCCACGTGACGTGTGCAAGTCGTGCCTGTGTGACCGGTGGGGCGTGACGCGGTGTTCTCTGACGTCATGCACCCCCTGCAGCTCTGGGCGAGTCCCCGTCTACACGATGGGCAAGTGCTGCCCTCACTGCGGTAATGCTCCTCTTCGTTTTACTTCAATTGACTTCACTTCGCTTTGTTTCACTTCACTTCACTTCTTTTCATTTCGACCAGACAGCGTGGCCAAACGAGTTAAGCGTCCATCTCCTGTTTTGGGAGATCAGGGGATCCGAACACACAGGTTCCTGAGTTCGAACCCTGGTCGAGTCAAACCAATGACTTAAAAATTGATACCTGTCGCTTCCTAGCCTGGTGGTCGGCATTAATAGGATAGGACAAGGACTGATTGGCTTAGTGTCAGGATAATGTGACTGCGACTATTTCAGGTGTAACGGATTTCCCAAATGTTAATCAATGCTAATTACTCTCGTTAATCCGACACTCGCTTTCCGACACTGACATTGCTTTTAGCATGCCTATAGCTCTGGTTAATCCGACACTTGAAATCCATTAAACCTGAATTAGCACTAATATCCCAGATTTAGACCTTCTTTCAGTGGTTGTGCAGTCCAGTTTGTCGAAGTTTTTAAATATAGTTTGTTTGTTGTTTGTTTGTTGTTGTTTTACGTCCTAGCAACATCTAAGGTCATATCAGGACGGTTTTAAATATAAAATAATGTTAGTCTGAATGATTAATACGTATGTTTATCTATAATAAATGTAGAAGATATGTTACTTAGGTGTTATTATTATTTTAATGAACAATTGCATACGTGATTCAGTCACACATAGGCCTATATAGGCTTATACAAATAACACAAACAACCACAAAATCATCTAAATTGGTTAATCCGACAATTTGCTATCTGACATTATTGTGACAGAATGTGTCGGATTAAAGTTGCATAGTCCGATACTCTTGAGTTTTTGCTATTTTCCGAGATAAATATATTATACTAATCGTTATAATCTACTTTACTTTAGTTTGAAGTAACTTTAATTTTAAATGGCTAAGTTTGGAGATATTTGACGTCAAAACATACCAAAATAATTTTGGCAAGCCCGCCAAAACTCTGACACCATAGACTTCAGTAGTAACGGTTTCTATTAATTGACTTATTATGCCCTTATATGCAGCAACAAATGCTTAATAAGTGCACCAGTGTCTAAGTTGACTATGGAGAATCAAATCTAGATAAGTGTTTTGGTTTTGAAAATTTGATGTTTATATCGGAGTATGCAACTTTAAACAGAGCTGACTGTAGTTGCATGCACACCGTGCTTTTGTGTTGACTTGTTGAACTCCATGTAGCATGTTGCTATTTATAGACCTAAACAATGTTCTACTTCAACTTTCCAGAGACACCTACCACAACTCAGCCGCTAAGTGAGTATAGCTTTACACTACAAGCCGCCATTAATTAATGTTTCTTTCTGTATATATATATATATACATATAAATATATGTGATGTATAAGAATTATGCAAGTATAGAGGCGCAAGGGAATGTTCCCTATATTATCACCCATATGTTGTGTACTACTTTAGGGTGACGCTTTCACGTGGGCCAAGTGTCGCCACTACTCCACTCACAGTGGCGCATAATACTGTCACTCACGCACTGGAGTTTGTTGGGGCATATATATGGGTCTTTTCATGGCAAATGGAGCGATTGTGTGACATGAAGGCTAAAAATTAATATTGGGTATTTCCCAACTTTCTTCGCTGACTAGCCAATTCTTGTCCGAATGTATGCTGGTAATGTTAAAGAAAAGATAGTTGAGGTTATCGTATTGTCAGAATAACAAGAACTAATTAAGGAATCAGCTCCAAATGAGGATGTAGCATATAATTTATTAATAACAACAATTATTTAAGAATATTTATTGCCAGAAATAATTATTTTTTATGCTGTGACCCCCTAAGTACAGAACTGTGCTATTAAGAAATCTACTCAGGAATTTTCTTTTTCTTTTTCCAATTTTGAGTTGTGGATCTGACACAATGAAGGGGCACACCAAAAAACATACAGGATTTCGAATTCAATTTTTGTCCATTCGGCTTTGTAGGAAAATGATATTACTAGCCATGGTACCGGCACTATAAAATCATCATCATCATGCTGTCGGTCGCGATGCGACAAAGACTGCTTTCATTACTTGACTGCCGCTCTCCATTTAGCTCTCTGTTGTGAGAGTGATGTCCATGAGTCGGTCTTAATGTCTCTCAGCTTCAGGTTTCTCTTGATGGTATCCTTGAACCGGAGACGAAGGGGCCCTGTCTTTCTGTAACCAGAAGACAGTTGAGAATAGAGGATTTGCTTTGGTAGCCTGTCTGATGACATCCTCATGAGGTGTCCAGTCCACCGGAGATTCTTTTTGATCAAAAGATCTTCCATAGAGGGCACTATAAAATAAGCTTACACATACAAAAGTAACAAGTGTTTTCTTACTAAAGCTCTGGTAATCCCAGAATAGCATATTCCCTGACATAACAAGCAGGGGACACGGCAGTTATGTCCAAAACCAGTTTAATCACATTGGAATTTTAGAAAAAGATACAAAGATTTGGATGCAATATGGACATTTATTTCAAGTGAGAGTGTCCTTTTATTATTTCGTTGACTAACAATGAATGGTCTATGCAAAATAAAGGCATAGTGGGCTTTCGAAAAGTCCATATTTTCCATGCCTTGTGTCATGGCTACTATCTGAACTTATTTTGAATAAAGACTGTAGATTTTTTGTCGGTCGCCCTTTGTTTGCATTGTAAATTATCATACTAGATTTGATCTTAACCAAGTCTATTAATTTTAATACATGAAAATCAAAGAACAGCTTATTAGTGTGCTCTCAATATCCAATGTTTAACACAATTCTCACTGCTTTCTTCTGTAGCAAATAAATACACTCCTTATTTGTTTTATACTTCACAACAATATGATACATAAGGCAGAAATAATGAATAATACAGTATTAAGCATGCATTTTTGCTTAGTACATATTTTGCCTTGCCACAGTAGGCCTTCATTATATCGTATGTATCCCTACAAGCCGTGAGAATACCAGTTCTAGTAATTAGAAGATGAAATAGATGAAGAGTACAACCTAATTTGCTACCTTTCACATTCCTTCTGCAGCCACAACAACAGCACTGCTCACCACTACACACCGTGAGTACCGCATCTTGTCAAAGCCGCATAATGCGATGAAAGTGTCGTGGGGGGGGGGGGGGGGGGAGTGATGGCAATGGGAAATATTGCGTGCCTAGAGCAGGATTCTGTTAATAGAATATGACACGCAAACACCACAAGAGCTAATCTACACCTCTTCCATTCCGGACTAGTGTGCTAACTGTGATATATGCGTAATAGACGTATAGGTATGTGGCTAATATATGTTAACGAGATGCAGAGGTTGAGACAAAGGATTATGCTAATGAGATGACGTCATGGAAAGCTTAGCCGGCGGATTCAGCGAGCCCTAGGCCGTGAATAAACCATTCAGTATCCAGAAGTCAAAGTGTTCAGACGTACTTTCATACTAACCATTACACCACCTAGGCTCTCTAATGTCATCACTCTATCCATACCCACCTGTCTATGTGGCTCCTTGCTTGAGAGGTCACTGCAGACTACTATTCTCGTCCCCCCTGGAATCGTAAGTCTTTTAAATGGTATATATCCATATGGTTTTTTAATGCTTACAACTACGTACAGGCAAATGCACTTACATGTTCGTACACAGGGTAGCTTCGACAAGCATACAACGCATAGCTTGTACAGGATCCTGGTCATGGCACCAGTGTCATGGGGTGATGGAAATGGGAAATATTGTGTCTAGATCAGGACTCGAACCCACACCTCTTCCAATTCCGGACTTTTTATATGAACTTAGATGTAGTTAAAACATAAAACCCCAAAACAAGAACGAGCTAGGCATGGGTGATAATACAGTCACAACAAAGTTGCTTGCAACCTAACTTCCGGCATTTTTCCCACGATTCCCTGACAGTTCTAAGTCTATGGGAGATGATCCTCGTTTTCGCGGAAATTCATTGTCAGTGTAATCTCGGCTTGGTTTCTGCGTTTTTTGCTGAAGACCACTTTCATCCCTGATGTTGCAGCGTGTCCAACGCTTGACTGCTGTGAGGAGCCCGACATGGAAACTTCTGCCAGCACATGTGACAGGTCAATGACCTATTGCCGGAGAAACACCTGTCATGATGTGAAGCACGAGTGTCACAGGTGAGAGAAACCGAGAGTGAGAAATGGACGCGGTGGCTGAATTGGTGAACGCACAGGCTTCCTGTGTGGAAGGTTGGGAGTCGAGTCAAACCAATGACTTATAAAATTGATACTTGTCGCTACCTAGCCTGGCGCTCGGCATTAATAGGATAGGGAAAGGACTGGGTAGCTAAAGTTGGTTAGGTTATAATATAGCACAAACATAGCTGATTTTAATCAAACCTATCACAAACTAAAGTTAATTAGGTTATACTTATAGTGCCAGCATAGCCAATATTATTGTAATCAAACCTATCACAAACTAGAGTTAATTAGGTTATACTTATAGTGCAAGCATAGCCAATATTATTGTAATCAAACCTATCACAAAATAAAGTTAATTAGGTTATAGCACAAGCATAGCCAATTGTAATCAAAGCTATTACAAATTAAAGTTAATTAGTTTACAGCACAAACATAGCCAATTGTAATCCAACCTATCACAAAGTAAATTTCACTAGGTAGAGCACTAACATTTTAAAAATATGTCAACAAGTCGCGATGAACGAATTGGATTTGAGTTTCTACCATATTCTTTTGTGTATAAATATATTAAATTGATCATAATAATCTCTTTCTTTAATTCAAAGTCATTTTCATTTTTAAATGTTACCGTTCGAGATATTGAAGAGAAAATATGACAAATTAATTTTGGCATGTACATCGAAATGCTGTACATCAACAAATAATGTTTGTGAGCCCAAAGTTTTCACTTGTCCAACAGGAAAGCTCAGTCCACATTCTGCTTGTCCGTGCCTACTCTCATTTAGTTCGGACAAGCGGACAAGCCTTATTTCGAACACTGCAAGTTTAATGAACGCATTGATGTATGAGACCCGATGGGATGGCCAAATGAATTGAGCATCCCTCTCCCGTCTTGGGAGATCGTAGGATTTGAATCCGCAGGTTTGAACCCTAGTCGAGTCAAACTCATGACTTACAAAATTATACTTTTCACTTCCTAGCCAGGTGCTCGGAATTATCATGATAGGGCCAGGACTGGTTGGCTCAGTGTCAGGATAATGTGACTGAGTGCGATATCATGCCACAGTGATAACGGCCTGGTCTCCCAGTGAGCCAGCACTATAAAGTTGCCATGAGTGTGCACTGTCACAAATCGGTACCACTCCTGATATGACCTTAGATGTTGCCAGCGCGTAACACTCCAACAACCAACCAGCCATTGATGTACGATAAAGTATCCGTTATTTCCCACAGGACACCCTACTGTTGTGAGTGCAAGAAGGGTTACTCCTTCAATGGTGTTGCCTGTGTGAAGACTGCTCACTGCAACTGTACCGATGATGTTGGCAGCATCCATGAGGTAGGTGCACTCTGGTAGTGTAATAAAAGATTCACCGCTACCCACAGTAGGGATGAAGAACAAACCCATTAGAAAAAGTGGCGAAAGGCTGGGTAAATGAAATGAGCACGTACATTCTTAATTTAAGAAGCAAAATATATTCTTCACATACCTCCGTATATAATTATCCACTACTTTTGGAGGAATAATTGATTAAGTAATGTAGACTAATGGACTTTGAAACTCGAATCGAGAGCATTCTGGGGCCGCCATCTTGTATGTTTGCATTCTCTGCTCTTTATAGCGATATAGCGAATGGTAGACAGGAAGTGTGAACACTTATTTGTCTCTCTTTTTTTTTTTGGTAGAGTAGTTGTCCCAAGCAGGGGAAATCCCAGTCACAGACGACTGGTCTTCCCCACTCCACTGCTGGTCGATAGAAAGTCCGAGCCTACACTTTTACCGACCCAAGGGATTTTAAACCTCCCACACCACATAGACATGGTATGAGAGCAATTGGCCTTTGATGACGCTGTAAGTTATACACAGCGGTGGAAATCCAAATTGGCAGAGCTGGGGGCACGGGGAATCGAACCGCCAACCCTCAGATTAGGAGTCTGACCTAGGAAAAAGTCAGACATTCTAACCACTCTGCCACAGAGAACGCCACAAAAGATTTTGGCGTGTATGGGGTTTGAACCCACACAAGCAAACAACTTCAGATTACAAGTTAAACACACTAACCTCTAGGCCACAGATACCACATGGCCACAGATGTCCAACTCTAATCCAGATTAGATCAATACTACACATTGGAACTACTACCTCCACAGTTAATTGCTATTTGAAGCAGTTTTTGCTCGTATTTAGACTAGGTTGTCATTCATCCAGACTCTTGGTAACGGTGAATCTTTTATCTATCTGGTATTATGCAGATTGTCACCTGAATTCCTCCCTTTATCGCCCACCTCTTATCAGGCACTGATGGGGATGGAGGTAGAGGTTACCTAGCCACAACTCAGTTCATTCCAGAATACCCCCACCTTCAAGGCAACACAACTCGTTCAATAATCATTGTATTCGTGTAAATCTATGCATTTATTAGCGATTTAAAGTATGTTATAACTGATGTTTAACTGATAACACGTTATCTGTGAAGATATACATTGTGGTGAACCCAGAAACCTTCCCGGCTTGATAAAGCTGATATCAGAATGGACCTAGTCAAAACAACGATTTATGATAAATATGGGGGGAAGGAAAGGGCTCGGGATATTCTGACTCACTAACACTCACCCACTCACTGACAGGGTTTGTACAGGTCCTTGAAAACCTGGAATGTCATCTCATGGAATTTCATAATTCAGGATTCCAGGCCTGGAAGGTCACAGAACATTTCTTTAAAATCCTGGAAAATGGGAAATCGCAACAATATTTGTTAACGCTTATATATTCACTGACATGCCCAAACTTTAATATGTGATGTTTGGTAGTTGAAGTGATTTTCCTGGGTTTGCTTTGTTGCCTCTTGATTTTCATATTTCAATTATGCATACGTTCATTGTTATTTTGTAGGCTTATTTACACTTCACATGTTACACGGTGAATCGACTATGAGTATGAATACAATTGTGTTTTAGGATACGTTAATTCAATAAATGTCTTTAAAGCATCCTGGAGTTTTGCACTGAAAGTTTCTTGAAAGTCTAGGAATTTGATATGTCAAAATGGGTATGAAGCCTGACTCAACAGGCACTCACTAACAATACATTCACACACTAACATTCACTCACCCACCCACCCACCCTCTCACTACACTGTGTCGCACTCTGTCTGCCGCTACAGCCCGGTGTGAAGTGGCCTGACCTGGCTGACCCCTGCGTTGAATACCTCTGCCTGAACAACCGGAAGGTGAAGCACACAACTTCCTGTCCAACCATCGTGCAGTGCGCCCAGGTGAGTGCCACTTCCGGTCTTACCCAAGATGTCCGCCCAACTCGACAATGTGAAATAATGTGTTATTTATTATGCGAATATTATTGGCGATGGAGTAGCCCACTCGCCAAAATGTAATAATGTATAATTTATTATGTGAATATTATTTGCGACATAGTAGCCCAACTCGACAATGTGCAATAATGTATAATTTATTATGCGAATATTATTGAAGATGGAGTAGCCCACTCACCAAAATGTAATAATGTATATTTTATTATGTGAATATTATTGGCGATGGAGTAGCCCACTCACCAAAGTGTAATAATGTATATTTTATTATGCAAATATTATTAGTGATGGGGTACTGTTATCCACTCTTTTCGACTATAGTTTTGAACTATGCAAGACAACCCAGACAACATGCCCTGGTGGGCCCTACATGGGTTGTCAATGGGCGAGCTGGGCACAGCTGGACAGGGGCTCCAGGTGGGCTCTGAAGTGGGCGTGAGATAGGCCCCACATGGGCTAGATTCCCAGCTTTAAAAATAATGTTGTCTAAGATATAGTGAACATATTCAATAACTGAGATAGGCCCACTTGGAGCCTGTGGCCAAATTTAGCTGGGCCCCAGATGGTTCGCCCATGTGGGGCCCACCCAGGGCCCAGCTGGGAATGCTGGCTGGGAAATAACCATTTTAACTGATGTACCTGTCTAGATGTACCTTGTTCCTATCTACACTACAGAGATGAAATATCTCCGTGATTTCGCAGATTTCTGCGATTTTTTTATATTTATATACCAATTAACATTACACAAAATTTCAAGGAATAGGGATGTATATCACTATATCAAATATATTACCACAATCGGTTAGTTTAAATCCCGTTCTTATGTAGGCCTAACCTTAGATGTTGCTAGAAGATAAAACCCAAACAGGAAAATGTTTGGTGTGGGCGATAATAGAGTCACAACAAGGACATTTGAAGCCTGACTTCGTGCATTGTTCCGCGATTCCTTGACAGTGTTAATTCTATGGGGGGAAATCCGCGTTTTCGCGGAATTTCGCTGTCAGTGTAATAATCACGGCTTGATTTCTGCGATTTTTGCTGGCCACTACTTTCATCCCAGTTTAATAAAAGGTAGGATTTTTTTTCCTTAAGTGTCAACCAGAGAACTTTTCATCCAAACCGATCGAATGCACAACGATATATGGATTGCTGCAATATATAACTTATTAATGTACAATAATGAATAAAGAAATGAACAGAATAAAATCCACCTAATACTATTGTTTCGTGTCCTTCTTGCAGGGTCAAATAAAGGTCATCCTGCCGGGAAGCTGCTGCGAAACATGTTATGGTAAGTACACATGTCGACTCCAGTGGCAATGCCTTGCATACATTAAGCGACATTCTGTCACTTTGATCACGTGATACGTGTTAACTACAACTGTGCACTCCTTTTTCATTTTTTTATAATTACATCCTTTTCTTCCATTGTCTCCAACAACAAGGGGGTAGTGAGTGGAGCTCTTGAGCTCCTTACACACTAACAATAGTGCCCCTCTCACACTAACTACCTAATACACAATGACTATTGACCACAAATAAAGAGTCACCAGCAACTACATAAATACATTTATGCACCTGGCCCTATACATCATTTACATTAATAGACCATTTGTACTCCTTTATAGACCATTTCACATTCCCCACCAATGCGTTTTATCGGAATATTTTGCAATAGTGTTAACTTAAACTTAATAAATGCAATTTCAATTACCTGCAGCCATTATAATCGGTTTGGGTTGGCGGAATAACTTCAAATGGGCCTCTGACTTTAGTTTTTCCCATTTGAAATCATACCGCACACTAACTCAAATAAATACATATCACAAATTGTGTATTTGGGTCATTCTCAGAAACTGTGTACCACATTTTTGGTTTCCATGTTACATTACTAATGATTTTGCTTTCTTTCTTAGGGGTAGTAAATCAAATAGTTATTGCTGACTGTGTATTAATTATGTTAGCAATACTACATGTATTTAATCTATCCCACAAAATGTATCCAAAATATGCTTATATGATTTTGTGAAAAAGATCAAATCGACCCAAATGTTTTTATCAACTTTTTTTCTTGTAAGAATCAATTCTCTTGGTTTTACTGTAATCAATATAATCTTACTTGAACGTGTTGTGTGTGTTATAATGATGTTATAGATGTGTGTTAAAATGCTGTCATGAATAGGTGTTACATGGCTAATTTTAACAACTTTCTCAATTTGTATAACATAAAAATCAAAAAGTGATTTTTTTTTCAACTCTGACATATATAGAAATTGTAACCATATGTATGAATATGGATTCTGCTATTGTTTGCAATGTTTTCTGCTATTATTTGGAATGTTTTCACCTTTGGACCTAGTCAAAACAACGATTCGTGATAAATATAGGGGGGAAGGAAAGGGCTCAGGATATTCTGACTCACTAACACTCACCCACTCACTCACAGGGTTTGTACAGGTCCTTGAAAACCTGGAATGTCATGTTATGGGATTTTATAATTCAGGATTCCAGGCCTGGAAAATCACAGAACCTTTCTTTAAAATCCTACCAAAAGTGGTACACAGTTTCTGAGAACGATCCATTTCTATAATAATCAGATAATGCATGTGCTAAAGTAAACTCGAACTGTATAAATGCGTCTTTAATTTTGTTCCAGGAAACAAGACGACCACTACAACTACAACTACAACTACAACTACACCAACCACAACGATAACCACACCCCTCACAACCACAGCACGTAAGTTACTGCTAAGGCAAATCTTCCTTCTTGAAGATTCATACTGACTATCATGGATAAGTCTTAATAGACTTCTTTTCACCATTAAGCAGTTGGTCGATAGAAAACATGAGCCTGCACTTTTACCGACCCAAGGGATTTTTAACCTTCCACACCACATAGACATGGTCTGAGAGCAACTAGCCTTTGATGATGCCGTAAGTTATACACAGCAGTGGAAATCCAAATTGGCAGAGGTGATGGTATGGGGAATGGAACCACCGCCCTTCAGATTAGGAGTCTGACCTAGAAAAAAGTCAGACACTCTAACCACTCTGCCACAGAGCTGTAATGACTTGGATTTAGTTTCACCTATTGCACTCCTTACTTATGTACCATGATGATTGTTGTTGGGCGGCCTTGACCCACATTCTTGATGCTAATGACCCGCTCTGACCCCAGCGTCCTGCTCCAACGCCCTGCTGAGTGGCGCCGACCTCGTTCTGGCGATGGGCGCCTCGTCCGAGCTCTCCGACACGATGGGCGTCCACGGACCCTGGGAGGCCAAGGTGGGTTGGTTGTTGGAGTTTTACGTCCTGTCAACATCTAAGGTTATATCAGGATGGCTCCCCTCTCGCTACGTCACTACATGTCGCTACCTTTTATTTTGTTGGTTGGTTGGTGGTTGGAGTTTTACGTCTTGTCAACATCTAAGGTTATATCAGGATGTCACCCATCTATCTACGTCACTGCATGTCGCTACCTTATATTTTGTTGGTTGTTGGAGTTTTACGTCCTGGCAACAGAAGGTCAACTTGTGACACTGCAAACTCATGGTTACTTTAGAGTGTTGTCCCACTGGGAAATCAGGCCACCAGAACCATGACCCAATATCCCACTCAGTCACATTAACCTGACAGTCACAGTCATCAGTAGTGTACCCTAATTAGCTAGGTATGATGTGGCATGTAGGCGGTAACTATGCCAGTAGGCCCTAACTAATGCCTTGGTCACAAATGCGTTACCACCGGTATGGCATGCTTGCGGCGACCATAAGTCGCCGGACTGGCCAGACCGTTCGCCGACCGTACGGTGGGTTACGGTCGTCATACGGTGACCGTATGGTTTTTTGCTCGCCACAAGCGGTTGCGGTATTTTAAGTCAAAGTTATCTTAACTTTGGAAAATCGCAACGCTGCAGGCCGGAATCCCATCGGAATCCCCCCAATTTCTTAATGTTAACAGAATAATATGTTTGTATAGAAATTGTTAATACAAAAATGTCTTAAAATGTCTTTAAAAAGTCTTATCTGTGGTTGTGCGGCGACAAAAAAATAATAATACGGTGGCCTATGCCTTGCGGTGACCATACGATTTGTGAATAGATAAACCGCAGACCGTAACACCATAGCATTTGCATAAACTGCAAGCCACACCGCAGACCGCAGCACCGTCCAGCGACCGCAGCATCTGTGACCTAGGCATTAGTAAAACTGTTGCTACTGAACTCAAATTGACTTATTTAGTCGGTTATCAGTAACCATGTCGGTAAAATACATCATTCCGGTTACGCGCTCTCACCTTGGTTGCTGGATACCTCCAAACCATAGATTTATCCAGTGAACGTCACCAAATGGCTTTGATCTTAGCCAAAAGGCTAAGAAGCAATATAACTTCTTATGGTTATTTGGCTTGTCGTGTTGTCAATTATGACCTAGTTATGTGAGGTGTAAAGTATTTATGCAAATATTATTCATGTATTTAATTATCCTACTTTGTTATTTACTTCTGCTCGCTGCAAATACTCCTGTAACTTCCTTTGATATGTTCTTTGGTAGTTTGGGTTACTGGAGGGTGGGGTGGAGCCGTGTGAGTGGGAGGTCTGCCTTCAAGCAGCTCCCTAATTCCCCTCCTGCCCTCCAGGTGGTGTCTCACCCCACACCTATCATCTACCCATTTCACCTTCCAATTTTGCTCAATAACATGCAATGGTAGGTCTTTAGGGCCAAGCAGTCTTAAGCTCAATCCATTGCCTTTGTCTTGTCTTCTAATTTGTTATTGAAGGAATTAATCATTTTTTATGGTGATAATTGTGAATAATTACTAAAGGTGTGCTGATCGTGTTACTGGCCCTTTAAAGTTGCATAGTCCAAGAAAAAGAATCAAATTTTTAAAACCAAAACAATGACCTAAATTTGATCCTACAAACCTAACTTAGATACTGATGCACACAGTAAGCATTTGTTGCCACATGGAAGGGAACACTGGGCCAATTTAATAGAACCTGTTACTGCTGAAGCCTGTGGTGTCAGAGTTTTGGCGTGCTTGCCAACATTATTTTTGAATGTTTGCACTTCAAATATCTACAAAGTTAGCCATTTAAAATGAAAGTGGTTTCAAACTAAAGCAAGGTAGATAATAAGCATCAACCTAATATATTTATCTCAGAAAATGACAGAAACTCAAAACCATCGGACTATGCACCTTTAAGTAATGAGTGCTTTGCTTCAAAGGTTCACCGACTAAGCTGGGTGCCATCGGGCCAGGACCAGCGCAAAGAACTGTGGATGCAGTTTGCCCATAAGGTCAACATCACGGGGTTTAAGGTCCTCACCTCCAATGTGGTCCGCTTCAACTTCCTATTCAGCAACGACGGTGAAACGTGGGAGACATATCCAGATGTGAGTGACAATTAGCTGCTGGTGTTAGTACTAGTCAGTAGTTGTACGTTAAGGGAGTACTAGTAGTCAGTAGTTGTACATTAATGTAGTAGTCAGTAGTTGTACATTAAGGGAGTACTAGTAGTCAGTAGTTGTACATTAAGGGAGTACTAGTAGTCAGTAGTTGTACATTAAGGGAGTAGTCAGTAGTTGTACATTAAGGGAGTACTAGTAGTCAGTAGTTGTACATTAAGGGAGTACTAGTAGTAAGTACTTGTACATTAAGGGAGTACTAGTAGTAAGTAGTTGTACATTAAGGGAGTACTAGTAGTCAGTAGTTGTACATTAAGGGAGTACTAGTAGTAAGTACTTGTACATTAAGGGAGTACTAGTAGTAAGTAGTTGTACATTAAGGGAGTACTAGTAGTAAGTACTTGTACATTAAGGGAGTACTAGTAGTAAGTAGTTGTACATTAAGGGAGTACTAGTAGTGAGTAGTTGTACATTAAGGGAGTACTAGTAGTAAGTACTTGTACATTAAGGGAGTACTAGTAGTAAGTAGTTGTACATTAAGGGAGTACTAGTAGTAAGTAGTTGTACATTAATGTAGTAGTCAGTAGTTGTAGGTTAATGTAGGCCTCAGTAGTTGTACATTAAGGGAGTACTAGTACTAAGTAGGTGTACATTAAGGGAGTACTAGTAGTAAGTAGTTGTACATTAAGGGAGTACTAGTAGTAAGTACTTGTACATTAAGGGAGTACTAGTAGTAAGTAGTTGTACATTAAGGGAGTGCTGGTAGTCAGTAGTTGTACATTAAGGGAGTACTAGTAGTAAGTAGATGTACATTAAGGGAGTACTAGTAGTAAGTAGTTGTACATTAAGGGAGTACTAGTAGGCAGTAGTTGTACATTAAGGGAGTGCTAGTAGTAAGTAGTTGTGCATTAATGTAGTAGTCAGTAGTTGTAGGTTAATGTAGGCCTCGGTAGTTGTACATTAATGTACTAGTTAGTACTTGTACATGAATCTAGTACTCAGTAGTTGTACATTAATGTACTAATTATTACTTGTACATAAATGTAGTACTCAGTAGTTGTACATTAGTGTAGTAGTCAGTAGTTGTACATTAATGTAGTAGTTAGTACTTGTACATAAATGTAGTAGTCAGTACTTGTACATTAATGTAGTAGTCAGTAGTTGTACATTAATGTACTAGTTAGTACTTGTACATGAATGTAGTACTCAGTAGTTGTACATTAATGTAGCAGTCAGTAGTTGTAAATTAATGTAGTACTCAGTAGTAGTGCGTTAATGCAGTAGTCAGTAGGTGTGTGTTAATGTAATAGTCAGTACTTGTACATTAATGTCGTACTCAGTAGTTGTGTGTTAATGTAGTAGTCAGTACTTGTGCGTTAATGTCGTAGTCAGTAGTTGTGTGTGAATGTAGTAGTCAGTAGTCAGTAGTAGTGCATTAATGTAGTAGTCAGTAGTTGTACATTAATGTAGTAGTTAGTACTTGTACATTAATGTAGTAGTCAGTAGTAGTGCATTAATGTAGTAGTCAGTAGTTGTACATTAATGTAGTAGTCAGTAGTTGTAACTTGTACATGAATGTAGTAGTCAGTACTTGTACATTAACGTAGTAGTCAGTAGTTGTAACTTGTACATTAATGTGGTAGTCAGTAGTTGTACATTAACGTAGTAGTCAGTACTTGTACATTAATGTAGTAGTCAGTAGTTGTACATTAATGTGGTAGTCAGTACTTGTACATTAATGTAGTAGTCAGTACTTGTACATTAATGTAGTAGTCAGTAGTTGTACATTAACGTAGTAGTCAGTAGTTGTACATTAATGTAGTAGTCAGTAGGTGTACATTAACATAGTAGTCAGTAGTAGTGCGTTAATGTAGTAGTCAGTAGTTGTGTGTGAATGTTGTAGTCAGTATTGTGCATTAATGTAGTAGTCAGTACTTGAATGTTAATGTAGTAGTCAGTACTTGTACATTAATGTAGTAAGTAGTCAGTACTTGTACATTTAGTAGTCAGTACTTGTACATTAATGTAGTAGTCAGTAGTTGTGCATTAATGTGGTAGTCAGTAGTTGTACATTAACGTAGTAGTCAGTACTTGTACATTAATGTAGTAGTCAGTAGTTGTACATTAATGTAGTAGTCAGTAGTTGTACATTAATGTAGTAGTCAGTAGTTGTACATTAATGTAGTAGTCAGTAGTTGTACATTAATGTGGTAGTCAGTACTTGTACATTAATGTAGTAGTCAGTACTTGTACATTAATGTAGTAGTCAGTAGTTGTACATTAATGTGGTAGTCAGTACTTGTACATTAATGTAGTAGTCAGTAGTAGTGTGTTAATGTAGTAGTCAGTAGTTGTACATTAATGTAGTAGTCAGTAGTTGTACATTAATGTCGTGGTCAGTAGTAGTGTGTTAATGTAGTAGTCAGTACTTGTACATTAATGTGGTAGTCAGTAGTTGTACATTAATGTGGTAGTCAGTACTTGTACATTAATGTAGTAGTCAGTACTTGTACATTAATGTAGTAGTCAGTAGTTGTACATTAATGTAGTAGTCAGTAGTAGTGTGTTAATGTAGTAGTCAGTAGTTGTACATTAATGTAGTAGTCAGTAGTAGTGTGTTAATGTAGTAGTCAGTAGTTGTACATTAATGTAGTAGTCAGTAGTTGTACATTAATGTAGTAGTCAGTACTTGTACATTAATGTAGTAGTCAGTAGTTGTACATTAATGTGGTAGTCAGTACTTGTACATTAATGTAGTAGTCAGTAGTTGTGCGTTAATGTGGTAGTCAGTAGTTGTACATTAACGTAGTAGTCAGTACTTGTACATTAATGTAGTAGTCAGTACTTGTACATTAATCTAGTAGTCAGTAGTAGTGTGTTACTGTAGTAGTCAGTACTTGTACATTAATGTAGTAGTCAGTAGTAGTGCGTTAATGTAGTAGTCAGTAGTAGTGCATTAATGTAGTAGTCAGTAGTAGTGTGTTAATGTAGTAGTCAGTAGTAGTGCATTAATGTAGTAGTCAGTAGTAGTGCATTAATGTAGTAGTCAGTAGTAGTGCATTAATGTAGTAGTCAGTAGTAGTGCATTAATGTAGTAGTCAGTAGTAGTGCATTAATGTAGTAGTCAGTAGTAGTGCATTAATGTAGTAGTCAGTAGTAGTGCATTAATGTAGTAGTCAGTAGTAGTGCATTAATGTAGTAGTCAGTAGTTGTACATTAACGTAGTAGTCAGTAGTTGTACATTAACATAATAGTCAGTAGTAGTGCGTTAATGTAGTAGTCAGTAGTTGTGCATTAATATAGTATGCAGTAGTTGTACATTTAGTGCCCCCCCCCCCCCTCTCCTCTTGTCCGGGATACCGACTCGCGGTGCCCGCTCCTCCGGTAAGCCCCCCCCCCCCCCCCCCAAGGCGCTGTCAGACCAGGCCGTCAGTGACGCCGCTCTCACCTGCCGACAGGTGTGGGAGGTACGGCAGGACTCGGCGTGGACGTCCGGCTGGTTCCAGCCCGCCGTCACGCATGATTGGGTGAAGCTGAAGATTCTCGAAACAACGGAACTTCTGAACGCAAGGGTCAACCTGGAGATGATTGGTTGCTACGAGATCCCGGGTGAGTGGTTTGAAAGTGGCGTCATGACTTTTTGTTGTTGTTGAAGATTTATACTGCCTATCATGGATAAGCCTGAATAGGCTTGGTTTCACCATTAGACAGTTTGTCGATAGAAAGCCCAAGCCTACACTTTTACCGACCCAAGGGATTTTTAACCTCCCACACCACATAGACATGGTATGAGAGCAACTGGCCTTTGATGGTGCTGTAAGTTATACACAGAGGTGGAAATCCAAATTGGCAGAGATGGGGGCACGGGGACTCACCGACCTTCAGATTAGGAGTCCGACCTGGAAAAAAAGTCAGACACTCTAACCACTCCGCCACAGAGAACACCACATGACTGCACGTGTTAAAATGTCAAGCTTGTTTTATTTAAAGTTGCACAGTCCGATGGTTTTGAATTTCTGTATTTTTTCTGAGATAAATATATTCGATCGATCACTAGTATCTACTTTACATTAGTTCAAAGTTACTTTTATTTCAAATGGTAACCTTTTTAGATATTTTGGGTGCAAACGTGTAAAATTAGTTTTGGCAAGCTTGCCAAAACTCTTGACACCATAGACTTCTGCAGTAACGGGTTCTGTTAAATCGACTCAGTATTGCCTTCTAAGCAGAAACAAATGCTTAATAAGTGTATCAGTATCTGGGGTAGCTTATGTAAAATCAAATCTAGATAATTGGTTTTGTTTTGAAAATTTGATATTTCATCAGACTATGCAGCTTTAATGAAGCCTATAGAGTATATTGACTTTTGTATCATCGGCTATGGGACGTCAAACATATGGTCCTTCTGACGTATTTCTTTGGAGGAAACCCGCTGCCGCCACATAGGGCTACTCTTTCCGATAAGCATCAAGGGGGCTTTTATATGCACTTTCTGACAGACAGAACAGCACATACAACAGCTTTTGATGAACCAGTTGTGGACCGCTGGTTGGAATGGAAAATAGCCCAAACTGCAAATGGGTCCACTGAGCAGGATCGATCGGATGACTGACACCTTCGCAGGTGGACACTCTACCGCCTGATCTATGTCCCGCTCCTGCATGTCTTAAAGCTGCATAGTCCGATAAAAACATCAATTTTTTAAAGCCAAAACAATTATCTAGTTTTGATTCTACATATCTAACTTAGATACTAGTGCACTTTGTCGCCACACAGAAGGGAATAATGAGGCAATTTCATTTTTTTTAAACCTGTACTGCGGAAGCCTGTGGTGTCGTAATTTTGGTGTGCTTGCCCAAATTAATTCGCCACGTTTACACTTCAGATATATTAAATGTTAGCCATTTAAACTAAAAGTTACTTCAAACTAAAATAAGATAGATTATAGCGATCAACCTAATATATTTATCTCAGAAAATGACAAAAACTCAAAACCATCGGACTATGCAACTTTAAGCACCAAAGCCAAAGCATGGCTAGTTATCAGCAGCGTTAAATGTTAGAAATAAGTATAAGTATCCACGAAATGACACACGTCAAAAAAAGACCATAGTGTAAGGTCAAAACTATATTTTAAAAAAATAAATAAATAAATAACAAGCCGGTTTAGGGGCTACCTTCGGAAGGAAACAGGGCTGTGCTTGCACGCCAGCCACGACGCGGTAAGTCGTAAATGATGTAAGAAACATAAGGTCACAGAAATGAATGACGTCACGACTGAATGTTACTTGCGATCCTCGGAAGCCCTACACAGGGAGAGGTAAAAACTCTGATCCTGTCAACCCAAGTTAAAGCTGCATAGTCCAATGGTTTTGAGTTTCTGTCCTTTTCGGAGATATGTTAGGTTGATGGGTATAATATACCTTAGTTTCGTCAAAGACCCTATAGCACTAAGACGGCTCACTCCCTATCTCTCCAATGGTAATGTAAATTTCGCAGTGCCACCTTGTTGTGGGTTTGATCAGCCCGGCTGCTGGTTGGTGTTTCACATGTAAACACATACAATTATATTATACATGAGATAGGTAAGTATGAATACACATCAATATGAAATTGCTATGAAAAATTACCCATCATCATCAGCATCATCATCAGCATCACCATCATCACACATCTTTCACATTCATATATACATTTATACATATAATATAGCACCTGTTTAGCCAAGGGAACAGCCAGTGCACCAAGTTGTGGGTTTGATCATTTTAATTACACAGTACATGCTGAGTGAGCCGTCTTAGTATTATAAGGTCTTTGCCCAAGTTAAAGTTGCATAGTCCAATGGTTTTGAGTTTCTGTCATTTTCGGAAATATGTTAGGTTGATGGGTATAATATACCTTAGTTTAGTTTGAAGTAATCTTGATTTTAAATGGTTAACTTTAGTGTATTTTATATTGTACAGTAAAACCTCTCGAACCGACCATCTCCACAGATCGATCACTCCTCTATATCAATCGCTTTATTTGGGTGCCAAACAATCGCTCATACAGTAAAGCTTGTTATATTTAACGACACCTATAGAGCTGATCGCTCATACAATACCATTGTAACGATATAAAAAAAACTCGCTAAAGCATTCACCTCCCTAAATGGACCATTTAAGGTCAGTCCCATGGTCGGTCGATTTAGAGAGGTTTTACTGTATTATATTATATTTGATTATATTACTATTAGAATTGATCATATCTCATAATGCATGCCTTGTTTTTTTTTAACCACTATTACAATGCTGCCATCAACAACTACTACAACTCTAACAACAACTACTACAACTCTAACAACAACTACTACAACTCTAACAACAACTACTACAACTCTAACAACACCTACTACAACAACTCTAACAACAACTACTACAACTCTAACAACAACTACTACAACTCTAACAACAACTACTACAACTAACAACAACTACTACAACCCTAACAACAACTACAACGCCGCCATTATAGCTACAACTACGACGCCGCTGACAACACCGAGTCCATCCCCAACAACCACGAGCCAACATCAATCAACAACAACAATCTCATGTAGGTCAATTTTGCATGTAATATAAATAATAGTATGGCGGACCGAATGTATTAATATTAAAGCTGCATAGTCCGATGAAATATCAAATTTTCAAAACCAATTCCCAAAACCAATTCCCACTTGTTCCTATGCCCACCGTGGTGACCCCCCCCCCCCCTCACCCCGATCCCCTGGTGGCAGCTCGGTGAATTGCTGTGTATTTTTACTGGTTACCCAGCCCGCCGTGTTCCATGTGGTGCAACTGTACCCTGGTGGCAGGTCGGTGAACTGTCCATTCCTCCTGGACACTCTAAGTCAGAGTAGTAGTCAGTACTTGTACATTAAGTACCCTTGTGGCAGCTCCCTTGTGGCAGCTCAATGAACTGTTCATTCCTCCTGGTCCCCCTTGCCAACAGTGGTACTTACTGCCCCATGGTGGCAGCTGGCCGAACTATCCATTCTTCCTGGTCCCCTTGCCCACCTTGCTCAACCAGTCGTTTTCTTTCTTCTATCATCTTTCACTGTGATTTCAAAAGAGTGACATAATGATTGCTTCCATTACATTGTCAAAACAACATCATCGATGTTCAGCTAATTATGATAACTGGACTCCATTTCGAACACCAGCTCATAAGTGTGTTATTTTATAGAAAATCCTATTAGTATTACAGTATAACCCCGTTAAACCAAACTTGAAGGGACCCTAGAAATTTGTTTGGATTAACCGATCATTGGTTTAACCGAGCTTTGGCTTCGACTTTGACTTGGCTTTGGCAAAAACGCAGGTGCATTATGAATGTAATGTACAATATATGTGGACACTTTGATGATTGTTTTTTATGTATACACAATATAACCCCGTTAAACCAAACGATCGATTAATCCAAACTTTTTTCAGCGGCCCTGCAAAATACTACCATTTATCATATAAAAAAGTCTCAGATGACCTTATAACCACATGGAAATTTGGTTTAACCATACTGGAAGTGGCCTGGGGCCCGACAATTTCGTTTGGATTAAACTATAGTTTGGATTAACCGACTTTGGTTTAACCAACTTTTTTATATGATAAATGGTAGCATTTTGCCGGGCCGCCGAAAAAAGTTTGGATTAACCGATAGTTTGGTTTAACCGAGCTTGGTTTAATGGGGTTGTACTGTATTATTATCGATCCACTGGAAGTAATCTACCCAGTATATTGGTGCCGTATATTGGTGCCGTTAATTTCCACTAATTCGTGTAACCATGTCCTCATTTACTCGACTTTGTGTATAATTATTATGCCTCGTATACACGCTATATAGATCTATAAGTCACTTATGCGACCTCATTTAAATAAGCGCCCTCTGGCGGATTAGTTCTTGAGGTTCCCCATTTGTATGACCTCTTGCATGTACGACCTCTTGTATGCTACCTGTGATCTCTACACAAATCCTCCTGTATGCATTACCTCTCGTATGCGCAAACTTTTGCATGAGCGACCTCTTATATAAACGACCTCTTATAGTTATATGCGCGACCTCTTCCACCAGGGTTCTCGTGGATACTCAAGAAGGCTTAAATTGATTAGTCAACTTTCAAGGCCTTGACCAGTCTTAAATATGGAAACTTTTCTGTCTTAAAAAGGTGTTAAATTGGATTTGGCCACTATAATATTTTGTCAAGATGTTTTACCAGCTATCTTCACAAAGCACAAATGCTGTGGAGCTGAAATGTCTCGAAGTTGACACTAGAGTCCACGGACCGTAATGTACTGGTCCCAAGTGCATGCATACTTTGACAGCTTTTTCCTGATTGATTAGCATGTGTAAATCCCCTAATTTAATATGATGTATTTAAGTAAATATGTATGTTACATTTGCTGCCAAAATAGGTCTTAAATTGAATGAAAATTCATATTAAAAAGTCTTAAGAAGGTCTTAAATGTGATCGGCTGATAGGTGTATGAACCTTTTGTATGCATGACCTCTTGTGTGCACGAACCGTGTCTGATCCCTCACTCTGATCTGAAACCACTAACAGCCACCCACATAAAATCCAAATGGCAACATGAGTGGGATGAAAACATTAATAAACTTAAAGAAATTGAACCATGTGTGGGAAAACCACCACAGACTCATGCGGGAGTTTGGCGGGACCAAGTGGTCCTTAGACGCTGCCGTATTGGCCACTCATGGCTTACACATGCTTTTCTGCCCAAGGGAGAACCTCCCCCTGAATGTATTGGGTGTCAGTCCCCACTGACACTCAAACACATCTTACTAAGTTGCGTTGATTTTTTGGCCCTGCACCAACAATTCTACATTGCAGACAGTATGCATGATCTTTTTACTAAAGTAGAACAAGAAAACATTTTAGCCTTTTTGAGGGCAGCTGGACTGTACCACCTCATATAGTTTAATAAATAAATTCTATCAATTATTAATAAACTTTTCTTTTTCTATGGTTATTTGTTTCCCTTGACCACAAATATATGATTGTGAGCTCTCTAATTTAATGAGTGTCTATTGGCACATAATTGATTGTCTGCTTTTACATGTAAAAGCGATGGTTTGAACAAAAAACAAACATTTCTCGCCGTGAATATGGCCTATGCTGCCGTCACGGCGTAAAGCAACCACCAATCAATCAATCAATCAATCAAACCTTGTGTGCACGACCTCTTGTACACACAACCTCTTGTACACACAATCTCAATCCTTGACCTCGTGTGCACAGCCGTCCAACCACTTCCTCTTCCAGGGCAGTGTGCGGGAACCAACGAGCCCCCGGTCTGGATTCTCGGCGACAAGGACGTCATTCCCGACAGCCTCATCGTCGTCGACGACCCTGAGCCCGAAGCAGTGCATAACCCAAGCGATGCGCGCCCTGGTGGAGATACGCTCGCCTTCTACGAGTCGGACCCAAAGCTGAAGCCGACCGTCACGGTCGACTTGGCACGGCAGTGGTCCAGTCTCCCCGGAGTCCAGGCGGTGCGCATCATCAACAGTAACCTGGCGACTGTGACTATCTTCGGGCGGGGCGCAGAGCAGGACGCTGGCTGGGTGGTGGTGTACAGCGGCACAGTGCCCTCTGGTGGACTCATCCACATCCCTGGAGGTGGACAGCGCATGGCGATGATTAGGGTTCAGCCGGAGACCAGCATCGATGACATCAATAGGGACTTTTTCTTCTTGGAGTTTGACGTGGCCGTCTGCGCTCATGGAACAGGTGAGGAAGTTTATGCCTGGCACCTCTACCTGAAATCAATATTACTACAGAGTCTGTACAGGGCCTGGGAAATCTTGAAAAGTCTTGAACTTCATTTGTCCCATTTCAAGGCCTTGACAATACTTGAATTTAACTCTTTTTTTTCAAATTAGTCTTGAAAAGCTTTGAATTCCATTAAACTGTCCGCACTGATCTAAATTAGTCTGAAATCACCATTCTCAATTGTTGTTTTTTCCTGAAATCCAAATGAAAATTGTCTTGAATTCCTTCTTCTTTTTTTTAAACAGCCTTGAAATAAATTTAAATTCCATATCTTCACATGTGTACAGACCCTATTATTATTAATACTTTAAAAAAATATAATCTTTCTTAGTAAACAATTTTCTCATGACATTTTGTCACCCGGTTTGCAGCCATAGGCATTTCCTTGCAGATACGTATCCCTACAGCTGCTTGGATAGGGTCGATTAGTCACACTAAGCAGGTGGGTTAGTGGGTCAGTGGGTCAGCCATCAGGGTTGGTTGGTTGGTTGTTGGAGTTTTACGTCCTGGCAACATCTAATGTCATATCAGAGTTAGGCCTTGTGAGTTAGATTTCAATCGATCGCGTTGATTTCGGGGCCCTGAACCTTTGTTGGGGGTAAATGCAAATAGGAATGGTGGTCCCGCCATCTTTTGGCAGCGTAAGTTGATTTATCCAGTAAGGCTGTCATGTGTTGGCAGCAATTTTCACATACCGTCTATAAGTTTCCACCAGCTCTATCGATTCCTGCCACCCAATTCCTACCAGCTCTACCGATTCCAGCCATCCCTTTCCTACCAGCTCTACCGATTCCTGCAATCCCTTTCCTACCAGCTCTACTGATTCCTGCCATCCCTTTCCTACCAGCTCTACCGATTGCAGCCATCCCTTTCCTACCAGCTCTACCGATTCCAGCCATCCCTTTCCTACCAGCTCTACCGATTCCAGCCATCCCTTTCCTACCAGCTCTACCGATTCCTGCAATCCCTTTCCTACCAGCTCTACTGATTCCTGCCATCCCTTTCCCACCAGCTCTACCGATTGCAGCCATCCCTTTCCTACCAGCTCTACCGATTCCAGCCATCCCTTTCCTACCAGCTCTACCGATTCCAGCCATCCCTTTCCTACCAGCTCTACCGATTCCAGCCATCCCTTTCCTACCAGCTCTACCGATTCCTGCAATCCCTTTCCTACCAGCTCTACTGATTCCTGCCATCCCTTTCCTACCAGCTCTACCAATTCCAGCCATCCCTTTCCTACCAGCTCTACCGATTCCAGCGATCCCTTTCCTACCAGCTCTACTGATTCCTGCCATCCCTTTCCTACCAGCTCTACCGATTCCAGCCATCCCTTTCCTACCAGCTCTACCAATTCCAGCCATCCCTTTCCTACCAGCTCTACCAATTCCAGCCATCCCTTTCCTACCAGCTCTACATGTAGTTTTGTTATCCCAGATCTGCTACCAATAGTGCCATTCTGCTAGAACACGGTTTGTTTATGGCAACCATGAAACAGCCGAGGTGAGTTAAAGGTATGACATTTAAAAACAAACCAGTACGAATTGAACAAGGTTAAAGTTAGGCCAAATAACACACAAAAAGTCGGTGTTCATCCTTTTGATCACACAAATCAGGGTCGGTTGGGCGATTTTTAATTTAATTTAATTTTTTTATAAAAAAAAAGAAATTATTGATTTTTTCCCCTCCAAGGTCTTTTTTAATAAAAGAAAATCAGCGGCGTGTGATTTTTTAGGCACAGGCGGGGACGAGCACCAATTCTTTTTATATTATTTGGCCTTATTGAGATTTTCTGCAGAAAGGTTGTCAAAGTACGATTAGTTATTATTATTGCAAGGAAGAAATTTTAAGCTGCAGGAGTCTGGCTACGTAGTATGAGGAATGGTGATCCCGTCAACTTTTGGCAGCGTAAGTTGATTTATTCAGTAAGGCTGTCATGCGTTGGCAGCAATTTGCACATACCGCCTATAAGTTTCCACCAGCTCTACCAATTCCAGCCATCCCTTTCCTACCAGCTTTACCGAGTCCTGCCATACCTTTCCTAAATACCGGGGAGACCACTGAGCTGTGATTCAATAATTGTAGGTAAATCTACAACTACGCTGCCTGGTACAACATCAACATCAGCACGAACATCATCGGAGGGCACCAGGACAACGAGCTACCTAGCAACAAAAACAACACCATACCCAGCAACCACCAGTGAACACCCAACAATAACACCGAAACACCCAACAACCACCACACACCCAACAACCACCACACACCCAACAACAACCACAAGACACCCAACAACAACCACTAAACACCCAACAACAACCACTACACACCCAACAACAACCACTACACACCCAACAACAACGAGCATTACACACCTAACAACAACCACACACCCAACAACAACCACACACCAAATAACCACCACACACCCAACAACAACCACAAGACACCCAACAACAACCACTACACACCCAACAACAACCACTACACACCCAACAACAACCACTACACACCCAACAACAACCACTACACACCCAACAACAACCACTACACACCCAACAACAACGAGCATTACACGCCTAACAACAGCCACACACCCGACAACTAGACACCCAATAACCACCACACACCCAACAACAACAACAACACACCCAACAACAACTACAACACACCCAACAACAACCACAACACACACAACAACAACCACAACACACCCAACAACAACCACAATACACCCAACAACAACCACACACCAAACAACAACCACTACACACCCAACAACAACTACCATTACACACCCAACAACAACAACTACATACCCAACAACAACCACTACACACCCAACAACCACTACACACCCAATAACAACCACTAAACACCCAACAACAACCAGTACACACCCAACTACTACTACATACCCAACTACTACCACTACACACCCAACAACAACCACTACACACCCAACAATAACCACGAGACACCCAACAACAACCATTACACACCCAACAACTACCAGTACACACCCAACAACCACCACAACACACCCGGTAACAACCACTACACACCCAACAACTACCACTACACACCCAACAACAACCACTACACACCCAACAACAACCACTACACACCCAACAACAACCACTACACACCCAACAACAACCACTGCACACCCAACAACTACCTCTACACACCCAACAACAACCACTACACACGCAACAACAACCACTACACACCCTACAACCACCACAATTCACCGAATAACAACCACCAGACACCCAACAACCACCACTACACACCCAAAAACTACCACTACACACCCAACAACCACCACAACACACCCAATAACAACCATTACACACCCAACAACTAGCACCACCCACCCAACAACAACCACTACACACCACACTACAACCACTACACACCCAACAACCACCACAACACACCCAACTACAACCACTACACACCCAACAACCACCACAACACACCCAACAACTACCACCACACACCCAAAAACAACCACTACACACCCAACAACAATCACTACACACCCAACAACGACCACAACACTACCAACAACTACCACCACACACCCAACAACAAGCACTACACATCCAACAACAACCACTACACACCCAACAACCACCACTACACTCCCAACAACTACCACCACACACCCAACAATAACCACTAGACACCCAACAATAACCACGACACACCCAACAACCACCACTACACACCCAACAACTACCAGTACACACCCAACAACCACCACAACACACCCGATAACAACTACTACATACCCAATAACTACCACTACACACCCAACGACAACCTCTACACACCCAACAACAACCACTACACACCCAACAACAACCACTACACACCCAACAACCACCACAACACACCCAATAACAACCAGCAGACACCCAACAACTACCACAACATACCCAACAACCACCACTACACACCCAACAACTACCTCTACACACCCAACAACAACCACTACACACCCAACAACAACCACTACACACCCTACAACCACCACAACACACCCAATAACAACCACCAGACACCCATCAACCACCACTCCACACCCAACAACTACCACAACACACCCAACAACCACCGCAACACACCCAATAACAACCACTACACACCCAACAACTAGCACCACACACCCAACAACAACCACTACACACCCAACTACAACCACTACACACCCAACAACCAGCACAACACACCCAACTACAACCACTACACACCCAACAACCACCACCACACACCCAAAAACAACCACTACACACCCAAAAACAACCACTACACACCCAACAACCACCACAACACTCCCAACAACTACCACCACACACCCAACAACAACCACTACACACCCACCAACTACCACCACACACCCAACAACAAGCACTACACACCCAGCAACAACCACTACGCACCCAACAACAACCACTACACACCCAAAAACAACCACTACACACCCATCAACAACCACTACACACCCAACAACAACAAGTACACACCATGAGACAACCACCACACACCTGGCAACAACCACTACACATCCTGCAACAACCACTACACATCCTGCAACAACCACTACACATCCTGCAACAACCACTACACACCCAACAATAACCAGTACACATCCACCAACCACCACAACGCACCTTGCAACCACCACAACGCACCCAACAACCACTACTACACACCCAACAACAACCACTACACATCCAACAACAAGCACTACACATCCAACAACGACAACCACACATCCAACAACCACACCAGTCTCAACAACAACCACTACACACCCTGCAACAACCACAACACACCCAACACCAACCACACCACACCCAATGACAACCACTACACACCCAACAACAACCACTACACACCCCACAACAAGCACTACACACCCAACAACAAGCACTACACACCCAACAACAACCACTACACACCCAACAACAACCACTACACACCCATTGACAACCACTACACACCCAACAACAACCAGTACACATCCAACAACAACCATTACGCACCCAACAACAACCACTACACACCGAACAACAACCACTACACACCCAACAACAACCACTACACACCCAGCTACAACCACAACACACCCAATGACAACCAGTACACACCCAACACCAACCACTACACACCCAACAGCAACCACTACACACCCAACACCAACCACTACACACCCAACACCAACCACATCACACCCAACAACAACCACTACACACCCATCAACAACCACTACACACCCAACAACAACCACTACACACCCAACAACAACCACTACACGCCCAACAACTACCACTACACACCCAACAACAACCACAACACACCCAACAACAACCACTACACACCCAACAACAACCACTACACACCCAACAACAACCACTACACACCCAACAACAACCACTACACACCCAACAACCACCACAACGCACCTTGCAACCACCACAACCCACCCAACAACGACCACTACACACCCAATAACAACCACGACACACCCAACAACAACCAGTACGCACCCAACAACAACCACTAGACACCCAACAAATACCACTACACACCCAACTACCACCACTACACACCCAATAACAACCACTACACACCCAACAATAACCACTACACACCCAACACCAACTACTACACACCCAACAACAACCGCTACACACCCAACAACAACCACAATTCACCCAACAACTACCACTACACACCCAACTACCACCACTACACACCCAATAACAACCACTACACACCCAACAACAACCACTACACACCCAACAACAACCACTACACACCCAACAACCACTACACACCCAACCACAACCACTACACACCCAACAACAACCACTGCACACCCAACAACAACCACTACACACCCAACAACAACCACTACACACCCATTGACAACCACTACACACCCATTGACAACCACTACACACCCAACAACAACCACTACGTACCCAACAACAACCACTACACACCCAACAACAACCACTACACACCCAACAACAACCACTACACACCCAACAACAACCACTACACACCCAACAACAACCACTACACACCCAACAACAACCACTACACACCCAACAACAACCACTACACACCCAACAACAACCACAACACACCCAACAACAACCACTACACACCCAACAACAACCACTACACACCCAACAACAACCACTACACACCCAACAACAACCACTACACACCCAACAACCACCACAACGCACCTTGCAACCACCACAACACACCCAACAACGACCACTACACACCCAATAACAACCACGACACACCCAACAACAACCAGTACGCACCCAACAACAACCACTAGACACCCAACAACTACCACTACACACCCAACTACCACCACTACACACCCAATAACAACCACTACACACCCAACAATAACCACTACACACCCAACAACAACTACTACACACCCAACAACAACCGCTACACACCCAACAACAACCACAATTCACCCAACAACTACCACTACACACCCAACTACCACCACTACACACCCAATAACAACCACTACACACCCAACAACAACCACTACACACCCAACAACAACCACTACACACCCAACAACCACTACACACCCAACCACAACCACTACACACCCAACAACAACCACTACACACCCAACAACAACCACTACACACCCAACAACAACCACTACACACCCATTGACAACCACTACACACCCATTGACAACCACTACACACCCAACAACAACCACTACATACTCAACAACAACCACTACACACCCAACAACAACCACTACACACCCAACAACAACCACTACACACCCAACAACAACCACTACACACCCAACAACAACCAATACACACCCAACAACAACCACTACACACCCAACAACAACCACTACACACCCAACAACAACAACCACTACACACCCAACAACAACCACTACACACCCAACAACAACCACTACACACCCAACAACAACAACTACACACCCAACAACAACCATTACACACCCAACAACAACCACAACACACCCAACAACAACCACTACACACCCAACAACAACCACTATACACCTAACCACCACTACACACCCAACAACAACCACAACACACCCAACAACAACCACTACACACCCAACAACAACCACTACACACCCAACAACAACCAATACACACCCAACAACCAATACACACCCAACAACAACCACACCACACCCATCAACAACCACTACACACCCAACAACTACCACTACACATCCACCAACAACCACTATGCACCCAATAACTACTACACTCCCAGAAATAACCACAACACTTCCAGCCACATGGACAACCACTATAACACCACTGACAACAACAACACCAATGTCAACCACCACAACACCAACGCCAACCACTACAACACCAATGACAACCACCACAACACCAATGACAACCACCACAACACCAATGACAACCACCCCAACACCAATGACAACCACCACAACACCAATGACAACCACCATCACACCAATGACAACCACCACCACACCAATGACAACCACCACACCAATACCAACAACAACACCAATGACAACCACAACAACACCAATGACGACCACCACAACACCAATGACAACCACAACAACACCAAAGACAACAACCACAACAACACCACTGACAACCACAACAACACCAAAGACAACAACCACAACACCAATGCCAACAACAACACCAATGCCAACCACCACCACAGCAGTCACAACCACCTCCACCCCGGTGTCGACCTCCCCGTCCCGGCCGGCCCCCACCTCCTCCCCGGCCCGGTGCGTGGCCGTCGACGGGCTGGCTGACCCGCGCTACGTGCCGGACGCCGGCATCTCGGGCAGTGTGGCCGGCGGGACGGACGTGCGGGAGGTGCGGGCGGGCGGGCAGGGGTGGGTGGTGGCCGTGCCCACCGACCCACAGGCCGCCAGCCCCGCCGTCACCGTCCGCCTGGCGCCACCTAGCGACTACGCCTCGGTGAGTAAAGTCTCCGCCTTGTTAGGTAGGTGTGGGTGAGGGGTGATGGGGGTGAGGGGCGTTGGGTGGTCGGGGGGGGGGGGAGGGGATTAGGTCGGGGGTTGGTTTTTGAGGTAAATAAAGTTATGGCTCTGATTTTATTTTTCAGGGTAAGTCGGTTTTATGGGATTTCTTTGGGCAAATAAAGTTATTGTTCTGAATTTTTTTTCAGGGTAGGTCTGTTTTTTTTTGTATTTTTGTTGTTGTTGTAAAATATAGTTATTGCTCTGATTTGTTTTGAGGGTAGGAGTGTTTTTGGGTGTGTTTAAAAAAATTAAGTTGTTTTGATATTTTTGTTCATGGTACGTTATTTTTGTAAATAAAGCTATTGCTCTCACGGGTTTTTTCAGGGTAGGTCTGTTTTGGGGTGTTTCTTTTTGTTAAATAAAGTTATTGCTCTGATTTTTTCCTTCATAGTAGGTCTGTTTTGGTCTGTAAAGTTACCATGAGTGCAGACTGTCACAAGTCGGTACCCATCCTGATATGACTTTAGATGTTGCCAGGATGTAAAACTCCAACAACCAACCAACCAGCTATATGAGATAATCCAACGGCTCTGCTATTCTGTGCCGTTGTTTTACCTACCAGTAACTAACACTGTAACAGTGTAAGAACATTGCTAAATGATTAACTTATAGGCTAACTTACAGATCCTCTTCGGGCTGATCTAGGCCCTATTGGGCCTCTAATGCCAGCTCGTTATGGTAAAAAAGAATTATTCTTTGCACACATATCAATGTCGCCGGAGCACTGAAGTCATATAATTCGGGGTGTTCTCTCCAAAGTCTATCCAGCCTTCTCTCAAATGCTTCTACCGTTGGTGCTTCAATGACTTGAGATAATCCAACGGCTATTACTCATCAGGTGGTTTTTGTTGTTGCTTTTTTTTCCACAGCGGGAGATGTTGGCGATAAAAGTGACGGGCAATGTTGAATTAGTCAGCCTAGCATTCCGCATCAATGAGAATGACGAATTCTTCCAACCGGAACACTACAAACTTGTCCTGGCGAAGGAGACTATAATCATCCAGCCAGCAGAGGATGTGCTGTATGTGCAGATCATTCTGGAAAAGCCCGAGCTGCAACAAGATGGCGCCCAGCCGGCGGCCTACAGAATCCACGTCGCCATCTTTGGTTGCTTCGGACCAGGTTTGTTCTTTATTTTTTCCCTTTTCATAATATTTGTTATTACTGTAGTCTTCTTGGTTGTCCATCGGTGGCGACTCATCATTTGTTGTGAACTCATCAACAGAACTCATCATTTGTTGTGAACTCGCCGATGACTGATGAGTCCAATTTGTGTTTGGAATGTGCGGTGGCACGTTGGACATGCATGTGTAGCTGCTGTCACTAGGTCGGAGAGTCTGGTAGATGAAGGAAACAATCTTTTATCTGCTGGCGCTTTTGTTTAGCTTGAGATATATACGTTCAGTTTCAAACTATGTTGTGCCTTTATGAATAGAAGCAGGCCATGATTAATACTTTAGTAGTCTGCAAGTGACCTCTCAAGCAAGGAGCCATATAGACAGGTGGGTGCGAATAGGGTGATTTTCATCAGGGAGCCTAGGTAGTGTAATGGTTAGCATGCTATCCCCTGAATGGCAAGAGGTGTTCATGCTCAATAGGTGCAATATTTGCCATTTTCATCACCGCCGCCATGACACTGGTTGCCGTGACCTAGATCCTGTACAAGGTACGAGCTGTATGGTTGTTGAACCTACCCTGTGTATATATGGAAGTGCATTGCCTGTATGTATGTAATTGTAAGCATTAGATGCCGTAGGGGTGTAAACCATTTAAAAGACTTACAATTCCAACGGGACGAGTGTAGTAGTCTGCATTGACCTCTCAGGCAACGAGCCACATAGACAGGTAGGCGTAGATAGCGGGATTGCATCAGGGAGCCTAGATAGAACCTTCCGTTATTTACACTCGCATAATTAATTATGCAACAGAAGTTGCTGATGCTAACATTAGAATAAGTAAGATGCAATTAGTTCACATCAACATGGCAGAGACATGCGCATTAAACCATCAAATTCACAACGATAAGTATTTGAGCTAAACAAAATTTGTTATTGTCATGAATTTATTGACCCTGCTTATAACGGATATGTGTGTTAACACAATTGTTTTCACCGCTAGGCAACACTAATCCAATTTGATTTAAATCTTTTGAATTTTGTTTTAGTAATAATTAGTTTTTCTTGCTTCCTGTTAATGGCTTGTAGCTGTTTGAAGATTGCAAACAGTCCAAAATCCAGCTTTTACTATACTTTGTGTTAGTCCATTTAAACATCACCTGTAATAAAGGAAGTATAGCATTAGTAAATCTCAAAAATATAAAAAGTTGATAGATAATAGATGTATTGGTGTCTGGGACCTAAAATATATTCATATATCTATTCCCAATAATCAATAACTGCTTTGGAAAAGTGCTTAAATCTGCATAGTCTGATGAAGCATCACCATTTTCAAAAGCGAAACATTCACCTAGATTTGATCCTATTTATCTAACTTAGATACTGATGCATTTATGAAGCACCCATTTCCACGTAGAAGGGCATACTGAATCAATTTAATAGAACCTGTTACTGCATAAGCCTTTGGTGTCAGAGTTTTGGCATGTTTGCCTAAATTAATTTTGCATGTTCGCACTTCAAATATCTCAAAAGTCAGCCATTTGAAATAAAGGTTACTTCAAACTATAGTAAGATAGATTTAAAACAATCACTAAGATATTTATCTCAGAAAAAAAAGGCAGAAACTCAAAACCATCGGACTATGCAACTTTAATAGTGAAAATGTTGTATGGTGCTATGTTGTGTAGTAATAGTGCAGCACAGATTGTGAGCCAATAAATGAAGAGCTCTTTTTCAAAACGTGATAAGCGCCAATCCAAAAAATGGGGTTTTTGTTGTTTTGTTTTTTTGGTCCATTAGTTGTTTAAGCAGGGGAAATTTCAGTCATAGACGACTGGTCTTCCTCATTCCACTGCTGGTCGATGGAAAGCCCGAGCCTACACTTTTACCGACCCAAGGGATTTTTAACATCCCACACCTCATAAACATGGTATGAGAGCAACCAGCCTTTGATGACGCTGTAAGTTATACACAGCGGTGGAAATCCAAATTGGCAGAGCTGGGGGCACGGGGAATTGAACCGCCGACCCTCAGATTAGGAGTCTGACCTAGAAAAAAGTCAGATTTGCTACGCCAATACCAAGTTCATAGATCGTGTTTTCGAAAAGAGCTCTTCAGATATATAAAGACCTTGTCATGTATTTATATATATGAAGAGCTCTTTTCCAAAATACGATCTAGAAACTTGACATTGGCATTGTAAACTAATTTCTTTAGATTGGTGCTCATCATGTTTTTGGAAACGTGCTCTTCAAATATACCCTCACACCCTTCGGAGACACATTTGGTTGGATAGACATATAGTTAAGCGAAAGAAACTTATCAGGGAAAAGTTATGGTCAGATAGTGCATGCTGATCAGGTTTAATTGATACTGTAACCATACTGTTGCCATCATTGAGTACCTAGTAAAAACCTTCCAAAATTACTTCAGCTCTTCCAGGGACCACCACAACAGAGGCCGCAACAACCACAACACATCCAACAACAACCACACCACGTCCAACAACAACCACACCACGTCCAACAACAACCACAGCAACAACCACAGGACACCCAACAACCGTAATACATTCAACAACAACACATCCAACTACCACCACAACACGCCCAACAACAACCACAACACATCCAACAACAACCACAACACATCCAACAACAACAACAACAACAACGATACCACTAATGTCTACAACGATGCTACCAATGACAACAACAGTACAGCCAGTGACAACCACATCATATCGAGTAACAAATGCAACACATATTGCTACAACTACAACCTACCCAGCAACGACGACAATGCAGTCAAGAACAACCAGCACACTCCCAAGAACAGCTACAACAGAAGCAACTACAACAAAATATCCAGGCACAACTACAACAGGCCCAGTAACAACCCCAACACAATCAACAACACACCCAGCAACGACAACGCACCCAGCAACAACCACAACACACCCAGCAACAACCTCTACACACCCACCACCGACCCCAACACACCCAACAACAACTAGTACCCACCCAGCAACAACCACTACACACCCAACAACAACCACTACACACCCAGGAACAACCACTACACACCCAACAACCACCACAACACACCCAATAACAACCACCAGACACCCAACAACCACCACCAGACACCCAACAACTACCACTACACACGTAACAACAACCAGCACACACCCAACAACCACTACACACCCAACAACAACCACTACGCACCCAACAACAACCACACCACCCAACAACAACCACACACACACCCAACAACAACCACACACACCCACCAACACACCACACACACCCAAAACAACCCACCAGACACCCCAACACAACCACCACCACAACCAACAACCCACCACACACACCCACAACCACCCAACACACCCAAACAACCACACACACCCAACAACCACACCACACACCCAACAACAACCACTACACATCAAGACAACCACCACACCCACCCAACAACAACCACACACACCCAACAACAACCACCGCACACCCAACAACCACCACTACACACCCACCAACAACTACTACACACCCAACAACAACCACACACACCCAACAACCACCACACACCCAAACAACCACCAGACACCCAACAACCACCACACACACCCAACAACTACCACCACACACCCAACACCACCACAACACACCCACAACAACCACACACACCCAACAACACACCAACACCCAACACAACCACTACACACCCAACACAACCAATACACACCCAACAACCACCACAACACACCCACAACTACCACCACACACCCCAAAACAACCACCACACCCCAACAACAACCACACACACCCAACAACCACCACAACACCCACAACAACCACCACACCCCCAACCAACAACCACACACACCCAACAACAACCACCACACACCCAACAACACACCACCACACCCAACACACAACCACACATACCCAAAACACCACACACACCCAACACACCACAACAACCCAACAACCACCACTACAAACCCACCAACAACCACCACACCCAACCACACACCAACCCACACCCAACAACAACCACACACACCCAACACAACCACACACACCCAACAACAACCACACCACACCCACCAACAACCACACACACCCAACAACAACCACCACACACCACAACACCACACCACCCGAACAACCACAACACCACCCACAACACCACTACACACCCAACACACCACACACACCAACAACACCACCACACCCCAACACACAACCACCACACCCAACAACACCACACACACCCAACAACACCACACACACCCAACACCACCACACACACCCACACAACAACCACACACCCAACAACTACCACCACACACCCTAAACAACCACTACACACCCAACAACAACCACACCACCCAACAACCCACCACAACCCCAACAACACCACCACACACCCAAACAACAACCACACACACCCAACACAACCACCACACACACCACCAACAACCACACCACCACACACCAACCACCACACACCCACCAACCACAACACACCCAACAACACCACACACACCACCAAATCACCACACACACCAACAACACACCACCACACCACCACAACCACTACACACCACAACCAACCACACAACCACCACACACCAACCAACACCAACCCAACAACAACCACACACACCAACAACACACACCACACACCCTACACACAACCACACACACCAAACAACAACCACTACCACCAACAACCAACCACACACACCCAACAACCACACACACACCCAACACAACCACTACACACCCAACAACACCACACACACCCACCACAACCACACACACCCAACCACAACCACACAACCAACAACAACCACACCACACCAACCAACACCACAACACACCCAACCACAACACACCACACCCAACAACAACCACTACACACCCAACAACAACCACTACACACCCAACAACAACCACTACACACCCTGTAACAACCACAACACACCCAACAACTACCACTACACACCCAACAACTACCACTACACATCCAACAACAACCACTACACACCCAACAACTACCACTACACACCCAACAACAACAACTACACACCCAACAACAACCACTACACACCCAACAACAACCACTGCACACCCAACAACAACCACAACACACCCAACAACTACCACTACGCACCCAACAACTACCACTACACACCCAACAACAACCACTACCCATCCAACAACAACCACTACACACCCAACAACAACTACTACACACCAACCAACAACTACACACCCAACAACTACCACTACACACCAACCAACAACTACACACTCAACAACCATTACTACACACCCAACAACCACCACTACACACCCAACAACCACTACGCATCCCAAAACCACCACTGCACACCCAACAACAACAATGTACGAAGCAACAACGACTACCCCCCTGACAACACCCCCCACATCTCCAGCCACAACCACGCCACATCCGGAAACGGTGACTACGGCTCCATGTAAGTTTGTCAACATTTGTAGTCCTTTGTTTCATGCCAAGGGCAGCTCGTCTCTGATTTGATAATGACTCCCTCAACAAGGCAGTGCAGGTACAAGAACAGAGGCGGATTAACAAAGTGGGTGAACACCCACCCAGTAACACGGGTTCGAACCTTGGTTGAGTCAAACCAATGTCTTACAAATTTATTATTGTTGCTTCCTAGCCAGGCGCTCGGCATTATTAGGATAGGGCAAGGACTGGTTGGCTCAGTGTCAGGATAATGTGTCTGAGTGGGATATCAGGTCATGGTGCTGGTGGCCTGGTCTCCCAGTGGGGCAGCACCATAAAGTCATCATGAGTGCACACTGTCACAAGTCGGTACCCGTACTGATATGAACTTAGATGTTGCTAGGACGTAAAACTCCAATAACAATATGTATATATATGTAGATTTATATTTATAAGTCTTAACGTAAATTCTGAAGAAAAAATGTACATATATGTCAATTCAATACTTTATTTCAGACTCAGCATTAGGGCAGTTACATCAAGTGGTCCATTATGGGTACATATAACTTATAAGAATACATGTGAATAACATACACGTAATAGTATAAACACTACAGTTCTAACCACTATCAAAATGTTGGCCTACATACAGTGGGTTGTACAAATGCCTCCATATGGCAGACGTAAATCTGAGATCACTCTCTCCTATTTTCACAAGTCCCTGTATTATAGCATTCTCTGACTTGTCAGGCCGAGTAATAAATTTGAATATTAGGTTCTTGGTAACAGCCTGGATGGCACATCGATATTCACAAATAGCTGATTAGCACTGTGATACCTAGGTAAACGGAGTAATAACCTCAATATATATCAATTATACAGTAAAACCTCTCTAAGTCTAACCGACCACTCCCCTATATCGATCGCTTTATTTGGGTCCCAAACAATCAACCGTACAATACCATTGTAACAATAAAAAAAACTCCCTAAGCCGACCACCTTCCTAAATGGACCATTTAGAGAAGGTTTTATTGTATATATACACATATGAAGAATGGTGATAATTATATATTCCCCTAGCATTTATTCCCTTTATAATACATAATGCATCATATGCAGGCCTTGGTACAGTGAGTGGTGGTTACTGTGTGCAGGGGTGGTGGTGTCACCATCGAAGCTGGGGTTGGGGAGGCTGGAGCAGTAGATGACTAGGACAGACTCCATCAGTCCATGGAGCTGAGTGAGTGATGAGGGAAGAGAGGGATATTCCAGATTATTATACTCGTATAATTCTTATACGGCATATATATATATATATATTAAAGCTATCTAACTGATCTTGTTCTTGCAGCTTGTAACCAAGTCTGGGCCATAGCGCATCACGGGCCTCTCCTGAGTGAAAACATCAAGGTACGTGTGAGGTTTGGTATTGTTCACATTGTGGTGCCTGTGTGCCCGAATGATTTCTTTGTCCACACTGGACACGGTGGCCGTGCGGGAGATCGGGAGTTTAGTTCCTTGTCGAGTCAAACCAATGACTTATCAAATTGATACTTGTCGCTTCCTAGCCTGGCGCCTGGCATTAATAGGATAGGACAAGCACTGGTTAGCTCAGTGTCAGGATAATATGACTGAGTGGGAAATCGGGTCATGGTGCCTGTGGCTTGATTTCCCCAGGGGCAGCACTATAAAGTTGCCATGAGTGTGCACTGTCACTAGTCAGTACCCATCCTGATATGGCCTTACAGTTTTAACAAGCACGCCAAAGTTAATTTTACATGTTTGCATTTCAAATATCTCTCAGAAGTTATTGATTTTAAATCAAACTTACTTCAAACTGAAGTAAGGTAGATTATAATTCATAACACAACAACATATATTCAGTGGATGAACATTTAATAGTTCCAGTCTAGTGAAAATGACATGACGTGTGCAGCATAGGCAGCTTTCAACTGACATAGATACTTTTTAACTCTGAAGATACTAGAAACAGTGGCTTAAAAGGCCAGTTAACGCTCGTAAAATTGGAAAGTATGACTACTACCAGGCAACTCTTTAAACAGCAATATCTATACCTAGCAAGATTATATCGAATGACTTAAGATAACCATTAACTCATAGTATAGGGAACTACAGATATCTTGATCTAGCAAACATGTCTAGATCATCCCTATCAAGCATAACACACAGTTTTTTATATTTTAATAACACTTACAGAAATACCGAAAACTGAAGTTAAGACTCTGACACTCGGCCAATAACCTAAGACTGTTGGGAGGGTGGGTGGTAAGGAATTCTGTGTCAGTTGACTGTTATCTGTTTGAGCTCAAGCGAATAACTGACTAAACTGATGCGAAGGAATACCACAATGCCTACGTTACTAAGAGAGTTTGTATTTGTTATTACGGTGGCTGCAATAAGTTACTATGGATACTGGGTCATCTGGCATTTTTGGTGACGCGTTGCTAGGATAGCTGACGCTAGCCAGTTTCTGGCGGGTGATACTATAATACTATCATAATTGAGGGATTTAACTCAGGAACTAGCGTGTAGAGACTGTTTCTTTTTAATTTAAGGCTAGTTACTATGGTAAAGGAGGCACCGTATACTCCTGACATAATACTAGGATAGCTAGAGCTTCACAGGTTCTCGGCAGAGGAACTGGTGATCGCTATGGTTATATTTTAAGTCGTTACTCCAGAGATCAGTTGTTGTGACAAATTATGCATGTTACAGCGTAACATGCACAAGCATCAACCTACTATATTTACCTCAGAAAATTATAGAAGCTCAAAACCATCGTCACATGCCATTTTAAGACCTAGCATGGTAATTGAACAACGCAAACACGGATAAATGGTATACATTTGCACTTTTTTAATGAACAAAAATGGCAATCGTACATGCTTGAATATATTGAGAGAAGGCGCCCGAGATGCTTTAACCCTATAGTTCTAGTCTCTTATTGTGGGGTGGGTGGGATGGCAGAGTAAAAGGTCCATCGGCATCCGCAGCCAAGTCATAGTGGCTGAGTTCTCAGTTTTGCGTGCCTTATATAGCGGCTGGCCGGGCCCTAAACATCACGACTACGTCAAGTTTTCGTAACTTTGTAACAGATTTCGGCTGCTGACGTTGTATCTAATTTACATATGCAAATCCGCCAGCTCTCGGTGGTTACTCGGCGAAGTTACAAAAGACCCGCTAGGCATGGTAAACGTTAATCTATATATTTAATGTTAAGGTTCAAGCACAGGTGGTGCCAGCGGCCGTTGAATAGGTATCCGACTCCGCCTTGTTCGATTACCCGTGTTGCGAGCAACATCGACAATAACTAAATGGAATATTAGTGACAGTACTGTTGTGTTTTTTTTAAACCTGTACCTTCCGCGTGGGAAGCCAGCACTTTGACCGAATGAGCCACCGCTTCTCTCTCTCAACGTAACCTTTACTGGGCAGTGCTTGAACTGGGAAGAAGCATGTATACAGTGGAATATAGACGATTCAATACCTCCCATAATCTTGCCAAATAAATTAGTTAAATTTGGTGATCGTCCCCGCCCATGCCTAAAAAATCGCCCGCCCTTGATTTTGTTAAATTCTTTTGTTTTGTTAAAAAGAAACTGTTTAAAATGTGTTGGGCTAGCAGCAATTCAACTTTCGTAAGAACATACATAATATGTGCAACATAATCACGTATTATGTCCACGTGGCTGGCTTACCATAACTGTATTTAATTTTGACATATGTTTGAGGCCTCCCGACATGTAAAACAACCAAATAAAAATAGATAAAAAATAAAAGCCGCCCACCCGACCCTGATTTGTGTGATCAAAAGGACGATCACCAACTTGTTTTTTATTTGGCCTAACATCCAAACATGGTAAATATCTTTATAATGGCATTCCATATCAGATGGAAAGAAACGATGTTCGGGGTATGTTTGTTGAATTGTTCAATTCTAGAAGACCAAAGGAAATAATGAATACAAGTTTTGAAGTAAATAAATACTGATACAAATTGTATCTGAAATCTAAACAGGTTGCTTACCACTGATATCTGAAAATCACTCTCATTAACGATATTCATTACTATATTTTTTTTAAACAACAACAAAAACAGGTGGTTGGCAAATCGGCGAACTCAAACCCGCAGTCAGCGGTCATGTTCGGCCACCAGCAGGGGGGGCTGCTGCTCGCCAAGATGGCCGCCGACGAGCTGGAGCACCCCCACGTGGAGGTGATCCTGCCGACGGCGCCAGGTGGCGCCACGGCCGAGGTGGCGGCCATCAAGGTGCTGGGTAACGTTGCCGACGTGGACATCTTGCTGAAGTTCTCGGCTGGCGATGATGCCTTCGTGAAGGTGTTCAGGCACTTGGCCGTTCCCTCGGACGGCGTCCTTCACCTCAGCCCACCCCGGGCCGCCCACAGCCTCATGCTCGTACCCATGGCGACCCGCGACAGCAGCGACACCTACCGGCTCACGTTGGACATCTTCGGCTGCTTCCAAGCGATGGCCAGTGAGTACTTTTTTAAATTCCAGTGCACGAGTGACAGTATTTCGCGCCACTGGTAGGGTTGGGGTTGGGGGTGGTGGCGCCACATGGCCCAACTGTGAAAAGGGGTCACCCATAAAATAGTACACAACATATGGGTACATTTCCTTTCATGGCTTTATACTCACATAATTTGTATGCATCACATATGTGAGGTATCAAGTATTTATGCAAATATTATTCAGGTATGCAATTCTCCTGCTTTGTTTTTCACTTGTTCTACTCGCTGCAAATATTCCTGTAACCTCCTTTGATATGTTCTTTGGTAGTTTGGGTTATTGGAGAGTGGGGTGCAGCTGGGAGGGTGGGAGCTCCCTAATTCCGCTCCTGCCCTCCAGGTGGTGTCTCACCCCCACTACCATCTACCCATTTCACCTCCGATTTTGTTCTCTAAATCGACCGACCATAGGACCGACTTTAAATGGTCCATTTAGGGAGCTGGTCGGTTTAGGGAGGTTTTTTTTAAAAAGGATTACAATGGTACTATTGTATGGGCGATCATTTGCGCCCCAAATAAAGTCTCAACAGGTTTTGGAATCAAATCTAGATAATTGTTTTGATTTTGAATAATTATCTAGATTTGATTGTAGCTAAGTGGAGAGCGACAGTCAAGTAATGAAAGCAGTATTTGTCACATCGCAACCGACAGCATGATGATGATGAACTTAGATACTGATGTACTGAGGAAGCATTTTGCGACCTTACTACAAAAATGTTCTATCTGACAAAATGGTGCTTTCGAGATAATGAGGACTGAAGCTGTTTAACTGCATGATAGCATAGCAGATAGAACAATATTATTTTATATATATATCTCAGTGAAAAATACCAATTGAGAAACAGTTATGTAATTGCATGAGCGTTTTTTGTAGACAGAACATTTTGACATCCATAACACCAATTCAGTCACTTCGTCAGATAGAACCTTTTTATAGTAAGGTCACGATTTGTTGCCACATATAAGAGAATACTAATTCAATTTAATCAAACTTGTTATTGTTTAAGCTTATAGTTTCTTATGGTGCTTGCGAAAACTAATTTTCCATGTTTACGCTTCAAATATCTCAAAAGTTAGCCAATTAAAATAAAAATTACTTCAAAGTAAAGTACCTAGATTAAAACAGCCAATCTAATGTATTCATTTAAGAAGATAACAAAAATTCGAAACCATCAGACTATCCAACTTCAATATGTGGGATCAAATCTAGGTGTAGTTTTGGATTCGACATTGTGTCGGACTTTACAACTTCATTGAATACACTCATAACTATTTACACAGCACATATATTTAACATAATACCACGCTTAAATGTGATTTCAAGGTATGATTTGTCATTCTTTCAGCCTCGCCATCGAGTGTTACTCAGTCCACAAACACGGTCCCAGCGTCCTCCACAAGCACCACGTCTCACCCCTCCACCACCGGTAAGTGCCAGAGTAGTCTGCTTCCAGCCGGACGGGATGGCCGAATGAGTTGAACGTCCATCTCCTGTTTTGGTAGACCGTCGAACCCTGGTCGAGTCAAACCAACACCTTAAAAATTGTTTTCTGACACCGCCATGTTCCTCTGTACACTGCAGCTGTCTGTGACTGGTTGTTGTTGTCTAACACTGCCATGTTCCTATGTACACTGCAGCAGTATGTGACTGGTTGTTGTCTGACACCGCCATGTTCCTCTGTACACTGCAGCAGTCTGTGACTGGTTGTTTTGTCTGACACCACCATGTTCCTCTGTACAGTGTAGCAGTCTGTGACTGGTTGTTGTTGTCTAACACCACTATGTTCCTCTGTACACGGCAGCAGTCTGTGACTGGTTGTTGTTGTCTAACACCACCATGTTCCTCTGTACACTGCAGCTGTATGTGACTGGTTGTTGTTGTCTAACACCACTATGTTCCTCTGTACACTGCAGCAGTCTGTGACTGGTTGTTGTTGTCTAACACCGCCATGTTCCTATGTACACTGCAGCTGTATGTGACTCGTTCTTGTTGTCTGTCACCGCCATGTTCCTCTGTATACTGCGGCAGTCTGTTCCTCATTGTTGTCTGATACCGCCATGTTCCTCTGTACACTGCAGCTGTCTGTGAACTCGTTGACGGTGTCGCGAATGCGGACCTCATCCCTGACTCGGCCATCAGTTTGGTGTCGGAGAGTGCTGCCACCCGGCCGGACAGCGGCGTGGTGCGGGCCGGCGGGAAGGGCTGGAGTCCCCGGGACGGTGCACCCCACCCCTACATCCAGGTGCACCTGACACCGCATGCGCAGGTGAGTCAGCGTCACACTACCCATCTTGCACTGTACCCCGCTGAGTCAGTGTCATAATGGGTGCTGCCCATGAGACTGTTATACGGCTTGTAATAATAACACCGCCTGTGTTGTTTATTGTGCCATCACTTGTTACCTATTGATAATTGTTCTGCCTTTATAATACTGCTGCTTGTTATTTACCCACTTTGTCCTACTTATAATGCTACCACTTAATGACTTACACTACTGCCCACTGCCTACCTATTGCCTAATACTGAGCCATTACAAATCCACTACCAACTTATCTGCACCTTCTCCAGGGTTTGCACAATCTTGAAAAGGCCTTGAATTTGAAGGTGCCTCTTGAAAATTACTTAAATTTGAAAATACCCTGAAAAGGCCTTGAAAATTGACCAAATGTGCAATTGAACCCTTGAATTTTTAGATTGATTAAAGTCTGATTCGAAAGCAGCTGCGATTTCATTTATTTTCATTACCAGCTGCATCAACAAGACAATGACTAATGACAGAATCGTGATACATCAATTCTGGGCATTAGCATAATATAATCTGTTTCACATCATCATAGCTACTATACTTCTTTTGCTTTATAAAAATAGCATACAGAAACCTGGTGAAATAAAACCATAAAAGCCTTACAAAATGGATTTCTTACCCGAAAAGGCCCTAAAAAGACCTTACATTTGGTTGCTGAATAGCTCTATGAACCCTGTTATCCCTATGTAACCCTCCATGGTACATCTAAATACAGTATAACCCTGTTAAACCAAGCTTGGTTAAACCAAACCATCGGTTAATCCAAACTTTTTTCGGCAGCCCGGCAAAATACGACCATTTATCATATAAAAAAGTTGGTTCAACCAAATTTGGTTAATCCACACTATCGGTTAATCCAAACAAAATTTTCGGACCCCAGGCCATTTCCAGTACGGTTAAACCAAACTTTCATGTGGTTATAAGGTCATCTGAGACCCCACCAAACTTTTTATATGATAAATGGTAGTATTTTGCCAGGCCGCCAACAAAAATTTGGATTAACCGATCGTTTGTGTTAACCAAGTTTGGTTTAACAGGGTTATACTGTATATACATAGAAAACAATAATCAAAGTGTCCACATACATTGCATATTACATTCATAATGCACCCTCGTTTTTACCAAAGCCAAGTCAAAGTCGAAGCCAAAGCTCGGTAAAACCAATGATCGATTAATCCAAATAAATTTCTAGGGTCCCTTCAAGTTTGGTTTAACGGGGTTATACTGTATAACCTATACATCTAACTACTGTCATTGTCTACATAAGCCAGCCAGACAACCCATTGTGTGACTGATTTCTACAGGGCCTTCAACAGTAAAAGTGTATCGATAAGTATCGATTGCCATATGTCATTCACGGTTGCCCACCCTTACGGTTTCGCCGTAAGGTGTACGATATTTTATGTCCCATCATCACCTTCCGTCGATCTTCCTGGTTTTCATTTTCCAATGTTGGCAATGCTGCAATAACATTAATTTAGTAATATTATATCAATCTTATGGATTATTTGTAAACAATTTCTGGAGGCGTACCCCAGGGGCCATATTCATGTAGTCGTGCCAGGCTTAGCCGGTGCTACACGCTAGCTCTGGGGTAGCTATCCGAGGCTAGCGGCGGGTTGGAGAAATAGGTCAAGTCTTATTCACCAATGTCCAAGCCGCCGCGGATAGCAAACCGTGAAGTTATTTATAGATTTGGGATCTCCCTCGATTCGACAATATGAATAAAGCCGCCAATGTGGCGGGCGCATTAAAAACGGTTCGAATTTAGGGTTAATTTGATTAAATTTCACTTATGGCGTATGTAATTCTATTAAATATGACAGCATTTAATAGATTTGGGCCTAATATATTCCCGCCGATACGGCGGCGACGGCAGCGGCCATGTTTAGTTGACGTTGGACAGTATGGACAGTATGGATATCGACGTCGCTGCAGAGGCTGCGATTTGCTTACTTTACATTCGTCGATTCGAAAATATTAATATCGCCGCTGCTGCGGCGGCAGCGTTAATATCGGTTCGAATTTAGGGTTAATTTGATCAAATTTCATTTATTGAGTATGTAATTCTGTTAAATATGAAAGCATTGAATAGATTGAGAGCCTCACCCGCACACTAACCGGCGCGTCTAGCAGTTAACCCTGGTTTGAAAACGGGGTAGCTTAGCCTAGGCTACGGTCGGCGGTTAGCGTTGGCACCAACACATAATTACGGATTTTCCACCGTTAGCCGTGTGGGGCTACCGTAGCCGCGGTTAAGGCCTTGGCACCACTACATGAATATAGCCCCAGACCTCGCCCAATATAACATCCCTTGAGATCTTCCGGTTTATCATTTTCCAATGTTGGCAAACCTGGTCATCCTTCACCACTCTTCACTTCCTCGTTCTATGCTTTAATTAAAAATATTAAAATAATTCTTGTAAATAACTGCCAGTGCCCCTATGGTCGGTAGACCAGTAAAGCTACCTCGGTGCTGACTTATTTCTAAGAATAAAGATATTTACGTTAAAGAAATTCTTGTCGGCGCCTTTTGACGGCTCCTCTGTGACCTACTTTCAGGACAACCCGGTGCTGGTGAAGAAGATAGTGGTTCAGGGGTTCTTTGGTGCGTACTCGCTTGGCATCATGCACCGGCGTGGAGAGGTAGGTATCGTCAAAGACAATTTACGATAAGATGCGCCACTTGGTGCTTTCCCGTGAAAAACAGCAAACAAGGTCATTGGGCAGGTCCCCTAGCCCAGCCTGACTGCTGTACCATTTGAACCAAAGGGACTGGTTCCCTAGCCCAGCCTGACTGTTGTACCATTGAACCAAAGGGACAGGTTCCCTAGCCCAGCCTGACTGCTGTACCATTGAACCAACGGGACAGGTTCCCTAGCCCACCCTGACTGTTGTACCATTGAACCAACGGGACAGGTTCCCTAGCCCACCCTGACTGCTGTACCATCAAAGACAATGGACGACAATTATAGTGTATTATCTCCTAATATTAAAGCTGCATAGTCCAATAAAGCATCAAATTTTCAAAACCAAAACAATTATCTAGATTTGATTAAACATATGTAACTTAGATACTGATGCACTTATTAAACATTTGTCACCACACGGAAGGGAATACCGATGCAATTTAAGAGAACCTGTTACACCTGAAGCCTGTGGTGATAGAGTTTTGGCATGCTTGCTGTCGTGGGGGTGATGAAAATGGGAAATATTGCGCCTAGAGCGGGACTCGAACCCACATCTCTTTGCACTCCGGGCCAGTGTGCTAACCATTACACCACCTAGGCTCCCTGATATCAACACACTCCCCACGCCTACCTGTCTATGTGGTTACTTGCCTGAGAGGTCAGTGCAGACCACTACACTCGTCCCCCTGGAATTGTAAGTCTTGTAATGCTTACAATTACATACATACAGGCAATGCACTAACACATACATACACAGGGTAGGTTCAACAACCATACAGCGCAAAGCTTGTACAGGATATTGGTCACGGCACCAGTGTCGTGGGGGTGATGAAAATGGGAAATATTGCGCCTAGAGCGGGACTCGAACCCACATCTCTTTGCACTCCGGGCCAGTGTGCTAACCATTACACCACCTAGGCTCCCTGATATCAACACACTCCCCACGCCTACCTGTCTATGTGGTTACTTGCCTGAGAGGTCAGTGCAGACCACTACACTCGTCCCCCTGGAATTGTAAGTCTTGTAATGCTTACAATTACATACATACAGGCAATGCACTAACACATACATACACAGGGTAGGTTCAACAACCATACAGCGCAAAGCTTGTACAGGATATTGGTCACGGCACCAGTGTCGTGGGGGTGATGAAAATGGGAAATATTGCGCCTAGAGCGGGACTCGAACCCACATCTCTTTGCACTCCGGGCCAGTGTGCTAACCATTACACCACCTAGGCTCCCTGATATCAACACACTCCCCACGCCTACCTGTCTATGTGGTTACTTGCCTGAGAGGTCAGTGCAGACCACTACACTCGTCCCCCTGGAATTGTAAGTCTTGTAATGCTTACAATTACATACATACAGGCAATGCACTAACACATACATACACAGGGTAGGTTCAACAACCATACAGCGCAAAGCTTGTACAGGATATTGGTCACGGCACCAGTGTCATGGGGGTGATGAAAATGGGAAATATTGCGCCTAGAGCGGGACTCGAACCCACATCTCTTTGCACTCCGGGCCAGTGTGCTAACCATTACACCACCTAGGCTCCCTGATATCAACACACTCCCCACGCCTACCTGTCTATGTGGTTACTTGCCTGAGAGGTCAGTGCAGACCACTACACTCGTCCCCCTGGAATTGTAAGTCTTGTAATGCTTACAATTACATACATACAGGCAATGCACTAACACATACATACACAGGGTAGGTTCAACAACCATACAGCGCAAAGCTTGTACAGGATATTGGTCACGGCACCAGTGTCGTGGGGGTGATGAAAATGGGAAATATTGCGCCTAGAGCGGGACTCGAACCCACATCTCTTTGCACTCCGGGCCAGTGTGCTAACCATTACACCACCTAGGCTCCCTGATATCAACACACTCCCCACGCCTACCTGTCTATGTGGTTACTTGCCTGAGAGGTCAGTGCAGACCACTACACTCGTCCCCCTGGAATTGTAAGTCTTGTAATGCTTACAATTACATACATACAGGCAATGCACTAACACATACATACACAGGGTAGGTTCAACAACCATACAGCGCAAAGCTTGTACAGGATATTGGTCACGGCACCAGTGTCGTGGGGGTGATGAAAATGGGAAATATTGCGCCTAGAGCGGGACTCGAACCCACATCTCTTTGCACTCCGGGCCAGTGTGCTAACCATTACACCACCTAGGCTCCCTGATATCAACACACTCCCCACGCCTACCTGTCTATGTGGTTACTTGCCTGAGAGGTCAGTGCAGACCACTACACTCGTCCCCCTGGAATTGTAAGTCTTGTAATGCTTACAATTACATACATACAGGCAATGCACTAACACATACATACACAGGGTAGGTTCAACAACCATACAGCGCAAAGCTTGTACAGGATATTGGTCACGGCACCAGTGTCATGGGGGTGATGAAAATGGGAAATATTGCGCCTAGAGCGGGACTCGAACCCACATCTCTTTGCACTCCGGGCCAGTGTGCTAACCATTACACCACCTAGGCTCCCTGATATCAACACACTCCCCACGCCTACCTGTCTATGTGGTTACTTGCCTGAGAGGTCAGTGCAGACCACTACACTCGTCCCCCTGGAATTGTAAGTCTTGTAATGCTTACAATTACATACATACAGGCAATGCACTAACACATACATACACAGGGTAGGTTCAACAACCATACAGCGCAAAGCTTGTACAGGATATTGGTCACGGCACCAGTGTCGTGGGGGTGATGAAAATGGGAAATATTGCGCCTAGAGCGGGACTCGAACCCACATCTCTTTGCACTCCGGGCCAGTGTGCTAACCATTACACCACCTAGGCTCCCTGATATCAACACACTCCCCACGCCTACCTGTCTATGTGGTTACTTGCCTGAGAGGTCAGTGCAGACCACTACACTCGTCCCCCTGGAATTGTAAGTCTTGTAATGCTTACAATTACATACATACAGGCAATGCACTAACACATACATACACAGGGTAGGTTCAACAACCATACAGCGCAAAGCTTGTACAGGATATTGGTCACGGCACCAGTGTCATGGGGGTGATGAAAATGGGAAATATTGCGCCTAGAGCGGGACTCGAACCCACATCTCTTTGCACTCATGGCCAGTGTGCTAACCATTACACCACCTAGGCTCCCTGATATCAACACACTCCCCACGCCTACCTGTCTATGTGGTTACTTGCCTGAGAGGTCAGTGCAGACCACTACACTCGTCCCCCTGGAATTGTAAGTCTTGTAATGCTTACAATTACATACATACAGGCAATGCACTAACACATACATACACAGGGTAGGTTCAACAACCATACAGCGCAAAGCTTGTACAGGATATTGGTCACGGCACCAGTGTCGTGGGGGTGATGAAAATGGGAAATATTGCGCCTAGAGCGGGACTCGAACCCACATCTCTTTGCACTCCGGGCCAGTGTGCTAACCATTACACCACCTAGGCTCCCTGATATCAACACACTCCCCACGCCTACCTGTCTATGTGGTTACTTGCCTGAGAGGTCAGTGCAGACCACTACACTCGTCCCCCTGGAATTGTAAGTCTTGTAATGCTTACAATTACATACATACAGGCAATGCACTAACACATACATACACAGGGTAGGTTCAACAACCATACAGCGCAAAGCTTGTACAGGATATTGGTCACGGCACCAGTGTCATGGGGGTGATGAAAATGGGAAATATTGCGCCTAGAGCGGGACTCGAACCCACATCTCTTTGCACTCCGGGCCAGTGTGCTAACCATTACACCACCTAGGCTCCCTGATATCAACACACTCCCCACGCCTACCTGTCTATGTGGTTACTTGCCTGAGAGGTCAGTGCAGACCACTACACTCGCCAATATTAATTTGGCATGATTGTACTTCAAATATCTCCAAAGTTAGCCATTTAAAATAGAAGCTACTTCAAACTAAAGTAAGGTAGGTTATAACGATCAATCTAATATATTTATCTCAGCAAATTCCAGAAACTCAAAACCATCGGACCATGCAACTTTAATAATGAAAACAATCTTATGGTATAGTAAAGTTCGAACATATTTTAAGCACTTTAATCTCTGCCATACATAAATCAAATGTGTGATTATTGTCTGAGTTATAAAACTACTACTACACCTAATCAAAGAGAGTACACCTTGTTTGCCACTGGGTGGCAGCACTGTATGATTATTTCACAAATTCCATTGTCACTGTGAAGAGACTTGGTGCGGTGGCCGAATCAGTAGAGCGTGGGCCTTGCGTGTGGAATGTCGGGAGTTCGATTCCCGGTCGAGTCAATCCAATGACTTATAAAATTGATACTTGTCGCTTCCTAGCCTGACGCTCGGCATTAATAAGTTAGGGTAAGGACTGGTTAGCTCACTGTCAGGATAATGTGACTGAGTGGGATATTGGGTCATGGTTCTGGCAGCCTGATTTCCTAGTAAGGCAGCACTATAAAGTCGCCATGAGTATGCACTGTTACAAGTTGGTACCTGTACAGATATGACCTTAGATGTTGCCAGGACGTAAAACTCCATCAACCAACCACTGTGAGAAGTGTTCAACTTGTGTTCTCTCATAATATTATTATTGGGCCATCGCTTTTACACAGAATTATGTGTCACAAGACACTTTTGAAGTTAAAAGCTGACAATTACCACAAAAAAAACACGACCATAGACATCCTGGTATAGGCTATTAATCTACCGAATCTGTAACTGTTAAGTAATACTTATAGACCCCTATACATGTTTATAAACATCGTGTATGCGTGCGCACCTTGGCTGCAGAACGAAGGCACACTGCCATTGAGTTTGCCGACATGCACAGTTCAAAACGCCAGTTTTATTCAAAATTAATAGAAATGCAGACCCCTAACCTTATAAATGTAATATAATCTGTTTGTTTAACATGGTAGCTGTTTGTGTGCCAAGTGGTTTGTTTCTAGGTGGTGTTGTTTTAGAAATATTTCACTTTTTCTGTAGGAAGATTGCTCATAGCCATTGAGTTTGCAGTGTGACAGTGTGTCGTCCCGCAGCCAAGCTGCACGCCCACTGACCTAAATACCTATGCTGACATCATATGAAATAGGCCTATAGTTGAGCCTCATCAGTAAATGGAGTTGGACGGGTGACCACTGGGGAATATGACGTGCTCTAGACATCCTGATACAGGCTTATAACATACCAAATCAGTATCTATGGATAAATTATCAAAGGTCATTGGTTGGTTGGTTGGTTGGTTGTTGGAGATTTACGTCCTGGCAACATTTAAGGACATATCAGGATGGGTACCGACTTGAGACAGGGCACACTCATGGCAACTTTATAGTGCTGCCCCACTCGGAGACCAGGCTGCCAGCACCATGACCTGATATCACACTCAGTCACATTATCCTGACACTGAGCCAACCAGTCCTTGCCCTATCCTATTAATGCCAAGCGCCAGGCTAGGAAGCGACAAGTATCAATTTCGAGTATCAGGGTCCGAACCCGTGGGTTGGAATCCCACGCTCAACTCATTCGGCCATCCCGTCTGGTGGTCACGAAGGTCATTGTGTTTGACGCTGTCTCCACTTACGCGCTCTTCTTTCTTCTTCGCTAGGAGCAATTCACCTTCGATGACGAGTATCACGGACTGAGCAACAAGGAGCCACTCGTCTTTGACGACATGAAGTCGATCGAGGCGATCCAGATCCGACTTGAGTCCCCAGTCAGCCTCCTCAGAGTCTTCCTGGGGGTCAGGGTAGAGGTCTGGGGCTGCTTTGCTGGGTGTGAGTATATTCACTAACCTCAGCCTCTCCTTCAACTTCTATTTATAGCTGCATCACATTTTCAAAATCAAAACAATTATTGTATTCTCGTGGGTTAACGCTCTGGGCGCTTAAATTGGCAAATCAGTGAAGTCGGGGATGGGCGTTTACCCACATATGGATGTTTACGGGGTGGGCGTTTATGTAATATTGGCCAAGTGGGAAGTGGACGTTAGCCCACACATGGGCATTAACCCGCGAAAATATGGTAAATAAATTTTATTCCACCGATCTAATTTAGATAGGGGTGCATTTCTTAAGCATTTGTTGCCACATAGAAGCATGGTTGCCAACCCTTGCGGTTTTGCTGTAAGGTGTATGATATTTTATGTCCCATCATCACCTCATGTCGATCCCCTGGTTTTTCATGTTCAAATGTTGGCAACCCTGCAATACCGTTAATATAGTAATATTATATCAATCTTATGGATTATTTGTAAACAGTTTCTGGGGGAGTACCCCAGACCTCCCCCAATATAACATCCCTTGAGATCTTCTGGTTTTTCATTTTCCAATGTTGGCAACCCTGCAGAAGGGAATACTGAGGCAATTTAATAGAACCTGTTACTGCAGAAGGCTATGGTGAGAGCCTTGGCAAGCTTGCCAAAATTAATTATGCATCGTTGCACCTCAAATATCTCGAACGTTAGTCACTTAAAATAAAAGTTACTTCAAGCTATAGTTAGGTGTATTATAACGATCAACCTAATGTATTTTTCTTAGAAAATGTCAAAAACTCGAAGTCTTTAGGCTATGGAATTTTAAGTTTGACAATGACTTGCAGAATAAGGGTTCGTACAGGTCATATCCTTGAAAACCTGGAAAGTCGTGGAATCTGGTAATTTAGGATTCTATGTGTAGAACATCCTGGAAGTACTGGGAGAAAAAAAGCAAAAAATCATGGCTATATTTTTGTTAACGCTATGCTGGTGGGCATGTCTGAACTATGGTAGTTTAATTATCAGCCACCGCTGGGTGGTGGCGTTGCTGTACTGTGCAACGGCCTTGATTATAATGTTCTTTATTCCTTAATCAGTGATGTTTTAAATTTAAAGTGATTTTTGTGGGTTTGTGATCCTGCCTCTTGATTTTTATATTGAATCTATACATACGTTCATTGTTATTTTTTATGCTTGTTTATACTTTACATTTTGCGCAGTGAATAAACTATGAATATGGCCTTGCTTTGGCATACTTTAATTTAATAAACATTTTAAGACCATCAGATAATTTTGCACTGAGAGGTTCTTGAAAGTCCTGAAGATTCCTGGACTTTGATAAGTCAAAATGGATATGAAACCTCAAAATTAATACTTGATAGCTACCTAACCTGTAGATAAAAGATTCACCCGGTACTTGTAGTACACGGGTGAACGACAACGTACTGTAAATGCGGGTGAAAATAGCTTTAGTATGGAACATGAAGTAGAAACTGTGGTTCCATGATCAAATGGCTACATATATTGCCACAGATTTGGTGAAATGGGAGAGAATGCAAAAATCCAAGATGGTGGCCATAGAACGCCATCGATTTCAATTTTAAATCGTATTAAACTAGCTATTTTATTATATTTTTTAACTCAAAGGTAGCGGATAAATATGAAGACATCTACAAAGAATAAATGTTGCTTCTTAGATTGTGAAATTAGGCTGTCATTTCATTAACCCGCTTTGTCGACCGTTTTTATACAGGGTTGGTATTCACCCATGTACTGCGAGTACCGGGTGAATCATGTACCTACCTAATCTGGTGCTCGGCATTAATAGATAGTACAAGGACTGGTTAGCACAGTATCAGGATAATGTGACTGAATGGCTTATTGGAGCCAGTGAAAAGTTGCTACAATCCACCACATCTGAAGGACTGTCTTGATTTCTATTAATTAAGAGCGGATAACAGGTCCAAGGCTTATTATAGCTGTATCATATTGATTGATTGATTGATTGAACAGTCCAGGGCCGTGTTCAAATGTGCACCTAGGAGAAATTCTGAATGTTGCACTATTCTGAATGGCATTTAGCTGCCAGGTGCCTCAGAAATGGCGGCCTCCATAGCGTGCACTTCCTGCAGCCATTTGCAATTGAAAAAACAGCACCGATTGGCTGACACACATGGCCATATTGGAGGCGTATTTGCCTCCTACTTGAAAAGTGTGATGTCGCGGAGTCAACTCCAAGGCGCACGTTGAAGGCAAATTGCCAATGAAGATGCCGCGGAGCCATCTCAGAGTCGACTGTGAGGCATTCCCTGAACGCGGTCCTGGTGAGACTATTGTGTAGTGACCTCAAACCTACCATTTTGGCTGCAACACTCATTACCACATGGCCGCATTGCGTAGGACGGGGTGTTAGAGAACAGACCAATCACCTGATCAGATAGATGACCAAACCCACTCAACTGGGGGAGGGGTATTTGCATGGCTCAGAACACCTCTAGAATGATAATCAGTTATACCCCCCTACTAACGCTTACCATACTAGTCTAATATAGCTACATTCCTCTATATTTCTTTTTTTCTATGACCTTTTTCTTAATCCATCATTCGTGGCGTTCTCTGTGGCGGAGTAGTTAGAGTGTCTGACGTTTTTCTAGGTCAGACTCCTAATCTGAGGGTCGGCGGTTCGATTCCCCATGCCCCCAGCTCTGCCAATTTGGATTTCCACTGCTGTGTATAACGTACATGGTCTTCAAAGGCCGGTTGCTCTCATACCATGTCTATGTGGTGTGGGAGGTTAAAAATACCTTGGGTCGGTAAAAGTGTAGGCTCTGGCTTTCTATTGACCAGGAGTGGAATGAGGAAGACCAGTCGTCTATGACTGAAATTTCCCCTGCTTAAACAACTAATGGACCAAAAAATAAATAAAAAATAAAAAATATCGATGCGACCTTAGATATTGCCAGGAGGTAAAACTCCAACAACCACCCAATCTTTTCTTTGGCGATTCCCGCAACCAAAAATAACGTGGTGACCTCGTTACTGTATAAACTGTCAGGTGAAATAAGCTAGCTTTGAAACAGCTGGAGGAGAGAGGGGATTGACGTAAACTTAGATAAATGCTAGATTAAACATGGTTTGTGTATATTTCAGTGTCTTCAACTACAGCGTCTACTATGACTGAAAGCACCCATCCAACAACAACTACCGCATATCCATCAACAACTACAGCACAGCCAGGAACAACGACAACACCTGCAGTAACAACCACTACACACCCAACAACAACCACTACACACCCAACAACAACCACTATGCACCCAACAACAACCACTACACACCACACAACAACCACTACACACCCAACAACAACCATAACACACCCAACAACAACCACTACATACCCAAAAACCACCATGACACACCCAACAACCTCTACACACCCAATAACAACCACTACACACCCAATAACAACCACTACACACCCAACAACAACCACTACACACCCAACAACAACCACTATGCACCCAACAACTACCACTACACACCACACAACAACCACTACACACCCAACAACAACCACAACACACCCAACAACAACCACTACATACCCAACAACCACCATGACACACCCAACAACCTCTACACACCCAATAACAACCACTACACACCCAATAACAACCACTACACACCCAACAACAACCACTACACACCCAACTACTACTACACACCCAACAACAACACACCCAACAACTACCACCACACACCCAACAACAGCCACTACACACCCAACTACTACTACTACACACCCAACAACAACACACCCTACAACTACCACCATACACCCAACAACAATCACTACACACCCAACAACAACCACTACACACCCCTCAACAACTACTACACACCCAACAACAACCACTACACACCCAACCACAACAACTACACATCCAACAACCACCACTACACACCCAACAACCACCAGTACACACCCAACAACAACGACTGCACACCCAACAACAACCACTACACACCCAACAACAACCACTACACACCACAGAACAACCACTACACACCCAACAACAACCACTACACACCCAACAACAACCACTACTCACCCAACAACAACCACTACACACCCAACAACCACCACTACACACCATCCAACAACTACACACCCAACAACAACCACTACACACCCAACAACAACCACTACACATCCAATAACCACCACTACACACCCAGAAACAACCACTACATACCCAACAACAACCACTACACATCCAACAACCACCAGTACACACCCAGAAACAACCGCTACACACCCAACAACAACTGCTACACACCCAACAACAACCACGACACACCCAACAACAACCACTACACACCCAACAACTACTACTACACACCCAACAACTACTACTACACACCCAACAACAACCACTATGCACCCAACTACTACCACTACACACCCAACAACTACCACACCACACCCAACAACAACCGGTACACACCCAACAACAACCACTAAACACCCAACATCAACCACTACACACCCAATGACAACCACTACACATCCAGCAACAACCACTACACACCCAACAATAACCACCACCCACCCAACAACAACCACTACACACCCAATAATAACCACTACACATCCAGCAACAACCACTACACATCCAGCAACAACCATTACACACCCGACAACAACCACTACACACCCAACAACAACCACTACACACCCAATAACAACCACTACACATCCAGCAACAACCACTACACATCCAGCAACAACCACTACACACCCAACAACAACCACTACACACCCAACTACTACCACTACACACCCAACAACTACCACACCACACCCAACAACAACCAGTACACACCCAACAACAACCAGTACACACCCAACAACAACCACTACACACCCAATAACAACCACTACACATCCAGCAACAACCACTACACACCCAACAATTACCATTGCACACCCAACAACCACCACTACACACCCAACAACCACCACTACACACCCAATAACAACCACTACACACCCAATCACAACCACTACACACCCAACAACAACCACTACACATCCAGCAACAACCACTACACACCCAACAACAACCACTACACACCCAAAAACAACCACTACACACCCAACAACAACCACTACACATCCAGCAACAACCACTACACACCCAACAACAACCACTACACACCCAACAACAACCACTACACACCCAACAACCACCACTACACATCCAGCAACAACCACTACACATCCAGTAACTACCACTACACACCCAACAACAACCACTACACACCCAACAACAACCACTACACACCCAATAACAACCACTACACACCCAACAACAACCACTACACATCCAGCAACAACCACTACACACCCAACAACAACCACTACACACCCAACAACAACCACTACACACCCAACAACAACCACTACACGCCCATCAACAACCACTACAAACCCATCAACCACAACTACACACCCTACAACAACTACTACACACCCACAAACTACCACCACACACCCAACAACAACTACTACACACCCAACTACTACACACCCAAGCACAACCACTACACACCCAACACCAACCACTACACACCCAACTACTACGACTACACACCCAACTACTACGACTACACACCCACCTACTACGACTACACACCCAACTACAACCACTACACATCCAACAACCACCACTACACACCCAGAAACAACCGCTACACACCCAACAACAACCACTACACACCCAACAACTACTACTACACACCCAACAACTACTACTACACACCCAACAACAACCACTATACACCCAACTACTACCACTACACACCCAACAACTACCACATCACACCCAACAACAACCACTACACACCCAACAACAACCACAACACACCCAACAACTACCACTACACACCCAACAACAACCACTACACACCCAACAACAACCACTACACACCCAACAACAACCACTACACACCCAACAACAACTACACACCCAACAACAACTACCACTACACACCCAACAACAACCACTACACACCCAACAACAACCACTACACACCCAATAACAACCACTACACATCCAGCAACAACCACTACACACCCAAAAACAACCACTACACATCCAGCAACAACCACTACACATCCAGCAACAACCACTACACACCCAACAACAACCACTACACACCCAACAACAATCAGTACACACCCAACTACTACGACTACACACCCAACTACTACCACTACACACCCAACTACTACCACTACACACCCAACTACAACCACTACACACCCGCCTACTACCACTACTCACCCAACTACTGCTACTACACACCCAACTACGATTACACACCCAACTACTACTACTGCACACCCAACAACAACACACCCAACAACTACCACCACAAACCCAACAGCAACCACTACACACCCAACAACAACCACTACACACCCCTCAACAACTACTACACAGCCAACAACAACCACTACACACCCAACAACAACCACTACACACCCAACAACAACCACTACACACCCCACAACAACTACTACACACCCAACAACAACCGCTACGCACCCAACAACAACCACAACACACCCAACAACAACCACAACACAACCAACAACAACCACTCCACACCCAACAACAACCACTACACATCCAACAACACCCACTACACACCAAACAACAACCACTACACACCCAACAACAACCACTACACACCCAACAACAACCACTACACACCCAACAACAACCACTACACACCCAACAACAACCACTACACACCCAACAACAACCACCAAACACCCAACAACAACTACACATCCAACAACAACTACCACTACACACCCAACAACAACCACTACACACCCAACAACAACAACTACACACCCAACAACCACTACCCATCCAACAACAACTACCACTACACATCCAACAACAACCACTACCCAGCCAACAACCACTAAACACCCAACTACAACCACTACACATCCAACAACAACTACTACACACCCAACAACAACTACTACACACCCAACAACAACCACTACACACCCAACAACAACCACTACACACCCAACAACAACCACTACACACCCAACAACCACTACCCATCCAACAACAACTACCATTACACACCCAACACCAACCACTACACACCCAACAACCACTAACCACCCAACTACAACCACTACACACCCAACAACAACTACTACACACCCAACAACAACTACTACACACCCAACAACAACCACTACACACCCAACAACAACCACTACACACCCAACAACAACCACTACACATCCAACAACAACCACTACACACCCAACAATAACCATTACACGCCCAACAACAACCACTACTCACCCAACAACAACCACAACACACCCAACAACAACTACTACACACCAACCAACAACAACCACTACACACCCAACAACTACCACTACACACCCAACAACAACCACTACACACCCAACAACTACCACTACACACCCAACAACAACCACTACACACCCAACAACAACCACTACACACCCAACAACAACCACTACACACCCAACAACTACACACCCAACAACAACTACTACACACCCACACACTACCACTACACACCCAACAACTACTCCTACTACACACCCAACTACTACCACTATACACCCAACAACTACTACTACACACCCAACTACTACTACTACTACACACCCAACTACTACCACTACACACCCAACTACAACCACTACACACCCAACAACCACTACACACCCAACTACGACCACAACAACCACTACACACCCAACAACTACCACTATGCACCCAACAACAACCACAACACCCCCAACACCAACCACAACACCCCCAACAACAACCACTACTCACCCGACAACAACCACTACACACCCAACAACTACCACTACCACTACACACCCAACAACAACTACACATCCAACAACAACCACTACCCATCCAACAACAACTACCACTACACACCCAACAACAACCACTACCCACCCAACAACCACTACACACCCAACTACAACCACTACACACCCAACAACAACTACTACACACCCAACAACAACTACTACACACCCAACCACAACTACTACACACCCAACAACTACCACAACACACCCTCCAACTACAACAACACACCCTACAACTACAACAACAACACACCCTACAACTACAACAACACACCCTACAACTACAACAACATCACCCATACTGACAACCACCCCCTCACTGACAAGTAAGTGAAGACAGGATAAGTGATAACTTTTAATGTTAATTAAGCGCTCATGCAGACAACTTAGATGTTGCCAGGATGTAAAACTCCAACCACCACAGACCAATCTGTCACCAAGCATGTAGCTCGGACCAGCTGTGAAAGGCCGCTTCTTACTAAACATAATCGCAGCTTCACTGTAGATGCTGTCACTTCTTACAGGGTCCGTACGGGGCCTGGAAAGTCTTGAAAAGTCTTGAACTTCATTTTCCCCATGTCATGGCCTTGAAAAGTCTTTAATTCAATCTATTTTGGGTAATTAGTCTTAAAAAAGCCTTGAATTCCATTAAAACAGCCACTGTCACTGTCGCCACTGATCTAAATTAGTCTGAAATCGCCGTCCGCCGTTGTTTATTCCTGAAATCCAATGCAAAATAGTCTTGAATTTCTATCAAAAACAACCTTGAAAAGCGTTGAAATAGCCTTGAATTCTATATCTTCACATGTGGACTGCCCCTGTTCTTAATTAATGTCTGTGTACTGACTCTCTTAATTGATGAACCGCTCTTACTCCATCCATTCAAATATTAGCCGCTTTAACTTTACTGTTTTTAAATGAGTGTTCGTAGCTTCAATAAAACCTGACATGATGGCTGAATGAGTTGAGCTCCCGATTCCCATGTGGCAGGTCATGGGCTCGATCCCTAACTGAGTCAAACCAATCACTTAAAAAGACATGCCTGTCACTAGGTCCTGAGCATTATTTTTAAAGGGCAAGGAACAGTAAAATGAGGAAGACTAATTGTTCGTGATTGAAATATCCAGTCCTTAATCATCGAATTTAATCCCCAATAAAATCGTGTTAATTTCTTTTTCATTTCAGCAACAACTACTCCCTTGGTAACTGGAACGCCATCACCAAAGCCAAGCGGTGCGTACATCAACAACTGTAGCTGCATGTCGCTGACAACTCACTGAGCCAGTTACATAAATAATTAACTGGAATGTGTCTGAATACTACATGTGAATTAGAATCAGATTGGAGAACTTACATATCCAGCGATCTATGTTACTTACTTAGAATCAGATTGGAGAACTCACGTATCCAGCGATCTATGTTACTTACTTAGAATCAGATTGGAGAACTCACATATCCAGCGATCTATGTTACTTAGAACCAGATTGGAGAACTCACATATCTAGCTATCTGTGTTACTTACTTAGAACCAGATTGGAGAACTCATGTATCTAGCTATCTATGTTACTTACTTAAAACCAGATTGGAGAACTTAGCTATCTGTGTTACTTACTTAGAACCAGATTGGAGAACTTAAGTATCTAGCTATCTGTGTTACTTACTTAGAACCAGATTTGAGAACTCAGGTATCTAGCTATCTATGTTACTTACTTACAATCAGATTTGAGAACTCAGGTATCTAGCTATCTGTGTTACTTACTTAGAACCAGATTGGAGAACTCATATATCTAGCTATCTGGGTTACTTAGTTAGAACCAGATTGGAGAACTTAGCTATCTGTGTTACTTACTTAGAAACAGATTGGAGAACTCATGTATCTCTATCTATGTTACTTACTTAGAACCAGATTGGAGAACTTGACCATCTGTGTTACTTACTTAGAACCAGATTTGAGAACTCACATATCTAGCTATCTGTGTTACTTACTTAGAACCAGATTGGAGAACTCACATATCGAGCTATCTGTGTTACTTACTTAGAACCAGATTAGAGAACTCATGTATCTAGCTATCTGGGTTAATTAGTTAGAACCAGATTGGAGAACTCATGTATCTAGCTATCTATGTTACTTAGTTAGATAGAACCGTATTGGAGAACTCACGTATCTAGCTATGTGTGTTACTTACTTAGAACCAGATTGGAGAACTCACATATCTAGCTATCTGTGTTACTTACTTAGATAGAACCGGATTGGAGAACTCACATATCTAGCTATCTATGTTACTTACTTAGATAGAACCAGATTGGAGAACTCATGTATCTAGCTATCTATGTTACTTACTTAGAATCACATTGGAGAACTCACATATCTAGGCTATCTGTGTTACTTATTTAGAACCAGATTGGAGAACTCAAGTATCTAGCTATCTGTGTTGCTTACTTCATATGATTTGTGGTGGCGGGAGATGGCGGGCGGCAGGGTTCTAGGAAAGGGGTTATTAAGTTGGGTGTCATGCATGAGATTGTGTTAATGCGTGTAGTTTTTGCTGTTATTGTGAATAACATGTAGCCACACCTTTTCCTATAACCTCAGCCATAACCACAACAATGCCAACAACAACCACAACAAGGCAAGCAACAACAACCTTCCCAGCAACCACAACCGTCACCAGACCATCACCAACAACATCATATTGTAAATATTACCTTGTATTATTAGGTCAAATTTTTTTTTAAATGGTGATCGTTCTTTTGAAATAAAAATCAGGGTCGGGCAGGCGGGTTTTATTTTTATTTTCTATTTTTGATGTAGATGTAATACGTAGCCAGACGCAATGGCCGAATGAGTTGAGCATCCACCTCCTGTTCTGGTAGGTCATGGGATTCAAACTCCTGGGTTTGAACCCTGGCCGAGTCAAACCAATGACATACAAATTTATACAAAGGTTTAATTGCTGCTAGACCGACGCATTCTTAACAGTTAAAAAAAAATAAAGATTCAAGGGCGGGCGATGTTTCAGGCACGGGCGGGGCGATCACCAATTTCTTTTTGTATTTAGCCTTATTGAGGTAGGGTTTTTTTCTTGTTCATCTCTCGCCTTTTAAGCAGAGTGGGCATTGGTGATGAGATGAAGGATTAGTAGATTTTAATAAATTTTATGTAAATTTCTGCCACTCTCTACTTCTCCAAACTCCCCGCCCTAATATGACCTTCGATGTTGCTAGGACGTAAAACAACAACAACCAAACATCTAAAACCTATCCCAGTCCGCCATTGCCCCACCATAATGCCCTACACACTCTCAGGGCTCTAGCTTCTACATACGCAGGTACGCAGCTGCGTACCACCTGAGATTACAACAACAAAAATTTAATTAAAATATATGATGTTTTATAGCAATTTAATCCATCACGCTTTATACCGTTAGTGTTTTATTCCATCTGCGTACCATGTGAAAGTCCCACGCTCGCCCTCTGCGTCTCATTCAGATCGAATCCACATTCCCTACGTGAAATGTAGACTCGTTGACATTGCTATCTCTGAGCTGATATATCATTGCCACACCCCACACCATGGCAACCATCCCTAACAACAAGCGCTGAGTACCATCAGCGTCCTTATAACTTATAAGTCAACAGTAACCATGACATCCCACTAACCACTTTGTACTGAGAACCACCACCTTCCCTATAAGTCAACACTGACCATCACATTCCACCACCACGTTACCATGGTTACCACCACTACGTTACCATGGTTCTTACTGCTCCGTTACCATGGCTCCCACCAGCCCATTACCATTGCTCCCACCACTCGTTTACCATGGTTACCACTGTCCTTCACATTGCCCTGTCACCATGATTCCCACCACCCTGTTACCATGGCTCCCACTGCCCTGCTTACCATGGTCCCCACTGCCTTGTCACCATGATTCCCACCGCCCTGTTTACCATGGCTCCCACCAGCCTGCTGACCATGATTTCCACTGCCCTCTTACCATAATTACCATAACCCCACCACCATGGTTACCACCGCCCTGTCACCACCAGGTCACCATGGTTACAATCATCCCGTTACCATTACTCCCACCACCCTGTTACCATGATTCCAACTACCCCATTACCATGGTCCCCACTGCCCTGTCACCATAATTCCCACTGCCCCGTTACCATGGCTCCCACCAGCCTGTTACCATGGCTCCCACCAGCCCATTACCATGGCTCCCACCACCCTGTTACTATGGTTCCCACCACCCCATTGCCATGGCTCCCACTACCCTGTTACCATTGCGTCCACCACCCCGTTTCCATGGCTCCCACCGCACCATTATCATTGCTCCCACCACCCCGTTACCATGCTCCCACCACCCCGTTACCATGTTTACCACCGTGCCATTACCATTGCTCCCACTGCCCCATTTCCATGGCTCCCACCACCCCATTAGCATGGTTCCCAATGTCCCATTACCATTGCTTCCACTGCCCCATTGCCATGGCTCCCACGGTGCCATTACCATTGCTCCCACCGCTCCATTACCATGACTCCCACCACCCCATTACCATTGCTCCCACTGCCCCATTTCCATGGATCCCACCACCCCATTACCATGGCTCCAACTGCTCCCTTACAGTTGGTCCCACCGCCCCATTATGATGCCTCCACCACCCTGCTGCCATGGTCCCCACTGTCTTGTCACCATGATTTACCATGGCTCCCACCACTCTGCTTACCATGATTCCCACTGCCCTGTTACCAATAATTACCATTACCCCACCACCATGGTTACCACCGCCCTGTCACCATCAGATCACCATGGTTACAATCATCCTGTTAGCATGGCTCCCACCACGCATTACCATGGCTCCCACCACCCATTACCATGGCTCCCACCACCCGTTACCATGGCTCCCACTACCCCGTTACCATTGCTCCCACCACCCCATTACCATGGCTCCCACCACCCCATTACCATGGCTCCCACCACCCCGTTACCATGGCTCCCACCACCCCGTTACCATGGCTCCCACCACCCCATTACCATGGCTCCCACTACCCCATTACCATGGCTCCCACTACCCCATTACCATGGCTCCCACCACCTTGTTACCATGGCTCCCACCACCCCGTTATCATTGCTTCCACCACCCAAATTGCCATGGCTCCCACCACCCCGTTTCCATGGCTCCCACCGCCACTTTTCCATGCCTCCCACCACCCTGTTACCATGGCTCTCACCCCCCCTTCTAACCCCGGTACCTTGCTTCCAGCGGCCTGTGAAGTGCCCCTGTGGGGGATGGCGCACCCGCAGCTGGTTCCCGACAGCCACATCCGGGTCGAGGGTTCAACCGGAAGTATCCGCGTGGGGGCGCTGCGGCCGGGCTCGTCCGGGCTCCTCCTGCCGCGACCGGCCACTGGAGGCGTTTCGGTGAGTCCTCCTTCGTACACGCGTCCAGTGGCGCATTGGCATGCAGATAAGTAAATTAGTCATCAAAGTGGTCGCCGAATGGGTACAGCGCAGGCTTCCCGTGCGGAAGGTCAGGAGTTCGATTCCCGGTCGAGTCAAACCAGTGACTTACCAAATTTATACTTGTCGCTTCCTAGACTGGCAGTTGGCATTAATAGGATAGGGTAAGGTTTGTTCAGTGTCAAGATAATGTGAAATATCTGGGGCCATATGCAGGAGTCAGTGTTAGCGGGGTTTGGTGTTAGAGCGTGTTACCGTTTAGCTATCACCGAAGTCGGGACCTGTGTCAAGTCGTATGCAGGAGCGCATAACACTTTCATTATAGCTAAACGTGAAGTTATTTATAGATTTGGGAAATCCCTCTGCGTTTGTAGTCATATATTAGGCTCAAATCTATTGAATGCGATCATATTTAACAGAATTACATACGCAATAAGTGAAATTTTATCAATTTAACCCTAAAGTCGAAGCGTTATTAAGGCTACCGCCGCATTGGCGGCGGTATTAATGGTTATATTTTCAAATTGATGAAGGTACAGTAAACAAACGGCCGCCGCCGATTCGGCGGCGGCGGCGACGGCGATTTGTTTACTTTACCTTCGTCGATTCCACACTATTAATATCGCTGCCAATGCGGCGGCAGCGTTAATAACGGTTCGAATTTAGGGTTAAATTGGTAAAATTTCACTTATTGCGTATGTAATTCTGTTAAATATGATCGCATTGAATAGATTTGGGCCTAATCGGTGCCTAACACCAACCTTAAACCACCTATGGATCAGGGTTACCCTAACCTCGTTTAAGGTTTTGGTGTTAGGCCTATCACTGACTCGTGCATACCGACTTTTCGGCGCTAAACCAGAAATCCCCTCTAAACGCGTTTTGGCTCGGTAACACCGACTCCTGCATATGGCCCCAGGTCATGGTGCCCGCAGCCTGATTGTTCAGTGGGGCAGCACTATAAAGTCACCATGAATGTGCAGTCACAAGTCGGAACCCGAAATCCCATGACCTACCAAAATGAAAAGCGGATGGAACTCATTCGACCACACAGTCTTATACTAGCACCAAGAGCTGACCTAACCCGTTATAAACCAATTTACTAATGAAAACATTAATATAATGATAAAATACTTACCTGTGAAGGGTGTTATGGATTCATCAATATAATGCTGAGTCCATAGTTTAATTTTTAATTAAATTAAAAAAAATTCTATTTCGTTGCTAATGACCTTGCCCGTTCTGTTATTTAAGGCTTCTGTGGTGATTGACCTGGATCCGCTGGATGACGCTGAAGGCTACGTCGACGTGTCCGTTATCCGCGTCTCCGGTAACGTGGCCCGCGTCGACCTGGCCATTAAGCTGGTCTCAGACAACGCCACCTGGAGGGTCATCTCCAACATGGACGCCACGAAGGCAATCGAGGTGCCTCAGTCGTACAGGTAAGAGGCGTAAGAGGCGTAACCCAGATAGCACACAGCCGTCGGACCGACGTCGGCTATTGGTCGCACGTCGCCACCTACTTTCCACTGTCGGGCCACCGTCGGGCCGATGGTGGTGGTGTGACGTTGGTTTTCAATCCGTTTCCACATTTGAGCCACCGTCGGGCTGACGGTGGTGGTTCGCCGCTGGGTTTCAATCTTTTGCACATGTGGGCCACCGTCGAGCCACCGTCGAGCCACCGTCGGGCCGACGGTGGTGATCCGCGCATGCGCAGTTCTTTAAATTTGGTTTCCGGCTCGAGTCGCCAGGGAAATACGTGCGATCGTTGAGCAGCATTCTTTTTCTACCAATAACTCCAGAAATCCCAGGAATGTTAAGGAATTATTTAACAGGTTTGTTTATTAATATGTGTAGATTATTTCGTAAAAGTTTTGTAATTTATTATGACGTATTAATGGAATTATTCGTATTAATATGATTTTAAATATTCGGTACGGAATGTTGTCGAAGCACCGCCATCTTGTTTTTTTCCGGCAAAATGGACAAAACAACGTTGGCCCGACGGCGGCTGCCGCCATAGGCCCGACGGCGGCTGCCGCCCTAGGCCCGACACAATATATTTATTCAAAATTAATAGTAAACCTTTTAAATTTAATATAATCTTTTTGGTAAAGATGTTTGCTATATGTGTACCAAGCGATTTGTTAATAGGTTGTGTGGTTTTAGAGATATTTCACTTTTCACTAACACTAACACTAACACTAACCCATATACAGAAAAAGTGAAATATCTCTAAAACCACACGATGTAGAAACAAATCGCTTGGTACACATATAGAAAACATGTTTACCAAAAAGATTATATTAAATTTATAAGGTTTTCTATTAATTTTGAATAAATATATTGTGTCGAGCCTATGGAGGCAGCCGCCGTCAGGCCTACGGCGGATACCGCCATCGGGCCTATGGCGGCAGACTCCGTCGGGCCTATGGTGGCAGCCGCCGTTGGGCCTATGGCGGCAGCCGCTGTCGGGCCGACGGCAGATTCCTCCATTGGCCCGACGGAGCAGCCGATGTCAGCCCGACGGCTGTGTGCTATCTGGGAAGAGGCGTAAGAGGCGTAAGAGGCTTGCACAGCATTGAGAAATGCCAATAGATTATTTCTGCTGGATGCGGTGGCTGAATCAGTAGAGCACACAGGCTTCCCATGTAGAAAGTCAGGAGTTCCGAATATCAGCCGAGTCAAACAAAAGACTTACGAAATTGATACTTGTTGCTACCTAGCCTGGCGCTCGGCGTTAATAGGATAGGATAAGGACTGGGTAGGTCGGTATAAGGATGATGTGATTGTGTGGGAAATTGTGTCATTGGGCTGGTGGCCTTGTCTCCCAGTGGGGCAGCACTAAAAGGTGTATCCAATGACTGCCTGACGCTCCTCATTCTCCATACTTGCTATGGACCATCGTAAATAATGAAAACAAAAATAGTGCAAGAAAGAATTATCATCAATGTAAATCTTTTTCTAGATCTAAATTTAGACGTTTCTTTGTGTAAATGCAAATGTAAAAAGTAGTAAGAGGAACTTTGTTCATATTCATGCCGTTATTAAAGGAGCATATTCCTATGAAAGGGTAAGTATATCTAAACCAAAACCCATATTGAGATACCTATCATTTTAGATACTTGTGCACTTATTAAACATGTGTTGCAGCATAGAATACTGAGTCAGTTTAATAGAGCCGATTAATGGTTTGTTTGTTTGTTGTTGTTTTACATACTAGCAACATCTAAGGTCATATCAGGATGGGTACCGACTTGTGACAGTGCGCACTCATGGTGACTTTATAGTTCTGCCCCACTGGGAAATCAGGCCGCCGGCACCATGACCCGATGTCCCACTCAGTCACATTATCCTGACACTGAGCTAACCAGTCCTTGCCCTATCCTATTAATGCGGAGCGCCAGGCTAGGAAGCGACAAGTACCAATTTTAAAGTCATTGATTTGACTCAACCGGGAACCAAACTCCTGACCTTCCATACGCGAGGCCCACGCTCTACCGATTAGGCCACCGCGCCCGGTCCGATTTATGGTGTTGAGGTCTGTGATGTATGAATGACATCATAGGTTGGATTCCCTCATCACATGACCTAAAGGGGTTCCCCACACATAGGAGAAGCCATGGCAACCATCAAGATGGCAGCCACAGAAAGCTCTCAATTAAACTTTTAAAGTCTATTAATCTACATGATTTAATCAATTATTCACACAAAAAGTAGCTGGTTATGATAAATAAACATTTGAACTTTATATTTATCATTTTAGATTGCAATTTCTAAAATTTGTTTCTCTATATGGTTGTCTAAAAGTGTCAGTGCTGCTGGACTAAATAAAGCACAACAGAAGCAACCAATGTCAGCACTCTGCCCCCACATATGTAGTTGCATAAACTGAAAACCAGCAAACATATGCTTGGAGAGAATTTGTCGGAGTACGGGTCGTGTCTCAGCGACCCATACCTGGTCCCTTTAAATAGCTAAATATTGAGATATCTGAAGTGTAAACACGCTAAATAAATTTGGGCAAACATGCCAAAACTCTGACACCATAGGCTTCTGCAGTAACAGGTTCTACAGATCGCCTCAGTATTCCCTTCTATGTGGCGACAAATGTTCAATAAGTACTCCAGTATCTACGTTAAACATGTAGAATCAAATTTAGATATTTGTTATGGTTTTGAAAATTTGATGTTTTCATCGGATTATGCAACTTTAAATAAAAATACAAGCAAAGAAATATGTTGCTGTCTGTAAATGCTGAGCAATTCTTTATTTTACAGCAAAATTGCAATGGTGAAGATTACACCAGTGAGTACAACGGTCAGCACGGATAAATACTTCGACTTTGTTGTTGATGTCTACGGGTGCTTCAAAGTTCCACCAACAACTATGCCGACTACAACAACAACTATGCCGACTACAACAACAACAATGCCAAATACTACAACAACTATGCCAACTACAACAACCATGCCGACTGTCACAACAACAATGCCAATTGTCACAACAACAATGCCGACTACAATAACAATAATGCCTACTAGTACAACAATGATGCTGACGACAGCAACAATGCTGACTACCACACCAATAATGCCAACAATGTCGACTACCGCAACAATAACGACAACAACAATGATAATGCCAACAACCTCAGGTAAATTTAATCAAAATGTGGAGGATAGAAAATGGGTTAGATTAGCGCTTTGTGCTGTGAGTGTGGAAAGACGCGAATGAGTGTCCATTATGTTTCGCGAAGCAAAATGCAGTGGACACACACAAATGCAGTGGCATATGTATGGAAAATAGCGCCTATAGGAAGCACCAAATTTGCACCCGTCCAAACATCCAAAACCCATCTTTTAGATTACTCTACCATAATATCAGCTCAAGAGGTGCCCTCTTCAAGTGGCGCCCAGGCCACATGCCATACCTGTCATACCTGAGGTATGCCACTGCATAAATGTCTTTCAGACTCTTATACTAGCAGCTTTAAATAAATAAATAAATGCTGTGTATAAACTTTTTTTTAATTAACAAATAATTGCTGTTCATGAAATGTTTTAAATAAATAAATATATAATTGCTGTTCACAAAATATGTTCTTAATAAATAAATAATTGCTGTTTCCAGAATATGTTTTTAATAAATAAATAATTTATGTTTATAAAATATGTTTTTAATGAATAACTAATTGTTTTTTTTTTATCAAATATGTTCTTAATAAATAAATAATTGCTGTTTACAGAATGTTTTTAATAAATAAATAATTGGTGTTTATAAAATATGTTTTTAATAAATAAATAATTGCTGTTATAAAATATCATTTAATAAGTAAGTAATTGGTGTTTATAAATGTGTTTTTAATCAATGAATAAATCAATAATTGCTGTTCATAAATATGTTTGAAATAAATAATTTCTGTTCATAAAATATGTTTTTAATCATAAATAAATAATTGTTGTTTACAACATGTTATTAATCAATCAAATAAATAACAAATTCCATTTTAAATAACTGCGTGTTGCTTGGTTGCATGACAAAGTGTGCGCCCTGCACTGGTCGAGGAGTGCCTGTGTAGCATCATTAAATGTTTTTAATAAATCAATAATTCACGACACGGAGATAACATGGTGTATATATGGGTATTTATTTATCCGAAAGACTCATTAAGACAATTCATGAACAGCAAGAGATCACAGCAACAGAAGACTTCCATTTCTACATGGCAAAATGGTTAAGACACAGGAATCAAACCCTCAACCCTTCTGATTGCTCTTCTTATTAAAGGAGCGGGTGGGTGAAGAAATGCTAGTAGGTGTTGATGTGAAGGCGGCTGCAGCAGTTGTGGTCGATTTTTTTTAATTTGTCACATTCGGGTAGCTTTTCGTGGGTGGGGACTGGAGCCACCACTTGGTGGAAAAAGTTTGTAACTAATGAATAGATGGTTGGTGCGTGTCAGCGGTTAATGCTAGGGGTCGCCACCGTACTGGGTTAACCACTGGCCGGAGATCTCAGCCGTCAGTCTCGTAGTGGTTAAGTCAGTTCGGGTTATGGTAATGTTTGGGTTATTTCGGCTCCGTTGTGAATTACCGATGTTACAAGTAACATCCACAATTGGTGTTTTATCAAATATATTTTTAATAAATAAATGTTTTTAATAACTAAATAATTGTTATTTATAAAATATGTTTTTAATAAATACATAATTGCTGTTTTTACTAAATATGTTTAAATAAATAAATAACAAATGCCATTTTAAATAACTGACTGTTGCTTGGTTGTGTCACAGAGTGTGCACCGCACCCCTGGTTGAGACACTGTGTGTAACATTATTAAATATGTTTTTAATAAATAAATAAACAATTAGTGTTCATAAAATGTTTGAATAAATAAATACTAATATTGGAGTTCATAAAATATGTGTTTGATAATAAATAAATAACCACTGTTTCTCAAATGTTTTTTTATAAATAAATAAATGCTGTATATTAAATATGTTTTAATAAATAAATATCTCTTTAACAAATAAATATATAATTGCTGTTTATAAAATATGTTTTAATATATAAATAATTCCTGTTTTTAAAATATGTTTTTAATACATAAATAAATTAAATGTCATTTTAAGTAACTGGCTGTTTCTTGGTTGCGTCACACAGTGTGCGCCCCACCCCTGGTCGAGACACTGTGCCTGTGTAACATCACCTGCGACAACATGGATGAGTCCTGCCCACAGCTCGGCGACCCGCAGTGTACTGTTGGCTGCCAGTGCCCCCAGGGCATGCTCCTCCAAGATGGTATCTGCATCGATGAGCAGATGTGCCCCTGCGTGTATGGCGGCAGTGTCTTTTCTGTAAGAATATTCTCATCTAATTCGATAGTTTTACATGTAGGCCATTTAAAAAGGGGTGTTGGGGGTACATTAGTTGATTAAGAAGAGGAGATTTCAATCACGGACAATCGGTCTTCCTCATTCCACTTCTTCTTATCCTATCCTGGTAATGCTGAATGCCAGGCTTGGTAGCGACCAGTATCAATTTTTAAGTCATTGATTTGACTCGACCAGGGTTTTCAAACCTCAAATCCTGCAACATACCAAAACGGGAAACGGACGCTCAACTATTTTGGCCATCCTATCTGGCTGTTTATATTGATTGATTTTTTAGATAAATATACTAGGTTGATCATTATAATATAGTACATTTTAATGGGTTAATCTTGGAGATATTTGAAGTGAAACATGCAAAATTATTTTGGTGTACACACCAAAATGCTGGACATAGTCTTCATTTACCCAGAATATCTGAATATGAAATCATTCACCTTCAGCAAATTCAGAACAGTAGATAAAAAAAAACAGCTTTTCAACTGAGCATGTCCATGAATATTTGGTGGGTTCTTTCAAGTCTGTTTTATAGACGCGCTCAAGTTGACATATATCTGGATTATATACCATAAAGGCTCCATACATTAAACTGGAAATATCACCTAATGAGACCAGAGGACACACACCTAGGATTTGAAATCCCAGGACCAAACGGCAAGTGAGGAAATACTTTCTCCTTGATGGAGCGGCAAACACATGGAATAGGGTTCCATCCGAAATAGTTGAAACTCCATCACTAAATGCTTTGAAAAACATACTCAATAAAACTTGCGTATTGGTATAGTCAGTCCTCGCCTGTCATTATAGACAGTTTGAATCTGTTAACAGGCTACTATGGCTAAATATGTAAACAGAAGAGGATAAGTATAAGTGTGTATTCATTTCGGTCCCTGCTGTGACCTTTACACAATGTCTTCACATGACCTTCACATTGCTTTCTGTAGTTCGGAGATGAAGTGTTCAGAGATGCCTGCCAACATGGCGTCTGCAGCGACAGCTCCATCCAACTGGTCGACAACAAGGACAGTAAGTGGCAACTAGACCAGCGTGCACAAATCTATAAGGGGCCATTCAAATACTATGTAATGCTAAGGGGGTATGGGGTTGTGTGTCCAAGGTTTATGTGGTGTGTATGGTTAGAGAATGTGTATAGCAGGGCCGCATTCAGGGTGCGCCTGGATAGCACCTCGGAGAAATTCCAGACGTTGCGCTAGTCGGAACAGCATATAGCTCTCGGTTGCCTCAAAAATGGCAGCCTCTATAGGGTGCAGCCATTTGCAATTGAAAGAACAGCTCTGATTGGCTGAAACCACTGAAACGCACGGCCACTTTGGAGGTGCGTTTTGCCTCCTACCTGAAAAGCGCGATATCTCAGAGTCGACTCGGAGGAGCACTCTGAACACAAATTGGTCAAAAAGACATCGCAGTGCCATCTCCGAGTTGACTCTGAGGCGTACACTGAACGCGCCTCAACTCCCATAAAAATTGGTAAAACGGGGTCACCTCTTGGGGGTCATTGTTGAACAAGCCTAAAGGCCTGTCATATCATGTATGACAATGTATGACAAGACGTTCTTTCTATCACTCTGTGTACATTTCTTCTCATATGTTATGGGAATGAACCAGAACTCTTATCCCAGAACCCAAATGCAAGCATTGTTCTGTCAGAAACATGTTTTTCCGATCTAGCTATATTCGGGACATGACAGTAGTAACTTACTTCCACAGTCCTGTCTTGGGACAGGGTAGATAAAAGATTCACCTCTGACTCGGTTCAAAGGTGAATTACAACTCTATGTAGAAGTTGGAGAAAATGTGGCTAACTGTTGATGGTCTTAGTTGGGCATTCCTACCTTCTGTTGATTAAAATCCAATAGCTACAATCCGATTAGATATGTTTTCCCTCACCATATAGGCCTGCTCTCCAGAGTGGTCAAATCACATAACATGACGGCAATATGACACAAAATCAATTTGAAGTGATAGAGTCCATGAAGTAAATCCTCCATGTTTGAATGACTGCCTCAGCCAATGAAAATGTACCACCAAATATACCACCTGCCCAGCCAACATTCCCTGGTGGGCCCTACATGCATTGTTAATGGGCAAGCTGGGCACAGCCGGGCAGGGGCTCCAGGTTGGCTCTGAAGTGGGTGTGAGATAGTCCCCACATGGGCTAGATTCCCAGCTTTAAAAAAAATAATCCTATTTTGTCTAAGATATAGTGAACATATTCAATAACTGAGATAGCCCCACCTGGGCTACCCCCACCTGGGCTAGCCCAGGTGGGGCCCACTTGGAGCCTGTGGCCAAATTTAGCTGGGCCCCAGATGGGCTGCCCATGTGGGGCCTACCCAGGGCCCAGCTGGGAATGCTGGCTGGGTGACTACCTCAGCCAATGTATCAATTGCTTGATACATACATGAAACCATCAGTTGCAATAGTAACTGGATGCAAATCCTGTTCGATGATAAAAGTACAATACATATTATGAATTAACTATCAGTTGTAATAATAACGGTATACAATTCCAGTTTGAGTCCTATGAGGTTTTTTAGGGTGTTTTAATATAAAAAAAAATTAAAAAGCAGTATCAACCGAACTGACAAATTGAAAGTGGCTTCCACCAAAGACCCTATAATACTAAGATGGCTCACTCAGCCTGTACTGTGTAATCAAAATGATCAAACCCACCACTTGGTGCACTGGCTGTTCTCTTGGTTAAACAGTTGCTATATTATATGTATGAATGTGACAGATGTGTGATGATGGCGATGATGATGATGATGATGCTGATCATGATGTGTATTTGTTTATAGCAATTTCATATTGATGTGTATTCATACTTACCTATCTCATGTATAATATAATTGTATGTGTTTACATGTGAAACACCAACCAGCAGCCGGGCTGATCAAACCCACCACAAGGTGGCACTGCGAAATTTACATTACCATGGGAGAGATAGGGAGTGAGCCGTCTTAGTATTATAGGGTCTTTGCTTCCACTCTCACCTCACCCAGGGCCCGACATGTGCGACTGTGTAGAGACTAACTGCACCACGTGCGAGCGGACCAAGTCGGGCGAGCTGAAGGCGGTGGAGTTCTGCAACCTGACAGAGGCGGACTGCGAGCAGCGGGGCAAGAGGCTCTGTCACCAGCAGCAGGGCGGGGAATGCTGCCAGTGCTGCGAACCGGGGTGCACCGACCCCGAAGGCGGGCTCCACGAGGTAGGCTTGTTTGCTTCTTTGTTTGTACATTAGTTGCTTGGTTGTTGGAGTTTTACGTCCTGGAAACATCTAAGGTCATATCAGGACAGGTACGAACATGTGACAGTGCGCACTCATGTCGACTTTATAGTGCTGCCCCACTGGGAGATCAGGCTGCAAGCAGCATGACTTTTTTTTTTTTTGGTCCATTAGTTGTTTAAGCGGGGGAAATTTCAGTCATAGATGACTGGTCTTCCTCATTCCACTGCTGGTCGATAGAAAGCCTGAGCCTACACTTTTTTAACCTCCCACATCACATAGACATGGTATGAGAGCAACCGGCCTTTGATGACGCTGTAAGTTATACACAGCGGTGGAAATCCAAATTGGCAGAGCTGGGGGCACGGGGAATCAAACCGCCGACCCTCAGATTAGGAGTCTGACATAGAAGAAAGTCAGGCACTCTAACCACTCCGCCACAGAGAACGCCACTATTGGGATTTGCTATCCCACTCCTGCTATCCCATTATCCTGACACTGAGCCAAACTTATCCTAATAATGGCGAGCACCTGGCTAGGAAGCGACAAGTATCAATTGTTAAGTCTTTGGTTTGACTCAACCATGGTTTGAACCCGTGGGTTCGAATCCCACAATGTACCAAAACGGGAGACGGATGCTCAACTTATTCAGCCACCCAGTCTGGTCGGTGTACATTAGTTGATTAAGCAGGGGAAATTTCAATCGCAGACGATTGATCTTCCTCATTCCACTGCTCCTTGTCATATCCTAATAATGCCGAGTGCCTGCCTAGGCAGTGATAAGTATCAATTTTTAAGTCATCGGTTTGACTCAACCAGGGTTCAAAGCTGTGGGTTCAAAGCCCACGATCTACCAAAGCGGGAGATAGACGCTCAACTCATTCGGCCATCCCGTTTTGCTTGTCTGTTGGAGTTTTTACATCCTGGCAACATCTAAGGTCATATCAGGACGGGTGTCGACTGACATGGTGACAGTGTCAGAGTTTCAGCATGCTTGCCAAAATTAATTCTCCATGTTTAAATGAACTGGTTGTACCACCTGACTACATCAGCCAATGAAAATGACTCCGTCCTGACCTAGATTGTATTATTACCCGGGAACCTCTCAACTTCCTGCCAATGGCTGCCATATTGACATGTGGGCTCTGTCAATTCAAACTTTAAAGTTAATTGATCTACTAGACTAATCTACTAATCAGTTCAAAAGTCCAGGATGAGTATATCAATGACTCTGCATTTTCTCGATGATTGCTTCTAAAGGCCCTGTCACATTACGGCATATGGCGGGAGCGTATTGAAAACCTACGTAGGTCCTGCGCGTGCCGGCCTATGATGACATTTGGTGACCTTTCGGGTGGTTTTGAGCGTATGTGGAACCTACGAGGAGCGTACGAGGAGCGTATGAGGAGCGTATGGGAGCGTATGGGAGCGTGCTGTGACATTTTTTGACAGTATGGGCCATACGCCCTCATAGGTCGAGTTTTTTTTAGCATGCACAAAAAAATTTGGACGGACGGATTTATGAAAGCGTATGGCGGCGTATGCCTCATACGCTTCACATACGCCGGCATCTGGCGGCATCTGGCAGCGTATGAGTAGCGTATGAGTAGCGTATGCGTAGCGTATGAGTAGCATATACGGCGTATGCCGACGTATATGACGTAACGCGCTTACGCCGCCATACGCTCCCGCAAAAAACCCTAATGTGACAGCCCCTTAACTCATTCATTGCCCTGATTGATGCAAACTGTACCTATTTGACTCATGATTACTGCTGTTTTCTATTCACCTGATTAATAAAAGGCACTAATATACCACCCCCGTCTCGTCGTGAATTAAGAATTTAGTTTTGTTTGTTGTTTTACGTCCTAGTAACATCTAAGGTCATATCAGGATGGGTACCGACATGTGACAGTACACACTTATGGCGATGATTTTATAGTGCTGCACCACTGGGAAATCAGGCCGCCGGCACCATGACCTAATATCCCACTCAGGCACATTATCCTGACACTGAGCTAACCAGTCCTTGCCCTATCCTAATAATGCCGAGCACCAGGCTATGAAGCGACAAGTATCAATTTTAAGTCATTGGTTTGACTCGACTGGGAACCAAACTCGCGAACTCACGATCTTCCGCACGTGAGGCCTTCTTCATCGTGTCCTTCCATCAGTTGTCTATTTCAGATGCTGCTCTCCCAGTGTTTAGAGCAGCTGATGGCGATGTTGTTGGCCAATGTCAGGTCCGCAGCAGAGCAGGCAGTGGCCATCATGGGGCAGACCAGTAGGTGTTGCATCGTCTGCCTGATGCCGCAGTCACAGGTTTCCGCGAGGCCTGTGCTCTACCGATTCGGCCACCGCGCCCGGTCATTTTTAAGAATTGATGTTCTCATTTCATTTACCCACATTTTCGCTACTTTTTATATAAGATTTGTTCTTCACCGCTACTCAGGCTAATGTAGAACTGAATGAATCTTTTATCTAAGTAGGTGTCAGTGTACCTGTGACTGTTTCAGTGCGATGCAATCTGGAGCCATGGCGCTTGTGACAGCTACGTGTGCAAGTGTGCTCCCGATGTGCCCACCTCCATCCTGCAGCACACACACACCACCTGCCCCAGCACGGAATGCCAGCAAGGCTACGTCCTCGAGTTCACACCCAATAAGTACGTATAGTGAAAACCCTGATATAACCTGCCCTGATTTAAGGCGAATTCGGATATATAACGCGATGATTCATTGGACCCAGAATTCTTTAATTCAGCAGTAATTTGGTCAACTGAACCCTGATTTAGCGCAATCCCGATTCTTTTTTTTTTTTTTTTTTTTTTGGTACTGTAGTGGTCTGCACTGACCTCTCAGGCAAGTAACCACATAGACAGGTAGGCGTGGGGAGTGTGTTGATATCAGGGAGCCTAGGTGGTGTAATGGTTAGCACACTGGCCTGGAATGCAAAGAGATGTGGGTTTGAGTCCCACTCTAGGCGCAGTATTTCCCATTTTCATCACCCCCACGACACTGGTTGCCGTGATCAGGATCCTGTACAAGCTTTGCGCTGTATGGTTGTTGAACCTACCCTGTGTATGTATCTGTTGGTGCATTGCCTGTATGTATGTAATTGTAAGCATTACAAGACTTACAATTCCAGGGGGACGAGTGTAGTGGTCTGCACTGACCTCTCAGGCAAGTAACCACATAGACAGGTAGGCGTGGGGAGTGTGTTGATATCAGGGAGCCTAGGTGGTGTAATGGTTAGCACACTGGCCTGGAATGCAAAGAGATGTGGGTTCGAGTCCCGCTCTAGGCGCAGTATTTCCCATTTTCATCACCCCCACGACAGTACATTAGTTGTTTAAGCAGGGGAAATTTCAGTCGCAGACAATTGGTCTTCCTCATTCCACTGCTCCTTGCCCTATCCTAGTAATGCCGAGTGTCTGGCTAGGAAGTGACAAGTATCAATTTTTAAGTCATTGGTTTGACTCGACCAGGATTCGAACCCACGATCTACCAACATGGGAGACGGACGCTCTAACTCATTCGGCCATCCCGGCTGGTCTTTCGCGCTCGGATTATATGAACCTGAACGATCGCATTATAACGAGGTGATAATGTAGTACAGTTATTTATACTCTTTTTTGGGGCGTACATTAGTTGAGTAAGCAGTGTAAATTCCAATCGTGGGTGATTGGTCTTCCTCATTCCATTGCTCCTTGTCCTATCCTAGTAATGCTGAGCGCTTGGCTAGGAAGCAACAAATATCAATTTTTAAGTCATTGATTTGACTCGACCAGGGTTTGAACCTGTGAGCTCGAATCCCACGATCTACCAAACCAGAAGACGGATGCTCAACTCATTTGGCCATCTCATCTGGCCATTTTTTTTTGTTTTAACACTTAATACAATTGAAATATGAGATTTTGACTAAAATGGTGAGTTATTCGCCTTAGTATAACTATACAGGGGTAAGCATGAGTGATAGACTACATCACGGTTCCAGTGGTGCGGTGCATTGTGGGATGCATCAGAGGAAAACAAAGCCACGAGAAGCACATGGCACATGCTAATACACTGGGTGCAGCTATGAAATGTGCTAGTTTCAACTCATCTCAGCTCTTGTTTGAAACATAGAATACCAACTAAAAAAAATATATAATAAATTAAGATATTAATCTTTTATCCAGCATTGCATTTACATCAATATAACCAGCACATCTTATGCCATGTGCATTTAGATTTAGGCAAATCTAGGCACTCAGACTAGTGTTAGAGCCATAGCCAGAGTCAGTTTTACTTATTTTATTTATGTTTTTATTTATATTCTATGGTTTATGGAGAGTTGTGCCTTACACATATGCATTATATTATTATATTGCATCCTTCTGTCCATGTTTATGCCAAATTGTTATGTATTTCTAGTTATTTTGAATAAAATGCCAGTTTTGCCCTACACGTATCGGCAAACTCAATGGGCGTACGCCTTTGCTTTGCTCCCAACACCGTTTTCAGCGCATGCGCAGTCGGAACCGTGATGTAGTCAATTACTTTAAAGAGGTCATAATATTAACTAAGGTAGGCACTGTGTAGATAAAAGATTCACCCCGTACTTACAGTAAGGGTGAATGACGACGTAGTCTAAATACTAGCGAAAACTGTTTTAGTATGGAACAGGAAGTGGAATCTCTTGTTCCAGTATCAAATCGCTATGGAGTTGGTGAAATGAGAAAGAATGCATAAAGACAAAATGGCGACCATAGAACGCCGTCGATTTCACTTTTAATGTCCATTGTGTTATTATATTTGTCAAATCAAAAGTAGCGGGTAAATATTAAGATGTATGTGAAGAATATAATTTGCTTCTTAAATTAAGAATTTATCTGCTCGTTTCATTTACCAAGCATGTAGATACTTTTCGGCAGTTTTTCTAATGAGTTGGTTTTCACCCCTACTGTAAGTATGGGGGTGAATCTTTTATCTGGGCACTGTGGGTTGTTTTGTCATTACCATCTGGGTATGGGGGTAATGCAGTACCTATCTGCTAAAATATCTCAGGGAGTTTGACGCCCCTGCCTTGCAAAGTTGTAAACCACTGCCTTGTGGTATAGGTTCTTGATAGAACCAAAGGCTAAGGGAGCAAACCCTAACAGAAAACATGGCAGCATTAAGGGCGGTGATGAAAGGAACTCCCAACATCTCCCAGCCAGCTACTGCAGGGACAAATAGTTTATGCCTGTCTTGACGTGTTCTTGCCGGTGTGAGACCTCTATTTGCTCCCCGAGAGAGTGCTGCTAGTAACTTGCAAAAGCCAGCAGCACTTCAACACTTTGCAAGCAGCTTTTATGAAATGAACAACTGCACGAAATAGCTGCGGTTAAGAAATAAAAGCAGTCTTTGTCGCATTGCGACCGACAGCATCATGATGATGACATATCAATGCGGTTCACTTTGCAGGTGTTGTGGTAGGTGTGTGCCCGTTCTTACCTCCACCACCGTGCCAGCCACCACCACTAGCACCACCCCAGGAACCACCACCACCACCACCACCACACTGACACCCACCACGACGCCGTATTGTGAGCATGACATCTTATCCTTCCTTAGCATTCCTTATATGTCCACATCAAGGTAAAAAATACTAAGTACAGTATAAACCCGTCAAACCAAGCTCGGTTAAACCAAACGATCGGTTAATCCAAACTTTGTTCGGCCGCCTGGCAAAATACTACCATTTATCATATAAAAATGTTTGTTAAACCAAAGTCAGTTAATCCAAATTATCGGTTAATCCAAAGAAAATTGTCAGACCCCAGGCCATTCCGGTATGGTTAAACCAAACTTTCATCTGGTTATAAGGTCATCTGAGACCCCACTGACTTTTTTATATGATAAATGGTAGTATTTCACCGGGCCGCCAAAAAAGGTTTGGATTAACCGATCATTTGGTTTAATCGAGCTTGGTTTAACGGGCTTATACTGTACATACATAAAAAACAATAATCAAAGTGTCCACATACATTGTATATTACATGTACAATACACGCTTACTCAAAATCAAAGTCAAAGCCAAAGCTCGGTTAAACCAATGATCGGATAATCCAAACAAATTTCTAGGGTCCCTTCAAGTTTGGTTTAACGGGGTTGTACTGTACTTTGTTTGTTTTACGCCCCCCCCCCCTCAGCACCAAAAGGTAAACATCGGCTATTGGGGGTCAGACAGTAAGTCAAACATGTAAAATATAACAGAGTACATTAAAGGGTACCGGTATACGCTGCTGAGACTGGAAATGTACTCTGCCAAATGCTCTCCAAGCACACCTTTTCAGTTTGTGTGACTGAATATGTGGAGGGAGAGTTCCACAATGACCAGTGTCCGCGTTCAACCTAAAGGGGTTTCCCGATGTTCCATGGTCTGTGAGGAACCATATTTGGTCATGTGGGGGAGCCATATTATGTAATGTGATGAGGGAATCCCACATGTGACGTCATTTATATATTACATTCAGAGTTCATTTATCATTGACAGTGGACTATACCTGTCGATTTTAAGATAAATATAAAGGTAAATGCATTTATACACATGAGTATAATTATGAACCATAATATTGCACTGTAACTAAAGCCTTGTTCACACATACACACTAAACAGACTTAACTAAACCAATTTAACTAGTCTGGCTTAATACATGTGTGTGAATTCGGATCTAAATCAGTTTAGCACTAAGTTGACTCAACTAGTTCGCTTCCTGTAAACTAGCTTGTGAGGTGGATTAGTTAAACCGTTTTATATACTATACCATACATTAGTAATATGAATAAGCAATGCTTGGAGCCAACCCCCACTAAACGCTTGGAAAATTATTTATTTATTCATATATCAGCACAGGTATATTATTAACCAATCGCTGTCGTTATGTGATTCAACACGGGTATATAAATGGCGGCCCACGTACAGCTATTTCCGTTTGCTGGATTTTGGTGATTTCATTTTCGACCACTATCAGTACAGGTACTGTTTATGTATATATACACGTGTTAGTCCTTAGCCTCCCCCTTCGGGGTGTCGGTATAATTATGAAACATGATATTGTGCGTGTAACTATGTGGCTCCTGTCTGTCCACAGGCGAGTACAATGGCACCCGGCACGGTGCTGGCGAGACGTGGCAGCCATCTTTGTGTGTGCAGTGTGAGTGTAGCGCCGAGCACGGCGTGCAGTGTGTCGACAGGTCAACTCAGTGCAATGCCACCCGGTGTGACGGAGAGTTGGTGCAGCAGCCTGGACACTGCTGCCCGGTCTGCAGTAAGTACATATTCCGTACCTACTTATTCAGTCAATAGACTACATCACCATTCCAGCCGCGCGGTGCATTCTGGGATGTGTAGAAGAAAAACAAACCCGTGAGAAGCACATGGCACATGCTAATACACTGGGTGCAGTTATGAAATGTGCTAGTTTCAGCTGATCTCAGCTCTTTTTTGAAACATAGAATACCAACTAAAAAAATATATATAATAAATTAAGATATTAATTTTGTATCCAGCATTGCATTTACATCAATATAATCAGCATTTCTTATGTCATGTGCATTTAGATTTAGACAAATCTGGGCACTCAGACTAGTGATAGAGCCATAGCCAGAGTCAGTTTTACTTATTTTATTAATGTTTTTATTTATATCGTATGGTTAATGACATATGTAGAACTAGAAAATGAGTAGGGTTAATCAGATTTTGGTTATAAATTTCTCTGAAACAAGTGTAGGTTGACACATTTGGCATTTTAATATTTAGAACAAGAATTAATAATGGTGATGTGGATATCACTAATTGTTTTGTGTGGAATTGTATGTTTCTTAACTCAAAATGTTTAACTATGGCTAGTTTTGTCTAGCTATATTCATCAGATCATTATATTGCATGCGTGCATACATGTGTATGCCAAATTGTTATGTATTTCTATTCATTTTGAAAAAAAATTGAAGTTTTGGCCTATGCGTATCGGCAAACTCAATGGCCAGACGCATTTGCTTTGCTGCCAACGCCGTTTTCAGGGCATGCGCACTCGGAACGGTGATCTCGTCTATAGATGGCTTAGTAATGTTAGCGGCACGGTAGGGCATTTCCAAGGGTAGATAAAAGATTCACCCTGTACTAGTACATGGGTGAATGACAACGTAGTGTAAACACAGGCGAAAATAGCTTTAGTATGAAACAGGAACTAGAAACTGTGGTTCCAGGATCAAATGGCTACATATATAGGCACAGAGTTGGTGAAATGGGTAAGAATGCAAAAAGACAAGATGGCGGCCATAGAACACCGTCGATTTTACTTTTAAATCTTATTAAACTATATGTTTTATTATATTTTTCAACTCAAAGGTAGCGAGTAAATATGAAGACATCTACAAAGAATAAATGTTGCTTCTTAGATTGTGAAATTAGGCTCTCATTTCATTAACCCGTTTTTTCAACCGTTTTTATATAGGGTTGGTATTCACCCGTGTACTGCGAGTACCGGGTGAATCCTTTATCTATTCCAAGGGGTATTAGGCTATTTTATCATATGCATGGGATTTTTATTTTTTTTAAGAAAAGGAAGTACCCTACAGAAATTCATGAGATTTTTGGTGTCGCTGATCCATAGGCCTACATCATGACTCGTGGGGTGACTGATCAGAACCTTCAATTTCCCTGACTCTATCGGCGCGGGGAATTTCGTGAGAGTTGGCAACACTGCGATCAGCGGAGGGGAAAAAGAAAGATTCTCATCCCTGATACTGCTTTCTAACCCCCACCCTCACCCCCGACACACACACACACACTCACACACACACACACACACACACGAGTTGGCAACACTGCGATTAGCGGGGGTAAATTCTCACCCCTGATACTGCTGTCTAAAGCTAAGATTCCATATACGCGGTATGCGGCGTGTGGCATGTGGCATGCGAATGCGGCATAGATATTGATGAGATTTTCGGTCTTCCTTTCTACAAATTTGTGAAGGAAAATTAAAGTTCCTGTTGTTTCCTATGGCAAATGGGGCAGCATTCGCATTCGCATTCGCATTGACACCAATCAGTCCATGGAGCGATCCACTTGCCACATTCGCATTCAAATTCGCATTCAGACATATGAAAGCACTATTCAATCAATTCAATTCTTTTATTTTAACTCTCTGCAAGGTATGTTTACAATAAACTGAGGTGATACAATAAATGCATACAAATTCCTTACAGACAGAAAGGATCCCAGAAAAGCGATGCTTATCTAGCTGGTCTCCATACTGTGTGTTTACATGTTTTTCCATTTTTTTGCCACATTCGCATTCGCATACCGCATACCACATATATGGAATCTTAGTGAATCTTAGCTTAACCCCCACCCACCCCCACTCCTCCCCACACACACTCACTTCCGGCGTTCCCAGGGCCTGCGTCGCGGTGTTTCCGGAAGACGCGGAATGTGACGCTGGAGGCGGGCGGGTGCGTGGCGTCGCACCCGGTACAGGAGACGCTGTGCGAGGGAACCTGCAGGTCCAGTGTGGTCGCCATGTTTGAAGCCCCTTACATGAGGACGGACTGCAAATGCTGCAAGCCAAGCAGCATTGCCTACATCGCCGTCTCACTCACCTGTCGTAAGCTTCCAGATTGATTGATTGATTGATTGGTGGTGGCTTTATGCCATGTCGGCAGCATAGGCCATATTTACGGCGAGAACTGTTTTTTTTTTTTTTTATATTCAGACCATCGCTTTTACATGTAAAAGCAGACAATCAATTATGTGTCAATAAACACTCATTAAATTAGAAAGCTCACAATCATATATTTGTGGCCAAGGGAAATAAAATTCCCGATAGAAATGTAAGGTTTTATTAGTAATTTATAGAATTGATTCAAAAGCTTCCAGATGCACGCATCAGCGCGTTTTTTTGGGGTGTTTGGGGGGGGCGGGGGGTTCTAAGCTGCATAGTCCGATGAAGCATCAAATTTTCAAAACCAAAACCATGATATAGATTTGATTCTACATATTTAACTTGGATAATAATGTATTTATTGGACATGTGTTGCCACATAGGAGGGAATTCTGAGTCAATTTAATAGAAGCATCGAACGATGCAACTTTAAAGTTGCATCGTCCGATGGTTTTGAGTTTCTGTCATTTTAAGAGATAAATATATTAAATTGATTGTTATAATCTACCGCACTTTAGCTGGGAGTAACTTCTATTTTAAATGGCTAAGTTTGGAGATATTTGAAGTGTAAGCATATCAATTTAGTTTTGGCAAGCATGCTAAAACTCTCACGCCATACACTTCTGCAATAGCAGGTTCTTTTCAATTGACTCATTTTCCCTTCTATGCAGAAGCAAATGTTTAAAGCTGCACAGTCTGGCAAAGCATCGCATTTTCCTAACCAAAACAATTATTTAGATTTGATTCTACATATCTAACTTAGGTACTAATGCACTTATTAAGCATGCATTGCCACACAGCAGGAAATACTGATTCAATTTAACAGAACCTGTTTACTGCAGAAGCCTATAGTGTCAGAGTTTTGGCATGCTCGCCGAAACTAATTTGACATGTTTATACTTCAAATATCTCAAAAGTTAGCCATTTAAAATAAAAGTTACTTCAACTGTTAAGCGAAAGTAAGAGATTATAACAATTAGTTTAATATATTTATCTCAGAAGAGTGACAGAAACTCAAAACTATGGGATTATGCAACTTTAATATTTCGATATTATTTGGTTTGTATCCCACTCTCTACCACAGAAGCCAACACAAAATGACAGGGAAATACTAAGGTGATACGTCATGGTGCTAGCAGTATGGTATTCCAGTAGGGAGGCACTATAGTAGCCATTTTGAGTGCTTAGCGCTGATGGGCCCTCAGATGTTGCTACGATGTTGGGTGGTGGGTTGTTAGAATTATACGTCCTGGCAACATCTAAGGTCATATCAGGGCGGGTACCGACTTGTGACAGTTTGGACTCATAGCCACTTCATAGTGCTGCCCCCTGGGAGCTCAGGATGCCAGCACCATGACCTGATATCCCGCTCAGTCACATTATCCTAACACTGAGCCAACCAGTCCTTGCGCTCTCCTAATAATGCCGAGCGCCTGGCTAGGAAGCGACAAATATCAATTTTATAAGTCATTGGTTTGACTCGACAGGACCTAGAATTGAACTCCCGACCTTCCGCACGGGAGGCCTGCGCTCTACCAATTCGGCCATCGCGTCCGGTGCTACGATGTAGAATTCCTAATAACCTAAATATTAATTTCTTCTTTTTTTTCTTACCTTCCAGCCAACAGCACGGTTGTAACGCGCCAATATCCCCGCATCGATTCGTGCTCGTGCGAGTCCTGCCACTACAACCCCTTCAGACCAACCAGTCTTCCTTCGCTAACCAACATTGTGTCGAAGAGCCGGTAGGCGCATCGACAAATACAACTAATATCACATCAGAAACGCCGGCTCTCATCCGATCACCAAAGTTGAGCGAGCGACGTTGAGCCTCAGCGGGTACTTGGATGGGTGACCGCCTGGGAATACGAGGTGCTGCAGACATCCTGATACAGGTTTATAATAAGACGCGTTATAGTCTACCAAATCAGGAGTGGATGAATGAACGGCATCATTATATGGAGATTGATTTAAAGCTGCATAGTCCGATGAAAACATCAAATTTTCAAAACCAAAACATTCATCTAGATGTAATCCTACATATCTAACTTAGATACTGGTGCATTTATGAAACATTAATTTTGTCATCACATAGAACAGAATACCGAGCCAATTTAATAGAAACCGTTACTGCAGAAGCCTGTGTTGTCAAGAGTTTTGGCATGCTTGCCGAAATTAAATTTGCATATTTGCACTTCAAATATCTCAGATTTTGGCCATTTAAAATAAAAGTTACTTCAAACTAAAGAGGGTTAGATTATAACGATTAACCTAATATATTTATCTCGGAAAATAACAGAAACTCAAAACCATCGGACTATGCAACTTTAAAAGAACTGGTAGGAACAGCAACAACATGTAAGGTGATATACATTAATACAATCTTAGACCTTATTCACGTGATCAAACCAGAAGCAAAGGTTATGAGACAACTAATAAATAAATAATTAATTGTTGACATATTAGTTATTGCCTATCAAGAATGGTAATTGTGGACCCGGAAGCTCCTAGGTAGCTCTGAGATAAATACACGCGCAAATATTACTAACAAATCATTCAAGACAATAAACCACAACCTAATGACTAAAGCGGTTTAGCATTGAAAACAAGTTATATCATGAACGTATATGTTATGGACGGGGTAAATAAACCATCATTATTTTTTGTTAATAAAGATTTTAAAGGGGGAGGACCCATAAAAAGTAAAAAACCATGGATAACATGCAAACTCCCCCCCCCCCCAAGCCATAAACCCCTGGTGTTGAAATATGGTACTTAGATATAACATTGATAACAGCTTTGTTTTAAAATCATTACTATGGTTAAAGAATCAAGGAATCAAATTGCCGACATTTTTAGTTAATCCAGTGTAATTTAAAATTAAGTAATAATGCCAGTGGCCATTCATTACTATTCCCCGGGTTGCTTCTAGTACACAATCATCCAACCCCAGTGATTATGTAGTTAAATTCATTGATTGTCGGTCTTAATTCATTTACCCATAGGCCTGCTGCATAAAGGGTCATTCAAATATTACGTAACGCTATATTTGTCCAAATTAGACCCCTCCCTTATAACCTCCGTGACGTCAGACCATACACCAGTGTCACGCTCAGCGCTTTCATATAGGAATTTCTAAAAAATTATACAGTGCTACCACCCAGCGGCAAATAAGTCACTTAAACAGGTCCCCATGCCCAGCCTGACTGCTGTACCATTGAAACAAGGGGATGGGTTTAGCCGACCCTGACTGATGTATCATCAAAGACAATATTTGACAATTATAGTGTATTATCTCCTAATATTAATAATGAAAACAATATTATTGATGGTGTATTGAAAAGAAATCACCACAATCGGTAAAGAAACGCAACTAGTATGCGAGACAAGTGAAAGATTTACACTATGTAGATATATAACGTTTTAATTGCCATTTTATGCGCACCTTCTTTTCCGTGAGATGGCGCCACTGCATTTGTACTTCACAGGAAAGCGCTGAGTGGCGTGGCGCGTCTTGTGGTACATTATCTGGCGTTACGTAATATTTTAATGGCCTAATACCATTGCGCTATGAATAAGTGAGTGACAGTTGCACATGCCTCGCTTTCAATAAGGTCTAGAGTATTAACTTGTAATGCCCCAATGATTGTAATTGCCGAATTGTTCCTCATATAGAATAGAAACTAAACCTGTCTAGGAAAGATCAAACTGAATAAAGAAAAGTTACCCAAAGCATACAAACACAAAATGGTGTCTTTTGTTTGTTTGTCTGCAGTCTGATGAAAGGACATTTTCAAAACTGAAACATTTAGAGCTGCAGAGTCCCATAAAAGTGTTTGTTTGTTTGTTGTTGTTTTAAATCCTAACAACATCGAAGGTCATATCAGGACGGGTACTGACTTGTGACAGTGTGAACTCATGGTGACTTTATAGTGCTGTCCCACTGGGAAACCAGGCCGCCGGGACCATGACCTGGTATCCCACTCAGTTTCATTATCCTGACACTGAGCCAACCAGTTCTTGTCCTATCCTAATAATGCCGAGCGCCAGGCTAGGAAGCGACAAGTATAAAATTTTAAGTCATCGGTTTGACTCAACCCGGGTTCGAACCCACTACCAACACGGGAGACGGACGCTCTAACTCATTCGGCCATCCCGTCTGGTCCCCATAAAAGTGTTTGTTTGTTGTTGTTTTACGTCCTTTCAACATCTAAGGTCATATCAGGACAGCCATAAAAGTGTCATGGGGGTGATGGAAATTGAAAATATTGCACCCACATCTATTGCCTTCCGGACTAGTGTGATAACCATTATACCACCTAGGCTCCCTGATGTCACCACCCTATCCACGTCCACCTCTCTATGTGGCTCCTTGCCTGAGAGGTCAGTGCAGATTACTACAAAAGCATAACATTTTCAAAAGCAAAACATATCTAGAATTGAACCGACATATTCAACTTAGACACCTGTGCATTTATTAAGTAATTGTTGCTACCAGGGATGAAAGTGATGTCCAGCGAAAAAACGCGGAAATTAAGCCTTGGTTATAACACCTACGCGAATTTCCAAGAAAACTCGGATTTTCGGCCATGGGATTAGCACTGAATTCTCTGTAATTTGGTTTCTTGTTTTGTCAACAGTCCATAGATTAAATCATTGTAGTTAATTATTGGAAGAATAGTGGCTTTATATAGTAAAATGGCTGAGTGAGAACGCAACCCTTTTACTATATAAAGTTGGTTGTCAGGGAATCGCAGAAAATTCCCGTAAGTCAGGTTTCGAACATATTGGTATACACTGATACGGCTGCAGAATTTGAACAACGTATTAGCATAATTTTATGCTGATAGTGCTTCAATATTTGAATAACATAGTAGCATACGCCAATAGTGCTGCAACGTTTGAATAATGTATTACTATTAGCATATGCTGATAGTGCTGCAACATTTGAACAACTTATTAGCATACGCTGATAGTGCTGCAACATTTGAATAAGGTATTATTACTATTAGAATAGGCTGATAGTGCTGCAACATTTGAACAATGTATTAGCATACGCTGATAGTGCTGCAACGTTTGAATAATGTATTACTATTAGGATATGCTGATAGTGCTGCAACATTTGAACAATGTATTAGCATATGCTGATAGTGCTGCAACGTTTGAATAATGTATTATTACTATTAGCATAGGCTGATAGTGCTGCAACATTTGAACAACGTATTAGCATATGCTGATAGTGCTGCAACGTTTGAATAATGTATTATTAGTATTAGCATAGGCTGATAGTGCTGCAACATTTGAACAACGTATTAGCATAGCTGATAGTGCTGCAACGTTTGAATAATGTATTACTATTAGCATATGCTGATAGTGCTGCAACATTTGAACACCGTATTAGCATACGCTGATAGTGCTGCCACGTTTGAATAATGTATTATTACTATTAGCATAGGCTGATAGTGCTGCAACATTTGAACAACGTATTAGCATATGCTGATAGTGCTGCAACGTTTGAATAATGTATTAGAATATGCTGATAGTGCTGCTACATTTGAACAACGTATTTGCATATGCTGATAGTTAGTTTGTTGTTTTATGTCCTAGCAACATCTAAGGTCATATCAGGACAGCAGGGATGAAAGTGGTCTGTGTGGAAAAAAGCGGAAATGCGGATATTCTCCCATAGGTTTAGCATTGTCAGGGAATCGCGGAAAATTCCCGGAAGTCGGGCTTCACATATACTGGTATACACTGATAGTGCTGCGCCGTTTCAAGGATGTATTAGCAGGCTACAGTGTGGTGCTGCCACCCGGTGTTAATTGTGAGAACCAATAAAGGTTGACTACTGACATAGCATCCAGACAAGCCAATACAACATAGTATACGCTGATGGTGCCTTGGCATTTGGAGCATCTATTAATGGTATACGTTGATAGTGCTGCGGCATCTGCACCACATAGTAGTACAGATCTACGCTGAGGGTGCTGCGGGATTGAAATATCCCGGAAATCCGCGGAATCGCGTAGATCTTTCATCCATGGGACAGGTACCGACTTGTGACAGTGCGTCATGGTGACTTTATAGTGCTGCCCCACTGGAAAACCAGGCCACCAGCACCATGACCTGATATCCCACTCAGTCACATTATCCTGACACTGAGCCAACCAGTTCTTGTCCTATCCTAATAATGCCGAGCGCCAGGATAGGAAGCAACAAGTATAAAATTTTACGTCATTGGTTTGACTCGACCAGGGTTCGAACCCACGACCCCAAGATCTACCAACACGGGAGACAGACACTCTAACTTTTTCGGCCATCGCATCTGGTCTACGTTGATAGTGGTGCGGTGCTTGAACAACATATTAGCCAATGCTGATAGTGCTGCGGTGCTTGAACAAGATATTAGCATACATTAGAAATCCGCGAAATCGCAGAGATCTTTCATCCGTGGCCAATACAGATAGATACTTCACGCTGTTACCACCGATTTCACAACTTACTTTCGGTGATTCATACCTAGGCTGTTTCTGCTTAGATTTAGACCAGGTTATCATTCACCGTTACTCTGGGTAGGGGTGAATCTTTTGTCTACCCCAGCTCCCAAAATATTATATTCAAATATGCTAATTGTGAAAAGCCAACAAGGCTGTGAGGTCATCGACTCAGCGCTGACAAAAATCGCATTTTGATAAATAAAACCTATTGAAAAAAAAACATACAGCTCCAATTGAACCTACAAACATGTTAACAATTACGCATCAGGCCAAATAAAAAAAAGTTGCTGATCGCCCCTTTGATTACAGGATAAGGGTTGGGCAGGCGGGGGATTTTATTTTATTTTATTTTTTAAATATATCATAGTTCCAAAAGTTTCAATTTCGGAAATCAAATATTTTAATTTTGACATGTTTGAGGCCTCCTAACATGTAAAACAACTATATAGTTATGTAATGGTATCTGACATTTCTGATAACTCTTCACTGAATGGTTTCACTTTTCCGCCATGTCTTGGCATGGACCTTTTGACTGAGCACTTGCCACACTGAGGGTAGCAACCCTCTTTTACCACATGCTCCCCCCGACATTAGCCTATTTTTTTTTGGTAATGTCGGGGGGAGCAGTGAAGTGGGCGAGACTATTCGCCTTGTGACATCTGCCATGGCGAGTCGCCCGCATTTCCAAATGCGGGTTAATCGGCCCAAGCTCGCAATGTCACAAGGCGAGTAGTCTCGCCCACTTCACTCGTATACATTTATCCCACAGAAAATACAGATTGATTCATATCCCGCTGAGCAATATGTAAATTCTATGCTAGCCCGACACAGTTTAAACAGTTAAAAAAAAAGAAATCAAACAAAATTAGGGGCGGGTGATTCTTCAGACACGAGCGGGGACGATCACATTTTTGTTTTATTTGGCATGGTTAATTCAGAAACAATTAACTCCAATGACCTTGATACACCCTTTATTAAGAAGCATTATCCCTGAAAAGACCATCATACAAACATTAAAAATAATATATAATTCTTTTTATTTTAAGAAGAAAAAAGGCCTTCCTAAAACTAAAAGCTGCCTGCATCTGTCCAACGCTGCTCACAGGGTTCCTGCACCTATCGGCCAATCACATTTAAGACCCGTTAAAGACTTTTTAATACCAATTTTCACACCATTTAACACCTATTTTCGCGCCAAATGTTCTCATATTAAATTAGGGGATTTACAGACACTAACCAATCAGTAAAAAGCTGTCAAAGTATGCATGCACTTGTGACCAGTACAATTACGGTCTGTAGATGATAGCGTCAACTTCGAGACATTTCAGCTCCATGGCATGTGCTTTGTGAAGATAGCTCGTAAAACATCTTGAAAAAATATTATAGTGGCTGAATTCAATTAAAGACCTTTTTAAGACCGTTCACAGAAAAGCTACCGTAGGACTTTTCAAGGCCTTGAAAATTGTCTAATCAATTAAAGACTTTTTAAGGATGCGCGCGAACCCTGTGCTCAGTATTGCGCATACATCTTCGATAAGTTACAAATTTAACTACACACAATCATTGGAAGCCATCACTATACACAGGCTGCGTTATAATTCAGCGTGGCTTGACGAGATTGATTGATTGACTGGTGGTTTCTTTATGCCGTGCGGTGTCGGCAGCATAGGCCATATTCACGGCGAGAATTGTTTGTTTTTTTATTCAATCATTGCTTTTACACAGAATGCAAAAGCATAGAATCAATTATGTGTCAACGAGATGAGAAGGAAGAAGCGCAAATTGACCCTTGGCCACGGTCCTTGACCAGCAGAGACCCTCAGATGCGCCCAGGTCCGGCCAGGTGAGGTGGCGCTGTGTGGGCGCCACACTGGCTGCATGTAGCTATTTATAGTATTTGAAACAGGCTCCAAACAGTTCACATGATGCTTAATTATACCCTCACACCAAGCGCTGGTATCCCTACAATTAATGTCCACCGGTGAACACTACAGAAAGTAAGAAAGAAAGTAAGAAAGAAAGAAGGAAAGAAAGAAAAGCGAAAGAAAGAAAAGCGAAAGAAAGAAAGAGAAAGAAAGAAAGAGAAAGAAACAAAAGAGAAAAGACTGTGTAGTGGAGGGGGATGAAAATGGAAAATATTGCGCCTAAAACGGGCTTCGAACCTCATCTCTTTGTATTCCGGGCCAGTGTGTTAACCATTACACCACCTAGGATCCCTGATGTCACCACAGTACCCACGGTATGTGGCTCGTTGCCTGAGAGGTCAGTGCAGAACACTACAGACCACCTTTCTTTCTTTTTTTTTTTCTTTTGTTCGTTCGTTTGTTCTTTCTTTCTTTCTTTCTTTCTTTCTTTCTTTCAGAGGTGAACACATAGATGTAAACTAAGCATCATGTCAACTTTACAGGCTGTTAAGCAATACCTTGCACAAAAATGACTATTTGCTATAAATATATATATAAAATAAAATAAATCACACAAATATTACTCTTTGGAGTCATAAAAAAAATCCTTATTTAGCTTTCGGATTTACCCTTTATATGTAGGAGAATGGGTTGCCTAATCTTTGTAAATTTTACTAAAATTTCAAAATTGGATTATTTTCCCCCCAAACTTTGTGAAATCAGAAACAGCCAATACTTACTATGTGAGAATATTGCTGATCTACACGTCATACTGAATTGTCCATTTTGATTGGCTTGCACTGATTTGCACATATTATTCATAATTAGAGTCTCTCTCTTTAAAGCGAACCTTTGCGATTCGCCAGAGATAAGTTATCGCCAGCACCAACCTCAATATCTAAATGCTGGTTCATAGTCCAAATTACATTTCCGGTCAGCAGACTGGTGCGGGAAATATTACCTCACGATTAAAGCGGTCGGTGACTGAATGACGGCTGAGCGCAGTAGTGCAAGTGCGTGATACCTCAGGCAGCGCACCGGGTCAATGTCGCTTGTAACCTGCATGTCTTTCAAATGTTGCTTGAAACCAGCAAGCCTCCTGTGAGTGTCTATTGTAAGCGGCATGCCCTATGACTGTTACTTGTAACGGGCATGCCCTTTGAATGCTGCTGGTAACCAGCAGGCACAGTAAATGTCATTTGTAAGCGGTATGCCCAATAACTGTTACTTGTAACTGGCATGCCCGTTGAATGTTGCTGGTAACCAGCAGGCACAGTAAATGTCACTTGTAGGTGGCATGCCCTACGACTGTTACTTGTAACTGGCACGCCCGTTGAATGTTGCTGGTAACCAGCAAGCGCAGCAAATGTCACTTGTAGGTGGCATGCCCTACGACTGTTACTTGTAACTGGCACGCCCGTTGAATGTTGCTGGTAACCAGCAAGCACAGCAAATGTCACTTGTAGGTGGCATGCCCTACGACTGTTACTTGTAACTGGCGCACCCGTTGAATGTTGCTGGTAACCAGCAAGCGCAGCAAATGTCACTTGTAACCAGCAGTTCTCATGAGTACTGCTTGTAACTGGCATTGTCTCTGAATGTCGCATCGCTACTGGCATGCCTTGCAAATGTCACTTGTACCCAGCCGGTCCAGCGAATATCGCTCGTAAACCAGCAGAAGTTGCACTTATCACGCCGCACAAGTTCGGCCAATCAGAGATATAGCTCAGCTGAGATTGCACACCATACTGAACCCAAGTTTGATCCTCCGAACAGAGTGGATCTATTGTGGCTGATACTTGTAAACCTGGTCTATTATGGCCCATACAAACACAATCTATCATGTTTGATGCTTGATGCCTGAAACACAGGATTTTCCATGTCTTGAGGGTTGGGAGCGACAACACTTTGTCATAATGAAATCTGGCAGGAGTCTGTGGTAATCTTACAGACTAATTCTCAGCACTTTTCTTACGCAGTTCTGACAGTGCCTTTTATCAGTGCGAAAGCTACTGGAAAGATGCTAAACCAAGTGGTACTTTTCTCATCATGATGCTTGAAACGTAGTTTCTACCGTTTGTGATGTTTGAAATGCAGCAGTTACTGAGAACAACGCTTGAAATTCTGTTTCTATTTTGACTGAAGCTTGAAACCTAGTTGGTCTCCGGCCTGATGCTTGGAACCAGATTGCTATCATATCGGATACTTGAAATCCAGTTATCATGCTTGATGCTCAAAACCTGGTTCCTATCATGCTTGATGATTGAAACCCGCTTGTATTGTGCTTGATGCTTGAACCATATCTGGCAACGCGCTTTCTCAGGACAACAGTCGCTTGGAGACAATTTCACAGACCATCCGCCGGCGGAAGTATGGCATTTGCTCCTGCGATAGAAAAAGATGCAACATTAGCTATAATCTTATATAATTTTGTAATTAACACAAAGAAGAGCGACAACAACTAAATACTGGGTAAGAATTGTGTGTAATATTCAAAAGCTTAATACATTATCTCTTTTTTCTTTTTTTTTTACTCAATTGCACTCTATACATCGCTGACTCAGTTGTTACGAATGGAAGCGCTAACGTCTTCTATCACTGATGGAAGTTTGAGGGAACCTTAGAAACCCTCTCCCTACACTTTACTTGTTACAAATAGGAGTGTTAACGCCTTCTATCACTGATGGAAGTCCTACACTTTACTTACTCAGTTGTTACTAATAGGAGCGTTAACGCCTTCTATCACTGATGGAAGTTTGAGGGAACCTTAGAAACCCTCTCCCTACACCGTACTTACTCAGTTGTTACAAATAGACTCAGTTGTTACAAATAGGAGTGTTAACGCCTTCTATCACTGATGGAAGTCCTACACTTTACTTACTCAGTTGTTACTAATAGGAGCGTTAACACCTTCTATCACTGATGGAAGTTTGATGGAACCTTAGAAACCCTCTCCCTACACTTTACTTACTCAGTTGTTACAAATAGGAGCGTTAACGCATTCTATCACTGATGGAAGTTTGAGGCAACCTTAGAAACCCTCTCCCTACACTTTACTTGCTCAGTTGATATGAATGGGAGCGCTAACGCCTTCTATCACAAACGGAAGTTTGAGGGAACCGTACAGACCCACTCCCTATACTTAACTCACTCAGTTGTCATGAATGGGAACACTAACACTTTCTAGAATTTATGGAGTCACACTACCCTTGTCTTATTCGGTTGTGACGGTTAGCCGTGACATCACCTTTTGTCAGAATGAAATCTGGCAGGAGTCTGGGGTAATCTTAAGGAATAACTCTCGACACTTTTCTGGTGCTAAAACCTTATGGTACCACCATTTATCTTTGTCATCAATAACATTTTAATATTTTGAATTCATAACAACATTGAAATAAGATACAGTGATGAAAAACACATTCTGCCACAGGTGGAATTACCTAATCAGGTTTGTTGCTCTTTAACTTTAGTACATTTTTGTTGTTCTTTTTATAACTATTTTTATTCCTCTGAACAAAGTGTTTTTTAGTGCAGAGGCACTGGGTCTTCCAGCCATTGTTGGTACAGTTATTTACGGGTTTAAAAGAAAGAAGAAAACAAATGATGGTTTCATACAATAAATAAATAAATAAATAAATAAGAAAACAAATTAGAAATACGATTTCTTCTACATATTGTCGTGGGGGTGATGAAAATGGGAAATACTGCGCCTAGAGCGGGACTCGAACCCACATCTCTTTGCACTCCGGGTCAGTGTGCTAACCATTACACCACCTAGGCTCCCTGATGTCAACACACTACTCATGCCTATCTGTCTATGCGGCTCCTTGCCTGAGAGGTCAGTGCAGACCAATACACTCATCCCCCTCGAATTATAAGTCTTATAATGCTTACAATTACATACATACGGACAATGCACTTACATATATACACATACACATAGTAGGTTCAACAACTATACAGTGCGTAGCTCATACAGGATCATGGTCATGGCATCAGTTTCGTGGGGGTTGATGAAAATGGGAAATACCACACTTAGAGCGGCACCCGAACCCACATTTCTTTGCACTCCGGGCCAGTGTGTTAACCATTACACCACATATGCTCCATGATGTCACCACACTACCCATGCCTATCTGTCTATGCGGTTCCTTGCCTGAGAGGTCAGTGCAGACTACTACAATATGATGAATTAGCCTTAGTGTAATCATATAAGGTTAGTCATGATCCACTGCCATAGAAAGGCAGGTAAATAAAGTAATTTTATGTTCAGGTAATGACAGCAATTATTCAGTGACATAAGTTCAAAACATTTGATAACATTTAATTTTTTAAATATCTGTCTCATTTAAAGAATTTTGATAATTGAGCCGGAAAGAAGAGCGCTCTTACGGCGCTCTGCGTATCTTACTTGTGTGAACGTGAGTTCTCTGTTCTTTGTGACATAGTCTGCGAACTTGCATGTGAAGATGCCACAGTCCGACCCGTTCATCTGTTGTGGGATGCCCTGTAAAGCAGTGCAAGTCATAATTAGTTCAAATTTCAACCAATTTCAACAAATCAGGGATCAAAGTGGTTTCTGGCAACAACAAAAAAGGTGGAAATCTAGGGCATGGTTATCTGTTGATAATGTTGCTTCATTAATAGTATTCTTATCCCAGTTATTATCAGGGTTCCCACTCTTTCATCGGCCTCCCATTTTGTTAGACAACGGGTTTTGAACCCCGGTTGAGTCAAACTTTAAAATGTATACTTTTCGCTTACTAGCCAGGCGCTCGGCATTATTAGGATAGGGAAATGACTGGTTGACTCAGTGTCAGATTAATGAGTGGGATAACCCACTCAGTCACATTATTCTGACACTGAGCTCAATTCTTGTGACTGGTTGACTCAGTGTCAGATTAATGAGTGGGATAACCCACTCAGTCACATTATTCTGACACTGAGCTCAATTCTTGTTTCACATTCACATTTCATGTGACTACAACGCTACCGACAACAACTAGGTCATCAATACCAAAAATAATATCTACATTACAATTTTAAGCGTGCATTCATCAAAGCATCGCTACAAGTGGTCTTGGTATCGCTAATAATTTAAAGTTATACAGGCTTCTTATTGTTTCAAAGCTTATGCGATATATATATTTTATTATGTGAGTATTAACAATGGCAATTCAGCTGTATGACTAGTTCCATGAATCACCACTACCCAGATGTTATCGCTCCAGTGTTCAGTTCCACGGTAAACATCAGGGGGTGCCACCCCATCCCTTATCACACCAGTATTTTCTGGGGATTTGTTAGATTTCTTTTATCTACACCGCAGTTCTGGTCTTCTGGACACACCGTCTCGAGTGTTTCCAACTCATAGAACCCGAAGCCGACATAGTTACTCACCGTTACATTTTCCAGAGTCCACTCAGACAAGTCGTAGGGGCAGTTCTTCTTTTGCTGATGCTCATCCGCCAAGTATCTCCTGCAAATAGACTACACGCTTAAGGCGGGACGCTGGTGATTTTTCGGTGATTTGCCTGAATCAAGTTATTATATGAAGAACTGGTCCAGTTGAGTGCAAGAAGGTGGTTTGTGAATTTATATATGTCATTACCAACATGTCCCTACATGACGAACCCGAGGAAAAAAAAATTCAATGGTCAATTTTTGTGTCTCCATCCCTAGCTCTTGAACTATGAAAGATAGTGTTTTTAACCATCTTATTGCACTAAGCAGCAACTTTTACCTAAGACTGCCAAGTTTCAACTTTCTGCTACAATTATAACTTACATTTTTAGAAGGGGCAAAATGGCAAAACTTCGAGCTTCAAAGTTCACAAAGTGTTTGTTTCAAATGGTAAAGTCCAGTATCATCTAGAATCCCATATTATATACACAAATATCCAGTCAAGTAATTATCTGTCCAAAAAACATATCATTTACACAAAATTAGTACACCAAAAACCAGAAATCACCAGTTTGACCCGAATTCATGTTCCGATCACCCGTGTCTCCCCCTAAGGGACACAGGCAACAATTGGTTCACTTCTTTTAAAGCTTGAGCAGACATCGGTCCATCATAAGTTTCATGCTGAAAGCATGTCTTTAAATAAAAAAAAAGGGTTTCAAGAGGAAATTGTGCCGGGGATCCACGGGGGGGTGGGGGGGGGTGGGGGTGCCAAACAGACCCCTCCCCCCTCCCCCACCGGTGGGGTCATGGGTCAGAACCTCTAGCGGGAGTCAGAGGGGCAGGGGGCGCAGGCGGAGGCTTTTAGAGGCATTTTGAAGCGTCTGACAGCTTTTCTAGTAAAGCTTTACACATTGCTGGTTGCTGACCATAGACGATGATGACTGCACATGCGCGGAAGCTACTACACACTTCCACTTCCTGTCCATTAACCTGATGTACTGACACCACGCACATTCACGCCTAGAGAACATAACAAGGATTTCCACCCCCCCACCCACCCCCATTCGTGTTTTATTGTTGCGAGTTTCGGTAGATATGCTGGGGCTGAAAATCAGTCTTTGCTTTAGTGACAAATCAACAAATATTACTATATTAATTGTATTGTATGGTGTAATATTGTACACCTTATGGCAAAACTCTAAGGGTTGGCAACCCTGCGATATCAGATCCATACAATAGAAGCCGCACACCAACCCTGGCACCTCGTTGTGAACTCTCCTTCAAAAGACAGCCTATTACAAGCAGCGGTTCGCATTAGACAGTTCCAAGCCGGCATAGCAGTCGCACTTTGCCTACCTGAGCAGGTTGAGACACTCCATGTTCTTCCCTCCCATCGAGTCGAAGTATCGGATCGCCTTGTTCCCAAAGTCGATTATCTACAAAACGTCAGAAATCACAAGTGAAGAAAAGCACGCTCTAGTTGCCATGGCACCAGCTCCTTGCTGCAGGACTTCTGTACCTATCAGCCAATCACATTCAAGACCCTTTAACAGGGTCCGCGCTGATGTGAACCAAAACATATATCTAGATTTTATTCTACATATCTACTTTAAATATTGGTGAATTTATTAAACATTTGTCGCCACATAGAAGGGAATACTGTGGCAATTTAATGGATTGTTTGTTTGTTTGTTGTTTTACGTCCTAGCAACATCTAAGGTCATATCAGGATAGCAATTTTATGGAATCTGTTACTGTAGAAGCCTATGGTGTGAAGAGTTTTTGGCATGCTTGCCAAAATTAATTTTCTGTTTGCACATCAAATATCTCAAAAGTTAGCCACTTAGAATAAAAGTCCTTCAAACTAATGTAAGGTAGATTAAAACAATCAACCTAATATATTTACCTCGGAAAATGATGACAGAAACTCTAAACCATTGGACTATGCAACTTTAACCAACTAATGTACAAAAGAAATGAAAATGATGAGCAGATCTTTAAAGGAGAACTTACCGCCAGGCACCAGTGCATCCCCAGGTGGATGGGGATAGCGATATAGTCGAAGGAGAATATATCTACCGACTTGGTCCACCGACGCACTCCCTGCTGGCCCTGGTTCTTCACCTGCGAACAGAGAGCAACATCGAAGTTACAGAGGCCCGTCCGCATATATTGAACGCCAGCAGCAATTTGTGAGTGGGTGGGTGAGATGGTAGGTGGGTGAGTGAGTGAGTAAGCGGGTAAGTGAGTGGGAAAGTAAGTGGGTGGGTGGGTGAGTGAGTGGGTGAGTATGTGAGTGGGTGTGTAAGTGGGTGAGTAAGTGGGTGGGAGACTGCAGGGATGAAAATGGTCTCCACCAAAAATCGCGGAAACCAAGCCGAGAATATTACACCGACGGCTAATTTCCAAGAAAAACACGGATTTCCCAACATAGAATTAGCATTGTCAGGGAATCGCGGGAAAATGCCGGAAGTCAGGCGTCAACTGTCCTTGTTGTGCCTAAATTAATTATTATCGCCCATACCTAACTCGTTCTTTTTGGGGTTTTATGTTCTACCAACATCTAAGGTCATATAAGAATGGGATTCGAACCACTCAATTGCTGTCATATACAGGAAAACCCTCTCTAACCGACCACCTCCACAGATCGACCACTTCCCTATATCGATCGACTTATTTTGGTCCCAAACGATCGCCCATACAATATACCATTGTATAAAACCTAAACCGACCACCTCCCTAAATGGACCATTTAAAGTTGGTCCCATGGTGGGTCGATTTAGAGAGGTTTCACTGTATATCCGGATTCCTTGGTACTTTGTTTAACGTTAATCGGCAAATGTAAAGAATCGCGGAAATCCGCGAAATCGCGATCTTTCATCCATGAGAGTGGCATTCTCTGTGGCGTAGCGGTTAGAGTGTCTGACTTTTTTCTAGGTCAGACTCCTAATCTGAGGGTCGGCGGTTCGATTCCCCTTGCCCCCCAGCTCTGCCAATTTGGATTTCCACTGCTGTGTATAACTTACAGCATCATCAAAGGCCGGTTGCTCTCGTACCATGTCTATGTGGTGTGGGAGGTTAAAAATCCCTTGGGTCGGTAAAAGTGTAGGCTCAGGCTTTCTATCGACCAGCAGTGGAATGAGGAAGACCAGTCGTCTATGACTGAAATTTCCCCTGCTTAAACAACTAATGGACCAAAAAAAAAAAAAAAAAAAAGACTGAGTGGGTTAGTGAGTGGGTGAGAGGGTAGGTAGCTGAGTGGGTGAGTGGGTAAGTAAGTGACTTTAGTGAGTGGGTGGCTGAGAAAGTAAATGAGTGAGTGGATGGGAGTGAGTGATTGAGTGAGAGTGTGAATGAGTGAGTAAATAAGTTTGTTGTTTATCTTAGTTTTACATCCTAGCAACAACCAAGGTCATATCCGGACTAGTACAGACTTGTGACAGTGCACCCTCATGGCGACTTTATAGTGCCGCACGACTGAGGCACTGGTCTTCCAGCCATAGTTGGGGGTTACTTATGCGTTACAGTTTACTTTTTACAGATATAAAATGGCCTGGTACAATAAAAAAATAAAAAAAATTCAACTGAAGACTGAAATCAGGTGCTAAGTCTTCCAATTTGGCAGGGACCAGACGGGATGGCCGAATGAGTTAGATAGAGCGTCCGTCTCCCGTGTTGGTAGATCGTGGATTCGAACCCTGGTCGAGTCAAACCAATGACTTAAAAATGTATACTTGTTGCTTCCTAGCCTGGCGCTCGGCATTATTAGGATAGGGCAAGGACTGGTTGGCTCAGTGTCAGGATAATGTGACTGACTGGGATATCAGGTCATGGTGTTGGCGGCCTGGTCTTCCAGTGGGGCAGGCAGCACTATAAAGTCACCATGAGTGCGCACTGTCACAAGTCGGTACCCGTCCTGATATGACCTTAGATGTTGCTAGGACGTAAAACAACAAACAAAATCCAATTTTGCAGGAGATCTCCATAAAACAGCAAAATAATTCCCAACCTCCCGATTTCCCAAAGAATTATTTTAGCTTGTTTTTAACAAACTTATACGCATATTTTTTCTTCAAAATGGACCATAACGCACCAATTTGTATCACTTTTTTATCAAACTTTTACAAGGGAAGGCCTACTCCTGACCTCCCCTGTGGGAGGGTGCAACCCACCCTCGTGGTTTGTTTGAGTATGTCGTTTCCCAAACCTTTCCCCCTCGGCCACGCTATTTCTCCCTATTTACAATTTGTGTATTAGGGAGATCTCCCTACTCATACTCTTAACTACTTGGCATCTCTGTGAAAGAAGGATTTAAACAATGTTCTTCGGGAATTGGTTGCAGTTTTTCTACAGTAGCTTCGAGATTAAAATGAATTAAGCGGCTAATGGCGCAAGACGAACCTTGGGATAGAAGAAGGTGTTGAACACGTGCACTGAGGGCATGTTATCCAGCTTGCCCCGCTCCCGGATCAACTCAAAGAAGAAGTTGACTATCTCATCGTTCAGCCAGTTCAACCCGCGGAGTGTCTCCATGTCCGAGCGGCGTATCGTCAGCCGGAAGCCTTCAGACAGAACCTCGTTGGCCGGCTGTCGGTGCAGCGCATCATCGACAATCGCTTCCTGCTCCTCGGTTAGTTCTGACAACGGATCAATGCGAGTTACAAGCATGCGCTGAGCCTTTTCATATTTTGAGTCACTACCGAAAGATAAACTTACAATACTGAAATTAAGACAGCAATTCAAAACACTAACTCCCCACTAATATATATATGGTTTGCTTGTTTGTTGTTTTACGTCCTAGCAACATCTAAGGTCATATCAGGACGGGGTTTATATTGGGGTCGTTCTCTGAAGCTGGGTACCACATATTTGGTGTCCAAGTTGCGACAGACATAATTTTTTTTTTTTTTATAGCAAGTCAAATATTTATTGTTGCTGTGTATTAAGTATGTTAGCAATACTTAATTCATCCCACAAAAAATATGAAAAGCATGTTTATATGATTTTGTGCTAAAAAAAAACAAAAAAACAAAACTAACATAGACTACTAAACATACCAACAGACTATCTATCTGCTACTGAAATGCAGACAATCAAATAACTTATCAGCAGCTACTGCTTGGTAAGACAACACCAACACTACAGCTGGCCAGCATTGAAAACAAGCCTGGGTACCCAGGCTTACATGCTATGGACAGTATAAATACAGCCTCAATAAAAAAATATTTTTTTTAAAGTGAAAATTTATATAATTACATCAAAATGGACAACTTTTTTTATTTCAACTTTTTTCTTCTAAGACAAACTTTTGCTTGCTTAATTGCAATTAATCAAATATAGTTTAAATGTGTTTTGTATGTCAAAAAGATGTTTTGGATGTGTTTAATTTCCATGTTACACGGGACATTTTAACATAGTCCTTAATTTGCATAAGAACAAAACCAAAATGTTAAAATAAGAGCAATAAACAATTTCAGATATGTATACTGTGGCATACCGATGAATTCTTCCTCTTTTTCCTCTTCTTCCTCAGACTCCTCAGACTCTATGTATTCATATTCCTCAACAGCTGGTATCCGAGTCGACAACTTCAACTTGTGGCGAATCTATAAACAAAATTGACTTTTTAAGCATGCGGAGAGCTTTTCAAAGCGGTAATTTCCAATATCATAATTGCAAATGCGCTAAAACATCCAAGATGATTATCAGAATATGTAGAACTTTTCAATGCGGTAATTTTTAATATAGTAATCTCAAACCCACTAAAGTTTCTATTAGATTATCAGCTTTTCAATGTGGTAATTTCCAATGCCATAATCGCTAACACACGCAAACTTGTTACATTATCAGAATATGTCAAACTTTTCAATGCGGTAATTTCCAATATCATAATCGCTAACACACTCAAACTTGTTAGATTATCAGAATATGTAGAACTTTTCAATGCGGTAATTTCCAATATCATAATCTCTAACGTACTGTTAGATTATCAGAATATGTAAATGTGTAGAGATATGATACAGGCTTGGTACAATCTCAGCAGCGAAGTCATGTTTATCAGGAGAGGAGATTATAATAGTTGTATATAATGGATTTAATATTATTTAATACTGTTGTATATTTCTGTTTACATATTTATTATATTTTCAACACCTAGCACTTATGTAGCATTGTTGTATATTATCGCTGACATATTACTTACTATCTTGTCAATGCTTACCCTCTATTTAACACGTATATTACTGTTTACATGGTACTATCTTGTCAATGCCTATCCTCTATTTAACACTGTTTACATATTACTATGTTTTCATATTATTGTTGACATTACTATCTTGTCAATGCTTACCCTCCATTTAACATTTGTATATTACTGTTTACATATGACTATCTTGTCAATGCCTATCCTCTATTTAACACTGTTTACATATTACTATGTTTTCATATTATTGTTGACATTACTATCTTGTCAATGCTTACCCTCCATTTAACATTTGTATATTACTGTTTACATATGACTATCTTGTCAATGCATATCCTCTATTTAACACTGTTTTACATTACTGTTTACACATTACTTACTATCTTTTCATAGTATTGTTGACATTACTATCTTGTCAATGCTTACCCTCTATTTAACATTTGTATATTATTGTTTACATGTTACTATCTTGTCAATGCCTATCCTCTATTTAATACTGTTTTACATTACTGTTTTCATATTACTTACTATCTTTTCATATTATTGTTGACATTACTATCTTGTCAATGCTTACCCTCTATTTAACATTTGTATATTACTGTTTACATATGACTATCTTGTCAATGCCTATCCTCTATTTAACACTGTTTTACATTACTGTTTACATATTACTTACAATCTTTTCATATTATTGTTGACCTTACTATCTTGTCAATGCTTACCCTCTAGTTAACATTTGTATATTACTGTTTACATATGACTATCTTGTCAATGCCTATCCTCTATCTAACACTGTTTTACATTACTGTTTACACATTACTATCTTTTCATATTATTGTTGACATTACTATCTTCTCAATGCTTACCCTCTATTTAACATTCATATATTACTGTTTACATATGACTATCTTGTCAATGCCTACCCTCTATTTAACATTTGTATATTATTGTTTACATGTTACTATCTAGTCAATGACTATCCTCTATTTAACACTGTTTTACATTACTGCTTACATGTTACTTACTATCTTTTCATATTATTGTTGACATTACTATCTTGTCAATGATTACTCTCTATTTAACATTTGTATATTATTGTTTACATGTTACTATCTTGTCCATGCCTATCCTCTATTTAACACTGTTTTACATTACTGTTTACACATTACTTACTATTTTTTCATATTATTGTCATTACTATCTTGTCAATGCTTACCCTCTACACAACAGTGCTACATATTACTGTTTACCTATTACTACATTTTCAACATTTACCCTCTACTTAAAGTTGCATAGTCCGATGGTTCTGACTTTGTCATTTACTGAGATAAATAGATTAGGTTATAATCTACCTTACTTTAGCTTGAAGTAACTTTTATTTTAAATGGCTAACTTTTGAGATATTTGAAGTGCAACCAATCAAAATAATTTATTGCAAGCACGGCAAAACTGACACCTTAGGCTTCTGCAGTAACGGGTTCTATTACATTGCCTCAGTATTCCTTTCTGTGTGGCAACAAATGTTTAATAAGTGCACGAGTATTTAAGTTAGATATGTAGAATCAAATCCAAATATTTGTTTTGGTTTTGAAAATTTGATGGTTTCATCAGACTATGCAGCTTTAATGCAATTATATATTACTACTCTTCTCGACACTTCCACTCGAACAGTGTCACATATTACTATTTACGCATCACTACTTACCCTCTGTTCAAGTTCAGCTTCCCAATTCGATGCCTGAAATCAAATAAACATAAAATACACCATCAGTATTTATTTGCCAGCTATTTGATTGCTTGGTTGTTGGAGTTTTATCTTCTGGCAACATCTAAGGTCATAATAGGATGGATATCGACTTGTGACAGTGCACACATATGGTGACTTTATAGTGCTGCTCCACTGGGAGACCAGGCTGCCAGCACCATGACCTGATATCCCATTCAGTCACATTATCCTGATACTGAGCCAACCAGTCCTTGCCCTATCCTAATAATGCAGAGCGCCTGGTTAGGAAGCGACAAGTATAAATTCTTAAGTCATTGGTTTGATTCAGGGTGCTATATTATGGACACAGTGAGTCATTCGCCCTATCTAACTACTGATTCTGTGAGCTGCATCAGATACGTAGAATTAATTAATGGAATGCACGAAATGTGATTGCTAGCAAGGTGCATACAAAAGGTGGCCCCCAGATTCTAGAACATTTTCAAGAACACACGCGCAACATTCTGATACCAAAACTCTGCAGACTGTGCGAACTCGGTGGATGGGTAGTCAAAATAGACATATATTGCGCACATAGCACTAGTAAACTACTAAGAGTTTCCGTAGACATGCTGGGGTGAAAATCAGTCTTCGTTTTAGTGACAAATGAAAATGTCCTCACAGTCAGCATTGCCAAAATTAATTTTGGGATGTTTTGAATTTAAATATTTCTAAAGTTATTTAATGGTTCGTTTGTTTGTTGTTTTACGTCCTGGCAACAGCTAAGGTCATATCAGGACGGGGCCAGTTGAAAAAGGTGGATTTAGTGCAATTTCAGATTAATGGTTGGTGGGTTGTTGAAGTTTTATTTCCTGGCAACATCTAAGGTCATATCAGGACAGGTATCGACCTGTGACAGTGCACACTCATAGCGACTTTGTAGTGCTGCCCCACTGGGATAGCAGGTCACCAGCACCATGACCTGATATCCCACTCCCTCACATTATCCTGACACTAAGCCAAGCAGTCCTTGCCCTATCCTATTAATGCCGAGTGCCTGGCTAGGAAGCGACAAGTATACATTGTTACGTCATTGGTTTGACTCGATCAGGTTTCAAACCCCACGATCTACCAAAACGGGAGACGGACGCTCAACTCATTCGGCCATCTCGTATGGTCGCTAACTATTTGATTCAAGGCGCTATATGATGGGCTCAGTGAGTCATTCACCCGATCTGACTACTGGTTCTGTGAGCTGCATCTGCTGTGAAAGTAGTTTTTGTTATTGTTTTTTTTAGCTCTGACACACTCACTTGCAGCTCACAATGTTCAAAGAGGGGTAGTGTGCTGAGAGCAAGTCTCCTATTTTTCCAGTAGCCAGTCAGTGTCAGCATCAGCAACCAGCGTTACCTGGAGTACCTACATTTAGTGAATCGCACTGCACGTACCTGTTCCTGGAAGTACTTGAGTTTCACTTCCTCTTCGCGTTTTTTCTGTGTACACTTGCGGATGGCCTCCTTCCCGTTCGCGGTACTGTAGGCAAAGAAAATAGAACTGTTTGTACTGCTCAACTACCAGTTTATAGCGAAGTGTAAGGAAGAATGCTGGAACGATATGGCTTACAGTCGCTTCTGATTGGTTCATTTTCATGCCTCACCTCTACACCAAACGACATACTCAACAAACTTTCACTAGTGACAGTTGAATGAGTTGGGGGCGCTCATTCGCACCTCTACACCAAACGACATACTCAACAAACTTTCACTAGTGACAGTTGAATGAGTTGGGGGCGCTCATTCGCACCTCTACACCAAACGACATACTCAACAAACTTTCACTAGCAGCATTGTTGAATGAGTTCGGGGCGCTCATTCGATGTTTTTGTGTGTGTTTTACAGCATGCCAACATCTAAGGTCATATCAGGATGGATACCGACTTGTGAAAGTGCGCAGTCATGGTTACTTCATAGTGCTGACCCACTGAGAGACCAGGCCACTGGCACCATGGCCCGATTTCCCACTCAGTCACATTATCCTGATACTGAGCTAACCAGTCCTCGAGCTGTCCTAATAACGTATCAATTTTTAAAGTAATTGATTTGACTAGACTGGGAATCGAACTCCCGACCTTGCACACAGGAAGCCTGCGCTCTACCGATTTGGCCACCGCGTCCGGTCCCACTAGTACATGTCAATGCAAGTCTACATTCAGTCACCTGAGGCCGTACTGGAAGAACCATTCAGTTGATTGATTGATTGATTGATTGGTGGTTGCTTTATGCCGTGTCGGCAGCATAGGCCATATTCACGGTGAGAAATATTTGTTTTTTGTTCAAACCATCGCTTTTAGATGTAAAGGCAGACAATCAATTATGTGCCAATAGACACTCATTAAATTAGAAAGCTCACAATCATATATTTGTGGTCAAGGGAAACAAATTCCCATAGAAAAAGAAAAGTTTTATTAATAATTGATAGAATCTATTTAGTAAACTATATGAGGTGGCACAATCCAGCTGCCCTCAAAAAGGCTAAAATGTTTTCCTGTTTTACCTTAGTAAAAAGGTCATGCATACTGTCTGCATTGTAGAACTGTTGGCGCAGGGCCAAAAAAATCAATGCAACTTAGTAAAAATGTGTTTGAGTGTCAGCGGGGACTGACACCCAAGACATTCAGGGGGAGGTTCCCCCTTGAGCAGAAAAGCATGTGTAAGCCACGAGTGGCCAATACGGCAGCGGCTAAGGACCACTTGGTCTCGCCGACATCCCGCATGAGAACCATTCAGAGGAAGTATATTCCACCAGTCCTAGAGTTCAGTCCTAGTTTGGTTGCTTGGTGGAGTTTTACATCCTGGCAACATCTAAGGTCATATCAGGACGGGGGAAGTCCTAGAGTTAGCTACTGCAAACATTATTAAACAAGTCATGCTACTAATACAGATTTCAATTTGAAATACTAACACCCTAGTGCTTGTTTATATACCATATTCTCATGTGTGGGTTAACGTCCACCTCCCACTTGACCAATATTTCATAAACGCCCACCCCTTAAATGGCCATGTGTGGGCAAACTTAGCAATTCAGTGATTGGACAATTTAAACCCCCAGGGCGTTAACCCATGAGAATATGGTAATTCCTACATGACATGGTGTATAAAAAACTTACAAGTTCTTCAACCACTCCTCGGTATAGCGGCGTTCTTGTAGCGACCGCTTGAACTCTTCGCATGTGGGTGACTGCGGTGAGATTGACGAGTGCAGAGAGCTGTGTCCGAACAAAACAAGCAGACGTTAGCGAACGCAGTACTAAAAAAACTGCAAATACTGCAAAACAGAGCCCTAAAGACTTGCCTTATGGTGGACAAACTGCACCCAACCTACGACATACACAAAAGAACCAAAGTCAAATTACCAGAAAACAGAAGACTAATTGCACCTAAAAACACTGGCATTTTGGTATAGTCGAGAAAAAAGGTACCTAACCCAACCACAAAGGAACACCAGAGCAAACAATGCACCAATACTAATACAAACCAGAAGTCACATCAAAGCGCATGAAAGAAGTATACTAGAAATGGCTGCCAAAGTCTGGAATGCCCAAACGGTCAAGGAAAGACAAATCCTGACTTGAAAACATATAAAAAAAATATGTGTGCAAAGTAAAACCAGGAAACCGACACTGAACTGCGACCAAGCGGGGCATGTGATATGTCACGGCCTGCCATCTGGACAGCTCTTGGGAGGTGCCCAGGCCATAAAACTCAGCAGATATCAATAAAACCATATACCAACCATCTATTGATTACAAGCCTATAATATATAAATAGAGTAGGCTAGTCTAGGGATAGCATAGAAGGAAACAAATATCAAGAAAAAAAACTAACATAGAATTACTAATCACAAATAATAACGATCAAAAAAATCAAACCGATAACTGCCCAGCATTGAAAACAAGCCCGATCATCCGAGCTTATGTTATGGACAGCATGAACACCCATAAAAAAAAAAGGGGGGGGGGAGAAAGGACAAACCAGGGTTTGTACAACTTGGGCTGTCGGAATTCCCAGAACTTTCCAAAGAACAAAAACTCAAAATTCCATGATCACTTTTCAAATCAACTCAATAATAAAGACATTTTGAGAATTTTTTTTTTTAAAGCGATGTTTACTGTAATACCAAGATAAATGCAGTGTAAGAAACACAGTCTGTTAGAAAGTACCATAATATGCCGCACTAGATTTAGTTTAAACTTTATTTGCAACACATTCGGTGTCCGAGTTTTGGCATGTTTGCCAAAATTAATTTTGCATGTTTGTACTTCAAATATCTCAAAACTTAACCATTTAAGATCAAAGTTCAAACTAAAGTACGGTAGATTATAACGATCACCATAATATATATATATATCTCAGAAAATGACAGAAACTAAAAAATTCTCAAACTACGATGGTTCACAAAGTTAACGGCTTACCTGGGACTTGTGCTTGGAGAGTCCAGAATGACAATAGAGGCGTCATCATCCAAACCTAAAATGGGTACGGTAGAATGAGTCACTGAGCGTGCCATAATGACTCACCAGAGCATGCATTAATGACCCATGGAGCAGTTGTTGTTTTACATCCTAGCAACATCTAAGGTCATATCAGGACTGGTACCGACTTGTGACAGTGCACTCATGGTGACTTTATAGTGCTGCCTGACTAAAAGACCAGGCCACCAGCACCATGACCTAATATCCCACTCAGTCACATTATCCTGACACTGAGCCAACCAGTCCTTGCCCTATCCTAATAATGCCGAGCGCTAGGCTAGGAAGCAACAAGTACAAATTTTTAAGTCATTGGTTTGACTCGACCAGGGGTCGAACCTACGACCCCACAGTCTACCAACACAGGAAACGGACGCTCTAACTCATTCGGCCATCCCGTCTGCCCCTGGAACATGTCATAATGACTCATCCTAGTTATAATTATCATTGTTATTATTATTATCATCATTATATAATGTGTCTGATTCAATCTTTGGTGGCAAAGTGTCGGCGCATCACAGTTGGTTGTGCACAATATTTCAGTTAGCAATCACTGGGGCCAGTCATTAGAGAAATATCCTGAGATATGCTGTGGAGGATGAGCAAGCTGGTAAAAATGTAATTTTTTTATTCATTGGTTAAAACAATTGAAAAATTAAAATTCATACATATTGGTTTCTTCCTCTCTGGGAGCTGCCTTCCTACTGACTCGGCCTCTCGGCTGCCAGATGTCGCGAAGAAGCTGGCATCACCAGACGACCGCAGTGGGTCGAAGCTTGTTAAGCGGTGTGCCTTCGAGATGCGGATGCCAGCAGAGGAGCCCCTGAGGTGGCCCTCAGGAGATGGTGACCGGGGTCGGGATGCCACATCCTGCACGACAGGCAGGCTTGGCTGCGAAGCGCCAATGGATGGCTGGCTTTGCGAGAGGTGCGTAATTCTTGTTCCCAGCACTGTCTGGTCCCTGTCGCGAACAGCGAGACACAAGATTGCCCAACAATGAGTTACATGGAAACGCTTTCTTTGTTGGTTTTACATCCCAGCAACATCTAAGGTCATATAAGGAAGTGTACCGACTATTGACTGCACACTCATGGCGATATTATAGTGGTGCCCCCACTGAGGAAGACCCAAGTCGCCAGCACCATGACCCGATATCCCACAGTCACATTATCCTGATACTGTGCTAACCAGTCCCTTGTCCTATCCTATTAATGACGAGCGCCAAGCTAGGTAGCGACAAGCATAAATTTTTTAAGTCATTGGTTTGACCGCGTCGTCTGACAAGAAAAAAAGGTTGAAAAAAAGTTTGGTAAATGCAGGGTGTCGATATGCAAATTTTCACATAAACATATTAGCATATTTTTGATACATTTTGTGGGATAAATAATAGATTAAATACATGTAATATTCCTAACATAGTTTTAAAACACACAGGCAACAACAATTATTTGACTTGCTATACCCCCCCCCCTTAAAAAAAGGCTTGCTTAATCATTAACAATGTAATGTGGAAACTAAATATGTAGTGCACGGTTTCTGAGAACAACCCATACATAGGGTCCATACACAAATGAAGATATGAAACTCAATGCTTTTCAAGGCTGTTTCATTTGGATTTCAGGAAAATACAACAATTAATTGCAGATTAATTTAGATTAGTGTGGATAGTTAATGGAATTCAATGCTTTTCAAGACTAATTACCCAAAATAGGTTTAAATTTGTGAAAAACTTTGAAATGGGGCAAATTAAGTTCAAGACTTTTCAAGACTTTCCAGGACACGTACTGACCCTGACCTATGTCAGAGAGCGTGTATATAAACAGATGAGAGGGACAACTCCCGCGAAAATCGGTAACACAGGCTACAGTGGCGTTCCTGGCGGTTAGTGTTGAACAAGCTTTGAGTTTGACGGTATGTGCAGTGCAAAACATTTGTTTTTATTCAAAATTAATAGAAATGCAGAAGCCTAACCTTATCAATTTAATATAATCCTTTTGGTAAACATGTTTTCTATATGTGTTCCAAGCGGTTTGTGTCTAGCTCATGTCGTTTTAGAGATATTTCACTTTTTCTGTATGAAGATTGCTCACCGCCATTGACAATGCCTTGAGTTTGCCGTACGCGTAGTGAAAAAACGTCAGTTTTATTCCAAATTAATAGAAATCCAGAACCCTAACCATATCAATTTAATATAATCTTGTTGGTAAACATGTTTTCTATGTGTATTCCAATCAGTTTGTTTCTAGGTGTTGTAGTTTTAGAGATATTTAACTTTTTCTGTATGAAGATTGCTCACTGCCATTGACAATGCCTTGAGTTTGCCCATTTGTTCAACAACCACCACTTGGAGCGCCACAGTCGGCAGCTGTTACAGGGTCTAGTATGACAGTTGTCCCTCTCATCTGTTTATATACACGCTCTCTGCCTATGTTCTGATGGCCCTGGATTGTATCAGGGTTCCTGCACCTATCACCCAATCACATTTAAGACCCATTTAAGACTTATTAATACCAATTTTCATACAATTTAAGACCTATTTTCGCAGTAAATGTAACGTACATATTTAATTAAATATTAACAGAAATGAGTGAGGCGTTGCAATCTATGGATCTCTATGTGGACGATCACTGTATTTCAGCTCCACGACATTTGTGCTTTGTGGAGATAGCTGGTAAAACATCTTGAAAAAAATAGTATAGTGCTCAAATCCAATTTAAGACCTTTTAAAGACCGTTCACAGAAAAGTTACCAAATATAAGACTTTCAATTGACCAATAAGACTTTTTACCTGAAGGGAGTGGCAGTCTTGTTCTCACGCTTCGGGTTGACACCAGACCCAGTGGCGCCCTGCAGCGGGACTGAGGTGAACTGCTGCAGCATCTGCGCATATCGGTTCTTCTCATCGAGACGCCAGCTCTATCAGAAGGCAATAGGGAATAAATCAACATTTAATACCCACGGATGAAAGTGGTCTCAGGGAAAAAACGCCGATGGGGAACTTCCGCGAAAACGCGGATTTTCCCCCATGGGAATAGCACTGCCAGCGAATCGTGGGAAAATGGCGGACGTCATCATCGATATTGTATACATACAGGGATGAAAGTGGTTTCCGGGAAAAAAAGCGGAAATGCTGATATTCTCCCATAGGCTTAGCATTGTCAGGGAATCACAGAAAATTCCTGGAAGTTGGGTTTCATATATATTGGTATACACTGATAGTGCTGCGCCGTTTGAAGCATGTATTAGTAGTGTACGCTGATAGTGCTGCGGAGTTTGAACCACATATTAGTATACGCTGATGGTGCTGCGGGATTGCAAAATCCCGGAAATCCGCAGAATCGCGGAGATCTTTCATCCCTGATATATATTAGATCCCCATCCCACCTACACGAAAGAAATATATTGTCTTGTTGCATACAAAAAGTTGGCCACCAAATTAAAGAACATTCTTTTGAAGAACATTTTCAATGAGACACGCAAATAATAACCCACAGAAACTAAATCTCAAAATAAACAAAACTGCATATACTGATAGTATCTCGTTGAAGATGGACTGGACAGAATGCAGCCCACCCTGAATGTCCCGCCCCGATGCATCATAGCCATGCTTAAAGGCACCGTTGATAACATGCAGGCCACAACTGCCAACGTCCAGCATCTAGCAACCAAAGTCCCGCTTGATTTTGCTGTGCAGCTGTGTGAGAAATGCCATCTCGTTCAATTCAAAACAAACAGTTAAATTCAAGAACATTCAATGGTACTCAAACCAAAAATCTAAATTCACGAACAGTCAAGACTTTCGGCGACGCTTGCGACTGTGGTGACACAAGGCAACCATGGAATTGTTGTAAAGCTAACTTTACACGCTCCGAGTTTGGAGTGATTACGTACCATCCTGGTGGCCAGCTGTGAGCGCGCATGGCTCGTAGTGCTGTGTTGGCGAGTACGCAGGTTGAGAATTCCCTGTGCCGGATACATCTTGTCGTACGTGGGCTGGAAGGGTGCCGAACGTGCCATGGGCCGGATGTGGCGGGGTGTGTTGTACATGCTGTTGTTGACAGGCATGGCCATTCTACTAGGGGTTTAGAAGAGGGTGGGGGTTGGGAGGGTGGGGGGGGGGGAGCACAATAAATCAGCTTAAAGTAAAAACAACTTCGAATAAAATGTTCAGCATTTTCAGAAGCAAAATGCTTAGCATCATCATCTCAATTAAAATTCAGTCAATAATAGTATGTAAATTCTTTGTAGAAAATTAAATTATTTAATGAAATTGTAATTGTTAATAGCTATATATACTTAAAATAAGTAGATCTAGCTGATGGTGAGATAAATATCTAAGTTTGACTAATTATATCGGTATATTTGCAATATTTACGCCCAAGGCGAATTGCTGCGAAAGTATTTGTTGCTTTATGTCTTAGCAACATCTAAGGTCATATAAGGATAGATACCGACTTGTGACAGTGCGCACTCATGGCAACTTTATAGTGCTGCCCCACTGGGAGACCGGGCTGCCCGAACCATGAACCCATATCCCAGTCTCATTATCCTGATACTGTGCAAACCAGTCCTGGTCCAATCCTATTAATGCTGAGCGCCAGGCTAGGTAGCGACAAGTATCAATTTTATACGTCATTGGTTTGACTCGGCTGGGATTCGACCTCCCGACCGTCTGCATGTGAAGCCTGCGCTCTACCAATTCGGCCAGTATAAAATTAGCTCTAACATTTATTTTTAATCGGCGATGGGGAAGTAGGTGCATATAAACAGCGCTGAACAATTGAACAGAGCATCACTTCCAGTTACCTGGGTTCCCGGCAGAGCTGTGGACGGACGTGCCTGGGGTCAGGCACCGGGCGTCCAGGTGGCTTGCTGCTGGGCACCTTGAAGTGGCCATCTACAACACGCAATCCACACCGTCAGAACACAAGTATGTCATGTATGATGTCAGCACACTGGTCTATGATGTACACTGTCAGCACACAAGTATGTCATGTATGATGTCAGCACACTGGTCTATGATGTACACTGTCAGAACACAAGTATGTCATGTATGATGTCAGCACACTGGTCTATGATGTACACTGTCAGCACACAGGTATGTCATGTATGATGTCAGCACACTGGTCTATGATGTACACTGTCAGCACACAGGTATGTCATGTATGATGTCAGCACACTGGTCTATGATGTACACTGTCATCACACAAGTATGTCATGTATGATGTCAGCACACTGGTCTATGATGTACACATGTCAGCACACAAGTATGGCATGTATGATGTCAGCACACTAGTCTATGATGTACACTGTCAGCACACAAGTATGTCATGTATGATGTCAGCACACTGGTCTATGATGTACACCTGTCAGCACACAAGTATGTCATGTATGATGTCAGCACACTGGTCTATGATGTACACTGTCAGCACACAAGTATGTCATGTATGATGTCAGCACACTGGTCTATGATGTACACCTGTCAGAACACAAGTATGTCATGTATGATGTCAGCACACTGGTCTATGATGTACACTGTCAGCACACATGTATGTCATGTATGATGTCAGCACACTGGTCTATGATGTACATTGTCAGCACACACGTATGTCATGTATGATGTCAGCACACTAGTCTATGATGTACACTGTCAGCACACAAGTATGTCATGTATGATATCAGCACACTGGTCTATGATGTACACCTGTCAGCACACAAGTATGGCATGTATGATGTCAGCACACTGGTCTATGATGTACACCTGTCAGCACACAAGTATGGCATGTATGATGTCAGCACACTGGTCTATGATGTACACCTGTCAGCACACAAGTATGGCATGTATGATGTCAGCACACTGGTCTATGATGTACACTGTCAGCACACAAGTATGTCATGTATGATGTCAGAACACTGGTATATGATGTACACACAAGTATGTCATGTATGATGTCAGCACACTGGTCTATGATGTACACTCTCAGCACATGAGTATGTCATGTATGATGTCAGCACACTGGTCTATGATGTACACTGTCAGCACACAAGCATATCGTGTATGTTGTCAGCACACTGGTTTATGGTGTACACTGTTAGCACACAAGTTTGCAATATCCTTACACAAGCATACAATATACTTGTCTGCACAGGTCTGAAATGCAGATATACACCATAAGTCTACAATGTACAGTAATAAGCATTAACATTCTAAACATGCATTAGACAACCTGATATTAAACAGTTTCAAAATTAAACTTAAATGCAGTCGACTGGCTAGAAGAAATTACTTAAAGCAGTAAGGAATTAATTATATTAATGCGACGAAGATTACTATTATCCAATATCAGGCGGTGGGATTGGGAAAATGCTACTTGCCGGTAAGGTTGTTACAAGGTTATGCAGGCATTAACAGCCGCCTTAGAGAACACAAACAAAACACAGAATCACGCGTCTAAAAATGTTCACTACAAGATGCAACTATACAGTGATACGTGCATGTAACTACAGTGACGCTGCACTCTGCATTAGTTAAATTAAGTGCTTAGGTGTGTAGGTTGGTTGGAGTTTTACCTCCTTGCAACAGCTAAGGTCATATCAGGACGGGTACTGACTTGTGACAGTGTGCACTCATGGAAATGTTATAGTGCTGCCCCACTGGGAAATCAGGCCACTAGCTCCATAACCCGATATCCCACTCAAGTCACATTATCCTGACGATGAGCGAATCAGTCCTTGCCCTGTCCTATTAATGCCGAACGCCAGGCTAGGAAGGGACAAGTATAAATTTGATAAGTCATTGGTTTGACTCGACCGGGAACCGAACTCCCGACCTTCCACATGTGAGGCCTGCACTCCACCGATTAGGCCACCATGCTCAGTTTAAGTAGGGGAAGGCTAGCAAAAAAAAAGAAACAAATTAGACCTAGCTGTGCAACACACACTAATTAAACCACAGCTCAATTAATACAAAAAGGAAAAACGGTGATTAGTAGTGCGAGATTAGAGAATTCAACACATGCCACGAAAACTATGGGTTTGCTTAATCACGCCTATCACAAGCTCTACTAGATAAAAGATTCACCCCATACTTCCAGTACAGGGGTGAAAACCAGCCTTATATAAAAAAGGTCGAAAATAGCGTTAGTATGGAACAAGAAGTAGAATGCCTGGCACCAGTGTCAAATGGTTATTTATATCAGAACAGAGCTGGTGAAATGGGAGAGAATGCAAACAGACAAGATGGCGGCCAGAGAACGCCGTCGATTTCACTTTTAAATTGTATTAAAGTATATGTTTTATTATATTTTCCAACTCAAAAGTAGCGGGTAAACATGAAGACATATACAAAGAATAAATGTTGGTTCGTAGATTGTGAAATTAGGCTCTCATAAAGACTCAGTTCATTAGCCCGATTTTTCAACCGTTTTTATATAAGGCTGGTTTTCACCCGTGTACTACAAGTACCGGGTGAATCTTTTATCTAATGCTCTACCAGTCAAGCTGTTCTCCCAGATAAGTTTGGCGCCCACCATTTCCACGGTCGTACAAAGCGTATGAGGAGGGTAGGTGTTGTCAGTTATGTACAGGGATGAAAGTGGTCTCCGGCTAAAATTGCGGAAATCAGGCCGCGATTATTACACCGACGGCAAATGTCTGTGATAACGCGGATCTTCTCCCATATACTTAGCACTGTCAGGGAATCGCGGAAAAATGCCGGAAGTCAGGTTTCAACTAACCTTGTTGTGATTTATTATCGACCATACCGGACCCGCTCTTGTTTGGGTTTGATGTTCTAGCAACATCTAAGGTAATATAAGAATGGTATTTGAACTGCCCAAGTGTTGTCATATATATATATCATTTAAAAAAATGTTGTTTAAAGTTAATCGGTGAATATAAATAATCGCGGAAATCCGCGAAACCGCGATCTTTCATCCCTGTATGTATGACTTTTATCATTTAATAAAATGTTGATCAACATATTTTGTGGGAGAGAAGGGAAGAGCTTTCAAGAGGGGGATCTGAAAAGTAGTTCTCTTTGTACGACTGTGAACATGTTGACAACTTTGGACGGCCCCTTAATACGTTAAAATATGACCGAAACTGGCTCCAAATGTGTGCCAGTTTTAGGACATTCTGCTGCAGGCCTCATGGAGTGAAACGCATTCATATTTGCATTGTCATGGGGATTCTGCAGTATTTGACCCATTATCCCTAGATTATGGCCAGAGGCAGATAGCACAGCATTTCTGAACACAACCCAAATACTCAAAATTTAAAAAAAAAAATTAATTCTAATATGACAAAAAAATGTGAAACTACAGGCATCAGATCTGCCGTATGCTACCGCTACATCCTGTTGGTGCTACCGCTACAGCCTGGTGATATGCTACAGCCTGGTGGTGCTACCGCTACAAGCTGGTGATACACTACAACCTGGTGATATGCTACAGCCTGGTGGTGCTATCGCTACAGCCTGGTGATACGCTACAACCTGGTGGTGCTACTGCTACAACCTGATGATATGCTACATCCTGGTGGTGCTACCGCTACAGCCTGGTGATACACTACAACCTGGTGGTGCTACTGCTACAACCTGGTGCTATGTGACAGCCTAGTGGTGCTACCGCTACAACCTGGTGATATGCTACAGCCTGGTGATGATACAGCCTGGTGGTGCTACCGCTACAACCTGGTGATACACTACAACCTGGTGAGGTGATATGCTACAGCCTGGTGGTGCTACTGCTACAACCTGGTGATATGCTACAACCTGTTGGTGCTACCGCTACAACCTGGTGGTGCTACCACTACATCCTGGTGATATGCTACAGCCTGTTGGTGCTACCCCTACAGGCTGGTGATATGCTACAGCCTGGTGGTGCTACCGCTACAACCTGGTGGTGCTACCGATACAGCCTGGTGGTGCTACCGCCACAACCTGGTGATAAGCTACATCCTGGTGGTGCTACCGCTACAACCTGGTGATATCAGACAGCCTGTTGATATGCTACAGCCTGGTGGTGCTACCACTACAACCTGGTGATACTCTGCCTGGTGCTGCTACCGCTACAACCTGGTGGTGCTACCACTACAACCTGATGATACGCTACGACCTGGTGATATGCTACAACCTGGTGATATGCTACAGCCTGGTGGTGCTACCGCTACAACCTGTTGGTGCTACCACTCAGGCTGGTGGTGCTACCGCTACAACCTGTTGGTGCTACCACTACAGGCTGGTGGTGCTACTGCTACAACCTGGTGGTGCTACCGCTACAACCTGGTGATATACTACAGCCTGGTGGTGCTACCGATACAATCTGGTGCTATGCTACAGCCTGGTGGCGCTACCGCTACAGCCTGGTGGTGTTACCGCTACAGCCTGGGTGTTACCGCTACAGCCTGGTGATATGCGACAGCCTGGTGGTACTACCGCTACAACCTGGTGATACGCTACAGCCTACGCAGCGCTCCTACACCAAAGTAGGCACCATTACCTTGGCTCCATATGACGTCAGAGGGGAACACAAAGGGGTAGGGCAGATCCACGTAGCCCGTTTTGGTCTGGGAGGCCCCCGTGCTACCAGGAGGCCGGACTGTGCCGCTGAGGGCCCCGGGCTGAGGGCATGCTGGGAGATAAACGAAGCAGCCACCCATCAACACACATGGGAGGAGAACAGTTAGTCAATCGTAGCGGGCTTAGCTTAGCGTCCACACTTTTGCCCCAGCCAGTATTTGTAAAAAAACGCGTTCTGCAGATTCATATGGCTTCCCACAGGAATCCAGTGAGCAAAGCCATCAATTAGATTAATACTAGATTTTAAGTAGCAGTAGCTTTAATTGCCAGATGCCACCTGGTTGCGATTCACGCAAACAAATTGCCAGATGTAGCTGTTCATTTCGAGAGCTGAAATGAACGAACTGAAAATTTGAAAAGCCATATGGAAAATTGGAAAGGCGCTACACCTTATTCCTTAACAAAATTATAAACATGCTATTGCTTTAGTAAGGTTTTCTTCCCCATAAAATCATTGCAGAGATTTTATTTTGATATTGATTGATTGATGATTGACTGGTGGCTTCTTTGTGTGGTGTCGGCAGCACAGGCCATACTCACGATGAAAAAGTTTAAAAAAAAAAAATTTCAACAATCACTTTTACATATAATGTAAAAGCATGCAATCAATTATGTGTCAATAGGCACTCATGAATTTAAAAACTCACAATTATATAATTTGTGGTCAGGGTAAATAACATTCTAGATGAAAGTAAAAGGTTTTATTATTAATTGATCAAATTGGTTTAATAAACCATATGAGGTGGTAGCGACCCGCAGGCTCAAATGTATTCTTGTTTTATTTTTAGTAAAAAGGTCATGCATGCTGTTTGCAGTGTAAAATTGTTGGCACAGGGCCATAAATCCAGTTTAATAATAAATTAGATATTGACAGATTAGTGAATCAGTAAGCAAACTACTGCATGATATATTGACCAATTTCATATGACGTCAGCACATGTAATTAGGTCAGTGCGCGCGCTGCTTGGCTGTAGGACAACATCCGGTCACACTGCAAACTCAATGGCTATAAGCAATCTTCATAGAGAAAAGGTGTAATATCTCTAAAACCACACCACCTAGCCACAGACCGATTGGATTACATATAGAAAACACATTCAAAAAAGAGATTATATTAAATTTATAAGGTTAGGGTTCTGCATTTCTATTAATTTTGAATAAAATCGACGTGTTGCACCGCGCGTATCGGCAAACTCAATGCATTGTCAATGGCCGTGAGCAATCTTCATGCAGTAAAAGTTAAATATCTCTAAAACCACACAACCTAGAAACAAACTGATTGGAATACACATAGAAAACATGTTTACCAAAAATATTATATTAAATTGATATGGTTAGGGTTCTGGATTTCTATTAATTTTGAACAAAACTGACGTTTTGCACTGCGCGTACGGCAAACTCAATCAGTCAAAGCATTGTCAATGGCCGTGAGCAATCTTCATGCAGTAAAAGTTAAATATCTCTAAAACCACACAACCTAGAAACAAACCGATTGGAATACACATAGAAAACATGTTTAACAACAAGGTTATATTAAATTTATAAGGTTAGGGTTCTGGATTTCTATTAATTTTGACTAAAACTGAAATTTTGCACTGCGCTTACCGGCAAACTCAATGCATTGTCAAAAGCAGTGAGCAATCTCCTTACAGAAACAAACCACACGACCTAGGCACAACCCGCTTGGAACCCATATAGAAAACATGTTTACTAAAAAGATTATATTAAATTTATACGGTTAGGGTTCTGGATTTCTATTAATTTTGACTAAAACTGACGTTTTGCACTGCGCGTACCGGCAAACTCTGTGGCAGTGTGCCTTCGTTCTGCAGCCGAGCTGCGCACGCATACACAATGTTTGTAAACATTGAAATAGGTCTATACAGCCTTGAACTTATAATCTGCAGGGATTGTTCATTTCCTAAACGGTGTGCATTCTTGTACATTTTCTGTAGTACAAGGCATTGTGATTTCTATAGCCCTCCCCAAAACTAACCATGTATGGTGGCAGAAACTCCACCTTACTCAAAGCATTACTGCCTAACCAATTTTGCTCCGTTTTAAATCTTTTTTTTTCCTTTGAGGATTTATACTGCCTATCATCGATACGTCTGAACAGACTTGTTTTCACCATTAGACAGTTTGTTGATTGATAGCCTGAGCCTACACTATTACCGACCCACAGGATTTTTAACCTCCCACACCACATAGATATGGTATAAGTCTGAAATAAAGATGCCTAACTTGCGTGAACAATTTAGAGCACAAATTCTGTTTAGGTGGCTATTGGAGCACACTTTTGCTACATGCACGGTATTGGCTTTACACAGTCATAGCTTTCTTTACAGTCATAGCTTTACAATCATAGCTCTACAGTCATAGCTTTAGGCATAGCTGTACACAATCATAGCTTTACACAGCCATAGCAGGTTGTAGGATTTCACGGTAACGATCGTTACCAGTAACGTCTCGTTATCGTGCCGGAGAAACGACGGAACCGAAATTAAACAAAATGAATTAAATTAAATGCTACAGACGGTTGTTTTCATTACATTGTAGATGACTAAAGGTATATGTACAATTTCTGCACAGGTGTGTTCAAAATATACTCCTAAAATTGTACTAAATTGAATTAACTGTTTCAAGAATGGGTACCCATCACCAATTTTACCGAAAAACAGTTACCCAATGGGTTCCCATGAGTACCACGCACGGAACCCAAAAGGTGTTTCCAATGAAATCTGAAATCCTACAGCCTGCCATAGTCTTAGTTATATATTTACAATGTCTCACCTTCAGACTCACATTTTCCTACACAGCAAAGCCTTATAGTTAATGTATTTATATCCATAGCTTTACATTACCAAGACAATACAGTAAGACCTCTACACAGATACGCATGTAGTCATATGCTATAAATGTAAGTTGGTTGGTTGTTGGAGTTTACGTCCTGGCAACATCTAAAGTCATATCAGGACGGGTACCGACTTGTGACAGTGCACACTCATGATGACTTTATAGTGCTGTCACACTGGGAAATCCCACTCAGTCACATTATCCTGACACTGAGCTAACCAGTGCTTGCCGTATCCTATTAATGTCGAGTGTCAAGCAAGGAAGCGACACGTATCAATTTTGAAAATCATTGGTTTGACTTGACCGGGAATTGGAACTTGCGATCTCCTACACAGGAGGCCTGCACTCTACCAATTCAGTCGGCCACCGCTCATGGTACGCACATATGTAAACAGTACTAAGAGATGCCAGTCGATAGTCTTCCGGGGTGGGGAGAAAATATAAAATCTCACCATCACCCTAACTTTAGTGGGACTACCATTGCTCAAGTGCAATTAGAAACAAACAAACAAATAAACACACTAAGCTGCCCACTGCCCGCTTGGAGGGGCTTGTGTAAACAGCATAGACAGGGTGGTTGAGGTTGTTGCAGTGAGTGCACTCCATAGCTTAAAGCTGCACTCGCATAAAATACTACACACACACACACACAAACGCACGCACACACACACACACGGGTATTTAAACACATTAAATTACCATCACCAATTATTAAGTAACAGAACGAAATTAGCAATACATGCATTCATATGTCAGGAACATGAATTATCAAGATCAACAGCCTGAACCTTTTTTTTTTTTGTATTCAACATAGAACATGAAAATTTACACCGCCCGGGATGATTTTGTGGCAATGTAGAACCAGTTGGCTATATTGCGCTTTAAAAAACCACAATGTGCAACCAAACTTACCGTGCTGCTGATGGCGGGGATTCGGCTGGACCCAGGGCCGCGAAGGATCCATAGGAACAGAGGTATCTGAAGGATTGACCGCAACACCCTACAACACATCAGGTCATTCTACTTAGCGATGTACTCTGCAATGCATATTATTCTATAGTGCTACGCTCTGCAACACAGTATATTGGCATACATAGTATTACGCTCTGCAACACAGTATATTGGCGTAATAGTATTACGCTCCGCAACACAGTATATTGGCGTACATAGTATTACGCTCTGCAACACAGTATATTGGCGTCAGGGAAATCCTGGCATCCGCCGAGGCGCGACACTCAACCAGACGCCAAGGCATTCCATCTAATTATATCTTCCCCTCCGATCTGGTGAGGCGAGGTCCCGAGAGGAAGCCGGTGAAGAGGGGGGAGGCGACCAAGGATGAATATGCCCTCGCCCTCCGCATCCTCATCGACCACCTGGATTTCCCCGCCCACTCCGCCCCGGGACTCCACCACCATATCTTAGCTATCTGCCGTGACAACCTCATATACCCTTGGGCGACCGTCCGCCACTATTCTGAGGCGGTCTTCACCGCGATCGCGGACGGCACCCTCCCCCACGGTTGGCATGACCCAGTAGCTATAAACCTCCTCAGATTGGAGTCCCTCGCCATGCCCCCCCCAGTCCACCACCAGCCAACCCCGCTCCGCCGACCCTGCAAGGCCCCTCCCCCAGTCCCGCGCTCACACCGACACACCCGTGGCCTACAGCAAGGATACCCACGGCCCACTGTGTTATGCCTGGAACCGGGACCCCAACTCCTGCACCCACGCAGCCCCGGGGGAGGTCCACGGCCAGGGGGCGTCCAAACAGCTCCACGCATGCGCATACTGCGCCAATGTGCGGAAGGTATTAACCAGGCACAGTGAGGACGCCTGTCTGGCCAAGCGCGCCCGGGCAGCGGCTCCCGCCTCGCCGGATTTTTAGGGAGCCGGCACCTCCAGCCCGGCACGGAGGCCCCAGACCGGCCCACCCACCCTATTAAAGCCGCCCACCACACTGCTACCAGCCCTCCGGACACTACCGCCCAGCTGCCCGAGGCGCGGCCTGCCCGCCGCCTCGGCACCGCCGTTCCCTCCGGCAACCATACCCGCCTCGGGCCCCAGCGCCCCCTCGGCAAGGCTCCCACCGCCACCCGGCCCCAGTGCCCCCTCAGTAAGGCTCCCACCGCCGCCCGGCGCCAGTCGCCCACCATCCTCGACCCAGACGTCCACCTCGACCCTGGCGACACTGCCTTCCTCTGCCCCCCTGACCCCCCTGACCCGCCCCCCGTCCAGCCTCAGGAGGAACCCTCTGCCGCCGATCCTCACGACACCGCCTTCAACAACATCGCCGCCCAGACCCCGACCACCACCCCATCCAGCCCCGAGGACTTCGCTGCCCCCCTGCTCGACCCTCGTCGGACCTCCTCACCGGATCCCGCCAAGGAGCGGGCCTCCCCCTTTTTGGCCGCCCGCTCCCTGTCGACGCAGGCCCCGGACACTCCCCGCCCCGAGAGGGAGCCTGACCCCCTTGTCGACCTAGGCCCCGGACACTCCCGCCCACACAGGGAACCCGCACCTCACACCTCTCCGGGCCCCGCCTCGGGCGCCCCGCGCCCCCGCCTCGGGCGTGCCTCGAGCCCTCTCCTTACTCTTTGGCGGAGGGCTCCTCGGCCCCCCCTCTACCAACTCTGACACTGCTCCTTATGAGCCCCTCACTATTTATCCTCTGCTCCTCATGAGCCCCTGACTCTTTGCTCCTCGCGAGCCCCCTGCTCCTCATGAGCCCCCTGTATTGCTATGTGCCTCCTCAGCCTGTTTACCTCCTCAGTTACCCTGTTTGTACCTTACTTTGTCATTTGTTGTTATTCTCACTGTTTCTCTTATGTTGCCCGAGGCGTCACAATAAACGCCTCAGTTTTCCCACCTCCGCCTCTGTTCTTCCTTCTCGCGCATCGGTCGTAATGCGAAGCATTTCGTTTGATGCGAGGGGAGGGAGAGCGACTCACCCCCCCCCCCCCCCTCTACCCGCTTTCACCCAGCACTCGCGCCTCGCGCGACGCCCGCTGCTCACCCTCGCCCTCCCCCGGCCCTGAGCGACTCACCCCCACTCCTGCCACTGCTCACTTCCCCCCGCCCCTGAGCGACTCACCCCCCCCCTGCTCACCTCCCCCCGGCCCTGAGCGACTCACCCCCCTCCTGCCTCTGCTCACTTCCCCCCTTATAAGGCCGCCCGCCGGCCTCCCTCAGGCACTCAGCCTCCAGCCGCCTTCCAGCTCTCTGCCCTTTTTCTTCTCCACCCACCCACCCAACTCTCCCTCCTCTACCCTCCCCCCTCTGCGGCGGAGGGCTCCTCGGCCCCCCCTCTACCAACTCTGACACTGCTCCTTATGAGCCCCTCACTATTTATCCTCTGCTCCTCATGAGCCCCTGACTCTTTGCTCCTCGCGAGCCCCCTGCTCCTCATGAGCCCCCTGTATTGCTATGTGCCTCCTCAGCCTGTTTACCTCCTCAGTTACCCTGTTTGTACCTTACTTTGTCATTTGTTGTTATTCTCACTGTTTCTCTTATGTTGCCCGAGGCGTCACAATAAACGCCTCAGTTTTCCCACCTCCGCCTCTGTTCTTCCTTCTCGCGCATCAGCACTCTCAAGGAATTGCGGGAAAATACCGGAAGTCAGGTTTCAACTGTCCTAATTGTGACTGTATTATCACCTCCGCCAAACTTTGTCTTGGTTGGGTTTCATGTTCTAGCGACATCAAAGTTAATATAAGAACAGGATTCGGACTAATCAATTGCTATCATATATATTGAAATTTTGTGAATGTTAATCGGTAAATATAAAAAAGTGTGGAAATCCGTGAAACCGCAGGTCTTTCATTTCTGCGTACTATTAAGGGTTAAATTGCTTATTTATTCAATGGTACCCGTGTAGATTCATTACCTGCGTGTTCTGGTGGTCTCCGTTTGTACAGGACGACGTGTTGTTAGTGTTCAGAGTAAAGGCAGTGATCCGCTCCAGAATGCGGTGGGGACTAGCCTGACGTGCCAGCCCACGAATCAGTGAATTTTCAGAGAAGCTACTCCGCGAAGCTCGCACTAAGTACTCAGCAACACTCCCAAAGATAGACCGGTCCTTCGCTCCTACACGCAAAGAGAAAACAAAGGAATGTCAACATTTCACTTTGATTTGATGGGGTTTTACATTCTGATAACACATAAGGGCCTATTGGCATGGATAGCAATATGTGAAAATCAACATTGATGGTGGTTTTATAGTGCTTTTCCACTAGAATATATAGCATATATAGCATATTCAGGGGTCCCAATATGTGAAAATCAACATTGATGGTGATTTTATAGTGCTTTTCCAATAGAATATATAGCATATATATCATATTCAGGGGTCCCAGAGACAAAAATAAAGAATCCCTGAAAAACTAGGTCATGGGGAATTCCCCTCCCATGGGATTTTTTTTTTTAACCTATGGTTAAAATGGTGCAATCTGGCACCTACTTGGACATATTTTGGCGTTGAAATTCCAACTGTTTTAAGGCTTCAAGACTAACAAATAATTAAAAGTTTGTTTGTTTTTCGCATGCACGATTTCTCTCTCGTTGATTTGTAAACTCATTAACAATGAAATAAACGATTTTGAAATAAGCGATTTCGCTGATAAACAGGATCCCTGATATTATTGCAAATTAAAAGCAACATAACAAAAACACCATTGAAAAATATTTTTCATTCAAGTCATTAAAGATTGGCAATGCCTATACTGAGGTTGGGGGTGAGGGGTGGGGCGGTGAGGGTCTAGCTGAATGAAATGTGTCCAGCGACATGCTGGAGGAATTGAAGGGTTGGCCTATTTGATCAATTAAAAGTGAGCCAGAGCCGCATCCATCCATAACGGCCGTATTCAAGAAAATCAGCCTCTATGCGCAATCTATTGGCACCTATTAAAGCTGCCTAGTCGAATGAAACCATCAAATTTTCAAAACCAAAACAATTATCTACATTTGATTCTAGATATCTAACTTAGAAATTGGTTCACTTATTAAATATTTGTCACCACAGGGAGAAGGGAATTCTGAGGCAATTTAAATTTGAACAGAACCTGTTACTGCAGAAGCCTATGGTGTCAGAGTTTTGGCATGCCTGCCAAAACTAATTTGGCATGTTTCAGGGTCCGTACACAAGATATGTAATTCAAGGCTGTTTCAAGGATGTTTCGGATAGGGATTCAAGACTATTTTCATTTGCATTTAAAGTCATTGGTTTGACTCGACCCACGACTCCACGATCTACCAACACAGGAGACGGACGCTCTAACTCATTCGGCCATCCCGTCTGGTCTCTTTCTACCGACCAACTGTCTAATAGTGAAAACAAGACTATTCAGACTTACCCATGATAGGCAAATCTTCAAGAGAAAAAAAAGGAAAAAAAGGAAAGAAAAAAAACCCAGCTCACGGTTCTCACCATCACTGCCGAACTTGGCCCGCTTAGTGTGTGTTATCGTCACATCGTCATCTTCGTCAGAACTGAAAGTCAAAACAAAAACGGCTAGTAAATTACAATGTTACCACGGGAACCAAAGACCCTATAATACTAAGACGGCTCACTCCCTATCTCTCCCATGGTAATGTAAATTTCGCAGTGCCACCTTGTGGTGGGTTTCATCAGCCCGGCTGCTGGTTGGTGTTTCACATATAAACACATACAATTATATTATATATGAGATAGGTAGGTATGAATACATATCAATATGAAATTGCTATGAACAAATACACATCATCATCATCATATATCTTTCACATTCTTATATATACATTTATACATATAATATGGCAACTGTTTAACCAAGAGAACAGCCAGCGCACCAAGTGGTGGGTTTAATCATTTTGATTACACAGTACAGGTTGAGTGAGCCGTCTTAGTATTATAGGGTCTTTGCGGGAAGCTCACAGGTTATGCCGCTTGCAAAGCTGAGTGAAGTACAACAATTAATGAGAGCTGCATCGACAACTGGCCAGAAGGGATGACCGAATGCGTTGAGCGATCATTTCTTGTTTTGGTAGATCGTGGGATTTGAACCCTGGTTGAGTCAAACCAATGACTTATAAATTGATACTTGACACTTCCTAGTCAGGCGCTCGGCACTATTAGGATAGGGAAAAGACTGGACAATCGTTTGGCCTCTATGTCCCGTCACTAGCAGTACATCGTACTGCTAGTGATGGGACACTGCTAATTTAAAGCCTAGTTCCTTTATAGATAAGTGTCTATTGCTAGGCCATGACTTGAATAACTTAAATACTATCGACACATCCCAAAACCTATTATATTTTGGTTTAGGTGGGTTTCTCTCGTACACCGATCTAATAAACCAGGATACCAACTGATGTTTTCCAATTGTCTGTCCATCGATTCTAGGTAGAATAATAGAAAGTGCACATCTTGCACCAAATCCTAATCCTTCATCCTCCACTATTCTTAGAAATCTTAATATCTGGGCTATTGTAGGTTTTAATGGTTTGACTCCTGTTAGAAGGCAATGACGTCCCCATTTCTTTAGATAACTTGTGTATAATTTCACTGTCCCCTTCCTCCAGGCATGTCAAATAAGTCTTTCTTTTGTAATTTTGTCTAAACCATATTGTTCTAAATGTTTTCTTTAAAATGGAATGCCAAAAGGGGTGTTGTCGACACGTCTCCGTGGACTGTTAGTGGTTGCAGGTTGTTCCTTCCTCTTGGGAATCTGAGCAGTTCTGTTGCTACTGATGTTATTGCCGCTAGCCATGGTTGTGTTTCCCATGCTGTACTGCGTGTGTGTGATCCATCTTGATCTTTCTGGCCACTCTGCTGATAATGCTGAATGGTGGAAATATGCAATAAAATTTATTATTCCAAATTAATGTTTGTTTGTTGTTTTACGTCGTAGCAACATCTAAGGTCATATCAGGATGCGTACTGACTGGTGACTGCACACTCATGGCAACTTTATAGTGCTGTCCCGCTGGGAAACAAGGCCTCCTGCACCATGACCTGGTATCCCACTCAGACACATTATCCTGACACTGAGCACACCAGTCCTTGCCATGTCCTAATAATGCCGAGCGCCTGGCTAGGAAGCAACAAGTATAAATTTTTAAGTCATTGGTTTGACTCGACCAGGGTTCGAACCCATGACCTACCAGCACGGGAGATGGACGCTCTAACTCATTCGGCCATCCCGCCTGGTCCCAAATTAATGAAAATGTGTCTACTCTCCAGGGTTCTGGTTCTGGATGCCAAGACACATATTTAGTTATGTTTTTGTTATTGCGTGATGCAGACAAGTCAATTTCCGGTTTGCCCCATTTGTGACAAATGTGGTAAAAAATACTCTGATCTAGTGACCATTTTAAATGGTCGTGGAAATGTCGGATTTTCTTGTCATCCAAAGTATTTTAACTGCCTGGGATATGTGCTACTACTGTTATAGTGTTAGCCATATTTTGTGTTCCTCTGCGCAGTGCCAAATGAGCCTTTGCCATATAATTACATGGTTTGGAATGAGTGCCTCCCTCCCATATTACGTATATAGGCCATAGCTGTCATATTGTATGTTAAAATCCTTGTGAACTAGACTATAGAGTCATAGATAACTATCTCTAAGTTCTAATACATTTATGTGATCGGAGAGTTCATCTTCCATCCACTGACCATCTGTTGCCTGTTGGTCTCTCTGAGCCTCCAGCCTTCTAAAGAAGCGTCTGTTGTAACTGTAGTGTTAGGCTGTCCGATCCTAATGGGATTTGAGCGAATTGTTAATGTGTGACAGCCACCACATAATATCATTTTGGCCTTTTGGTGAAATCGTCATGGGCCACTCAAAGTTTCCTTTTGTGCCTGCCAACGCCAAGTTCTTATCTATTTCCACCAAATCTGGGCAGTATGCAAGGGAGTACAGACAGTTCTAAATAAATTTACCTTGACATCAGCTGTACACATATGAAATTTCCCTGAGCATATAACTTGCGACACTGTCTATTAATATCCAAGTCATCTCTAAAGTCATCAGTCATAAAGTGTCCTAAGTACTTGACTTCACTAGAGATTGACAAAATCAGGAAATACAGTATCCTTGTAATGAATATTTTGATTGAATGATCATTATCATACTTTTAATAGCATTGATTTTGATATCAGCTTTTATGTCATATTCCGAGCATATATTAAGTAGCATTTGCAGTCCACTACTATATGTTGAGAATATTACCAAGTCATCGGCATACATAAGATGATTTAGAAGTGATAATCCATTAATACACTGATTTAACCTTTTCGACAAGTCATCCATATAAATATTAAATAAATAGGGGGACAATATCCCTCCTTGACGTACACCATTACTGACTTGGAAGGGTTCTGACACCCCACCTGACTACCATTGATTGGTGCGAATACCAAAATATTAATATCCTGATTAGATAGCCTGGTGTCACGCTGCACTAGTTTTTCAAACAGTTTTGCATGATTCACTCTTATCATTTGTTTTTAAATACAACTCCAGTCTATCTAGCGGTACATTTTCAAATATTTTTTTACAAAATACTAGCAATTGCTATAGGTCTATAGATATCCTTACTGTTAATCATTCCTGTCTTGTCCTTACTTACTGGTATAAGAACAACAGAGATCATAGTATCACGCACAGCTCCATGTATGAGAAAGCCTGCAAGGCACATCGCTAACATGGAAAAAAACTCGTGAGCTGGCATAGTTGAGATGCTCTGCTTAAATATTGTCAGCACCACAAGTCTTGCTACTATCAAGTTTTAGTATGGCATCCCTTATTTCGATAGCTAGACCTACATCACATGAAAATTGAAAAACTGTTGCACAGGCGTGCAAATTGGTAGACAGACAGAGCTCACAGAATAGATTTAAGGGTTTTTTAAATTGTGCAAATATCTTTATTCGTTCCAAAGTTATGTATGATTTAGTTTTCCTAGAAATCCACATTTTGTCCTATTGGTTATAGCAATTAAGTTGCAACCATTTCAATATTCCAGAATATCATTTTGGGCATAAATAGTCCTGGTAACTTCATATAATTTGCATCCAGAGAATAATTGTAGGAAATTATATAATTCATATTGAGCCCTGTTCTCAACATTTGCATGCATGATGAAAATGACGTCAGAGTGTACTATTACTACTAATGTAGAAGAAATTTACTTCAATTTCAGAAAGCTACAGTTTGTTAATTCTTTATGGATTTTGATCAAACAAAAACTGAAACCTATGCAATTTAGTGCCCTTCCAAGTTGCAGCAGATCCAGAACAATTTGAGCAGAGCAAACCCCCCAAATATGCATCGTTGTGCGTGATAAAAACGTCGCAAATTTAGCGCGACCAGATAACACTGTACCATGCCTTCACGATGGCTGATGTACACACAAATTTCTAAGTAATGTCTAGTGACTAACCCACTGAACACAGATACACAATATAGGTATCAAATGAAATATAAATAACTAAATATTCATATTTTTCAGGTGCTAGAATGATATTTTAAAAAAAAACCTATTTTAGGCTTTTTTTCAGCAGTGGTTAACTTCAACAGCTTGTAAAACCATGATTTCCCCCCCACAACGTACTACAAACTGTTCCAAGATGTAAACAAGGTTGTGATTGGTCAATTATTATGTAATTTTTTATGGAAAATCATTTGCATAGGATATGTGAATGGATTTTAAAGAGCACCACTGAATATAAGCTAGATACCCCACAATCCGCCGGGGGCGCCACTATCGCCTGACCAATGAACTTGTACAACTTTTTGCGACCTCATCTCAGGCAGAGTAGAGTCAGGAAAGGGCACCCCACCGAGACTCATGTGCAGTACCCTTGTTGTTACATCGGTTTTTGAAGCACCAGAGATTTCCGCAAAGATAGAGACTATTTTCATTGTTGTACGATGTTTGAAAGGCATTTTACTAAGCTATTCAAGTACTGAGATGCAAAATTCAGAGGGAAGACTGCCAGAAATGTCCATGCTAACTATTAGAATATGAATCTCTAGCATTTTTTCTTCCTAAAAATGGTCATACAATGACTACAACTGGAATCGCAAGTCTAGAACCTCGCAGAGTATTGCATGGTGAGGCAGTTTTGTATAATGGTTGCCATGGAAACCCACATTTTTCTGTGATATAATTTGTTTATATGAGTTTTGATAAGCTGAGATGATTTCCCATAGCAAGAAGAACCTTGGTATCAAGTTTGATCAGGATCAAACCATTAATAAAGAAGCTGCAGTTGTGGGCATGATTGTATTATGGTTGCCATGGAAACCTACATTTTTCTGTCAGCTATTTATATCAGTTTTGATAAGCTGAGGTGATTTACCAGACCAATACAAACCTTGGTGTGAAGTTTGATTAAGATCAGATCATTAATAAAGAAACTACAAAGAAATGTTCTCATAATTTTTCTTTTTAACAGTCCTAAATATGGCACTTCTCTAATGCATTAGCTAATACAAAAGATCTGAAATACAAAAGATCTGAAATTCAAAACCTTCAAATGCACATATCTCACTCACTTTTTTTTAATATCTTAAAAATTCAAAAAATCATTTTGCTTTTGATTCAATGGAGCTTCCATAAGCCATACAGAAACGAGGTCACAGAGTTCAACTTGACCACACCTCTACTGCAGCGCCCCACACAGGAATTGATGTAACTACCATAGCACCAACATTTATATCATTACAGATTTCTACATTAAACTTAACACCATCTTTGTTTGTTTGTTGTTTTACATCCTATCAACATCTAAGGTCATAGGACGGGTACCGACTTGTGACAGTGCGCACTCATAGCGACTTCATAGTGCTGCGCCACTGAAAGACCAGGCCACCAGCACCATGACCTGATATCCCACTCAGTCACATTATCCTGACACTGAGCTGACCACTCCTTGCCATATCCTAATAATGCCGAGCGCCAGGCTAGGAAGCAACAAGTATCAATTTCTAAGTCATTGGTTTGACTCGACCAGGGTTCGAACCCACGATCTACCAACTCGGCCTTTAAGACTATCAACAGGTGTTGATACCGACCCACCCACGGGGTGGCTAATGACTAACACGTGTACATATATATATACATATATCATAAACAATATATCCATAAACAATACCCACAGAGAATTTCGTCAAGATCCAGCAACCGGAAACGGAAATAGGCCTCTATGGGCGCCGCCATTTGTAAACTCCTGTTGAATAACAGAATAATCAAAATCCAGCAAACGGAAATCGCCCTATGTCGGCCACCATTTGTATACTCGTGTTGAATCGCATAATATTAAATAAATAATTCTCCGAGTGTTTATATGTATGTGTCAATACACTAGTTTGTAATTCCAAACTTTCATGTTTGTGCCAAATTGTTCTGTATTTCTATTAATTTAGTTTTGCACTGCGTGTAGTGGCAAACTCCATAGAATGCAAACTGAATGGCCACGGGCATTTGTTTGGCTCTCGACGCCGTTTTCAGCGTGCATGCTATAGACAGTTTCGTAATTCCGACTAGTCTAATGTGGGCAGGTCGGTCCTAAGCATTGCTTATTCATATTAGTCTTAAAGGCTATAACTAAAATAACTCTTATTTTTTCCAGAGCTCTTGACCAAGTTGTGGTATTTGTAGGTCCAGTGAAAATGTTGCCAACAGCTACTGAAAATAACCTTCACAAAGAAACTTTCCTACTACGAGTACGCCTTCTGGGGCTGTATGCAGGAGTCAGTGTTAGCGAGGCAAAACGGTGTTTGGCGGGTATTCCGGTTTAGCGGCGAAAAATGGTATGCATGAGTCAGTGTTAGGCCTAACACCAAACGCTTAACCGGTGTTACGTTACCCCTAAAAAATATTAGGTTTAGCGAGTTTATTAGGCCCAAATCTATTCAAAGCTGTCATATTTAACAGAATTACATACACAATAAGTGAAATTTTATCAATTTAACCCTAAATTCGGAGCGTTATTAAGGCTACCGCCGCATTGGCGGCAATATTAATAGTTATATTTTCGAAACGATGAACGTAAAGTAAACAAATCGCCACCGCCACCACGTCGCTTTCCATACTGGCGGCGGCGGTTTGTTTACTGTACGTTCATCGATTCGAAAATATAACTATTAATATCACCGCCAATGCGGCGGTAGCCTTAATAACGCTTCGAATTTAGGGTTAATTTGAATAAATTTCACTTATTGCGTATCTAATTCTGTTAAATATGGTCGCATTGAATAGATTTAAGCCTAATATATGGGTACAGATGCAGAGGGATTTCCCAAATCTATAAATATATTCACGTTTAGCTATAATGAAAGTGTTACGCGCTCCTGCATACCACTTGACACAGTTCCCGACGTCGGTGATAGCTAAACGGTAACAGGCTTTAACACCAACCCCCACTAACACTGACTCCTGCATACGGGCCCTGCTCTCGTTCTGTTCTTGCAAGCTAGAAATATGGCAGTGCCACTGCCAGTGGCGAGAGTGGGAAGACAATCATTAATGGTTACACTGTTCCTGCAATTTCCATTGTCAACAGAATAGTACTACATGTTTGTGGAATAATGTATAGAAATTATAAATAAAAAATGTCTAAATGTTTCAAGTCTATTCACTGTCAGTGGGTTAATCAACTTCGAACAATGCCGACAACCGGCAGGGCGATATTAGGAGTAATCAAACCTCGACCACACAACAATTGTGGATTTCTATACCTTTATGGATGTATTAATACTTACTCATCTCTTAGTCGTTTTCTATTTTCCTTTTGTTTCTTGGCGTTGTCACCAACGAACAAGGATTGGAAAGTTTTACCAACTTTGGACAACATTTGGATACCTTTTTCGCAAACGTTTCCCGCTGGTTAGGTCCGCAGTAAATATTCCCAACTTCGCTGGTTGCCGAATTAGGAACGGAAACCTAAGTCCGTCAGCTCATATAAACCCTTTTCGAGCTGTTTTGTACTCAACTGATACTGATATATTTGAGTGAAACTATCTAATAATTAAAACCAAGTACAAATAGTTGAATTAGCCTCAGAAGGCATCATAAGGGAATATAAGGTGCGCCCCGGGCTGACGGAGACCAGCGAACCTTCTTATGAACGCCGCCATATTGTTGTGTCTTCTGCGGCAAGGGAACGGCAACACGCACAGAACGTGCAAATTCCTCATTAATCCAGCAAAGGTACATGCTTCACGATGAGTGCAATTGAAGAGGTTAGTATTGTCCATCTTCTACTGGCAATTTTATTGCAAATGCAAAAGAGACAATGACCATAACCTCGACAGTATTGGACACGCGTGGCGTTGCGCGTTCTCTGCCGACGCCGACGACACCGTCACCGGGACAAAATCTGTTTCAAAATGCTCATTATTTATTTTATTTAGCTTCCCTGCAACTAGTCGTACTTGATTAACCTTATGATAGCTCGTGGTGCAGCGAGATCATGCATGGTGACTTTCAGTAATTGGCAACTATTTGGTGGTTTTATAATGTAGGTTTCCTCCCTGCCGGTGTCGCGGTTTCAGCCCTCCGTCGGTTTCAGCTCTCCGAACGAGAAGGGTCCACTGCGAGGAAAGGAGCAAAAACTGGTGACCACTGGGTCATATTGAGCATACCCTTGCAGGAATAGTTTCCCATTCTTTAAGTCTTGATATTGTGTAATTTAAAGAGAAGTTGATGTAGATAAATTAAAAATATACTTTAATCTGTGCAAAAGATAGATATATATGTGTTACTATATCTGAACAAGAAACTACAAAAAAAAATAATGGGATCTTTCCATAATTTGAGCCAATCAGAGCTGTTCTTTTTGATTGCAAATGGCCACCCGTATGGGTGCCGCCATTTGCAATATGTTATACGACCGTCGTTTCGGTGGAATAAAGTAATAATATTGCATTTGTGCACCATGTTTATGCCAAATTGTTCTTTATTTCTTTTAATTTTGAGTACAAATTCTATGGCAGCAAGCATTTTGTTGATATATTATTAACCAATCGCTGACCCCGAATACCTTTGTGGTGGAAACAAGTTCAAACGAGTTCAACCGTGGCTGGTTGGGTTGCAGTCGTGGCTGGTTGGGTCGCTCCGTATAGCGCTGAATATGCTTATGCTCCGAACGGTTCTGCGCATGCATCAAAATTGAACAGCATCGTCACTAACCTTATCAATTTAATATAATGTTTTTGGTAAAGATGTTTTCTATATGTGTACCAAGAGATTTGTTTGTAGGTGGTGTGGTTTTCAGGGATGAAAGATCTCCGCGATTTCCGGGATTTTTCCTGTTCCTTCTACAATCCTGCAACACGATCAACGTATAGGCACTACTAATAAGTTGTTTTAGGCTGCAGCACCATCAGCGTATACTAATATGTGGTGCCAAGCCGCAGCACCATCAGCGTATACTACTCATAAATGCTTCAAACGCTGGAACATTATCAGTGTATACCAATATATATGAAACCCGACTTCCGGGAATTTTCCGCGATTCCCTGACAATGCTAAACCTATGGGAGAATATCAGCATTTCCGCTTTTTTTCCTGGAGACCACTTTCATCCCTGTTAGTGTTTAGTGGTAGCACCTCATTTCCATGGTTTGTATTCTTCACTGGAGCTCTGATGTGCAGGTCCATGCCTCACAGGCATAGAAATATGGATGTGACCAGAAGGCACATTAGGAGTATTAGGTGCTGATGGTAATATCACACTACATAATTAGATACATATAGTTGGCCTAATATTATACACGTATACATCTTTGGCTGGAGGTATTATTTATTTAGCTAGCTTCCACTCGACTATTGTATTTAATTGTGAGCCAATGCGCTATCGGCTAGGCTACCTACTCATAAGCTGCGGGACTTCAGGTCTAAGGTGGCGCCACCACCGGCATTTTCTGGTACTTGAGAGCCAATTGCGGCCTAAGCACTATACAAGAACAGTTCTAGTTATTCTAAATAACTGCATTGTCACATGGCCAGAAGACCAGTGCCACGGTGCTGACAAAATACTTGATTAAATTGGCTGGTTGTTGGAGTTGTTCGTCCTGGCCACATCAAAGGTCATATCAGGACTTTATTAAATGAATAATCTATATTTACAACAACAAAAAAAACCTTCTGCCACACACCCTCACACATCCACGTCCTCCACACACACACACACACACACACACACACACACACACACACACACACACACAAATACACGCCCACTAATAAGAAACTAGTTAGTTGTCACACCCTTCTCACACTTTTAAATGAAGAAACTATATTTACAACAACAAATCCCTCATACCCCAGAGATTTCACTTTTTCTGTATCATACAGTGTATGAATGAAGATTGCTCACGACCATTGGCATTGACAATGGCCAATGCCTTCAGTTTGACGGTACGTGCAGTGCAAAGCATTAGTTTTATTCAAAATTAATAGAAATCAAGAACCCTAACCATAATATGAATAAGCTATGCTTAGGACCGACCCCCGATATAACTACAGCAAAGTATTTTATGATTGCGCATGTATTTTGTTACTCCACTCGCGGTGTTCGATTTGAAATTCTAGCAACTCAGGTGATTCGAGTCGCGGAATAAACTATTAATATTTCATTTGTGCATCCATGTTTATGCCAAATTGTTCTTTATTCCTTTTAATTTTGAATAAAATGAAAGTTTTAAACTGCGCATATCGGCAAATTCTATAGCAGCGGGCCCCGTCCTGATATGACGTTAGATGTTGCTAGGACGTAAAATAACAACAAACAAACAAACAATATCAGCGGGCATTTGTTTTGATATATTATTAACCAATCGCTGACCCCAAATACCGTCAATTGGGCCGATGGACTTAATGCCTTGACCTCGCTGCAGAGTAGCGCCGAGGAATGGGTACACTGGTCCCAGTGACATCATCGCACCATATATGGTAGGTCTGTAGCGAGGGACCAGTGTAGTTGTTACTTGATTCGGCGTGCGCTACTCTGTGGCGGTGCATTGTCAAGGCATTAAGCCCATAGTCTATTATTAACCAATCGCTGTCATGCTTGCTGCGTACCAAAGTTCGCCGAGCGGTTTCCGTTTGCTGGATCATAAGCATATTCATCGCTGGAAGGAGCGGGACAACCAGTCATGTTTGAACTCGTTTGAGCCCGTTTAAACTTGCCGGAAATAGACTTTCCTCTTCTCGTCTTCGCGAGAACTCAGTGAAGTAGATTAGTTTTCCGCATTGTTGATAGATTATAGAACAGAAATACTTGACAAACATTAACTTTGTTATAACTATAAAATGATATTTATTTCAATTATCATAACCATGTGTTGTGTTCTTTTTTTATTGTAAATAGCAGCCCCCATAAGGGTCAGCCATTTGCAATGGAAAAGAACAGCTCTGATTGGCTCAAATTATGGAAAGATTCCATTATTTTTTTAGTACTTTCTTTTTCAGACATAGTTACACATATATAAATATATATATATGTATCTTTTGCACACATTAAAGTGCTTGAAGTACATTTTTAATTTATCTACATCAACTTCTTTCCTAGCTGTGGACCCTTCTCGGATTTTGATTATTCTGTTATTCAACACGAGTTTTCAAATGGTGGTGCCCATAGAGGGCTATTTCCGTTTGCTGGATTTACACGTGTTAGTCCTTAGCCTCCGCGTTTCATGGGTCGGTATAAATTTAATATAATCTTTTTGGTAAAGATGTTTTCTATATGGTCAGTTCTCATAAAACTGCAACAAACGTGTTTTAATACCACAGGTTCGTTAATAATGTGGTTAGAAGGCTGGAATGAGCTTGTATGCATTCGTCTGTCCGAGGGCTTTCTGGGGATACCAGTTTTATATCTGTACAATGTGATCTCATAATACTGTGGCCCATAAATGGTCATATTTCCATAGTTTTTGGACAATTTCTTGGCCATCAGTAGCTTTAAATGTTTCCTTTTTAGATAACCCTGTAAGTAGGGCATTCATAAAATATGTTCTTACCAATGAATATGTCTCTGCCATTATTAACCCTCAAATTTAAGAGTTCAGGGGCCATATGCATGGAGCAGTGTTAGGGAGGCAAAATGCGTTTAGCGCAGGATTTCTGGTTTAGCGCGGAAAAGTTGTTATGCATGGAGCAGTGTTAGGCCAACACCGTGCGTTTAAAGTCGGAGATTCTAACACCTGCTCATATCTGGCTTACAGCGGTGTTAGTGTTAGGTTAGTGTCACGATGGAACCCAAATCTACTCAATGCTATCATATTTAACAGAATTACATACGCAATAAGTGAAATTTAAGCAAATTAACCCTAAAAACAAAGCGATATTAATGCTGCCGCCGTATTGGCAGCGTTATTCACATTGTCGAATCGACGAATGTAAAGTAAACAAATCGTCGCCTCCACAGCGACGTCGATATCCATACTGTCCAACATCAAGTAAACATGGCCGCCGCCGAATCAACGACAATATATTAGGCCCAAATCTATTGAATGCTGTCATATTTAAAAGAATTACATACGCAATAAGTGAAATCTTATCAATTTAACCCTAAATTCGAACCGATATTAACGCCGCCGTATTTTTTGTATACTTTACATGTTATCTGCATAAGCGTCTGTCTCCCCTTTTTAAATAATAAAAATATCTGTACTATGACCATTGTACATTCTGGAATATACCTATCTGATGTAGACACTGTGTTATGGGCATAAGGAATGTTAAAACTAAATGTGTTTACTCAGTGTCCTTATAACTATTTACTAGAAATAAAATTCACCATAACCGTCCATCTCCCACCGGTTTTTGCCCCCACAGCTCAAGTGTTGCAACAATATATTAAAGTTAAGTGATTTGTTTGTGCCTATAGCATAGTTTAACAGGTTCCAACACTGTTTATTTATTTTTAACTAGAAATGTGTATTTTTTGTATACTTTACAGGTTATTTGCATAACCGTCCGCCTCCCCTTTTTAAATAATAAAAATATCTGTACTATGACCATTGTACATTCTGGAATATACCTATCTGATGTAGATAGACACTGTGTGTTATAGGCATAAGGACTGTTAAAACTAAATGTGTTTACTCAGTGTCCTTATAACTATTTACTATATATTACTGGAAATACCCATAACCGTCCGTCTGCAATAATGAAATGGTTACCCCTAAAAAGTGCTTCATGCTAGGAGAATAAAGTTTATATTTCTGAAAAGATCAAGATTATGGCATATAATTGAACGTTTTTTCTAAGGAAAAGATGCTATTCCCTATTAATTGGAGCAACTAGTACATAGTTAAGCAGAAAAAAACAGCATAGTTGTGGGTGGTACAGATAAGTTCAGTCCTTCGCCATGAAATAAAAATGTAAATGTAGGAAATATTTCTGACATATTTACATTGACAAATATGTTGAACATGTATATAAATTAAGAAATCATAGGTTAACAGGTATTAACTAGGTATATATATGCTTTATGTATATGGAAATATGTGCAGACAGACTGTTATGGTCAGTAAGGAAACTTATTCTTCAAATAGTCACAGAATGGTCAATTTTTAGAGTTAACTTGCCCAAATTCTGTGACTAATGTACCAATATGTAGTGAATAGAGTCAGCTTAGAGCTGAAATGATATAAGGAATTTCTAGAATACCCCCTCAGAACTCAAAATGTTGCAGTTTGATGAGAATCGATTTGTTTCTAGGTGCTGTGGTTTTAGAGATATTTCACTTTTTCTGTATGAAGATTGCTCACGGCCAATGACAATGCATTTGAGTGTAGCATAGGGCTGAAACCGACGGATGGCTGAAAATCCAACACCAGCTTCGGCGTGTTGCGGTATAGAATAGCAACGTGGACAATATTTTCAAACCACACCAATCTGAAAATGGATTGCATTGTTGGAAAGAGCTTTGAAAACCATACAAGAAAATCCAACAATCATGTCAATCGGTTGATTATTAAGGGTGTTAGAGCTATTTCAATTTCAGTAATGAGGGGTAATTTTCTGCCTTTGTTTTAATACTTTAGACAATTTTTGTTCTAACTTGCTTAATAATCGATATATCTGAAATTTTCAGTGTAAGTAGATGACTATCTGCTCTGTGGATGGCACCCATTAAAATAAAAACATTAGTGATTCAGAAAGGTTATAGGTATTTCTCATTGCATCGATTCCACCCATTAAAATAATAGGAAATGCACATATTAGTGACATATTTGTTGATTTTCGGTCATCATTGATATGATCAGGGATGAAAGATCTCCGCGATTCCGCGGATTTCCGGGATTTTTCAATTACGTGGTGCAGTCCCCGCAGCGCTATCAGCGTATACCAATATATATGAAACCTGACTTCCGGGAATTTTCCGCGATTCCCTGACAATGCTAAACCTATGGGAGAATATCTGCATTTCCGCTTTTTTTCCCGGAGACCACTTTCATCCCTGATGATTGATCTTATAACACTGAAATTTGGGGACCTAGCAAAGTACCTTTTCGACCTTACACCACCATGAAACTTAACACAATGGTAAATTAATAACAGATTTAAATGTCCGCCTACTTTTTAAAGATGCCCAAGATAAATATAAGGTGGAGTTTGAGCATTGAAATCAAGTCAAATCTTCTGAATCCGCACAAATACAGAAAACCTGAACAGATACATAACAAATTGAAATTTTACCTCGGTACTACGCCTCTGGCTACTCGTAGCCCAGGGAGAAGGAAGTACATCTGGGTCTAGCAATTACCATAATCTACTCACAACGGGAGGACGTTTATTGAGTAACCCCGACAGTTTTTCTACATAACTACTAAACCAAACAGGTTAGTATCATTTTTGAAAGGATACATTGGTTTAGTTCATGTTAGCATTCACATGCATCAAGTTTTAAAACCTTTAAATTGCATATTAACTGATTCACAGGTTAATTATGATGTGTCATAACAATACTTCCATTGTTCTTTGTAATGCCGCCCGTTGCCGAACGGAGCGATGTTTGGCAGGAGCCATTCACATCGCTAGGATTTATTCCTGGGGCCCCAATATTGTTTATGCGTACCTCCGAGTCCCATAGTATTTTCTCCAACTTGTTGGCCACAAAAGCCACAGGTAGGTCTGTTTATTAGACAGAGAGTGGGAGGGTACCACCACACTGGTCCCTACCCCTTGTTTGGTTTCGGTTGGTTATCCATACCGGTTACCTACGACTGACCAAATTAACCACATGCCTTTGTTAAAAACAGTTTAAATACGGATTTAACACCACTAGACCTGGGGCCATATGCACCAATCGGAGTTAGGGCCTTAACCGCGGTTTGGGAAGCTCCACATGGCTAATGGTGGAAAATCTGTATGCACCAACCACTTTCAAATCGGGTTTAACTGCTAGCCGGGGCGGTTAGTGTGCATGTATGGATGTCAATCTATTCAATGCGATCATATTTGACAGAATTAAATACGCAATACGTGAAATTTGATCAATTTAACCCTAAATCCGAAGCGAAATTCACGCCGCCGCTACTTCGGCAGAGATATTAATATTTTCGAATCGACGAATGTAAAGTAAACAAATCGCCGTCGCAGCGACGTCGATATCCATACTGCCAACTCCGCCGCATCGGTGGCAATGTATTAGGCCCAAATCTATTCAATGCGATCATATTTAACAGAATTACATACGCAATAAGTGAATTTAAAAAAAATCAATTTAACCCTAAATTTGAACCGTTATTGACGCTACCGCCGCATTGGCGGCGATATTAATAGTGTCGAATCGACGAATGTAAAGTAAACAAATCGCCGCCGCAGCGATATCAATATCCATACTGCCAACCCTGCCGCATCGGCAGCAATATATTAGGCCCAAATCTATTAAATGCTGTCATATTTAACAGAATTACATACGCCATAAGTGAAATTTAATCAAATTAACCCTAAAATCAAACCGTTCTTAACGCTCCTGCATTGGTGGCGTTATTCACGGTTAGCTATCCGCAGCGGCTAAAACATTGGTGCATACCACTTTACCTTTTTCGCGGAACCCCCAGTACCCGGAGCTAGGGCCTAGCTCCGGTTAAGCCTAGCACAACTTGGTGCATATGGCCCCAGATTGGTAATAATATTATGTTTTGCCAGTGTCATGATTCACTGTGAAAGATACCTAACCTTTTGGTTTTCGGTTTCTTACAGACTCCCAGCTCTGGCTACGAAGCGGAGTAAGGTGGATGCACCTTGTGAGCTCAGTGAAGACCAGTCACCGCAGTTAAGGGTCCAAAGGTCGCCAGAACAAAGAGATTCTGGGGAGGCGGGGGGGCTCAGAGGCTGGCCCGGCTGATGAACGGGTCACGCGGCTGGTACAGCTTAATGTGGAGGAGCTGCTCCCCGCTAAGCCAAACGCTGCTAAGAAGAAGGAGCCGGTAGTGTCGGATGGCTCCGATTGGGAGGACTTTTCTCGACTCCCTGTCCCCGAGTCCCACGGAGAGGTGGTGGTGCCTGTGCGTAAGTGCAAGCATAAGACAAAGAAGGCAGACTTGTCCGGGGGGGGGACTTCACGAGGGGCGCACAAAAAGAAGCCGCTGGTGAAGAAACCAAAGAAGGTCAAGAAAGACAGGTCTTCTTTTTCTGACTCGTCCTCGACAAACTTGGATTCCGAAACTGAGCGGGTGGGCAAATACTCCAGCGTCAGTGGTAAGGTTGTGAAAAAGATCAAGGTCCTCAAGAGGAAAAAGATCCAGACAACCACCACGATGCGGAAAACCATTCAAGGTCACTTCCATACGTTTAAACCGGTGGAACTGATCATGAAGTTGAGTGAGAAATTCACAGGGATTAAGGGCATCCCAGAGTCAGCCATCAAGGAGATGGATTCAGATTTGAAGCTCAACAAGGATCGAAAAGAGTTTGAGGCAGTCCTGCATACAGTACACAAAGGGGTACTAGCCGCTCTGGACCAGACGCGATGGCCGAATGAGTTAGAGCCCCCGTCTCCCCATGCTGGTAGATCGTGGGTTCGAACCCAACTTGAGTCAAACCGATGACTTAAAAATTGATATTTGTCGCTTCCTAGCCAGACGCTCGGCATTATTAGGACATGGCAAGGACTGGTGTGCTCAGTGTCAGGATAGTGTGACTGAGTGGGATACCAGGTCATTGTCATGGCTGCCTGGTTTCCCATGAGTGCGCACTGTCACAAGTCGGTACCCATCCTGATATGACCTTAAATGTTGCTAGGACGTAAAACAACAAACTAGCTGATCTGTCTGCGATTATGCCGCTTGCGAATCGCATGATGACAGACAAGTTCTCCTCACTGGTTGACGATATCGACGTGGGAATTGCGCTGCTGACAGCAATTACCAATTTCATCTCATAGTGACACTTTGAAAACATGTTCAATGCTGTCTGTACAGATGCGGGGAAGGAGGTTGCTCGTTCCAAGAAGGTTTTGGACAATGATGGGAAGGAATACAAGCTGTTCCTTGCCCCCAAGCCAATCAAAGGCAAACCCTTCGATAAAACCAAGATGTTGGGGGGGGGGGGGGGGGCAGTTGCAGTACTTGTTTAAGCAAGTTGAGACGGGCTCCTATTGTGGCAAACACATGGAGGCAGACAGGAAGAAGGCATCTGACACGAATGATAGTCGGTTTAAAAACAGGCAGGATTTTCGCAGCCGTCAAACCAGACAACGGGGCAGTTTCGGCACCACCTATGGCAGTCAGATGAAGGGGCCAAAGGCAGTCGTACGGGTGGCAACATATCCTTCAAGAGGGACTTAAATGCCCAGAAGCTGTTCCCCCACCCAGAGGACAAGTAGAGGTGGCAACGCAGACCCCAGTAAGCGAGTTTGAGGCTGGTGACATTAATAATTGCCTATCGGAATGGAACAGCATTACTGACAAGCTAACTGACCTTACCCTAGTCAAGGGAGTTAGAATACCACTCACGGAAGAGCCCATACAAAAAGGCATACCCTTTCCTTTTCCTTAACGTTTTTGATTATTTAGAACTGCTTTGAATGATCAAGTCCTTAAATTTGGTGGAAAAGGTATTATAGAGCACAGCACTTCCATGTGGCTGGGGAATTCATCTTGAATATTTTCACAGACCCAACCCAAATGGGGACATCAGGCTTATTTTGGAATTAACTAGGTTAAATAAATTATTCGAGTATCAACATTTCAAAATATTTCCCCTAGAGACTTTGTAACGCAAAACTCCTGGCTAGCCAGTGTGGATCTCAGTGATGCATGCTATACAGTGCCGATTCATAAACCAGATCAGAAGTACCATACATTTTGTTGGAATGACAAGCTTTATGAGTTCACTTGTATGCCAAATGGTCTAGCGTGTGCCCCACACATTTTCACAAAGCTACTTAAGCCAGTTTTACCCCCACATGGCTAGGAAAGGACACGCTATGTTTCCATATATTGATGATTCATTTATTGTTGCGCAAACACAACAACAATGTCAAACAGCAGTAGATCAGCTATGTCAGACACTAAGGCTGAGGTTCCTTGTATGCGAATGGGAGGATTCCTTCTATGCGGCATGCGTCTCACCACCACCATACCATATGTGTGACCGTTTCGTAATGATCAGTCGCCTCTCCTCGTCTAAAACTAATGGAGACGTGTGACTGAGGTTTCTATTCGCATGCCGCACCGATCGCTACAGGGACCGATGGAGTTGCCACATTCGCATACCGCGTGTAAGGGATGTAGCCCATTGACTTCAAGGCGTTTCATTTTTTTGCCGCATTCGCATGCCGTGTGTATGGAATCTGTTCATGATTTTTGGGTAGGTGCACTAGACTACATAAACCTAAATAGCTCTAAGCTCTAGTACATTTATGTGATCGGAGATTTCAGCTTCCATCCACCGACCCCTCTACTAGAGCTTAGAGCTATTTATTTAGGTTTGCGTAGTCTAGTTCACCTACCCAAATAAATTTAATACCAAAGATCCTGTACAGGTATTAACAGATAATACAACAGCCATGGCGTACATACATATGGGAGGGACTCGTTCCAAACCATGTAACCATCTAGCCAAACTAATTTGGCACTGCACAGAGGAACACGATATATGGCTAACAGTAGCACATATTCCAGGCAGTCAAAATGCTTTGGCTGACAGAAAGTCTACATTTTCATGATCATTTAGATTCTCCATTAAGTGACAATATTTTTGATTACATTTGTAGCAAATGGGGCAAGCCAGAAGTTGACCTGTTTGCATCACGAAACAACAAAAGGTTACCAAAATATGTGTCATGGCATCCAGAGCCAGAAAGAAGCCTGTCGAGTTGATGAATTCTCTCTTGATTTTGAATAATAAATTTTATTACATATTCCCGCCATTCAGCATTATCAGCAGACATAACAAACAAACTGTTAGAAAAGTCAAGCGACCTGTAACTCACCTACTCACCAACTAAAGACGGGTGAGAAACACAACAATTCTATTTTGTACTAAAAACATGAAAGGATAAACAATGAGATTACGTAAAGTTCTCCCTGTGCTACGAGTAGCCAGAGGCGTAGTAGTACCAAGGTAAAATAGTATAAATACGAATCTTACCTGGTACAGATGATGGATGACTTGTTTTCCCGAGGTACTAGCCTGAGATAGTTGTGTGCTAGGGCCCGCCTACCCTACCCTACCACGACTATAACGTTGGCTTGTGCCGAAACAAAAACATATTAGTATCCATAGAATTTTTAGGTATTTTTTTTATCATATTAAGTATGTAAAAGATTGCTGGACCCAGATGTGCTTCCTTCTGCCTAGCCCACGACTATCCGATGCTAGTACCTCGGGAAAACAACAGTTATCCATCATCTGTACCAGGTAAGATTCGTATAACTATACTCTAAATCATAATGCCTTACAATTATGATAGTTAGATTTGTTTGTTGTTTTATATCCTAGCAACATCAAAGGTCATATCAGGACGGCTACCGACTTGTGACAGTGTGCGCTCATAGCGACTTCATAGTGCTGTCCCACTGGGAAACCAGGCCGCCAACACCATGACCTGGTATCCCACTCAGTCACAGTATCCTGACACTGAGCACACCAGTCCTTGCCCTGTCCTCATAATGCCGAGTGCCTGGCTAGGAAGCGACAAGTATCAATTTGTAAGTCATTGGTTTGACTCGACCAGGGTTCGAACCCACGATCTACCAGCACAGGAGACAGACACTCTAACTCATTCAGCCATCCCGTCTGGTGATAGTTAGGTGGCTAGGCTAAACCAGAACTCAGAACAGTTTAAATTATCTCAATATCTTCAATAGAACCAAAGGTATGACTATTCTAAGATTGCCAAATGGGGTTTGTATGACAATTGTGAAGTAATCGGGGTATGCCAACAGATCCAACTTTTGTGAATAGAATTGGATGAAAAGTATTTGATATTCTTAATGATTGCTCTTAGGACAATGAGAATTTATGTGATGGGGTATTTTGGGATGCTCTTTGTCTTTCACATGCTACAATCAAAATTCATTAAATACAAACAGTTTAAAGTTATCATGGTTGCAGAACAACCCAAACAATATTTTTGGAAGGCTGCTTGAAATTCATGGGTGAAATCAGTTGACCAGAGTGACCCATTTTGTGTAAAACAAGGCCTGATAAATCGGTGTGTTGCCTTAAAATTCAGTTTAATGGTGCCTTACCTTCTTTTTTACTAGATTGAAAACTTCAAAGTCAATTCTTCAGTAGTCAAAATCTCCCAAGATTCTTTCTTTTTTTTTAAACGTCAAAATGTACCTGACTTAAAATTGTCAAAACCAGAAGTATCTCAGCAAATATTCTCACACAGGGTGCATAAGAGAAGTTAGTGGTGGGCATGTACTTCATACCCCACTTACATGAGGCCTGCGTTTGCATGTAAAATCGATCGATTCGCGACGCCCTCCTTAAGTGCTGGTGCCAACCTCCCTGCGTCCATTTCGGAAATTTTGGACGCAAGGGGGATGCAGCTGCTGCACTTGCAACCTTGTTCCCTGTTCCGACGGCACCATTCAAAACTGGTTGGCGACCTTTTGGTTGGCGAGTTGGTGCCAACACATGCAATGCAGCGAGTGGGACGCTGTGCGGTTGGCGTCCTTTTGGCCGTAAGGAGGTTGGCGACGAATGCTGGCTCTCGTGTGACTTTGGTATAATGGATGCACATTGTTTTAAGGCATCGCGATGGTGGCGACTGCGTGTACTTAGCTATGCCACTCTAGGGCACTTATTTATCATGTTATGACAAATGGGAGAATCATTTGTTATTTGGCTAGGTAAGTAACTGCACAGACTTGTCTGATTTACCATATTTGGTGGACTGTAGCATCTAATGGGGACCTTTCAGTTTGCATGACTCTAGTCAGATGGCACACCATGCCGGTCTCTCTAATGCTTTGGTTGGATAGAAGCAGTTCCTTCCACTTTCAAGTGTGAGGATTTTGGTGTGTGTGGTGGGGGTGTATGGGGATTTAGGGGGGTGGGGGTTCACAGTGTGTGTGGTGGAGGTGGAGTGGAGTCTTGCAGAGCGGCACCTCAAAATCATTAGTGTCCGTAAACCCCCCCCCCCCCACCACCACCACACACCTACACCCTCACCACACAAACACACACCACCAACACACACACCTACACCCTTCTCTCCAACCATGATGGAAGAAATTTGGTTAAGTTACTTCTAAGTTCTAGTTAAAGCTAAGATGATGAGGCATCTACCAAATTGAGGAAAACAAGCCGCGATGCGACTTACTCGTTAGGGACAGGGTAAATCAACCATCCCCTCCCTCCCCCCCCCCCCCCAAAAGGGGGGCAGCCCAATGAGGCAGCACATTTTCACTACCAAAACACCTACCTAGATTTGATTGTACATATCTAACTTAGATACTGGTGCCCCCCTATTAAGCATTTGTTGTCGTATTGAACGGCATGCTGAGGCAATTTAATAGAACCTTTTACTGCAGAAGCCTATGGTATCATAATTTTGGCATGCTTGCTAAAAGTAATTTTACATGGTTACGCTTTAAATATCTCAAAAGTTAGCCATTTAAAATAAAAGTTACTTCAATCTAGAGTAGGGTAGATAATAGCAATCAATGGGGGATATGTGGCGTAGTTCATTTTTCCGACACTTGGTGGCGCGTCGGTACTAGTGGGCCTAAATGGCCATTGACAATGCAGTGCAAAACGTTCATTTTATTCAAAATTAATAGAAATGCAGAACCTTAACCTTATAAATTTAATATAATCTATTCGTTGAATATGTTTTCTATATGGGTACCAAGCGGTTTGTCTCTATGTGGTGTGGTTTTAGAGATATTTCACTTCTTCTGTATGAAGATTGCTCACCGCCATTGACAATGCATTGAGTTTGCTGGTACGCGCAGTGCAAAACGTTTATTTTATTCAAAATTAATAGAAATGCGAAACCTTACCCTTATAATTTTAATATAATCTATTCGTTGAATATGTTTTCTATATGTGTACCAAACAGTTTGTTTCTAAGTGGTGTGGTTATAGAGATATTGCCATTGACAATGCATTGAGTTTGCTGGTACGTGCAGTGCAAAAAGTCTATTTTATTCAAAATTAATAGAAATGGAGAACCCTAACCTTATAAATTTAATATAATATATTCGTTGAATATATTTTCTATATGTGTACCAAGCGGTTTGTGTCTAGGTGGTGTGGTTTTAGAGATATTTCACTTTTTCTGAAAGAAGATTGCTCACTGCCATTGACAATGCATTGAGTTTGCTGGTACGCGCAGTGCAAAACGCCTATTTTGTTCAAAATTAATAGATATGCAGAACCCTAACCGTATAAATTTAATATAATCTATTCGTTGAATATGTTTTCTATATGTCTTCCAAGCGGGTTGGTTCTAGGTCGTGTGGTTTTAGACATATTTCACTTTTTCTGTATGAAGATTGCTCATAGCCATTGAGTTTGCATTGTTACAGTGTGCAGTTTAGGCCCACTCGTTCAGTGGCGACGCGAACGGCAGGAATTTGAACTAAAAAGTCGGAGGTCCCCCATTGAATATATTTATCTCAGAAAAATGGCAGAAACTTAAACTCATTGGACTATGCCACTTTAAGTATTGACGCTTGTAGTCCGTCACGATGCATATGGCATTTGCTGCCGAAGCGTCTATTTGCAAACATTAAAGGGGTCATTGCTATGGTACCAATCTGTCATTGTCAATCACGGAACTAGCAGTTTGTTTGAGTTATTATACTTATAGCAGCATCTAAGGTCATCAGGACGGGTACCAACTTCTGATACTCAGATAGTGCGCACTCATGGCGACTTTATAGTGCGAGACCAGGCTGCCAGCACCATGACCTGATATCCCACTCAGTCGTGTTATCCTGACACTGAGCCAACCAGTCCTTGCCATATCCTAATAATGCTGAGCGCCTGGCTTCTCAATTAGTTCTCGTTTTTCTGACAAAATGGTAACATCAACTACCCTTTCCTTCACGTTGCCAGTATATATATATATATATATATATACAGCGAAAAAAATAGGAAAATGCACAATACTCATTTTTTACCCTCATTTCACACTTTGACCCTTTATGCAATCATAAAATACTTTTAAATCCTATTTTGCTGTAGTTATATTGGTTATTATAAAAATAAAGGTTTTGGAGTAAGCCACCATTTTTTTTTACCGACCCCGAGCGTGTTCGTTTATGCAACCCGAGGTTGTAGAGCCTGCACAAAAAAAATGGTTGGGGGATCCGAGTTGTTTAATCGAATACGGCCTTTGTGTTCTCTGGCTGCCACCAATCACTTGTGCAAATACTGCAGTGCTGCTACTTTAAAAAAAAAAGTATTATACTTTCTTTCTTTTTTTCATGAAAAAACTAATTTTTATACTTTTTTTCAGGTGTAAATACTGTTTTCTGCACACACAAAATTGCAATATGGTAATTGAAAACTCATCACACTTAGAATTAGGAATTTGATGAGGTTGAGAGATGTGCTTTGCTCGTCTCTTTGCAGGAGTGGTGTGCCAACCCACACTTCTGCCATTATGGGGCTAGTGTCTTAACCATTAGCCTATCTAGGTTCCCTGGTGCAATCAACTTTCCATCTTTTCTGTGTGTGTAGTATTTCACCTGTGGAGGTGAAAGCACCTCACTACACTTGCTAGTCATTGCAATTCACCCTATTCACGCACGACCTAATTACGCATCAGAACGAGGCTGAGTAAGCGTCGGTATTGGAAATGGCCATAAGACACTGCTGTGTGCCGATGTGTATGAACTACTACATAAATTAAAGGAATAAAATTTGAAGATATTAACTTTTGAAACTATCATAATCATTTTTGCTTACCTTTTTTATATTTATTTGTCAATTTTCATGAAGATTGAGTGATGATCAGATGCATCTCAGTAGGCAATGTCAACAAAGTCACTCACCTTGGCTGCCAATTTTTCTTAAATTCAAAATTTCATAACTTTCTTAATATAGATATATTTTAAAAAAATATTTAGACACTTTTAAAGCTTTTATTAATTTGTAATTACTAAGAATAGTTGTTTAACTGTGTTGCACAGATAACTATGCTGACAGTGCTGCATTACATGATACCGCCATAACTAGGCAGACTTGAAGTTGACAGTCACATTGTAGTTAAAGAATGGGAAAAATCACCATGCAAGGGTTACCCAATCTTTGTGAAAATTGGCCAATAGATAGAAAACAGGTATGCAAAGATGAATATGTTACTTTTAAAAATGAATCCCCTCAAATTTGAGTGATTTCGAGATGTTTTGGTCGACAAAAAAGTATTCACATGACTTTTCATACAGCGGCGTCTGGCAGACGCGTAAGTGCCCTCGGTCTGGTTTCAACATGGCCGCGGCGTGAATAGGGTGAATGTGGGCGATATCTGGCAAAACCGGACATGTCATGGTTTGAAATTCGCTTTTATCCCACGGTTATGCTCTCTTTTCATGTCTCAGTGAGATTTTCTGTCTTGGTTACATCTGAAATCATATTATAATGGCTATCTACATGCAACGGACAGTGTGCTCTCATGGTGACTCTTTAGTGAGTGCACAATTTTGATACTTTTACTGTGTGCATAATGCAGCCATTTACATAAGGTGGAGGGTTTTGGGTGGCTGCACCTGTAATAATAACCTCTTTTTTTCAATTCACAACACATTTGTTCTAACACCAGAAAGACACGTGGGTATTTCGACACAAGTATCGGGGATGATATTTTTCCGTTTTTAAGCGGATTTCTGGGTTTTATCACAGCCTGGGGGCATTTTTGGTATAGGTGTAAACGGAAATTTGCCGTCTGGATAATAACCTCGGCTTGATTTCTATGGGGTTTTTTTTTGTGTGAAACCATTATCATCTCTGAATTGTGATATTGTCCTGTACAAATGACTTTAACACGTCCTGCAATTCTGCACTGAAAGTCCCGGAATTTGAAATGTCAAAATGTGTATGAACCCTGTTAAAACGACAACTTATGATAATGGCGGACGGGTAGGTGGAAATCTAGACACTAAGGCCAGATTGGTGCGGGAATGTTGTCTCTTCTAACTAGTGTTTTCGTTCCACAGAGTACAGCATCGGGGGAAAGTGAGAGATTCCTTCATGAGGCGGCTGCTAAGGTTATGCATGTAAGCATATTAATCTTTTGAACTTAATTGTTTTTTAAAATGACTTAATGCATAACAGTAGTGCCATACCCGCATGTTTTTTTTCTCTCCCCACACAAGTTACATTGGTTAGTTTCTGCAAGGGGCATGTAGGTTTAGAGTCACGCTTATTTTATTCCTGCTTCCAATTTGGGAGGGGGCAATTTTGATGGGTTCCGCATTAATAAAATAAAATTGATCTGCTGTTGAAATTTTGTTGCGCTGACAAAAAGAACCCATGGCATTAGTTTTTGGAGGTAGCGCAAACAAATACCCACACACTATTCTGATCCAGACACTATTACCGGGTTCTTTTTAATGTTGGGTGTGGAGAATTTGTGAGCAGCTGCTTGCTATATATAGAATATGTCACCAGTTTTGTTTCGGTTTTTGAATGGGGCCTATGTTGTTTGTTAATATGACTTTATTCATGCATGGTAGAAAACACGGCTTGTAGCAGCTTTCTTTCATTTGTTTATAATGCAGTCGTATGTATGTGTATGTATGGGTCATTCTCTAAAACTGGGCACCAAAGTGTGACATGGAAACCAAAAGTGAAAACCTTCCAAATAATAGCAACAATCCTTCCAAATAATAGCCTAATCCAATGTCTTATAACGGTTTGCATGTTGTGCATATGTCAGAGTTGAATTTTGAATTAGATCTTATACAAATTGAGCAATACATTAATATCACTCGTGTAACATGAAAATCAAAGACACATCCAGAACCTCATTTTAACATATATGGGTCACTCTCCTGAAAACTGGTCAGCATGAGATGGGATTTTAAAACATCAATAAAAACCTTCTTACTTATTTTTTTCCTTATACTTTTCATATTCATGCTCAGATTTGATGAAAGAAATAAGGGAAATAAAATAAAACTGTGTGCAACTTTGGTCTTTTTAGTTATGAACTGTTTTTGTACCAAAAAAACCCATTTTACAGTCAGCCATTTGTAACATGACATATGGGACATGGTTGAATCCTTATTAACATCTTGTATTGCATTGATATATCAAACAAAACAGTTCCCAAATCAAAGAGGAAGTATTTATTAACATGTATGCATGCTTAAATTTAAAAAAAAAAAATGTAATGTCTTCAGAAATGACATTAGAAATTTCCGTCACACGTGTAACCGTGGTGTCTGGATGCCACACAAATGTTGTACACTAATTATTCAGTGAATAAAGCATGGCTGGGAATTACTTTTTTTATCAATACAAGCACTAGATATTTCTGTATATTATGCCATGATTAATATGCTTCTAAGTATGATATTATTTAATTCTGATTAGATATTTATTAAGCAGACTGTGTGGTGTCCGTTACACGTGTTACACGTGTGACGCACATGTTATACTGCCATAAGAGATATCTTATTCATGGACTACATCTTCATTTTTTATCTCATCAATTTATATTTTACAAAGATGTAAAGGGGAGATTTCCAGCTTTCATTTGCAACCAAAAAATGTAAAAAAAATTCAAATATTAAATTTTAACTCTCCATGTGACACTTCTGGCCAGTTTTCAGGAGAGTGACCCATATATACAACATAGTCAAATAAGATTTTATTGATTACTGTTAAGCAGACAAGCTATGACTTACAAGAAAAAAAGTTTGGCCACATGTGTAGTGTCAATGTGTAAATTTTCACTCTGGCGCAAAATCATACAATTATAATTTTGATATCTTATGTGGGATAAATTCAATACATGTAGAACTGCTAACATACCTAATAGACAGGCTAAAATAATTATTTGACTTGCTATCAATAAAACAAAGACTTAATTATCAGCATCGTAACGTGGAAACCAAATATGTGGTGCCCAGTTTTGGAGAATAACCCATATATATGGTCCGAGGAGTAGGTAATTGTTGCACGTTGAAACCAAAGAAAGCGCTTGTTATGGCCTGAAATATTATCTAATTGAATTCACTGCCTTATAGTTACATAATCTGATGGTGTTGGGTTTCTGGCTTCTTTGGATTTGTTTGTAGATTAATATATTAGGTTGGTCATTGTAATTTTCTTTAATTTGAATTGACGTTTATTTTAATGAGTAAGTTAACTTCGGAGTTAGTTGAACTAGAAATATGCGTTAACAAAATTTAGTGTGCACTCCAAATTGTTGGCTTTGGTTGCTCTGTTTATGTAAACAAATTAAAGGAGGCTGTACAAGCCCAGGGCACAGGAGAACCAAACTGCAATAAATGTTTTAAAATTGCACCAGTATCTAAGTTGGATATGTAAAATTAAACTAAGTATTTTAGTTTTGAACATATGCTTTCATTGGGTTGTGGAGTTTTAATAATAGCACATTTTTAATTTGATTGCACTCAACCTATGTCATTTGTTAAGTTTTAGTGGTGCCACCGAATTGGGCAAACTAGCCATCTGAGTACATTCTAACGTTGATGTGATCAGTATGGAATCATGAATGGGTTGTTTTGTTTCCTGTGAATAAGGTCCATAAGACACGGTGGATTAGCAGGGTGATAATTCACCTACATCACGATTAAGGCCAGTGCTTTCAAAATGAGCCGACGCACGCCGCCAGCGTTGTCTACATGCTCACCTGCGATCTGTACTTATACCCACAACATAGCCTATACTCCACCGTGTTGTGTGCGCCGCAGTGTCTTTGGTACCGCACCTGCTACTTCTACTTGTACAATTCCAAACCCTATTTCACAACTTTTGAAAGCACTGTTTGTTCGTTTCTTGCTTATAGTGTTTTGTGTATATACTGTTGATCTACATATGTGTACATGTTTACGGGGTAATTTCCGGATCGACTAATCTTGCGACACTTAAGCCGGTACTGAGCATTACCAATGGGATAAGCTATTTTGGTGCCAGTTGGATTGACCTCTTTCAAACAGAAGCTTTAGAGCTTGCTTGCCTTGCGCACTGACTGACCCATTGCCAGGGTAGGGCAATAAGGGTTTCCCGGGGTCACCTAGTTTACTCGGTCGGACACATGATGTTCTCGATGAATTGGCAAGTCATTATTTTTCTGATCTACAGCCGCAGATTTCGGTTTCAATTGACTGACTTGGGCTTGGGCAAGTAGTTTTGCCACTCGGGCAAGTAGAAAAAAGTTACCGTCCTACCCTGCATTGCTGTTGCTTTCAGGGCAGTGTACACAGCTCCCCTAACGGGTCCCCGGTGCCGTCAGAGGGTGAGAAGGCTCCATCCTCTACCGGCTCCATCCGGGAGTCACGGTCACGCTCCAAGTCACACGAGTCGCAGAAGTCACAGTCCAGGGTGTCACCGGTCCACAGGCACTCCAGGTCCCGGTCCAGGTCCAGGTCACGCAGCTACCGGCGCTACAGAACTAGGTACGTGCATTGGTCGAGCTAGGTAAAGGATTCACCCGGTACTCGCAGTACACGGGTGAATACCAACCCTATATAAAAACGGTCGAAAAAGCGGGTTAATGAATTGAGAGCCTAATTTCAAAATCTAAGAAACAACAATTATTCTTTACATATGTCTTATTGATAGCCCGCTACCTTTGAGTTGAAAAATATAATATAATATCTGGTTTAATAAGATTTAAAAGTGAAATCGACGGCGTTCTGCGGCCACCATCTTGTCTTTTTGCATTCTCTCCCATTTCACCAAGTCTGTGCCGATATAAGTAACCATTTGACACTGGTGCCAAGCATTCTACTTGTTCTATACTAATGCTATTTTCGCCCGTATTTAGACTACGTTGTCGTTCACGCGTCTACCGGGTGAATCTTTTATCTATGGTCGAGCCTGCTGGGCTTTGGGTCCAAATGGTGGCAATCTTTCTGGGGTCCAAATGGTGGCAATCTTTCTGTCAAGTGTACAAGTCAAAATTGTAGTAGTTCCTATTTCAGATGATAAAGATTCATTCCCCTTGTATCATCTATTTTTTTGTATTATTATAATATATATATCTTTTAATATTTTTTTAATTTCTATGTCCTAAGATATTGCATTATTTTAGGCAGGTATGAAACACATCTATTTATAAAGCTGAATAGGTTTTATGATGTGCATTTTTGTTTTTATTATCCGCCAATCCATTATGAATATGGGATGAAAGATCACGATTTCGCGGATTTCCGGGATTTTTCCTATAGCCATAAGTGTATGCTAATGTTCAAAGGGCACAGCACTATAAGTGTATACTAATGCATTGCTTTATGCTGCAGCACCATCAGCGTTACTTTACGCTGCATCATCATCAGTGCAGATGCCGCAGAACTATCAGCGTAGGCCTATACTAGTAATAAATGCTTCAAATGCGCAGCACTATCAGCATATGCTACTAATACGTGCTTCAAACGGCACAGCACTATCAGCGTATACCAATATGTATGAATCTCTACTTCTGGAATTTTCCGCGATTCCCTGGCAATGCTAAAACTATGGGGGAATATCAGCATTTCCGCTTTTTTTCCCCGCAGACCACTTTCATCCCTGATGAATATGAAATCGATGGCATTATCAAACCTGGATGTTTCTTCTCGTGTATTTTCTTTTGGTCCAAAGTAAATAATAATACTTGAAAACGCAACATCTATTTAGAAAGCTGAATATGTTTGATAATACTGGCGGGTTTTGATTTTTTTTAAGTATTTGAAAATGGTGGGTATTGGAAAGATATTGAATTATATTCTGTCAAATGTGTATGAACCCCCAAGTCAACTGTTCCCTTGTTCTGCAGGTCACGCAGTCGCAGTGGAGGACGGAAACGGTATTATTCACACAGCCGCTCCAGGAGCCCATACTCCAAGCGCAAGCGCTCACGACAGTACGGTGCTATTGTTTGCTTCTGTGGGGCCGTTTTCTGGTTTTATTTCTTATAACATCAAATAAATATGTAAATGAACTTGTCGGAAAATGCTGGAAAATGTATTTAAAAAAAATCCTGACTATTTTAAAGCCTATGTTTTGTATTTAAAATGATATTTGTGTGTATGTTTTCCTGCTTCTTATTTTTATATATTAAAACTATGCATACAGTTATTTTTTATTGTCATTTACACAGTGAATCGACTATGAATAAGGCCATGTTTCGGGGTACTTTAATTTAATAAAAGTCCTGGAATTTTGCACTGACAAGTCCTGGAATATGATATGTTAAAATGGCTATGAACTCTGTAGCGTGTCTTCTTCCCTCTGACCAATATCTCCCCACTGGTCTAATTTTGTCCGTTGTAATGTCTGTGTTTGTAGTGGCGATCGAAGGAGGAGTCACAGCAGGTCCCCCATGTCTGGTAGGAGACGACACGTTGGAAACCGCGTATGTACAATTCGTATTCATACCTGTCAAGAGGCTCTCATAGCCCTGCAGCCGTATTGATTTAATTTAGTTTACATCCCACTTCATACATCAGGTGTACAAAATCGTGCTTGTAAATGGGGTTCATGGTAAATGGGGCCAACGTATTTTCCCCTATGTAATAGTCAAAAACAATTATTGAAAGAGTAGAGGATTTTTTGGGGGCTTTTTTAGAATTGGTATTCTTACACTTTTGAGGGATATATGGGTCATTCTTTAAAACTGGGCACCACATATTTGGTTTCCACAATACGATGCTGATAATTTGTTCTTTCTTTTATTGATTGCAAGTCAAATAATTATTGTATCTGTGTATTAAGAATGTTAGCAATAGTACATTTATTGAAGCTATCCCAAGAAAAAGATTAAAGTTTACTTATATGATTTTGTGCTAATGTGAAAAAGTGTAATTTACACTATGCATGTAGCCAAACTTTTGTTCAACTTATTTTTATAAATATATCATGTTACATCCACACTTGAAGCTGGCTACTCAGTTAATTTGTGTTATTCTGACATGATGGTAAACTAAAGTATCTTTTCCTTCACATTATTGTATATCTATGGACAAGAGTTGACTAGTCAGTGGGGGAAAAAAGAAGGCAAATGCACAATATTAATTTTTAACCCCCATGTAACACTTTAGCCCCATTTACCATGAAAAGACCCAAATACTGTCCATTGACACAAATTGATTGTATGCTTTTACATGTAAAAGCGATGGTTTGAACAAAAACAAACATTTCTCGCCGTGAATATGGCCTATGCTGCCGACACGGCGTAAAGCAACCAATCAATCAATCAACCCAAATACTGCATCATCCTCAGGAGGAGTGTGTGCCATGTAGGACTAGGAGACCCCAAGACATTCACATTGTGGTGTGTGTCTTGTCATAGTAGGCTCATAAGTTGTCAACTGTGTGGACATATTCACATTGTGTGTATCCTGTTGTAAGAGGCCCTAAGTCGTCAACTGGATATATTCACATTGTGTGTTATCCTGTTGTAAGAGGCTCCTAAGTTGTCAACTGGACATATTCACATAGTGTGTTATCCTGTTGTAAGAGGCCCCTAAGTCATCAACTGGACATATTCACATTGTGTGTTATCCTGTTGTAAGAGGCCCTAAGTCGTCAACTGGACATATTCACATTGTGTGTTATCCTGTTGTAAGAGGCTCCTAAGTCATCAACTGGACATATTCACACAGTGTGTTATCCTGTTGTAAGAGGCCCTAAGTCGTCAACTGGACATATTCACATTGTGGGTGTCGTGTTGTAGGAGGCCCCCAAGACGTCAAACTGTGTGGGCGTGTTCGGCCTCAGCCTCTACACACAGGAGCGGGATCTACGTGACTACTTTGGGCGCTACGGTCCCATTGACGAGGTCCAGATCGTACACGACCATCAGACGGGCCGGTCACGTGGCTTTGGCTTCATCTACTACCGCAACCTGGCAGACGCAGTAGAGGTATGCGTTCTTCCCTGAGGCCTCTTTTGTGGTGAATTAAAATGAATTAAATTTGCTTACTCCGATGAAACTTAACATTTTCTAAATCAACGAAAGCACTTGCCTATATTTTATCTTCCATGTCCATATTGATGCACTGATTAAACACTTATTTCTGCATGAAGTAGGAATATTAAATTAACTTAATAGAACCTGTCTCTTGTAGAGGTCATGTTAGCCTATTGTGTCCAGGATTTCGGTGTGTACACCATAATTATTTTCCATGTTTACATTTAAAATATCTATAAAGTTACTGCAATCTAGAATAAGTAGATTCTTATGATTAACTTAATATTTTTCTGTTAAAATATATGGCAGAAGGTTTACGCAACTTTGAAATTATAAATTAAAAGTTGAAATTGAGTCATCGGATTAGGTGAATTTGTAGTCTTCTAGCTGTATCTGATATTACCTTAAATGTTGCCAGGACGTAAAACTCCAACAACCAACCAATGTAGCTGTATCTGCACTGAAGGTTGTGAAAGCCTTTCGGCTTAAGTCGTTGAGCATAACTGACATGTTATCTGTAATTAAATAAGCGTTTATCATATCGACTTTTCTAATAGACCGGACGGGGTGTCCAAATCAGTTGAGTGTAGACTTCCTGTGCGGAAAGTCAGGAGTTTGAGTCCCGGCCAAGTCAAACCAATGACTTAGAAAATTGATAATTGTCAATACCTAGACCGGGCTCGGCATTAATAGGATAGGACATGGACTGGTTAGCACAGTATTCAGATAATGTGACTGGGAAATGGGGCCAGTGGTCTGGTCTCCCGCACTATAAAGTCGCCATGTGTGCGCAATGTCAGTCATGATATGATCATAGGTGTTGCTAGGACATAAAACAACCAACAAATAAGCTTTTCGCAGTATATATGCTGAAGGCTTGCCGTGTGGTTTGCTATTAAATATATGATGTCGTGAATGGGAGGAGCTGCCACCACCTCCCCCAGCCTGCTGACGTCAGTGTGACGGCCTGGTGAGATCTGCCGGTCTAGTTAGGGCAACATTGTCAGACCAGGCTTCGAATTGGTAGAACATGGGCCTCGGGTGTGGGAGATGGGAAGTTTGGTTCCTGGTCGAGTCAAACCAATGACTTATAAAATTGATACTTGTCGCTTCCTAGCCTGGTGCTCGGCATTAATAGGATAGGACAAGGACTGGTTAGCTCAGTTTCAGGATAATTTCCCAGTGGGGCAGCACTATAAAGTGGCTATGAGTGCGCACTGTCACAATTCGGTGCCCGTCCTTATATGACCTTGGATGTTACCAGGCCGTAAAACAAATCATTTTAAATCATGGCTCCTGGGTGTGAATATTTATATATATATATATATATATATAATTTTTTTTAATGGACATGCATATATTTTTGTCTCCATCTATTAATTAAATATCGCAAAATGGCTGATATTATATATTCATTTTGGTCCCGGGGTCCTGATGTCCACATCATTGTGCCCCTGTGAGCTTATGGTGAGGCAACTATGAGATTGCAGGTTGGTGGCTGTAAGACTGCAGGGTTGGCGGCTATCAAACTGCGCGGGTTGTTGAGATGGTTGGTGAATGTGCTGCTTTGTTATGACCAGGCACGAGAACGGGCTCCGGGCACTGAGCTGGACGGGCGCAAGCTGCGGGTAGACTACTCCATCACAGAGCGGGCGCACACCCCGACTCCCGGCATTTACCTCGGCAAACCCACCCCGTGAGTACTGCGCCCTGGTCAATGCCAAAGCACAGCTTTTTATTTGTATCCTACTCAGGGATGAAAGATCTCCGTGATTTCGCGGATTTCCGGGATTTATAAGTGTATACTAATATGTTGCGCCAGTCCTGATATGACCTTAGATGTTGCCAGGACGTAAAATTCCAACAACCAGCCAACCAATACGTTGTTGCATGCTGCAGCACCATCAGCGTATACTAATACGTGCTTTAAACGCCGCAGCACTATCAGCGTATACTACTAAAATGTGCTTCAAACGCCGCAGCACTATCAGCGTATACTAATACGTGCTTCAAACGACACATCACTATCAGCGTATACTAATTCGTGCATCAAACACCGCAGCACTAGCAGCGTATACTACTAATACGTGCTTCAAACGCCGCAGCACTAGCAGCGTATATCAATATGTATGAAACCCGACTTCCGGGAATTTTCAGCGATTCCCTGACAATGGCCTATGGAAGAATATCAGCATTTCCGCTTTTTTTTCCTGGAGATCACTTTCATCCTTGCCTACTGTAGTCAGTCACTCCGGTGTGGCGTTTTCAGCGCCCGGTCATGCTCAGCGGCCTGTCGTGGCTTCTGCGCATGTGCGGATTTTCGCACGTTGCGGCGAGCACTGCTATTTGTTTTGTTTACTGCTACGTTGTTAGCTGCTACGTTAATATCGCTTGGAATTTAAGGTTAATTTAATGAAATTTCATTATTTGAGTATGTAATTCTGTTAAATATGATCGCATTCAATAGATTTCGGCCTGATCGGACCCTAACACTGCCGGGCACCAGCTGTGCTTGTAGCCGGCGAGGCCACGGGTGTTTTGCATATGTCTTAAAATCCGCGCATGCGCACAAGCCACGACAGGCCGCTGAGCATGACCGGGCGCTGAAAACGCCACACCGGGCTACCTCCAACACAGAACATGTCACTTTACACATATCTTGTTACTTTACACATACCTTGTCACTTTACACACCCTTTCCATCACTTTACAATAGTGACACAGCTCCTGTCACATTGCAATAACTTGTCACTTTAAACACAGCTTCTGTAACATTACAATAACTTGTCAATTTACACACCGTTTTTTCCACTTTTTGGGGGGGCCAGAGTCCACTACATATGTACTATCTTGCGGGGGGGGGGGGGGGGGGGGGGGGGGTCTGGAAAGTCTTAGTTTGACTGGGGAGATGTTGAAAATGTTGGAATACCCGTGGGTTTGGATGGGTGCCTTATTTATATATACATTTTGAGCTCCTTTATAATGATACACTCAACCATGGCTGCATATAACAGGGTTCCGCAGATGCTTAAAAGATCTTAAATTGGTTAGTCCATTTTCAAGGCTTTGAAAGGTCTTAAATATGGTAGTGTTTCTGTGAAAGGTCTTTGCATTTGGCCACTACGATATCTTTTCAATGTGTTTTACCAGCTATCTTCACAAAGCACAAGTTCCCGTGGAGCTGAAATATCCATTGATTGCATGACCTCACCTCACTCATTTCTGTTAATATTAAATTAAATATGTATGTTAGTTACATTTTCTGCGAAAATAGGTTTTATTTCATATGAAAATTGGTATTAAAAAGTCTTTAAGCGGTTTTAAATGTGATTGGCTGATAGGTGCAGGAACCCTCTATAAGGACATCGCTACTTACAGTAGCCACAGATTCCCATTCAGAGTATGCCTTATTTCAAATCCTTACACGTCAACGTTGAAGTAAACTGACATCTGCTGCAGTCTGTTCGCACAACAAGCGCTATATCAATATAGGAATGCAATTGTTGACCGACACCAGGTGCAAACTGGCCAAGCGCACTAGACTAGTTCACTAACCACTTATATAAAGGTTCCGACAAATTTGATATAATCTAATATGGCCAATTACTGCACGCACCGAAATGGCCTGCCTTGGGTGAGGTGCTTACATTTACCTTCGACTTTTTATCGCCTTCTGATTGTGAGCGCGGTGACTGACCGCTGCTGATGTATCGAATGTACCTTGTGCTTGCGGTGTAGTTTGCCTGTAGCTGTTTTGGTTGTTTTCAGTGGTTCTTCTCGACCGGAGAGGCACTCCGGAAGCAGCTCACGCTATGGGTATATATAATTTTTCTACCATTCCTGCTGTTCCATTGTTGTGTTCTATTGATGCAGCTATTGACTTGGGTCATGTAGAAGATGCTGTCTGTAGTGATGAGTCTATGGTGGTAGAAACACGCAGTAAGCCTTGCCCATGCTCTTACAGGTTGGAAGTAGGTATAGGAACTGTGCTTTTTTAAATCTAAAATGCAGTCATGTCGGGTATCCAGGGTTTGTATGGGGCCTGTAAGGTCTTTGACTTCATTTGCCCCATTTTAAGGCCTTGAAATCCTTGAATTTTGGTAATTATTCTTGAATTCCATTAAACTCCCAACTGATCTAAATTAGTCCAAAATCACTATTCGCCATTGTTTTTTTCCTGAAATCCAAACGAAAATAGTCTTGAATTCCTATAAATAAAAATAACCTTGAAGACTTAAAATAGCCTTGAATTCCATATCTTCACATGTGTACCGGACCTTGATCTTAAATTGCCTGAAAATTTTATCAACATTTTATCAAACGATAGAAAATGTATTTTAATTTTAAAACCTTTTTTTTTTTCTCCCTTTTCCTTCTCTTCCTTCTCTTCCTTCTTTTTAACGCTTTGTACGGCTGTGGCTGTCCCATAGGTCTCAACTTGAGTTGTTGGCAGCGCCCCCTGCCGGACACTGCATGTGTTAACTAACTTAACCAACCCCTGTCTGCCTTGGTCGTTGCAGGGGCTACCGCGGGGAGCGTGAGCGCGGGGAGCGCGGGGAGCGTGGGGAGCGTGAGCGCGGGGGCTACGGACGCCGCTCGCCGTCTCCGGCTCCCTACTACCGGCGGCGCGGCTACTCACGATCACGATCACGATCACGCTCATATTCCCCCCGTAAGTACAACACAGGCCGCTACGGACCCTATTACTGAACCACCACCACCACCACTACCAACCAACCACCAACCAACCAACCACCCCCACACATAGCGAGTTTCACCGCCCGGCGAGGCGAGGCGAGGCGAGGCGAGGAGCCGCTTGCCTACCCAACAGTATTCCGCTAAGTTACCATAGTCTCATCACGTTGTAAGCGCGTCTCCGCGGTCAGTTTGCGTCAGTGTATACATGTTCAGGGCCGTCGTCTATCCCCCCTAACTCATCATTTATGTACCTCGACGTCGCCGCCACATTCATATCTAATTCAGACCAAGTAATGGAACAGATGTCTATTTTTTTATTATCTGTGTGTGACTTAGTGCAATGTTTTTTGGCGGGCATTTTTTTTCTGTGGGCATTTTTTTTTTTTTGACTGATTGCCCTGTCGCGATTTTTGTTGGTGGGTTTAATATTTGTTTTAATTGTTTTGAAGAGTTGTTTTGAGAAAGTTTCATTGTGTCATGCTTTAGGTGTGTCCGGCCCTGGATGCAGGTGGTTATTAAGATGAATGGTGTTTATGTGCGAATCATTAGCAGCTAATTCAGCATCGTGAACACACAAGCACTCACACACACACACACTGACTCACTCACAAGCGCACACTCACTAACACCCTCATTCAAAAAACCACACACAAGCGCACACTCACAAAACCACACACTCACACAAGCGCACACAAGTGCACATTCACACACAAGCACTCTCACACACTCACACTGACTCACTCACAAGCGCACACTCACTAACACCCTCATTCATAAAACCACACACAAGTGCACACTCACAAAACCACACACTCACACAAGTGCATATTCACACACAAGCACACACACACACACACACACACACACACACACACACACACACACACACACACACACACACACACACACACACACACACACACACACACACACACACTCACACACACACGGACACACACACTCACACACACTCACACACACACACACGGACTCACTCACAAGCGCACACTCACAAGCGCACTCACAACACACTCACACACAAGTGCACATTCACAAACCTACACGAACACCCTCACAGACAAACACTCACTCACACAAAAACACTCATAAACACACACACATACACACACCCGTGTTGTTCCCTGACTATGAGATATTCGAACAGTGTATAAGTGGATGCATTGCGTGCTACTTAGTTCCGTTGCACGACAGTTAGGAGCGCCTAGAGGATCCGCGTGTATTGTGTATCGGCGTGGCTGGCCTCAGGCGCCTAGCTACCAGTCACCAGCCACCAGCATCACTGTCGGGGTCCAGGTGTACAGAAAGCCGTCTAGGGCTGGTAATCGGTTATGGGGCACCGCTTGTAACTGCGCATTTATACATTTTGCATATGCCTGTTTTGGGCACGTGTTTCCTTTCGTGGAAGGCTGTGGGTTCGATATTGCCAGGCAATCCAAGCCAAAGCCTTACAGCGTTGGTATTTGTGGTTACGCTTGCCTGGTGCTCGGTATTTAATAGTAGGATATGGAAAGAACTGGTTGGCTGGGTCGATGTCAGGCTAATGATCTCAGTGGGACAGCACTATCACGCAAGTTAGTGCTAGAGTCCTGATATGACTTAGGATGTTGCTAGCGCGTAAAGAACTCCCGCCCCCCAAAAAAAAAACACATGCATTTCATGCGAAATTTTGTGTTTTGTGGCGAAATTAAGAAACAAAAAACATTTCTATTAATATTTCTTAAATTAAATTATAGCTTCCTAACAATCTAAGTGCAGGGTTCGTACGGGGCCTGGAAAGTCTTGAACTTCATTTGCCCCATTTAACCTATTTTGGGTAATTAGTTTTGAAAAGCCTTGAATTCCATTAAGCTGTCCCCACTGATCTAAATTAGTCCAAAATTTCCTCTTTTTTATTTTTTTTTCCTTCCTGAAATCCAAATGAAAAAAGTCCTAAATTCCTATCAGAAATGTGTCTACTGAACCTGTAAGTGGATCTCGCCATACATGTTTTTTTTTAATTTTGCAGGAAAAAAACCTCACCAAAAAGGTGAAATGCATATTTTCTTTTGAGGGTTGCGTGTTTAATTAATTAATTCAATATGGGGCGGGTAATTCGGGGAGGGAACTGGGTCATGGCGTTGTCACAAGCTGTGCCCTATAGTGTGTGGCTTTAAGGAGCAGGTCACGTGACCATTGTCTGGAGCCTATCAGATGCCGTGTATTAATTGTGAGCCGCCCCGCCCTCTGGTGGCGGCGGTGTGCGCTAAGGACTTCACTGAGTGACAAGGGAACATTGTTGTAATCCCGAAGCCTGTGTGCGACCGTATTCATGTTGCTGTTCTCATTCAACTTATGAATGCCAATAACTCACCGGTCATGCGGCTTGTGGCAGTAACCCCGCAGACAAACTGTCGCTTTGCGACACAGGGTTCGCACTATTAGCAAAACGACATGCTTTCAGCCAAGAAAGTCCTTACAGCTGAGCGCAGTGATCAATAAGTTGGTCAGAGCCGGAGGCTGGTGCTAATTTGGTAGTACCGAGTTATTTTGTATTTTGTTAGTGGCTATGGAACTATATTCTACTGATATTCATTGGAGTAGCAAAATGATACACACCCCCATTTATTTTAGCTTTGGCAGCTTTACTGGCTTCGTGTGCCGTTTAATCAACAAATGAGCTGTGAGTTGTTGGCAAAATGAACATCTATTCAGGAATGAAAGATCTCTGCGATTTCGCAAATTTCCGCGTTTTTTTATATTTACAGTATCGATTAATATTAAAGAAAATGCCATGGAATCAGGATATATATGACAAAATTGGTTTGTTCGAATCTCGTTCTTATATAACCTGGGATGTTAATAGAACATAAAACCCAAGCAAGAACGAGTTATGTCTAACCGATAATTTAGGCACAATAACCTGACTTCCGGCATTTTACCGCGATTCCCTGACAATGCTAATCGTATGGGGGGAAATCCGCGTTTTCATGGAAAATCGCCATTGGTGTAATAATCTCTGCTTGTTTTGCACGTTTCTTGCTGGAGACCACTTTCATCCCTGTCTATTGGTCTAAGTTGCACTGGCTCAATGTAGCTAATCCTACAGGTACAGCGAGTACACCTACCTCTTCCAACACAGCCAAGTCCCCTGAAATATACTTTTGGTTTTGACGCAACTGTCGTTGTTATTGTCAAGTGGGTTGTGACCATGGTGATATAACTATTCTTCTTTGATTTTCTTTTTGGTTTGTATTCATTTAAAAAAAAAAAATTATAATAAAAAATGTTCAATTGATTTTCGCACCTGCAATTCATATTTGCGATTAATTTTGCTTGTTGTGTTTTAATGTCGATCAGTACACGTTTCATTTGAACGTTGAGTATGTTTCATGGATATTATATATATGACGAAGTAATGCAACGCTTTTAAGTGCATATGACACAAAGACCAGGAGATTTTAGTTGAATATAGCTTGTATGGCACCACCTACAGCCGCTCTTTGATGTTATGTCGGCCACCTAATGCGACAAAATCCTCTGTATGACGTATCAATAAAACACCCATCATCAAATAACCGCCATTCCTTGTTTTAACCTAATTGTCTGTCTTCTTTCGTTGCCAAGGTAATGATGGAGAAGAATGAAGGTGTTGTGGAGAGAAAGGAAAACGAGAAAAAACCGAAGAATTTCGAAGAAAGAAATCAGTTTGAAGAACTGGGGGTAATTCTGAGGCGCAACAAGCTTTAAAGTGTTGAGCGTCAAAGAAAAGCGGAGAATCTGAAGAAAGAAAAGTGAAATGAAGATTTTGCGGAAGAGAATAGGAGAGAGAGATAATATCTTTTTTTTAAAGGGAAGTTAGCGCAGGTGACCTGGGTGTCCTGGTTAGCTAGAACCAGGTGGCGTAGATTTGAGTCTGCGGTGAAATTTGGATGCCCGGATCGGTGAAGATGTGACGAAGGCACTGGCTCGAGGAGCTGTTGGGGGTCAGCGGTGACCTTGACCTGCTGCAGGGTCACCTGGACGCGGGCGGTTGGTCCCTTTGCATGCACACTGGTTATTTGTTAGTTACCCAGGGTGGGGTTCTCTCTGGCTGCTGCTGCAGCTGTACAGCTTAGCTAACCCGCCCACACCTTGCTGCCACGCGAGATGTGGCCAGCTTATCTTTCGCCTGCTTATATCGGTGTATATACATTGTATATATATATACATATGGGTCATTTTCTCTGAAACTGGGCGCTACTGTGTGACATGGAAACCCCAAAGTGAAAATCTTGCAAAATAATAGTTGAAAACTTTGCTATTAACCATGTTCATATGAAGGTTTATTTATGTTGTGCTTGTGTCATAGTTGAAATGGGGGGGGGGAAGCATATTTCGCTTTTTCATTTTGATCTACAAATTGAGTAATACGTTAATATCTCATCAAGCACACATCCAGAACGCAATTTTAACATGCACAACAAATACAAATATTATATTGATTGCGGTTAAGGAAGAAAGATTATATTTTAGAAGAAAAGAGTTTGGGTAAATGCATGGTGACTATCTGTAAATTTTCATTTTATCTTAAAGCATACTTTTGATACATGTTGTGGGATAGATTAAATACATATAGTATTGGTAACACCCTTAACAATAACTATTTGACTTACCACCCACACCCCTTAAAAAATGCTGTCATGTAATGTGGAAACCAGATATGTGGCACCCAGTTTCTGAGAACGACCCGTATAAATATATATATATATCTATCTATATACACACATCGGGAGTTCCAGCTAGTGGTAGTATATACACATATATCAGCACCGCCCTGATATGCCCTCAGATGTTGCTGGGACACGTGCCCTCAGTAATCTACATCCGTCTTGTGGAAGAGTGGATCGGTGTGAGCTGGTTTTGTAGCCTCGTGGTGTTAGCGTCACTTTTTTTCATTATTTTTTTATTATTACCTTACGAGTAGATTAGATTTGGCTAGGCATAAAAAGATGAATTACCGTTTTTGGCAGAGCTGGTGGCTTTTAAATTATTTATTATATATACATATACTTTTTTAATGGAACTTTGGTGGAGGTCTGTTTTCACCTCACATGGAATGGGAGTACTGTTTGGGTTTTTTTCCATTGGCAAATAATATATTTTAACAATCTCTTTTGGTAATATGCCCAATGGTTGGTCTTGATTGAATGGGCAATCGGTGAATCAATTACAATTAGCTTTTAAGTGCTTTTGCTGTACTAAGCATTGCCCCGACCCCCCACTCCTCTCGCTGCCTGCCTTTACCTCAATAATACCGTCCTGATGTGACCTTGCATGTTGCTAGGACGTAAAACTCCCAACAACCAACCTCAATAATGCAGTGACTGACGCTAGATCTAAGTGTCTGAAAGTCCGTGTCTTTACCACATAACGAATGCCATGTCCCCCACTTCTTTTTTTAATTCTTTAAAAAAAAAAAGATTAAGTAGAATCTGTTGTAGGCACACTCACTGCCCCTGAGAATCCAGCGTCTAACTTGGGCTCTGTCAGGGATGAGAATTTTCCGCTTTTAGGCAGATCAATCCCATCCCCGTTCTCACATTTTGGGGAATTTTTGGGTATGGTAAATTTGAAGAGAAAAATCTATTTTGGAGGGGCGGGGGGAGGATTGGCTGAGGACACTGAATGAATATATTTTACGGTGTTTTTTATGGTGTTGGGGGAGGGTGGTTTCTTCCTTGCTTTCCCATACCACGGTCCGTACGGGACCTGAAAAGTCTTGAAGTTCATTTGCTCCATTTCAAGGTCTTGAAAAGCCTTGAATTTAAACCCATTTTGGGTAATTAAGTCTTGAAAAGCCTTGAATTCCATTAAACTGTCCCCACTGATCTCAGTTAGACTGAAATCGCCATTCCGAATGGTGATTTCGGGTCTAAATCCAAATGAAAATAGTCTTAAATTCCTGTCAAAAACAGCCTTGAATTCCATATCTTCACATGTGTACAGACGTACCCTGCCATACAAATTTCCTGGTTTACAAGGGCACACTCACTGACACTGCAACAACCTCGACCACCATATCTGCACTTCGCAGAAGCTCCCTCACATAGGTTGTGGGCTTTCTCCACCCCCCCCCCCCCCCCACCTCACCTCCCAGTACTACGCTGATATCCCTGCATTACGAATGTCCGCCTCACTTTGCGCACGGCACGAAAGATACTACTCACTGAGATGGGCTGCACACACACACAATTGGTGTGGTAAATGGCATCGTAGGACAAACAAGCATTTAACCACACTTGAACATGGCTTTTAGCCCACCCTAACCTCTAATGCTTGAATGATGTGCCGTCTCATTTTGCATGACTTAACAGAAATTATAATTTTGGGGGGGAAAAAAATTTGGATGGGGGGGGTAAATTAATTATAATTATCATATATCATTTCTCAATGCCACAACACTCACTGGTCATGAGATTTAAATGATTGAACAAAATTTATAAATACACGTGATTAATTTTGAGTTGAGTATTATAAATAAGTTGATGTATTAATTAAATCAATGCACTTAGTCCCGCTCACCAGCACATGTGTAACTAAGCAAATCATTTGCAGATGCTTTATATTTTTTTGTTTCTATGCCCTTAATTCATTAAATCTGCTTGGAAAGTGTCGTGGTTACACAGCAGTCATTCAGCTAAGTTCTTCATATAGTTGGCAAATCTTTTTTTACATATAGTCATGAATCTAGAAATGTAATCGTGCTTTAGGTTGCTGTTGTAATTGCAGGGATGATCTGTTTCCGTTTTTAAGCGGATTTCCGTTTTGTTTTTATAATGGAAATTTGCTGTTGGGATAATAATTTCGACTTGATTTCGGCTTCTCTTTTTTTTGTTGCCCGAATTTGAACCTGTGTTTGTATAACCGTTGGTGGAGCACATTAGGGATTAGAATTCCCTGTCGATTGGCGGCTTCCCGACATTTGGAGTTTGAATTTTTTTTACACTTGTCGTTATGCGAATTCCCCGCCACTTTTTAGGGCTGACCTGCTCCCATTCTTGTCACATTGATGGTAAATTTGTAATAGTTTTTTCAAGTTTTCAGCAAATTTCTTCTTTAAACAAAATTTGAATTCAGCGGGAATTGTATGCAAATACTCTGCTGGTGCGAGTTGTTGGTAGAAGCCAGTTTGGGTGTTTTTCAAAGAAATTTATTTTGCATCGTAGAAGCCAGTTTTGGTCGGGGTATTTAAGGGAAATTTATTTTTCAACTGTTTACATGCTCAACATTTGGGACAACACATGAGTCGATTACACTGAAATGTCCATATGATCTATCTTAGTGTACTAGTCTTTAAAGACAGTCATTTTGTTATAGACTGGTTTGTAACCAATATGTAAATAATTCTATTTTAACTGCTCTCCTGCGACGCCCCTCTCCACTCACCGCCGTACTAAAAGCCTTGTCTCCTGCTGGCGAAGCTAATTTTAAACGCCTTAATTTGCAAGTAGTCTGTAGGTGGGTTAGCGTCTGAGCTGTTATGGGGTAAGTACTAGGCGATACCTGAGAAGCGGTAAGTGCTTAAAATGTGAAGTAAGTCGATACCTGAGTAGCGGTAAGTACTGAACATGTGCAGGGATGAAAGATTTCGCGGATTTCCGCGATTTCTGATATTGGCCGATTTTTGGTTAGTTCGAATCCCGTTTTTATTATGACCTTAGATGCTAGAACAACAAAAAAACACCAACAAAAACATCCAAAAGGAGTTAGGTATGGATGATAATATAGGCACAACAAACACAGTTGAAGCCTGACTTCCAGAATTCTTCCGCGATTCCCTGACAGTGCTAATCCTATGGAGGGAAAATCCGGGTATTCGCGGAAATTCACCGTCGGTGTAACAATCTCGGCTTGATTTCCGCGTTTTTGACCAGAGACCACTTTCATCCCTGCATGTGCAGCAATTAGAGTACTATGCTCTTTTCATTCCTGTCTTTATTTGTCACATTTATACAACTTTGATGCATTTTAATCGATATTTTTTTCACTTTTTCCACTTATTTGTTAAATATTGAACTTTTCTTAGTTTTTCTGCATTCCCTGGCAGGGTCCGTTGGGGGTACGGGTTCGCAAATACGCATCAACTGGACCATAGCTTCATGTTCGGCGTGGCGGCCATATCACTTTAACTGCGCTGTTGACAGATGCAGGGTCCGTATGAGGCCTGGAACTTCATTTCAAGGCCTTGAAAATCTATTTAACCTATTTTGGGTAATTATTCTTGAAAGGCACTAAATTAGTCCGAAATCGCCATTCGCCATTGTTGTATTTTCCTTAAATCCTAATTAAGTCTTGAATTCCTATCAAAAACAGCCTTGAAATAGCCTTGAATTCCATATCTTCACATGTGTACGGATCCTGCCATGGTTCAATTAGATTTTGAAGAGGAGTAAACAGAACCGCAAGTCTTTGTACAGAACACGACTTAAAGGAGCTGCGATAATGACTAACAGTACCTGTCATCAAAGGACGGCTCTGCATCCAAACCAATGTTGTCCTGACATAGCAGGTGTCCTGTCCTCGGAGGGACACAGTTCATGCATTTAAACATTGTTCGCTAATGGCAGAGGTTCACTGAAGACGTACTACTGTTTTGCCTACCGGACGTGGTGACCGAATCGGTAGAGCGCAGGCTTCCCATGTGGAAGATCGGGAGTATTTAGCCTGGCGCTCTGCATTACTAGGATAGGGCATGGACTGGTTAATTTAGTATCAAGATAATATGAAAGGCGGTCATAGTACCACTGATATGCAGGTCTCCCAGTGGGGCAGCACTATAAAGTCGGACCAGACAGGATGGCCGAATGAGTTAGAGCATCCGACTCCTGTGCTGGTAGGTCGAGGATTCGAATCCTGGTGGAGTCAAACCAATGACTTAAAAATTTATACTTGTCGCTTCCTAGCCAGGCGCTCGGCATTATTAGGACATGGCAAGGACTGGTGCTCAGTGCCAGGATAATGTGACTGAGTGGGATACCAGGTCGTGGTGCTGGCGGCCTGCTTTCTCAGTGGGATAGCACTATAAAGTTGCCATGAATGCGCACTGTCACAAGTCGGTACCTGTCCTGATATGACCTTAGATGTTGCTAGGACGTAAAACAACAAACAAACTATAAAGTCGCATGAATGCAATGTAACAATTCAGTATCTGTCCTGGTATGACCTTAGATGCTGCCAAGACGTAACAATTCAAACACAAAACAAATCAAATTGTTTTGATCTTTATTTCCTTGGAAGCCTATTGAGCCCATCGAAACCTCACCAAAATTCTTTTTGTGTTTACGACGAATGGGTTTCATGTCTTCTGGCTATTGCTACTCATTAAACAGGGATGAAAGATCTCCGCGATTTCGCGGATTTCCGGGATTTTTCCTGTAGCTATAAGTGTATGCTAATAAGTTGCGCCCGTCCTGATATGACCTTAGATGTTGCCAGGATGTAAAACTCCAACAACCAACCAACCAATACGTTGTTTCACGCTGCAGCACCATCAGCGTATACTAATATGTGGTGCAAATGCCGCAGCACTAGCAGCGTATACTACTAATACATGCTTCAAATGGCGCAGCACTATCAGCGTATACCAATATGTATGAAACCTGACTTCCGGGAATTTTCAGCGATTCCCTGACAATGCTAAGCCTATGGGAGAATATCAGCATTTCCGCTTTTTTTCCCAGAGACCACTTTCATCCCTGATTAAAGAGATGTCCTAAAACTGAATTCCATAGCTGGATATGGCATCCCAGGAAATGGGAGTACTGAATGAGCGACAGAATGCTCTGAGCGGTGTCATAGCACCATGTCAGATCACCCACTCTCATATGAGCCATCTCCGTTTTAAATGTATGAATTCTTAATTGGCAACATGACTGGAACGAGTATTCTAGCAAAAAGGTGTGGACATCATCCCCACTACAGTCTTTCAAACTGCCGGGTAGACCAAGTCGTCTTCACCCTTTGCTGCATTGGCTAACTCGGGTCATCTTACTAAAGGGGATTCTCTCCCCCCCCCCCCCCCCCCCACACACACACACACACGAATGTATTGGATGTCGTAATTCACTGACATTGGCCATTTTACTTATCGCTATAATAATGTATTCCCTTGTAGCAACAATTCCTAGTAAATAACATGTAAGACCTCTTTACAAGGTTCAATCATGACATTAAAAAGCATTATAAAGTCACCATGAGTGCCCACTGTCACAAGTTTGTATCCGTTCTGGTATGTCCTTAGATATTGCTAGGTTATGAAACTCCAACAACCAATCATTGATAGAGTGGATGCGATCGTTGGAGTAGAACAGTACCTAGCTCTCGGGTCTTATTCGATGGGAGTTCATCCGATCAATCCTTCTCAGTGGACCCATTTGCAGTTTGGGTTATTTTCAATTCCAACCAGTGGTCCACAACTTATGCTGTGGTATGTGCTGTCCTCTCTGGGAAAGTGCATTTAAAAGACCCCCTTGCTGCTTATTGGAAAAAGTAGCCTATATGGTGGCAGTGGTTTTCCTCCCAAAGAAAGCAGCATCAAATAACTGATGATACGATACAAACAAAATCAATGAGCTTTACAGGTGTTGTTAAATAAAACAACTTTTCCAGTTGGGTTCTTTCCAGTATCTGCTCAATTCTCCCGAAATTGCCTTTAGATCGCAGAGTGATAACTTATGCTATGATCGTTAGCATATATTTTTGTACTAAAGGAATCACACAAAATAATCAATATTTCTAGGTAACTCCTTTTTGTATCATAACCTTTTTTTTTGGGGGGGGGGGATAATAGGGAGGCAGAAATTAATAGGGAGGCAGGAAAGAAGGATATTGCTGCTAAAAAGATCCATGGACAAGCTAATTTTGCATTTAAAGTAAGTAGGCCTATAACTTAATAACTACAAGTCAGTGTGAATCATTGTTCATTGAAGATTAAGAGGAAATAAATCGGATTTAATATAAGTCGTGTTTGTGTTATAAATTATACCTGTAGTAAGTAGCTAATGACAGTCCAACTGAGTTGGTCATTTCTTAGATAAGTATATTAAGTTGATCATTACATTAGTTTGATGTAAAGTTCATTTTTAATGGCTATGGAGTTATTTTTATGTGCAACCATGCAAATTTATTTTGGCAAGCACGCCAAAACTGACACAAGGTTCTGCAATAACATGTTTTATTGCATTGGTTCAGTATTTCCTTCTGTGTGGTGACATGCTTCATAAGTGCATCGATTCTGTTAGTTGTTAGTTAAATAATGTAGAATTAAATCTACAAAATTGTTTTGGTTTTTAAAATGTTCATCAGAGTAATCCACTGACCTCAGGCAAGGACTCGCATAGATGGGTAGGGTGGTATAATGGTTAGCACATTACCCGCAATGCAAGGTCGGTGAGTTCAGTTCCCACTAGGACTATGCAGTTTGGAGCATGTATTAAAGCTTCATAGTCCGATGAAAATATCTAATTTTCAAAACCAAAACAATTATCTAAATTTGATTCTACATATCTGACTTAGATACTGGTGTACTTATTAAACATTTGTGACCACACAAAAAGGAATACTGAGGCAATTGAATAGAACCTGTTACTGCAGAAGCCTATGAGCTTTGACAAGCTTGCCAAAATTAATTTTGTATGGTTCCACTTTGAATATCTAAAAAATTAGCCACTTAAAGTAAAAAGTTACTTCAAGCTAAACTAAGGTACATAATGATCAACCTAATATATTTATCTCAGAAACTACAAACCATACTATGCAACTTTAATGACATGAAAACTTTCGATGGAGGGATAGAGATCACCGATATCCTTCTTAGATGTTCTAATATCAATGCTAAATATAGTTTCGTAAATGTATCGCGATTTGTAGGCCTACTGGTAAAAATATATACACATTAATTTGAATTCCTACAATTATACAAAAAGTATTATAAATCCTTACAAAAATATGCATGTTTCTAAAATCTATATTTTGTATTTTTTTAAAAAGAAGATATATATATATATAATAGGCCTATCAAGGTTGAATACTTGTTCTTTGAAAGGTGAAGTTTGGTTTGAAATAATTTCTTATTGTTACTGCACAGATTATTTTAGGTCAACCTTGGCTGCCCTCCTCAAATTAATTTGGAATTTCACACCCACCTGTTGGGCAAAAGGACTAGTGGAGCATACTCGAAACCTAAGAGGTCATGCTGAGAATTCTTCATTCATTTTGGACCTAACAAAAGTTGTAATGGTCCGAACAACTAATTTTTTTTTTTTAAAGCGGAAATCCTGTGTATGAATCTCTTTATTGAACTGCACACAACAATTTACACAATTTGGTCATATGAAGATGGCTTTACATTCTGAGCAGCCTCGTTAAATCCCGATGCACTCATCTTCGTCGAGTCGCCTACATCTGACTTGCTCTTTCCATGCTTTTACACGCATCCTTCAACTTGGCGACGAGATCCTGAGGGGGGGAAAGTGGCAGCAAGGCTTAGTCATATAAGATTGGCGACAGTCACTGCTAAGGTGGCCATTGCCAAATCTAAAAAAAAAAAAAAAAAAGGACAGCCACTATTTATGAGTCATTCTCTGAAACTGGGCACCACATTTGGTTTCTGCATTCCAGGGGAATATATAGCAGCAGAGTTGTCCTTTTAAGCTGCATAGTCCGATGAAGCATCAAATTTTCAAAACCAAAACAATTATTTAGAATTGATTTTACATATATATTATATATAACTTAAATAGTGATGCATTTCTTGCCACATAGGAGACACTGAGTCAATTTAATAAATGGTTGGTTTTTGGAGTTTTACATCCTGGAAACATCTACGGTCATATCAGCATGGGTACCAACTTGTGACAGTGCGCACTCATGGTGATGTTACAGTGCTGTCCCAATGAGAGACCAGGCCGCCAGCACCATGATCTGATATCACACTCAGTCACCTTATCCTGACACTGAGCCAACCAGTCCTTGCCCTATCCTAATAATGGCTAGGAAGCGACAAGTATCGATTTTGTAAGTAATTCGTTTGACTCGACCAGGGTTCGAATCATGCTTGCCGAAACTAATTTGACATATTTGCACTTCAAATATCTCAAAACGTAGCCATTTAAATTGTTAAAAATTACTTTAAACTAAACTAAGGACTAAACAAGCAATTTAATATATCTATCTCAGAAATATAGCAGCAACTCAAAACCATCGGACTATGCAACTTTATGGTCAGGTAACACTACATAATTTCTACGAAATCACAACCATGCCATTACCTGTAGCTGTTCTTGAGAGCAGGCAAATTGAACTTCCCCATCTTGTGACTTTCCACACTCCTAGAAGCCACAATAATAGAATACATGAGAAGTCATCCAAAGTTTTCAACAGTTTTACAGTCGTACAAATCATACGGTGAGAGTCGGTTGGTTGGTTGTTCAAGTTTTTCATCCTGGAAACATCTATGGTCATATCAGGACGGCCACCGACTTGTGACAGTGCGCACTCAAAGTGACATTAGTGCTTCCCCACTGGGAAATCAGGCTGCTGGCATCATGACCCAATATCCCAGTCCATTTGATCCTGACACTGAGCTAACCAGTCCTTGCTCTATCCTATTAATACCGAGCGCCAGGCTAGACTGACAAGTATACATTTTATAAGTTGGTTTGACTCGCCCTGGAAACGATCTCCCGCACGCGAGGCCCGCGCCCTACCGATTCGGCCACTGCGCCCCGTCGGTGAGAGTAGGAGGGTGGGGGTTGGGGTTTAGTCATGTGCAACTTGTGGTTTAAATTTTTTTTTACTAAACCATAAAGTACAATCATGTTCTTCGATAACATTGATGTGTAGGCCTACCACTTTGTAGGGGGCTCTTGATATGACCTTAGATGTTGCAAGGACGTAAAACTCCAATGAACAAACTTTGGAGGGGAGCAAGGACTGGCAAAGTAGTTTTTGTACGACTGAAAATGTTGGAAACTTTGGGTGAGCCCTAATACAAATGTCTGGGCCATCAATATTGGGCCTGGTGATGGTGTCTTGTTTTGGAGATGTTGATGCAAACAATAAGAGTGTTTTACAAAGATTATAATTTCATGTGAAATATTTAATTATAGAGAGACTAAAAATCATTTATTTATAATTTGTGTGAATACTGATAGACGTGTATATGTAGGCCTATATATAACTTAATATATATATATTAATTTGTATATATATGCATACAGTTCTATTTTTATTTAAGTCATGATATAAAATAGATATTAATATTCAGCTAACCATGCTCATTTTTAAACTATTGCATTTGAAATGCGTGGAATATAGTAATGAAGCTATGGTTGACATGACGATTTCAAAATGGCTTCATACCTCGGTTTTTAATGATATCAGGTACGTCGGGGTGTTCACTTTCTCCAGGTGGTTATTCTGAGGATGTGAGAACAATTAAATTCTGTAACATGCACAGTTGCTATTGGAAGTGTGTGTGCTATAAATGATCTTTGAGAAGATTGAAGTTATAATACTTTTTCCAAAAAAGCTCAACGCTTCGCAGATAAGAATTCCAGGCTCTTGTTAATCAAAGTTGCATGGTCCGATGGTTTACAATTTCTGTCATTTTTCTGAGATCACTATATTAAATTGATTGTTATAATCTACCTTACTTTAGCTTGAAGCAACATTTATTATAAATGGCTAACTTTAAGAAATATTTGAAGGGTAAACATGTAAAAGTAAAATTAGTTTTGGCAACCATGCCAAAGCTCTGACACCATAAGCTTTCTGCAGTAACATGTTCTATTAAATTGGCTTAGTATTCTCTCCGATATGGAAACAACTGCTTAATAAGGGCATCAGTATCTAAGTTAGATATGTAGAATCAAATCTAGATAATTGCTTTGGTTTTGAAAATTTGATGATATGCAGTTTTAAGATTATAAACCTTTTCAAATACTCAGTAACAAACTTGATTAATAGAAGCCAGCCTTCGATTTATTTTAAAGTTACCCGGTATAGTCCACTGAGATGACAAACTCGGAATTTAATATATGAATGATGTCATAGGTGGGATTCCCTCATCACATGACCTAATATGGTTTCCCCACATGACTAATTATGATTCCCCACAGACCGGGAAACACTGGGAAACCCCTTTAGGTTTCACTTGAAGTTGAACACTGGCTATTGAAAGTGGGAGTTTGGAGAAAATTTGTCAGAGTACAGTTCCGGTCTCAGCGGCCTATATCCGGTCAGTTTAACAAATTACTGATCACGGCAAAACACACACAAAAAGATTTAAGGTTATATCGAACCACCCCAAAGACCAACATTTGATAGCGATATTTAGGTCCGTAAATAGGTACCGGAAGTCATTTTGTTTAGATCTTTAAGCTGGGAAGTTAATTAAGGTTAATCACACAGTTTTAGTTAAATGCAGAATAAGACACACAAACAAAAAAGTTCTATCTTCTTTACTTTTCAAGATATTCGCATTTTAAATTTGTATTTACTCAAAACAAAATTTGCCTTTGACACTGAATTAAACATGAGGTGAGTTTTTTTTGTTTGGCATCATTTGATTTAGTTTGAAATGTTTATCATATATCAAATTAAAGGTAATTTAGTGGTCTTTCTGGTGGGATTGATTGATAGTCTATGTCACAAATGGCGATTCAGTGCCGAGCGAAACAAAAGTGTATGTTTTGGTACTTGTTCTGATTAATGTGATGCAAAAGAATGTGCTAATTTGCAAAAGTGATCGTAATAAAGTGACTTTTAGTGTGTTCTCTTAATATGCAGCCCAAGTAACTTTGGTATCAAAATAAATAGTACACCTTTAATTAATTCACAGTACTTTCTGGGTATTTTTAATTTAATCATACACCTAAATAGAAGTATTTAAAAACTAGCAATCTTTCGTGATTTTCATTATTTCTTCCAGCGTTATCGAAGTACTGCCAGTACCTACTGTAAATGGCTCATGGAGTCACACTGACAAATCTTCTTTTAACATACCTTTATGTAGTAATCTAATCTCCAGTTGACATCAACAATGTGTGGGGGATTATTGCCAGTGCTGCAAGCGGAAGCAGGGCAAGACAATCAACAAACCGCTACATCTAGAATATATGCCAAGCCAATTTACTGGCTTTAGAAAATACACTGATAATTCAAGCAAAGTTTTACATACAAAGGTAAACTTTAAACTTAAAACCAAAACATAATGACCACTAAAACAGCAAGGTGAAGCCATTCAGAGAAATTAACTATTGGTAACCAAGCGGTTATCCGATTGTAGAATGAACAAACTCACAGGGGTTTGGGGGGTGTGGGAGAATGCTTACAAACAGAGAAAGAATGTAGTAGTTAGCTACACAACAACTGAAAGTGATAAAAAGAAGGGGAGTCACAAGACTATTACTGTCTAGCGGCGAAAATAAGTCATTAGACTTAACCGTTATGGGCAGCATAAATACACCCATCACCAAAAAAAAATGTATTAAAAATAAACATACGTATGTATGTGTGCGGCTACATCAGCATAATATAGACTGTCTAGCGGTGAAAACAAGTCATTAGACTTAACCGTTATGGGCAGCATAAATACACCCATCACAACAACAAAAATGTATTAAAACTAAACATACGTATGTATGTGTGCGGCTACATCAGCATAATATAGACTGTCTAGCGGTGAAAACAAGTCATTAGACTTAACCGTTATGGGCAGCATAAATACACCCATCACAACAACAAAAATGTATTAAAAATAAACATACGTATGTATGTGTGCGGCTACATCAGCATAATATAGACTGTCTAGCGGCGAAAACAAGTCATTAGACTTAACTGTTATGGGAAGCATAAATCCACCCATCACAACAACAGAAATGTATTAAAAATAAACATACGTATGTATGTGTGCGGCTACATCAGCATAATATAGACTGTCCTGCCATATATTCTAGATTGTATTAAAGTTGCATAGTCCCATGGCTTTTAGGCTGATCGTCATAATCTACTTTACATTAGCTTGAAAGTAACTTTGACTTTAAATGGCTAACTTTTGAGATATTTGAACTATGCAAAATTAGTTTTGGCAAGCACACCAAAACTCTAACACCAATAGACTTCTGCAATAACAGGTTCTATTAAATTGACGCAGTATTCCTTTCTGTGTGGTGACAGATGCTTAATAACTCCACCAGTGTCTTAAGTTAGATATGTAGAATCAAATTTAGATAATTGTTTTGGTTTTGAAAATTTGTATTTACTGCAGTACTGCTACTACTAATCTGAGTGGAGATGGGAGTTGCAGCGACCTGGAGACCTGTTTGTGCGGTCAGGTACCAAACCGTTCTCCCAATTCCAGCATCCGGCCGGCTTCCCACTATCTCGGCCCAAGACAAAGCCTCGAAGGATTCCTAATATCACCATAGATAAAGGATTCATCCCATACTAAAGTAGCCTATATAAAAAGTGAGAAAACGTGGCTAACTGAAATGAGCATATACATTCTTAATCTAAAAAGCTAAATATATTCTTCACATACCTTGTTATATTTACCCTCAACTTTTGAACTGATTAGTAGATTAAAGTTGCATAGTCTGATGGTTTTGAATTTCTGTATTTTTTCTGATCGATCACTAGTATTTACTTTACATTAGTTCAAAATTACTTTTATTTTAAATGGTAACCATTGGAGATATTTTGAGTGCAAACATGGAAAATTAGTTTTGGCAAGCTTACTATAACTCTGACACCATAGACTTCTGCAGTAACAGATTCTGTTAAATTGACTTAGTATTGCCTTCTACGCAGAAACAAATGCTTAATAAGTGTATCAGTATCTTAAGTTAGAAATGTAAAATCAAATCTAGATAATTGGTTTGGTTTTGAAAATTTGATATTTCATCGGACTATGCAGCGTTAATTCCAGTAGATAAATGAACTTAAAAGTTTGAATTGACAACCAACATATCTTCATGACAGCAATGAGTAGGAAGTTGAGAGTTTCCTTCATAATAATCCAATCTAGGTCAGGAAGCAGTCATTTTCATTGGCTGAGGTAGTCAGGTGATGAACCAGTTCATTCAAACATGGCAGATTTACTTCATGGACTCTCTCAATTCAAACTGATTTTGTGTCATTATGCCGAGATATTATGTGACTTGAACACTCTGGGGAGTATATATGGAGGGAAGCCATATACAATCGGATTGTAGCTATTGGATTTTAATCAACAAGGTAGCGATGCCAAATTAAGACCATCACATCCAAATTTTATTAAATTAAGTGTCAATACAATACACTAGTATTAGGCGCCATAAATTGCTTCAACTTACTTTGATAGCAGGATTCGTAAGTTGTCCTTGTGTTCCTGTAATAAAGATGAAAAGGAACAAGCAATTAAACTAATTTCTCGCTCTCCCTCTCTTCCTCCCCCCTCTCTTCCCAGGTCCCCCTCTCTCTTTCCTTGTTTCCCCCTCTCCCGCTACAACTCTACCTAAGAGCACTGTTTCCCGATATTTTACGTGTTCTGACTACGATTAGGTTATTCAAAGCTTACATATTACACAAATAGCGAAACTGATTAAAGTTGCATAATCGGAGGAAATCATCAAGATTTTCAAAATCAAAGCACTTGCCTACATATTAGCCACGATATCAATACAGGTGCAGTTATTAAACATTTCCTGTTGCACAGAAACAAAACTTAGCCAATTTAATTGATGGTGTGTTTGTTGTTTTACGTCCTATTTACATCTAAGGTCATATCAGGACGGGTACCGACTTGTGACAGTGCGCACTCATGGCGACTTTATAGTGCTTCCCCACTGGGAGACTCGACCACCAGCACCATGACCTGATATCCCACTCAGTCACATTATCCTGACACTGAGCTAACCAGTCCTTGCCCTATTCTAATAATACCGAGTGCCTGGCTAGGAAGCGACAAGTATCAATGTCTAAGTCATTGGTTTGACTCGACCAGGGTTCGAACCGACGGTCTGCCAACACGGGAGACGGACGCTCTAACTCATTGGGCCATCCCGTCTGGTTCAATCTAATAGAACCTGCCACTGTTGCAAATCATAAAGTGACTATGAGGTCCAGTTTCGGTGTGCACACCAACATTATTTTGCATTTTTACAATTAAAACATCACCAAAGTTACCATTTTTAATGAAAGTTACTCCAAACTAAAGTAAAGTAGATTATAACGATCAACCTAAAAGATGTTTTAAATATAGATGCTTTATTTCCCAAACATAGCAGAACCCTAAGATCATCGGATTATGTAATTTTATGAAAGGGAATACATCACTGCATCAAATCTTCCATTTTTGCTACACAATTTCATATTTTCCTTTTATTTTGACAACTCACAATCTAACGTTAGTAACTATGTATTTAAGGTTCTTACTGACACGACTTTACTACCCTCATTGTGTGAAGTTCATAAGTTGCATAAGAGTAGGAAGTTTTATTTAGAGTAAACTTACATTGTACACTGTATTGAATTCGGATATTCGGTCAGCTCCGAATTTGCATTCTTCCATCACATGGCTATGGAGAAGTAAACATTGCACACGAATTAGTCCATATTATTTTGTTTCTTTCTTTGGGGTTATGTCCTATCAACATCTAGATGATATCACGAATGGTAGCCTACTGACTTGTGACTGTGCACACTCAGGGCGACTTCATAGTGCTGCCATACTAGGTTTGTTTTACGTCCTAGCAACATCTAAGGTCATATCAGGACGGGTACCGACTTGTGATAGTACGCACTCATGGCGACTTTATAGTTCTGCCCCACAGGGAGATCCAGCCACCAGCACTGTGACCCAATATCCCACTGAATCACATTATCCTGACACTGAGCCAACCAGCCCTTGCCCTAACCTAATACTATCGAATGCTTGGCTAGGAAGCAACAAGTATCAATCTTTAAGTCATTGGTTTGACTCGACCAGGGTTCGGAAACCCACCATCTACCAAAACTAGAGACGGATGCTTAACTCATCCGGCCATCCTGTCCGGTCCTCTATATGCAATGAATTGACAGTGTATAAGACTGCTGTCGTCGTGTAATGTAGTTGTTTCCCCCCCCCCCCCCCCCATTTTGTTTTGTTTTTATGGGGTAGGAGTTGTGGGAACTAACATTATCTAAAGGGAAACTATTCTACCTGATTACAGCTACATCTGTGTCGCATTTTGCAGCCTCCAACAGCAGAACAGCCAGCCCTGCGTGTGCTTGCTTTATAGACGCACGGTCAATACTGGATAAGGTGACATCGTCTGAAAACAAAGAGCAATACTTGTTACGATAACATCTATTAAAAAGAACACTCTTCCAAATATGAGCTAGTGTGCACCATATTAGTATTAAACTACCTCTTCAGCATATACAACCGTTGAAAAATATATTTTAAACCAACTAAAAGAGGCAGAGTGAACATTGTTAGGCCTACAATAAACTTTGGTGGCCAAGTTCTCTGTTTTATTTAGCTAATACTTAGCTTGGTAGAAAACATCGAAGTTATTATGACCATATTATGCCTTGGAACACCATAACTCATCTTCAGCTGCAAGTAAGCATCCTTTCATTCACAGTTCCATAATCGGGTTAACATTATCCGTATCCCGATCTGTTAATTGCTATTGAACAATAGGTATATATTTGTCAGCGAAGTTTTGTTTTAGCTGTTATGATACGGTCACATTAGTCTATGCCTAACGTATAAGACAACAAAATGTATGATATGGATCAGAATAGCAACCGTGTATGATGCTCCTATATTGTCGGTCATTTGCAGACTGGATATGTAGGCCTACATTTATTTGTTTGAGTTTTACGTCCTGGCAACATCTAAGGTCATATCAGGATGAGTACCGACTTGTGACAGTGTGCACTCATGGCGACTTTAGTGCTTTCCCACTGGAACAATCTGGCAGCTTGCAGCATGACCCAATATCCCACTCAGTCACATTATCCTGACACTGAGCAAACCTCATCCTATTAATGCCAAGCACCAGGCTAGGAAGTGACAAGTGTCAATTTGAAAGTCATTGGTTTGACTCGACCGGGAACCGACCTTCCACACGCGAGGCCCGCACTCTACTGATTAGGCCACCGCCCCCTGTATTATTTGTATGTCAACGATCGACAATATCGGAACATCACACGTGGTTGATAATTTGATACATAATAACAGACAGTTTTTATGTCTTAGGATTTATTTCTAGTTTAGTATTTTTAAACAGGTACAGCTTTATTAATGTATATTTAGATCTTGTTTCCACAATTCCTCCACCGTATATATCTTTTAAAGCCAACTTCAAGCTCTTATGTATGTACAATGATAGAAAAAAAAGCACATTTTTTTTCACTTATCCAACTAACGAGTTTGGTGTGATTTTCACTTGTCCACAGTAATTTACCTAAACCGGTATACATATATTATATACATACAAATATATACATATCTTGGCTAACATGTTTTCTTATGTATATGCAGTGATAGAAATAAGCGAACATTTTCGGGGTGGGGTGAGAAAACACTAGGTACTATATTAACTATTACAGCATTATTAATAATATTAGCCTCATTTCACATTTGGAAATTAATGGCAACGCCCACTTAACTGGGCGATAATAAGCATATATGAGATTACTTGATCAAAAGTAACTGTTGTCCAAACCTAAAATGCAGTTCCTCTTATCTGACACAAGCAGTGTGTTACACGTTTGTTCCACGACATTTGCAAATAACTGGTCATGGATGTGAGCCGAATCACCAGCAATTTGAAGACCCTCTATCGTTTCTGGTGACAAATCCATTTGGCCTCTAGTGACGAAGATCGCAGCGCCACCTACTGCTTTTCATATGTGCTATTCGATTGATTTTAAACTGCAGTTTAAGTGATTTGGTTGCAGGCTTGCTTTACAAAGAGGGAGCGAGAGAGATATATAAACGTATGTGGTTATGTGTAAAATAAGATAAAACAATCAAATTATATTAGAAATGTCATAAAAGAAGCTGGCAAAGGAAGTGAAGTGCAACCCCAAGGTTTTTTTAAAATATGCGAAAACTAAGCTGAAGACAGAGCTGGTACACATGACCTTGTGACTGAAGATGGTACCACCCATACCACTGACAAACAGAAGGGCAATGTACTAAATGAGTTCTTTTCGTCGGTGTTCACGCACGAGGATCCAGGTCCACTACCGGAGTTTGTAGACAGAGCATACAACTCTCCACTAGAAAGCATCATTATAAGATTAGAAGATCTACAGAAGAAACTAAAACATTTGAATGTTAGCAAGTCATGTGGACCAGATGACATGCACCCAAGAATCCTCTATGAGCTGAGAGATATAATATTGGAACCCCTGACTGACATATTCCAACACTCAACAACAGGATATCTACCCGAAGAATTGAAATCAGGTCAAATTACGCCAATCTTCAAAAAAGGTGATAAACAGAGAGCGAAAAATTATAGGCCTATCACCCTAACATCAATTCCATGCAAGATTCTAGAGCAGCTGATAGGGGAAGACATCCTGGATCATCTGATGACCAACAATCTACTGACGAAGTACCAACACGGGTTCATCAGAGGAAGGTTGTGTGTCACACAGTTACTAGCTGTCCTCGACATCTGGACCAAGATATTGGATAGGCCCGGCAATATAGACTGTATCTACCTTGACTTCAGTAAGGCATTTGACACCGTGCCCCACCGCAAAATGCTGCAAAAACTATAGGCATATGCCATCAAAGGGAATGTACTTAGATGGCTAGAACAATTCCTGAAAGGCAGAGTTCAGAGGGTGTCTGTAAATGGTGTACTATCAATGATAGTGGCACTTCTCAGTGAGATACCACAAGGCAGCATACTCGGGCCAATTTTGTTTATTATATTTGTCAACGATATGCCAGAGATTGTCCACACCATGATACAGATGTTTGCTGACAACACCAAAGTCTTCAGTGAAATCAAGGGCACTCATGACTGTGACCAACTCCAAGATGACTTGAAGCCCTTGAGGACTGATCGAATGAGTGGCTTCTGAGGTTCTATGCGGAAAAATGCAAAGTAATGCACCTTGGGAAATCTCAATTAAGGCGAGTTTAAGTACACGATGATGAAAGATGACCGCCCTGTAGACCTCGAGAGAACAGTATTTGAGAAGGATCTCAGTGTGCACCTCGACCCATCCTTGACATTTAGTGAGCACTGCGAGAAACAGGTTAATGAAGCTAACCACCTACGTGGACTCATCCGACGGTTGTACACCTACCTAGACTGTGAATCATTGATGCAACTCTACACCGCATTAGTACGTCCTCACCTGGAGTATGCCAACGTGGTGTGGTATCCGGTTTACAAAAAGGACTCCAGCCTGCTTCAGAACGTTCAGCGACATACATCCAAGTTGGTCCCGGGATTGCGAGACAAACCTTATAAAACGTGATTACAACGACTGAAGCTACCAAGGTACGCGGGAACATGATAGAATTGTTCAAACACAGAGCAGGAATATATAGAGTGGACGCAGAGTATATCAAGCTCAAAAGCAGCATCACCAGAGGCCACGATAAGAGACTGAAGAAACAATTGGCATATAAGATTGTGAGGCAGAACTTCCTGGCCCTGAGAGCGACTAATACCCAGAACTCTCTACCAGAGGAAGTCATATTGGACTAGATAAACACTGGGCCAAATTTCATTTTAGCCTCCAATCACTGCACAAACTTAACAAAGCTGATGGTAAACGCTTAGCCAGGTCAAATCTTCCAACAGGCTTTTAACTTCCTAACCATAGAAGAAGAGGATATGTATGTGTGCATAAGAAATATCAAATGGTTGTTGACCAAACATTGATTGACCAACAGAACTGCGTAAAACCGCCATCTAGCGGAATCAGTTTAGAACATCAACTACCGAAATGTGCAGTGCGAAAATCTGACACTAGGTCTCGAACAACAATCACACAGGCGGGCACCGTTGTGGGACGCCTAAAGTTTTAAAACTTTTATAAAAGTTATACCGTATAATAGCTGGTGTTGTTTACGACAACAGTCGTTGATCTGCATCCTAAGGGTTGCAGTGCACCTATGTAGGCCAGCGACGGAAGGATTTGTTACGGTAAATTTGGAAACATATTTCTCCGTAATTGACACTCACTGACACTGTTGAATTAAGTCTAGTCTAAGTTACTCACACATTCGCCGATTCACACCGATGATCTAACTTACACTGTGACTGTGTGACTTGTCTTGTGTGAGTGTGACTGTTTTGCGCCTTGAAATGATGAGTGACTTTGATCGTCTACAATGTCTTCACCTCAACCAGTAACCCCTATTGTATCGGCAGTAATCTTAACCAACCCACCTCAGCCTCAGGCTCAGTCCTGTCTACACTCACTACAGACCACTACCGGGCACTAGCAGTAGTAGCACTACTACTACTACTAGTACTACTACTACTACTACTACTACTACTGAGTCTACTCACTAGTCACTACACTTAGTCAGTACACTCTACAGACTAGGTCTAGGATAGATAAAGGATTCACCACATACATCCATGATCCAGTACAGGGGTAAAATTAAAAACCAACATATTAGAAAAACCAGCGAAGAATTTCGACATGGTGGGGAAATGATTTGAGCTGATAAATTCTTAATTTAAGAAGCAAAATATATTCTTCACATAAATCTATAAGTATGGGGTGAATCTTTTATCTAGGTCTAGGATAGATACAAGATTCACCCCGTACAAGTTTATTGTACAGGGGTGAACCCTAGCGTAGTCTAAATACGAGTGAAAATAGTTTTAGTATGGAACAGGAACTAGAAACTTTGGTTCCAGGATCAAATGGCTACATATATCGGCACAGAGTTGGTGAAATGGGAGAGAATGCAAAAAGACAGGATGGCGATGATGAAATGCCGGTGGTTTTATTTTTAAAATTCCTTAAACTACATGTTTTATTATATATTTCAAATCAAAGGTAGTGGGTAAATATGAAGATTCATGTGAAGAATATATTTTGTTTCTTAACCAGCTCAATTAATTTCCCCGCCATGTCGAAATTCTTCGCCCATTTTTCTAATATGTTGGTTTTCACCCCTGTACTGGATGTATGGGGTGACTCCTTTATCTAGGTCTAGGACTGAATTGAGGTCTAGTCTAAGACTAACAATAAGTCTAGGACTGTGGTATTTCACAGTGTCAGTGAGTGGTCCTCCAGGTACTTGGCAGTACTACTAGTAGCAATGTGGACACAATTTTCCAACTACACCAATCTGAAAATTGATGACATTGTTTGAAAGAGCTTTTAAAACCATACATGAAAATCCAACTATCATGTCAGTCGGTTGATTATTAAGGGTGGTAGAGCCATTTCAATTTCGATAATGAGGGGTAATTTTCTTCCTTTGTTTTAATGCTTTTAGCATTACAAGTGTGTTACCCAAAATCTAGATAATTGTCAATTTTTGTTGTAACTTCCTTAATAATCGAGATATCCCAATGAAATTGTCAGTGTATATAGATACTAATATGTTCCGTTGATTCCACATTAGTGCGTACATCAGTGATTTAGAAATGTTATATAAATTACTGGTTGTGTAATGTGTAAATCTGTGGTTCCATTCTACTTCTTTCATTTTGGCTGGATATATCTGTCAATTTTTTATGGATTTTGACCCGACAAAAACGTAAATCTGTCAAATTTAATGGGCATTAAAATGCCAGCATCCCACTAAATTTGAGCAGAGCTAACCCCACTGAATCTTGATTTCTCTGGGTGATGCAAAACTGCTTAGCTAATCGTATGCGGTCCTAAAAAAAAATAGAGGTGAGAAGACTCACCTATAGGTCAGGGAGAAATAAGAATAATCCATCTGGGGTGCATATTTTTTCCACAAGCGCACCTCTAAAAGTGCTCCACAGCTAAATTTGAAAAATGGTGAGTTATGGGAAATTGTAGTTTTTAGCATTTTTGAAGATCCATATCTTGAAATGTAACCATCTCATACCCCTCGATCTCTATATTCTCTTTATACAGGCCATGAAATCACCAGAAAAAACATTAGAAGTGAGATAAGGTGACTAGTTTTAATTTGGGGGACCATCAAAAATGTATCTTTTTAGGTTTGGATGGGCCCAATTAAGTAACAACCTAAAACGCCCATATCTTCCTTAATATTAGAGCGATTTTGATAAATGAAGTATCATTTTGTTTCAAATTAAACATAATAACAAATGAAATCCATTAAATTAAGCTCAGACCTGTTTTTAAAAATCACTTGGGATACCTACTAAGAGTGATGATATCACTGTGACCTGCAATCAGCATGGATTTCTATGTGTCTAATCTTACCAGGGGTAATTTGGAGACATCACAAACTACCTTTTCGACCTTATATCATCATGAAACTTCACACAATAGTCAATTAATAACAGGTTTACATGAACATCTACTTTTTAAAGATGTGTGAAATATATAAAAGGTGGATTTTGAGCAATGAAATCAGGTCAAATCTTCAGAACATGAGAAAATATGGAACGGGTGAATAGATTTGAAAAATTGTAGAGGGATATTTTATCTATATCATAGGCTGGAATTCCCTTGGAATAGCCCGAAAGAGCTAATACAAATTGTGCATTATGGGACACCGCTATACTATTGAACTCTCTATTCTGGGAACAGCAATTTGGCACAACGCGGCCATCACTAGACGCGGGTATGCGCACATACCTACTACTAGTACTAGTTACTCCCACAGCACTGTGACGTCTCTCACTCTCTGCGAAAGATTCACCTCTGACTACTGTCTTGACTTAGGCTACTGTAGTACAGGGTGAATCTTTTATCTTGGTAATGTGGACTAATGCCAGTGGTGAATCTTTTATATCTACCAGTACTTCTCAGTAGTCATTACTGGATAAAAGATTCACCCCTAGCCTACTCTGCCAGTCCCTAGGTAGGGGTGAATCTTTTTTTTATCTTGGTTACTACTCTCCTGAAAACTGACCAGCATGAGATGGGATTTTAAAACATCAATAAAAATGTCCTACTTATTTTTTTCCTTATACTTTTCATATTCATGTTCAGATTTGATGTAAGAAATAAGGGGAATAATATAAACCGCGTGCAACTTTGGTCTTTTTAGTTAAGAAGTGTTTTTGTGCAAAAGAAACCCATTTTACAGTGAGTCATTTGTAACATGACATATGGGACATGGTTGGATCCATCTTGTATTACATTGATATATCAAACAAAACTGTTCCCAAATCAAAAGGAAGTATTTATTAACATGTATGCATGTGTAAATTAACAAAAAAAATTGATCTCTTCAGAAATAACATTACAAATTTCCGTCACAAATGTAACATGGGGTGTCTGGATGCCACACAAATATTGTACACTAATTATTCAGTGAATAAGGCATAGCTTGGAATTACTTTTTTAAAATCAATACAAGCACTACATATTTCTGTATATTATGCCATGATTAATATGCTTCTCCGTATTAAATTATTTAATTCTGCTTAGATTTGTATTAAGCAGACTGTGTGGTGTCCTAAACATGTGTTACGTCTGAGCAACACAGGTTATACCACCATATGACATAGCTTAATCATGGACTGCACCTTTATTTTTTATCTCATCAATTTATATTTTACATAGATGTAAAAGGGAGATTTCCGGCTTTCATTTGCAACCAAAATTTTTTTTTAAATTCAAATATTAGATTTTAACTCTCCATGTGACACTTCTGGCCAGTTTTCAGGAGAGTGACCCATCTACACTACTCAGTAGTAGTTAGTAGTTACATCAGATGTTGTGTGGTGCGCTGCGGTATAACTGTCTCCACTGTTGCAGCTGAACTCTGTGACCACCATACTACATTGTCATATTCAGTGGTGCTTTTTAAAATCCATTCATAAATCCTATGCAAATAACGTGCCACACTCTCCGGTTTACTAGTATTCTGCATCCAATGCAATAATCTAGGTTGAATAGCCTGAATTCAATCAAGATTAATCTTGTATCTAACCAGTACAATAGCAATCTGACTATATTTGTGAATTATGCAATTTTCACTAACCGCCCTTGATAAAATCTTTAAAACATTAATATCTCTGGTTTTATTTCAGACCGTGACTTGATTTTTGTAACAAAATGATCAGAATGAAAATATCTATTATATGATTACATTGTATTTAAGCTATATGCACTTTTTAAAAATCTTGAAGCTAAAATTAGCACACCCTTCCTATGGTTAAACGGAAACTGATGAGAAAGAGTGATTAATGGTGGTTAATAATCCACAGTTTTGTAGAGAAAGATTGTTTTTATGTAAACAAAATTGTCATGAAAAATATTTAGTAAAATCAGGTTTTACGATCGTTCCAAAGTTGTAAAACCTCTTCCCCCCCCATATTTCCCTGCCAAAAAGTGGCCATAATTAATACAAAACTAAAGCTAGTGACCTCTACTCTTTACTGTGAAGGTAGTTATTTTTTTTTAGCTCTGACACACTCACTCGTAGCGCACAACGTTCAATGAGGGGTAATGTGCTGAGAGCAAGTCTCCTATTTTTCCAGTGGCCAGTCAGCATCAACAACCAGTCGTTTGTTTGGTAATGGGAGTATTGATGTCAGTTACAGCTGATTACATGCCTTAGTTAGAGGTACAGTGGAACCCCATTATAACGTGCCCCGATTTAACACAAATTCGGATATAACGCAATGATACTTTGAACCCAAAATTCTTTAATTCAAAGATAGTAAAATGAATCTCAATTTAACGCGACCTCAATTTTTTCGCGATCGTGTTATGTGGACTTGAACAATCACATTCAGGGATGAAAGATCTCCGCGATTTCGCGGATTTCCGGGATTTTTCCTGAAGCTAGTGTATACTAATACGTTGTTTCAATGCCATCAGCATATGCTAATATGTGGTGCAGATGCCGCAGCACTATCAGCATATACTACTAATAAATGCTTCAAACTGTGCAGCACTATCAGCGTATAATACTATTACGTGCTTCAAACGACACAGCACTATCAGCGTATACCAATATGTATGAAACCTGACTTTCGGGAATCTTCCGCGATTCCAAACCTATGGGGGAATATCAGCATTGCCGCTTTTCTTCCCGGAGACCACTTTCATCCCTGCACGTTATAATTGGGTCATACTGTATTTATTTTGTGTATTGCTCTCACTGTGTCACCATGGCAATCTTCCATTGGGAAGGTCCGTGTGATTATTAGTATATTACCAAGTTATGTGTGTATTGATTTATTTGTAAGCCTCTTCCTCACAGATTACCGTCCTGATGTTGGGCACCGGGAACATGGAGACTGTCGTTGTCGTGGCAATCGGGGTGCTCGCTACCATCTTTGTCGGGTCGCTCTTCGCAGTCATTGTCATCTGTAGCAATCGGAGATGTCGCAAAATGGATTACTTTGGTCGCATCCAGCAGGACGTCAGGTGAGGCGACATTGTCTCTTCATATCGACCCAGAGCCACCAGGCGGATGAATTCCACACTGCGGTATTGGGTTAACTCTCCGTTAACTGTTCCCCGATTATCTGCGCTCATGTTGAATTTACATACATTGATTCTAAAGGTTTGTTTTCAGGTGTTTTTGTTCTTTGTATAGTTATATTTGTAGTAAATAGCATCAAGAATATAATTGTGTGTACGAGTCAGCCTCACGAAAATGGCCAATCGGTGGTCAATTGAAGATGTCGGCATTGCAATTCTTAAGTGTAGTGCATTTCTTTGTTTCATATTAAATTATCCTAGAAACAAATAAGGTTGTTGTGTTTTCTCGACCTTTACATTCAGGATAAATTTAAGGACTTTCCAACACCTCTGTCAATGCTAAACTATAATTATACCGATTGACGCCGACATCCAATGATCGACGCTAACAACTTTAATAGATGGCGGCATCGCAATTCTTAAAGTGTAGTGCATTTCTTTGTTTTATATTAAATTATCCTAGAAACAAATAAGGCTGTTGTATTTTCTCGATCTTTACATTCAAGATAAATTTAAGGACTTTCCAACACCTCTGTCAATGCTAAATTATATATATATATATATATATATATATATATACATATATATATATATATATATATATATACATATATGTGGGTCATTCTCTGAAACTGGGCACCAAAGTGTGACATGGGCCATCCAAAATTAAAATCTGAAAACCTTTCATTTCTTTTTGTAATAATAGAGCTGAATACATGTCTGTTCCCTTACCATATAAAAAAAGATAATTATTTTCATTCCTAGGGTGTGAGGGGGGTGTCAATTATTGAAAATGATATCATCACTCGCGTAACATGGAACCCAAATAACCCAAGAAACATTGTTATTTTATCACTCCTAAGTGCATTTTTTCACTTTTCGACCTTTATTCTTTGTCATCTAGTACATTCTGATAGAAATCCAGAGAAAAAAGTGAATAGCTTTGGATTATTTGGGAGTTTGTTAACAGCGGAAAATTACAATTCATGTGGACAATTTTGTCATTTATATATTTGTGTTGACATTTGAATGAATATACTATTTTAGTGTAAAAAGTAATACTAACTACCCAGAATACAGGTTAGACAACAAAAAGGGAAAAAAATATTAGAAGACTGTGACTTAATCTAAGCTTTAGATTGTTTATCACCATGGTAACATGGAAACCAAAACACTGAAACAGACAATCCAAATGTCAGAAACACATTCTATGGGGAAGTGACAGGCAGAGGAGTGGCAGTCTAAGGATCAGCATTGGGGCATAGAATTTCTCTTTTCCACTCCCCTGTCACATGCATGGTCTCACAGGCTCCGACACCTGCTTGGCACTGGTTACAGAAGCAGGATAGTTCACGGGTTAAGAGCACATGTGGCTTAACACATCTAACAGAGTGGAGTGAGCGTGTTCCTTTCAGTGTTTGGGTAGCTCTGTTTCGCTTCCTTGCAATGTCATCTCTTGGCACCCAAAAGAAGGACCGCAGGAAGTGCTTGCATTCTCCTGCATGAGGCTGCTTATTTAGTTTGCTCTCAAAGCAGTAGTCAAATAAGTCCTTTGCAGAAGCAATGGTAGCGGAGCCTGTCTTGACTGCATTGGCCGCATGGTGTTTGATGACTGCACTTTCTCCATCTGATGGTCCCTTCCCATGCCGTGAGCCAAAGTAGTTGCGCTCCCACGTACAAGCAAAGTCAACAGTAGCACATGATATGTCAGCAAAAGGCCCCTTTGACTTGTACTGGGCACCACAGCCATCAGTCCACTGGATAACATGTTCCAGCTGGATAACTCTTGTTTGGCGGAGATGGTCGATGGCCACTTTTGTGAAGCTGAAGACTGCATCAAAGTCATGTTGTTTATCATCACTTACAAAGACAAGAGATTCAGATACAGTCTCCCCACAAGAGGAGCAGGCATAGTATGTAACTATGGGGTGAACTGTTACCTGCTCATGATACCAGTGGGCAGCCTGGATTTCATCCTGATGCGAGCAGGTAAAGTTCTCCGCAAAGTCCAATACCATTCCAACAGTGTTGCGGGGAAAGGGAACCTGTTTCCGCATTACTTCAAACTGCTGATGTTGCCAATCAGCTCGGAAGAGGTGTTGGGCGAGAAAGATGACCTCTTCCTTCAGTTCATCCACCAGCTGTGCCACAGTCCCTTCTTTCCGGTTCAGCATTTTGCGGCAAACCCTTTTCCCATTGAGCATGGTGACCTGGGTCTCCCACTTAGACCAAGACGAGGAGCCTTGCTGCAGAAGTGGATGCAGGTGATGAGCCATATTGTCAGCACTGCAGGTGTTGCAATTTCGGTAGACACAGTCTTTTTTCCATTCGCCCTCTTGCCTGCCACAGGTGATTAGGTCGACAGAATGGTAAATGTGGCGGATACGACAGTTATTGTTTATCCTGGTTGCAATCCCATTGATTGCCCGCAGTTTTAGTTCAACGTTTGTGCAATATTCGCACAGGCACTGTCGCAGCTGGTTTTTCCTCATCGGGTGAATATGTGCCGGCCGACATTTGGCAAAGTGACTGAAGCTGACAGCCTCATCAACTTCCTCAACAAACACCTTGTGCAAGTCTTGCAAAGGCTTTGTCAGCACTGCTGCTGCTTTCCCAGTTTTCTTTGAAACCAGCTTTTTGTGTGGCAGTGGTGTTGATGCCATCTCGAGGAAAGCTATTGCTTTGGATGCCATTTTTCTTTCTTTTTTTACTTTTCTGGAGAAAGTTGTGCCAGAATTGATTTTTACTGCCGTCCTTCTGCTGACACTGAGGGTAGACGAACATGCTTTTACCGAGGCATTTCTTCGGCAGATTGACAGAAGAACACGGCGTATGTGGCATTCAGCAGCTGACCGTTTCCTCTGCAGTCCTTTCAGTTTTCTGATGACTTCTTGGCCCAACATTCTCTCTTGTTCAGCTCTGTTTCCTGTCCTGAGATGACGGAAGAGGATCCTTTTCCTTGGAGAGGCTTTAGTTACTAGGTCTGTGACCGTGCTTACAAACTTCCTCGGGCTTGATGGGAGAGCTGCTCGTGCCCGTGACAGGGCCTTTCTTCTTGCCGAAGGTGTTCTCAGTGGTTGCTCCTTGTGGACAACTGATGATGCTTTGGTTTCTACCTGAGAAGCGACTATCTTCTTACGATACTGATTCCTTCTTCTCTCATTTATCCTCCGTCGCTTTTGTGAGGTCATGTTTTCTTTCTGGGTTTTTTTCTCCTCACGCCATTTACTCCTCTGCTTTTCTTGGCTAATCCTTGTCAGTCTAGGTTTTTCCGCTTGCTCTTTTTTCCTGGCTCGCATTGCTCTCATCCTCAGCCTCGCCTGCTCTCTCTGTAGTGCCTTCATCTGTTCAGAAGAGTTGTCACGATAGGCCTTGCATGCCTCTCTGCATTTCACCTTGTACTGCACATATTCCTCAGGATAATTATGTTTTGAAGATATTCACTGGAATCATGAAGATGCTAAACACACGAGACAATATGACTGATTGGGATATCAGGTCATAGTGCAGGTGGTCTGGTCTCCCAGTGGGACATTCAGCCGAACAGAATCACTTCTCTGTGTCAAAGCATGTGTGATAAACCGCTCGTAGAAGATGTAGCGACTGGACGCGGTGGCTGAATCATTAGAGCACAAGCTTCCCGTGTGGAAGGCCTAGAGTTTGGTTCACAGCCGAGTCGAACCAGTGCCTTATAAAAAATTGTATACTTGTCGTTACTTACTAACTTAGCCTGGCGCTCAGCATTAATAGGATAGGAAATGAACTGGTTAGCACAGTGTCAGGATAATGTGACTGTGTGAGATAGCAGGTCATGGTGCCAGCGGCCTGGTCTCCCAGTGGGGCAGCATTATAAAATCTCCATGAGTGTGCACTGTCACAAGTCGGTACCCATCCTGATATGTGGCGTTAGATGTTGCTAGAGCATAAAACAACAAAACAATATAGATGTGGCATGTGTTTTGCAGACAAGACGCGGTGTTGGTGGAGAACATGGACGTGGAGGGGCCGGTAACTGATGTGGAGCTGGACGATGTTGGGATCAACACCAACATGGAGGAGATCCTTCACGACAGCAACTGGGTCTCGGACGCAAGGTGAGTGTCACGCAATAGCAGACCAGCGCCTTTTGCAATGTCATTGAATTCGAATTAAAAGAACGCCCTGTGTTGTTAGTAAATAGATAGGAACGAAACCGCTGTCATTTTTAAAGCGGAACATGTAAGCAACTGGAAGGCTGTGCATCCATAGACTATTCGCTTGTGACATGTTCCCCTGTGGCATGTTCGCTTGTGGCATGTTCCCTTGTGATGCTCTACACAGACAATGAACCGGTGTTTTGCCATAGGTTGGACCCAGGGACGATATAGCCTTGTGCACGGCATGTGTGATGTACTGACCGGGAACATAGAGAATGAACATGTTCATTTTCTATGTGGCGCATCACAACCAAACACAGAACAAGGGAACAGTATGGATACACGGTTTAATACTAATAGGAGCTGATGAGACTAGACTAAGCCTGTTTCGACATTATTTATGTATTCATCTTGAACTTCAAAGTCATGTAGGAAGTAAAAAAATTATCAAGTGTCCTCCAAGGGTGTATTCATTTATGAATACATCAGCTCTTAGCTTTCATACAATCTTCTATCCACTCAACAACTTGAACATTAAAATGGTTTAAAAGTGGGGCACGTTTGGTTTTGCTAATACTCACAATGTGCACTTATTGCCTGATGTGAAATTTGAGACCTCATGGATTGACCGAGGAATAACTTGATGTCAATAAGCCTGGGGACTCAAACCCCATCAAGCTTCAGCCATTTAGAGTAGTAGAAGCTGGTATTTATTTATATGTTAACTAACCAGATCACTAAAACATGACAAAGTAGCATAGAAATGCATACTTTTGCTGTTAACGTAGTCCAAGTATACCCCGTTTGGCTCTGCCCCGCTTAGCGCTCATTCGGTATAGCGCTCTTTTATTCACTTTACCTACTCATCTATAAGGACGCCATGAGTGTGTGCTGTCATAAGTCGGTACCCATCCTGATATAACCTTCGAAATGATCCTACATGTCTCACTTAGATTATACTATTACCCTTATTAAACATTTGTTCCTGCATAGAAGGTAATACCAAGCCAAATTAACGCGAACCTGTTACTGCTGAAGCCTATGGCGTCAATATTAAGGCTGCATGCTTTCACTTCAAATGTCTTCAAGCTCACCCCCCTAAAGTAAAAGTTACTCGATCACTCTAACATATATATTTTTTAATATTGGCAGACTCCAAACCCTTGCATTACGCAGCTTAGATAGGGACACATTGAGCATCCATCTCCTGTTTTGGTAGATCATGGGATTTAAACCAGTGGTTTCGAACGCTAGCTGAGTCAAACCAATGACATAATAAATATACTTGTCGCTACTTAGTCTGATGCTTGGTGTTACTAAAGGCCCTGTCACACTACGACGTTTCTCACGAACGCGCTTCGACGCGTGGCGACGTGTTGCCCTTTTGGGGCGAAACGTCGGTACACGTCCGGTACGTTACCGGCGCGTTACCGGCGCGTCGGTACACGTTGAGGGATAGCAACGTGTGAATCGACACGTCGGCGCGCGTTGGGGCGCGCCGATCGTTTTGTGCTTGCACAAAACTGTCGGCGCGCAGTGACGCGCTCCAACGGGTTGGAGGGCGCGTTACGGACGCGTTACCAACACGTCGATACACGTTGCCAGCGCGCCGGCGGAATGCTGGCAGAACGCTGATCAACATCACTTAACGTTGGCCTTTTTTTCGCCAAAATGCGACCGTTCCGTCGCCGCGTCGGCAACGTCCCATCGACGGGTAGTGGGCGCACCATTGGCGTTGCTCCAGCGTTTCTCGGCGCATTGGCCGTGTTGCCGGTGCGCCTGGACGCATTGGCGGCGGGTGTGGACGCGCTGCCGGCACGTCCTGACGTGTTGGTGGCGGGTATGTACGCATTGACACGCTACTAACACGACACCAACGCTCCATCCCCACGCCGACGGCGCGCCGATAAAACGCTATGGCACGCTGGGAACCCACTGACGGGACGTTGACACTTTGTTCCGCCGTGCGTCGAACCCCGTTGGCCACGCGCTCATAACACGCTACTAACACGCTGCGCCCCGTCAAACTTTCTCCCAAAGCGCCGAAGAGTTGGACGTGTGTCGACGGGTTGCAAATATTTTGCGCGTTTCCGGCGCGCCGGTGAGAAACGTCTGTAGTGTGACAGGGCCTTAAGATAGGGTAAAGAGCAGTGGAATGAGGAAAACCAATTATCCGTGATTGAAATTTCCCCTGCTTAATGAACTAATGTACCTGATCCTTCCACACACCCCCACCCCACACCCCCAATGTATTAGGAAAGCCGGGCTAACCCGTACAAACCGGTCCTGCCGGGTTCCCACTGCAGGGGCTTGGTGCCGCACTGTCTGGCCATCCTGCGCATCTGCCACTCGCTGACCGAGAAGCTGGTGGGCATGACGGTGGGCAGCGCCCAGCAGCTGCGCAGTCCTGAGGCGGTGACTGACCTGGTGGCTGTGGCACGCCGCATTAGCCCGCGTGTCGACGACGTGATGCGCTCCATGTACCCGCCCCTCGATCCGCGCCTCCTGGAAGCAAGGTGCGCTGCACATCCACTTCAGGCGTACTGCGCGCACACACTGCAGACACTCGACTGCGTTTCCACGCATACATATTTTATTCATAATTTCCATAGATACAGAGATGCACATTCCCTCCAGCTCTTACACTACAAAACAACAACAACAAAGTTTAAAAAATATTCATCTTTAGTAAATAGGTCAAATTGGAATGGGTTGAAAGTATACAGGACCATGGGATTGTGGATTAAGCTGATTGCAAAGTACTCAGGTTAAACTTAAACGGAAACTTAAAGGTGGCCGATGAAGAAGGTGGTCTCTCGCTGAGTATCACTTTTTCCAACCAAAAAAACCCAGACGGGATGGTCGAATGAGTCAAAGAGCCTATAATACTATGACGGCTCACTCCCTATCTCTCCCATGGTAAATTTCGCACTGCCACCTTGTGGTGGGTTTGATCAGCCCGGCTGCTGGTTGGTGTTTCACATGTAAACACATACAATTATATTATACATGAGATAGGTAAGTATGAATACACATCAATATGAAATTGCTATGAACAAATACCCATCATCGTCAGCATCATCATCATCATGGCCATCATCACACATCTTTCACATTCATATATACATTTATACATATAATATAGCAACTGTTTAACCAAGAGAACAGCCAGCGCACCAAGTGATGGGTTTGATCATTTTGATTACACAGTACAGGCTGAGTGAGCCATCTTAGTATTATAGGGTCTTTGAATCAGTTGAGCGTCTGCCTCCTATTTCGGGGGACCAGACGGGATGGCCGAATGAGAGCGTCCATCTCCCGTGCTGGTAGATCGTGGGGTTGTGGGTTCGAGTCCCGGTCGAGTCAAACCAATGACTTTAAAATTGATACTTGTCGCTTCCTAGCCAGGCGCTCGGCATTATTAGGATAGGGCAAGGACTGGTGTGCTCAGTGTCAGGATAATGTGACTGAGTGGGATACCAGGTCATGGTGCCGGCGGCCTGGTTTCCCAGTGGGACAGCACTATAAAGTCGCCATGAGTGTGCACTGTCACAAGTCGGTACCCGTCCTGATATGACCTTAGATGTTGCTAGGATGTAAAACAACAACAAACAAACAAACAAACCTATTTCGGGAGATGGGAGGATCCGAACCCTGATCGAGTCAAACCGATGACTTAAAATTTTATGCTTCTCGCTTCTTAGCCAGGCGCTCAGCATTACTAGAACATGGCAAGGACAGGTTGGCTCAGTGTCAGGATAATGTGACTGAGTGTGATATCATGTAATAGGGTCATGATGCCAGTGGCCTGGTCTCCCAGTGGGGCAGCACTATAAAGTTGCCATGATTTGCACACTGTCACAAGTCGGTACCCGTCCTGATATGACCCTTAAATGTTGCCAGGATGTAAAACTGAAACAACAAACATGGACCTGGTTAATAATGTAGTACACTGGCAGTGATTTGCACCTGGAACACGAATTGATGGAGCTTTTTGTTCTTAATTGTTAAATTGTTATTCATCTAATACAACGGCAAACATTCTATTTGAGATAGTGTAGTTAATATAGCAAGTGGAAGTATATACAATTATGCAGATTGATTTGTTCTGTTAAATTAATTGTTCAAGAAAATTATTGTTCATTGGACACTTATTTAAAGACTGCACAGATTAGATACTACACCGTCACATATTCACGAGTATTAATTTCTGACTTTCCATTTCAAGATGCACTGCGCTTGGACTGTCGGTCAGCCACCTGGTTCTCGTTACGAAGAATGCCTGTCGTCTTTCTGGTGTCATGGACTGGATTGATCAGTCAATGGCCGATGTCGAAGACCACCTGAAGGTACGTAGTATGCTTGTCGTCTTTCTGGTGTCTGGACTGGATTGATCCCGTGTGGAAGGTCGCGAGTTCTGTTCCCGGTCGAGGCGAACCAATGACTTAAAAAATTTATACTTGTCGCTTCCTAGACTGGTACTTGGCATTATTAGGATAGGGCATGGACTGGTTGGCTCAGTGTCAGGATAATGTGACTGAGTGGGAGATAAGGGTCATGGTGCTAGCGGCCTGATTTCCCAGTGGGGCAACACTATAAATTTGCCATGTGTGTGCACTGTCACGAGTCTGTACCCGTCCTGATATGACCTTAGATGTTGCCAGGACATAAACCTCCAACAACCAGCCAACCGTGCATGAAAATGCGGATATTCTCCCATTGGCTTAGCACTGTTACAGAATTGTGGAAAATTCTCGAAAGTCAGGTGAGTATGCTCTAAGCATTATTCTAGTTCTATTCCACTGATCTATCAGTACACACCATCCTTGGAGAATGTTCCTATGTCCTTTTTGTGATTGTATAATCTCCCTTGCCACCAAATCCATTTTTTCCCCTCCCCAATCACTTTCAACCCAGGATTTTCACGAAGATTGGACAACATGAGCAAATTACTAGGATACTGATGATATTATTATTGGAGCGACATTCTGTTTTCAGTATTCGCAGTTATCTACTGATACATATCCATAGATTACCGCTTTCTTTGCCCGATACCACTTTCATCGCTTGTGTGCTATTAACGAACTAGCACATGATATAAATATTACATGATGTTCTATTTATAGGTGCTGCGAGAGGCGAGCACGAGTTACGAGAGTGCTTCTCGCCCTGGGATTGAGACTGCAACCCCGCATGCGGTCACCGCCCCACCAGCAGTCGGTCTGCCTGGTCCGGATGTGACAGATGTTGCAGGTCAGAACCAGCCGCAGGTGCCACCTCCAGTCAACAATGATTTGTCTGACGTATTGTAAGTAAGTGAGGGTGTGGTATCTACTGCGAACAAGGGTGACACTGACAGCCGGCACTACAGAGATAATTAACACCGTAACAATGACAGCTTGCACTGACATAATCATGTCGCTGACCGCTGACACACTGCATGTTGGTGACAGGTGGCTACAATGTATGTGACACCAACATCTGTTTGCATTACATGTGACACTTGACAGCTGGCTTCAACATGTGTGACACTGATGGATGGCCTAAACACATGTGACACTGACAGCTGGCTTCAATGTGTGTATGACACTGGTGGATGGCTTTGCCAAATGCATGGCACTGACAGCTGGCTGACAGCTTTGACACATGTATGACCCTGATGGATGGTCTAAACACATGTGACACTGACAGCTGGCTTTAACGCATCTATGGCACAGATGGATGGCCTAAACACATGTGACACTGACAGCTGGCTTTGTTTGACACATGTATGACACCCAACAGTTTTATACTTTTTTTTTTCTTACGTGACAATGCATTCTGGAGAAAGCCAGCACCAAATATGGAGACCTCCATTTATAAAGCATCATTCGCATTCTTTCACTGCGTTCAAAAGATGTTTCATAAAGAATCTTATATCGTATAAGTGGCAGCTGCGAGCCAGTGATGCCTATTGTTATCAGATTTTACCGTTGCCTTAGAAGTGCTGGTCTGGTCTGGCTCTTTACCGTTGCCTTAGAAGTGCTGGTCTGGTCTGGCTCTTTACCATTGCCTTAGAAGTGCTGGTCTGGTCTGGCTCTTTACCGTTGCCTTAGAAGTGCTGGTCTGGTCTGGCTCTTTACCGTTGCCTTAGAAGTGCTGGTCTGGTCTGGCTCTATGGAACTAGCAGTGTGCTAATGCTTATTGGTATGTCCTCCTGCGAGTGAAGGTTTTCTTCGCTTCGTATACAGGGATGAAAGATCTCCGCGTTTTCGCGGATTTCCGGTATTTTCCCTAATAATAGTAATACGTTGTTCAAACGACGCAGCACTATAAGTGTATATCGTACTAATAGTTGCTTAACTAGTGGAGATTTCTACTGGAAAATCTTTAATAGAACGGGCAAAATATGAAGAATTTGGTGTGCTGTGATTGGTCAATATTCGACGACGACTTTCTCATAAGCCTAAGCACTGACACCACCAGTGGCGCCTCCTGTCGCATTATGAGAACACGACCGTCAATACTGAGCCTACCGGGTCCGCGGTGGCTGAAGTATGGTGGCGCCACCTAGCGGGTACTGCCCGCAACACTTTTCGTGTTTTCCACTAATTTCATCAACCCCAACTGGCATCCCTGGCTAATGTGACGCCACCGTCAGCAAGCAATCAGACCGTGTATTTGCGGTTAATTTGAGTGACGCTTCTTGTATAAGCTTATACAAATTGTTTGGTGTCACTAAGCGTGTTTTGTGGCGATAATGCAATATGTTTTTTTTTTTATAGGGTGTTTATGCTGTCCATATCATATAAGTTCGGATGTTCGGGCTTGTTTTCAATGCTGGGCAGTTATCGTTCTGTGTTTCTTAAAGTTATGTTCTGTGTTTCTTAAAGCAAAGCAAAAGCTTCAAGATTGAAGTTAAATGCTGAATTAGATTACACGTGTGAGAGGACCTTAATGTTGCATCATAGCGCAGCATCTTCAATAAGCGCTCCTGGTGGCGGGTTGCAGGTTTGAAGTGATAACATGTGGGAATGAATACGTGTGATTAACAGAATGTGTGTTGCCTTTACCTAATATAACCCGGTGTTGCAGTTTCCGCGGTATGCCAGTTTGCGAGGGACACATACATTCAAATCCATTGTCAATGGCCGTGAGCAATCTTCATACAGAAAAAGTCAAATATCTCTCAAATTACACCACCTAGAAACAAACTGCTTGGCACACATAGAGAAAACATATTCAACAAACAGATTATATTAAATTTATAAGGTATGGGTTCTTGATTTCTATTAATTTTGAATAAAACTAATGTTTTGCACTGCGCGTACCGTCAAACTCAAGGCATTGTCAATGGTCATAAGCAATCTTCATACAGAAAATACAGATAAAGTGAAATATCTCTAAAACCACACCACCTAGAAACAGATTGCTTGGTACACATATAGAAAACATCTTTACCAAAAACATTATATTGAATTTATAAGGTTAGTGATGATGCTGTTCGATTTTGACGCATGCGCAGAAGCGATGTGTCCCTTGCAAACTGGCCTACCGTGGAAACTGCAACACCGGCATCAAATTACTGCAAAAATAAATTGTCCATTTTGGCAAGGAATATTAAAATTTTCTGAAAAATAGCTGAAGAGGTATGTCTATAAGGCTTAAAAGTTATCACCTCACTTGCTTTCCAGCAATGAGCGTCCCCTTGTATTTGTGGGGGTATGAGGTCAGTCGCTTTCCTAAGCGCTAAGTGCTAACTCTGGTTACGACACAGCAGTGTTTAATGTATCACACTGACACAGGCTCAGATAGATGCCTCCGGCCAGACTAATATTCACATTCACAATTATGCGTCTTTTGTTTTTACACACCAACATATCTGTCAATCATGGTTGAAGATATTTTTTTATTTTTGTGGGATTTTAGTTTTGTCTCAAAAGCTGTCAGCTTTCAGTGACTTGGGGTGAGGGGGGGGGCGGGCGGCGGCGGGGGGGGGGGGGATATGTGTGGCATTACGGTATGGTTTGTATTAGGAGCAGGGGTTTTATGCAAATTGTCTTCCCATCCCAACACAGTGGCCTTAATTGTAGATATTTCTACTTGACTCAAGACTTTGTGCTTTCAAGCAATATACTTGAAATAATTTTGTTCAGCGGGTAACAAAAAGGTATTACACCTAACTCAATTCCTGGGGCAGTACGGGTTGTCCTTTGGGTAACACAAACTACCGTAAATGCTCCAATACAAGCCGCAGCTTATAACAGAACCCAATTTTCCTTTTTCCCCAAAGAGGTAGGGAGAATATGGTTCGGCATATTGAGGAGCTATCTACTAAAAAATCAAATTTGAAATGGGCAGTTTTCACGTCAAGAATCAATTTAATTATCTGGTCACATGATTTTACCATATACAGTATAACCCCGTTAAACCAAACTTGAAGGGACCATAGAAATTTGTTTGGATTAACCGATCATTGGTTTAACTGAGCTTTGGCTTTGACTTTGACATTGAGTAAGCGTGTATTGCACATGTAATATACAATGTATGTGGACACTTTGATTATTGTTTTTCTATGTATAAAACAGTATAACCCCGTTAAACCAATCTCGGTTAAACCAAACGATCGGTTAATCCAAACTTTTTCAGGGGCCCGGCAAAATACTACCATTTATCATATAAAAAAGCTGGTGGGGTCTCAGATGACCTTATAACCAAATGAAAGTTTGGTTTAACCATACCGGAGTGGCCTGGGGTCTGACAATTTTGTTTGGATTAACCGATAATTTGGATTAACCAACTTTGGTTTAACCAACTTTTTTATATGATAAATAGTAGTATTTTGCCGAGCCGCTGAAAAAAGTTTGGATTAACCGATCGTTTGGTTTAACCGAGCTTGGTTTAATGGGGTTATACTGTATTCCTAACATGAATATTTAATTGTCTTAATGAAAGATCACACTTAGAATGGGTGATTTGAGCTCAAACCCAGTATGGACTAGAGACTATGCAACTTTAATCAATGTTATCTTAAAGCTGCATAGTCCGATGAAAACGTAACATTTTCGAAACCAAAACAATTATCTAGATTTGACTCTACATATCTAACTTAGATGCTGGTGCACTTATTAAACATTTGTCGTCACATATAAGGGGATACTGAGTCAATTAATAGAACCAGTTACTGCAGAAACCTATGGTGATAGAGTTTTGGCAAGCTTGCCAAAATTAATTTAGCATGTTTCCATTTCAAATATCTCAAAAGTTAGCGATTTAAAATAAAAGTTACTTCGAACTAAAGTAACGTAGATTATAATGAACAACCTTATATGTTTATCTCAGAAAATGAGAGAAACTCAAAACCATCAGACTATGCAACTTTAAAGAAAATGTAATAAAAAAAATAGTTGCTGATCATTTATATAATTTCTATTCATGTATTGATTATTAAAGTATCCAGTTTTAATCAAAGATGATGTCATCTCTGACTAAGCACTGGTAAATACACACCTGCACAGACAGGTGGTGCTCATGCTAGTTGACATACATAGTTTTCTAAACAGAACAAAAATTACTGAATCGATTGCCTTCCTGATTATTCTGCTTTGAGATCTATTCGCATTGTTAGCGCGGTCCGCATGAAGTGTTTGTTATAGGAAGGCATATTGTCCGTAACCAATACAATGCATTGAGAATTATGTAGTTTGACGATAAGAAAATAATGTAATAGATCTTATCACAGTGAGCTTGCATGGTGAGCTGCTTCGCACAACATTGGTTCTTGCTACTGACAGAAGACATGGTGGTGGAAATCCTATATAAGACCTTTTCCACAAAGCTTGTAGCTGCAGCGTTAGTTCTTTCACTGACATCAGAGGGTGGGTTAGCGGTGAAAATCATATATAGGATGCTTGAAACTGGTCGCATCTGCTGGTAAAGCTGTTGAAATTGCATCTAAATCAAATATAAGAGCCTGAACGATTAGTCAGGTTTATTAAGTGGCTTCGTAACTCTGCAATACTTGGCCACCTGGCTCTGTCGTATTCGCATGAAAAAGCCTGATACGAAGCTTGTGAGGCACTTGAAGAATGGCGGCAAATATCTGAGTCGATACTGTTCACCGTGCTGTTTTGCAAGGCATTAAATCCCGGGTGTAAAAATGTGGTGAGATTAAACCAAATTGCCATAGGGCTTCCATTAGGTGGAACCACTATAGTAGAATGACTGAGTTGGATGGGATCGATTCGACAAAATTATGCGATTGGTTTACATCACTTTGGATTTATCTAATAGCAATGCTAGACGTAACCGCTTTATCTCAAGTTTAGAAACTACATGCATGTTTGTGTCATGGGGTGTTCATTTTATACGCACATAATCGCTATATTGTAATAATATATACCGCAGCTGTTGAAATTTATTCAAATATTATATTGTATATATATATATATATATATCATCGTTTATCACAACAAACATATCAACTCAGATGAATTTGTCACTTTGAATTCAGCGCGATTCGGTTTTGACGCCCCTGTAATGACGAATGGACTTTGCTGTATTTTTGTATTGTTAACCGTCTAAGTTGGCGGTTGTTTTTTGTTGTTGATGTACTAGGTGCTCGGCTGGCAGAGGTCAGATGGGACGGATGCTTCACTGGTTTTAACCCATTCACAACGCCACCTATTGGTTTATCACTATTAGTGCTGCGACCTACCTATTTCATCATGCACTTCCAGAGGACGCCATTGTAAAACAATATAGTCCTTTCTTTTGTGTGTTTTTAAATAGGTAGACTTAAAGTCAATTCCAACCTCTTACAAATATGTGATGTATAATGCATTATACGAGTATAAATGCAAGGGGAACATTTACTTTATATATCTATTCCTCCATGCCGCATTGGTGGAGTGCGCCCCTCCCCCCCCTCGCACCACATTCTGGACGAATTATATATATACTGTGCACATGTATACTCTATATATGTATACTATATATAGTATGCATATGTATATATATATATCCTTATGTGTACTATATATAGTATACATATGCATATATATTTATATAAATATATGGAGGTCGCATTAATGCAGGTGGCGTTTTCATTGAATTAACACAGCATAGTTGCCTTGTACCGACATGGTCATTGCAACACAGGAAAATTAGGTGAAAAATACTAGAGAAAAAAGGAAAATGTCCGTCTTATATATATTATATATAACTTTTGCAAAGATATAGGCATCTATTTATGAGATATGTAATTTTAAATTGAACTCATGTGGATTACATTACATGTTTTAGAATATATAATATCTGTGTTATTTCTTGTTAATACTAAAGCAGATATAATTTTGCTGTGCTGTAGGTATTCTGTAACTGTGCATCTGACCATGTAGTCACCGACAGATGGAAGCACTACCGGCTCATGTGAGCATCCCTCAACGGTGTAATGAGGTGACCAGTGTCATCTCTAATATATAGGTTGGCATTATGAACGAACAAACAATTATCACCGCTATCTTGGGAAGTTGTGGCACCAGTGTTATTTCGGTCCACCAGGTGGCAACACCTTACAGTATATAAACACTTGCAGTATGCCACCACGTTTTCACAACTTCACAATGTTGGTTTTGTGTGGGTTTAAAAAAATATTATTATTGACACGGTCTAACCAACACCCTATTTCTGCAACAGTCGGTGAGTGTCTGAAGGCAACGGCTGGACTGTAATAGCTGGGGTGAATAGGAGCGAGTAATATTTGCATTGGGTGGGGCGGTCTTCGACACTCTTGACTACACCTCATTCGATGAGGGTGTCCTATACAAGCTACATCAGGTAGCCTAGGTTGTCCAATGGCTAAAGCGTTCGTCCCAGCAATGGTGGACAGGCAGGTTCGAGTCCCCACACTAACTGATAAAGGGATCACCTACCAGAGGGGTCCAGTATTTGTGATCACGTGACCCGGAAGGGCCTCGTCCTGATCAGTCACGTGACCCGGAAGTGCTTCATCATGGTCGGGTAGATTTGTCATGGTGACGGAGATAGAACAAATACTTTATTTGGAACATTTATCTTGGGTCACAGTGAGGTGCCAGTAGTGTGTAGTGTTTTTTTGTTATTTTTGTCTTCATTGATGTAAGTAGAGATGATGTAACTGCCATATTCAGTTTAATTGCTTTTGTTTTACTACTTTGTTTGCAGTGAACCGCTTCTTTGTAAGAATGCTGAATGTCGACTAAGATAATCAGTTCTGTGCTAGGACAAATGCAGTGTTTGTACGGAGTGGGATTATCTAACTTTCGTCGGATATTCACATATTTGTCGGATAGTCAAATTTCCGATAATTTTGCATTATTTTTACACAAATCCTTTGGAGTTTGCTCACATTTCTTGTTCAAAACTCAACTTGAATGTCATAAATTCTTTGGAATGCTAATGAAATAAGGTACTTTATTCAGAATATATATTTTGCTAATTGTCTGACAGCTTTGTTTTTTCATATTTTAAGTACTGGAGGAAAACTAAGATTTTGGTTGCGCAAAAGTAGGATTTTTATTTCTGCCTTCGTACAAACACTGCAAATGCCGGTCGTGTTGTGATCTTTTCGTTTATATAACAAATTACCAAACGTGTTGGGGAGAGTGACTGATATAAACAGAACTATAAAGAAACAAAGGGGAGTGGTTTCAAGTGCACAGGTCCCTGGATGTACTTGTCCTTTTTGTAAATTTCCTTTGTCGTTTTGATTTTGCTTAGATGGGATCAATATTTTATCGGTATTTAGAACCTCAGTCCGATGAAAGCATCACATTTTCTAAACAAAAAACACTATACCTATATTTCATCACTTGAATATTGGCATACTCATTACATTTTTTTGCTACAGTTTGGTGCAAACACAAGTTGATGTCCAGCATTTCGATGTCCGCAGCGAAATTAATCTGGCATGTTTTCATTTCAAATATATTTAAAAGTTAACTCTTTAAAATAAATTGCAAGTTTTTGCGATTAACCTAATTTATGTAAATTTGAAATTGTGGTATAAACTGAACACCATCGGATGATGCAACTTGAGATATGAATAAGTTGTATGTTCAGAGACCGATAATCTATGCCGAGAATTGACTACAGATCTAAACACAGTAGATATATATATATTTCTATTATATATTTCATATATATGTACATTTCATTTATATATGTACATTTCATATATATATATACATTTCATATATATATATATGTACAGTTCATATATATATGTACAGTTCATATATATGTACAGTTCATATATATATATGTACAATTCAAATATATGTACATTTCATATATATGTACATTTCATACATGTACATTTCATATATATATATGTACATTTCATATATATGTATATTTCATATATATGTATATTTCATATTTAGCGTTGATCCCCTTAAGTGATGGAGACTGGTAGTACAGAACTGACTGTCCCAGTCCATAATCTTACGGCTTTGAAGAATACGAGAGGTGTTGCTACTTGTTAACATGAGTAGACCAATGTCGGCTCTAAAAGTGCCGAGATGGAGTAGATGCTATTTTTCTACTTTTTTTGTACAGCGACTAATGTTCTTGCAAAGATGGCCATATTTTTCTAAAGAACCAAAACTTTACATGCGATTTATATATTAATCAGATTATGGCTGTCATGCATGAATCTGTTATTGAATGTCCAATTTAAGCATGAATTTTGTTATATATTTTACCCTTTTTTTGTTTGGAAAATGCATAATAATCTGCCTTAATCTTTCATACGAATTCTGATATTATTTTAATAAATTATGGCCAATACAAAGGACTTTGGTGTTTTGTCTGCTCTTTAACGTATGATGGTATTTTTATCCGCACCATTTACTATTTGAGGTAAAACAAGATAAATAATGTATATATAGCACTTTATTGCGTGTGGGGTTAAACATCCACATCAAACATGTTTGTGGAAGAAATCAATGACAGTTTGTAGCAAACACCTTCAGTTCGGTGGTAAATGCACAGAAAGCATTTGGAGAGTGGTTGTCTTGCAGTCCCACCTCAATACAGCTGTCATCTTGCGACCCTACCTCAATAGAGCTGTCATCTTGTGGTCCCACCTCAATTCAGCTGTTGTCTTGTGGTCCCACCTCAATTCAGCTGTCTTCCAGTCCCACCTCAATACAGTTCTCATCTTGTAGTCCCACCTCAATACAGTGGTCATCTTTCAGTCCCACCTCAATACAGCTGTCATCTTGTATTCCCATGTCAATACAGTGGTCATCTTTCAGTCCCACCTCAATACAGCTGTCATCTTGTAGTCCCACTTCAATACAGTGGTCATCTTTCAGTCCCACCTCAATACAGCTGTCATCTTGTAGTCCCACCGAGGATTTTATATATAAGGATGGCAAAGCGAGGCTGTTTAAGGCTTTCCTAACGTGCAATCCAAAAATACAGCTGCCATATTGGAAGCGTGATAATGAGCAACGATATGAGCAACATAACATCCTTGCTAGTACTACCACTACTAGTATTAATAGTTGGGATTAAAACTTTATTTGCCTTGTTTAGATTCATTCCAAAGTCGAGAGCTGAGTATGCAGGATGAACCTACAGAACAGCCATAATTCTATATCACAAGAGGGTGGACTATATCTGTAAACACCGGCATACTTGCTACTAGCCTATAGCATATGAATGACGTGGCCAATTATCACACTTTCAAAATGGCCAATTATCATGCTTTCATGACGTCACTTAACCTCTACTATCTATGGTCCTACCTCGATACAGCTGTCATCTTGCAGTCCCACCACAAAACAGCTGTCAAAGCGGTCACTCTGCACTTCTGGCTCAATGCAGCAGCTGTTGCCTTTCAATGTGCATTAGTTAACGCAGTCCTCTCTTTGCATTCAAACCGGATAAACCTTTTACACAACTTCAATAAAGTCATAACCGTCTACTGAAAAGTAGTTGATGACTTCCACTCACTTCGATGAAGCAGATTATTTCGACTTCTACCTCACATGAAGTAGTCATAATCTGACCTATATTACACTGCAATACAGGTCATGACCTAAATTACACTGCAATACAGGTCATAGCTTCCATTCCCGTGTAATACAGGTCATGACCTACATTCCATTGCAATATAGGTCATAGCATGTTACTCTATCTGAATATAGCGGTTGATGAAACAGTCGCTTTACTTCTACTCTACTGCGCTCATCTCAGTAACTGTACGCGTCCACTTCAATGAAGTGGGTTCCTTCCGTCTTACTTCTACTCAACAGCAATACAGATAACAACCTAACTTCCTCTTGGCACTATGTAGTTAGAACCTTCCACTTCCCATTGGTAAAGCAGTCAACGTTGGGTTAAGTCCGGTCATTGGCTAGCACACAACCTCAATGAAGCGGGCGAGATCTTCGACTGCACCTCAGTAGAGCAGTTGTAGCCATGAACCGCAGCTGTAAAGAAGCGCTTGTCATAACCATGGTAAAACATTCGTAGTTTTCGACTATTTTAAGAACATGGAGCGCTGTGAGACACATTGCTTACAATATAAAATACTTTCTGTGCCTAGTTCTTCTCAAACCCACCACAACAGTCAGTCAGCTGTGTAGAATCCGTCAATGCTGCTGTCAAGTTCATTCCTAACTGACTGTCCACATCAGTCATCCCAATTTGAATAACTTAAATAAAAGGGTGTTGCTAAATCCTTGCGCTTTGCCGAGAGAGAAATTCTCACTGCCAACCTGCACTGTAGTAGAGCTGATGATATCAGGATCCTTCCGCAAACTGCCTGCATCCAGTCGCTGGTCTTTAAAAGAAAAGAAAAATGAATCGTCCCCTCGATGTGCGACTGACTGACATCGAAAGCAAAGTCTAGTACTATACGAGAACACCTATATGCTGTATTTACTGAGGATGCCGTGACAGGTTACAACTTGATGAGTCATGATGTCCAACGCGTGATCGCTATAAGACAAGCAGACTGCGCCAGGCAATTTCCCCCTCAGTCCTTCGACCCCTCACTCCCAGCGGCTCCGTTTTCTCCGCTTGTTCTCAGTCGGACCAGTTGCAGAGGAAAGCGGTGGTGAGTGGGATTGTGGTGGGTCGACCATGTCGGGTGGCTGCTGTTCCGGCTGCTGCGGCTGTTGTGGAGTTGCGGCTGCCGCCATGGCAGCCTGCGCTGACGCGAGGTGCGGTAAGAGGCGGGGAAGTGGTGGGTTGTTACCGCTCTTTGTAGGCGCTGCGACACCGATTCCTGGCGGCAGACTGGTGGCGGATGGTGGGGGGACAGCGCCCTGAGAGGTCAGCGGGAAGCTGCCGTAAATGTTACCGCCCGGCGCGATGCTGGCTGGCTGGGGGCCCTGTTGTGGGAGAAAGTAAACAATGGCAGTTAGTTGTATTAGGTTTGATTGTTTGTGGTTTTGCATCCTGACAAAATCTAAGGTCATATAACCCGGCGTGGTGGCTGAATGGGTAGTTCGGTTCCCGGTCGAGTGAAATCAATTACTTATAACATTGATACTTGTCGCTTCCTAGTCTGGCGCTTGGCATTAATGGGATATGGCAAGGACTGGTTAGCTCAGTGTCAGGATAATGTGACTGAGTGGGATACTGGGTCATGGTGCTGGCAGTCTGGTTTCACAGTGGGGCAGCACTATAAAATCGCCATGAGTGCACAGTCACAAGTCGGTACCCTTGCTGATATGACCTTAGATATTGCCAGGACGTAAAACTTGACCAACCAACCAATCTAAGGTCATATTTGAGGGTACCAGCTTGTGACAGTGCGAACTCATGGCTACTTTATAGTGCTGCCCTACTGGGAGACCAGGCTGCCAGCACCATTAACCCGGTTTCACACTAAAGTCACGTTATTCTGACACTGAACTTATCAGTCCATGCCCTATCCTAGTAATGGCACGCGCAAGGCTATGTAGCGACAAGTATCAATTTTGTATGTCATTGGTTTGACTGGGCTGGGATTCAAACTCCTGACCTTCCACACGGGAAGCCTGAGCTCTAACCAATTCGGCCATCACTTCAGGGCCGCGTTCAGGGTCCATCTCGGAGGCGCCTCGGCGACGTCTCGGCGATGCTTTTTGGTCTATTTGCGTTCAGGGTCCGTCTCGGCGACACCTCCCTTTTCAGATAGGAGACAAAACCGCCTCGAAAATGGCCACCGCATGCAGTGGTTTCATCCAATCAGAGCGCAGCATTTCGATTGCAGATGGCCACCGCCTATGGGGGCGGCCATTTTCGAGACAATAAACTGCCTTTGTGGTTCAGACTAGCGTGACGTCATGGGCGCCTCCGAGGCGCCTCCGAGACGGACCCTGAACACGGCCCTGGTAGCAGTATCAAGAGGATTAATGGCAGCTCACGTAATGGGCGGCCCCCCTTCCAGGTGGCAGCACCTTCAAATAGGTCAACAACAAAAGAGTAAAGCTTATTTTACTTAAAGTTGCATAGTCCGATGCTTTTGAGTTTCTGCCATTTTCTGAGATAAATACATTATGCTGATCGTTATGATCTATGTTACGTTAGTTTGAAGTAACTTTTAATTTAAATGGCTAACTTTGCAGGTATTTGACTTTAAAACATGCCAAATTAATTTTGGCAAGCACGCCATAGACTTCAGTAGTAACAGGTTCTATTAAATCGACTTATTACGACCTTCTATGTGGTAACAAATGCTTAATAAGTGCACCAGTATCTAAGTTGATTATATAAAATCAAATCTAGATAAGTATTTTGGTTTTGAAAATTTTATGTTTTCATCGGACTATGCAACTTTAACCACACCTCTAGCGCGCATTGATTGTTCATATCATCAGCTATTGGACGTCAAGTAAAACATTTCTTTGGAGGAACCCTGCTGCCACCACATAGAGTCTTTCTGATAAGCAGCAATGGGTCTTTTATATGCACTTTCCCACAGACAGAATAGCATAGCCTATGTGATGAACCAGTTGTGGACCACTGGTTGTCAACTAGGTCCAAATGCCGACGCGACTATGTAATTATAGGATAGCCTATAATATTGGTCCTTACTTCAGGGCCGATGTGGCTCTGTTGTTTTTCCAATGAAGAAAAATAAATCTATGTACGTACGTATAAACATATATGAATGCCGGGTAATTTAGAATTTAGAGAATCTTCTGAACATTAATAAAAATAAATATAGGAAATAGATTCTGAGTATTTAATAATTTAAAAAAAATTAAAAATGGGAATCTAACTTGTCAAAGATGACATCGGATTAAAAGAATATATGGGGTATTTTTTTTCTTTCAAATTTAAGTCTGGTGAAATCAGTGAGCGATGCAGCTGATGTTCAGCCACAGTGATGAATGTTGTAAGTGAATGTAATGTAGGTTGTTGTATATAATGTTTGAGTAATAAAATTATGTAATTGCATTAACATGTTTTTAATGGTATGCGAGACATATGTATATGAATTATGTGATACAGATTCATACAGAAATTTAGCTGAAAAATACAGATTGTCATAAAAAAAATGTGGCATGTCTGTATTCGGAAGATTTGTAAGGCGACATGTCGCAAAGCGAGTTCAACGAGTGCGGTGTTCCAGCATGCTGCCAGAACCGATGCTGACCTGGTAGAGCGGTGGCAGGACCGGCATGGGATGGTTCGCAGCCTCCACCTCTGGGTTTGTGTACACGGCTTCCTCCTTATCCTCAGCCGCCACAAAGCTTGTCCGGAACTGCGCCTGTGCGGGGGAGAACAGAGCCGTTAAGCGCATAGCCCCAGATTAACACCGTAAATTGCAGTCACGGTGGAGTTATTCTACTCTTCTACTCTGCTGTTGTATCAACTCATATTCGTGTTGTTGGCCATTCGAATCACATGACCTAGCAAAGTGAGAGCGGCTGCTCAACTGGTTGTTGTTGACTGTTTGAGTGCGCATACATTACAATGATAGAAGGCCTCCCGGGACTGTCGTCACCGTCGGACGCATTCTTCGCAAGAACCCAGCGAGACCAGACTAACAACATTATGCAAAAGTCCTTGTGATTGGCGGATATGCGCATGACCGCCCCAGTACTCACCGAGAAAGCGGACTTCATCGTGTTAATGCGGTCACTCTGTGGTCCACCCACCCGACAGAAACCTGGCAGGATGGCGCCTGCTGCCGCAGACGCTGCAGCCACAGCAGCCGGACCTTCCTGGCTGCTCGACACCTGTGAAAAGGAACAGGCCATTCAACACTGGGCATAGCAAGCACTGAGCAGGCACAAAGATGATACACAAGGCTTACCTTGTCCCTAGCAGCCCAGTCCCTTACACAAAGATGATACACAAGGCTTATCTTGTCCCCAGGAGCTCAGTCCCTTAAACGAAGATGATACACAATGCTTACCATGTCCCCAGGAGCCCAGTCCCTTAAACGAAGATGATACACAACGCTTACCATGTCCCCAGGAGCCCAGTCCCTTACACAAAGATGATACACAAGGATTACCTTGTCCCCAGGAGCCCAGTCCCTTAAACAAAGATGATACACAATGCTTACCATGTCCCTAGCAGCCCAGTCACTTACATAAAGATGATACACAAGGCTTACCATGTCCCTAGCAGCCCAGTCCCTTACACAAAGATGATACACAAGGCTTACCATGTCCCCAGCAGCCCAGTCCCTTAAACGAAGATGGTACACAATGCTTACCTTGTCCCTAGCAGCCCAGTCCCTTACACAAAGATGATACACAACACGTACCATGTCCCTAGCAGCCCAGACCCTTACACAAAGATGATACACAATGCTTACCATGTCCCTAGCAGCCCAGTCACTTACATAAAGATGATACACAAGGCTTACCATGTCCCTAGCAGCCCAGTCCCTTACACAAAGATGATACACAAGGCTTACCATGTCCCAGTAGCTGAGTCCCTTAAACGAAGATGGTACACAATGCTTACCTTGTCCCTAGCAGCCCAGTCCCTTACACAAAGATGATACACAACACTTACCATGTCCCTAGCAGCCCAGACCCTTACACAAAGATGATACACAACGCTTACCATGTCCCCAGCAGCTCAGTCCCTTAAATGAAGATACACAACGCTTACCATGTCCCTAGCAGCCCAGTCCCTTACACAAAGATGATACACAACACTTACCATGTCCCTAGCAGCCCAGACCCTTAGACAAAGATGATACACAAGGCTTACCATGTCCCTAGCAGCCCAGTACCTTACACAAAGATGATACACAATGCTTACCATGCCCCTAGCAGCCCAGTCCCTTACACAAAGATGATACACAAGGCTTACCATGTCTCCAGGAGCTGAGTCCCTTAAACGAAGATGATACACAAGGCTTCCCTTGTCCCTACCAGCCCAGTCCCTTACAGAAAGATGATACACAAGGCTTACCATGTCCCTAGCAGCCCAGTCCCTTACACAAAGATGATACACAAGGCTTACCATGTCCCTAGCAGCCCAGTACCTTACACAAAGATGATACACAATGCTTACCATGTCCCTAGCAGCCCAGTCCCTTACACAAAGATGATACACAAGGCTTACCATGTCTCCAGGAGCTGAGTCCCTTAAACGAAGATGATACACATGGCTTCCCTTGTCCCTACCAGCCCAGTCCCTTACAGAAAGATGATACACAAGTCTTACCATGTCCCTAGCAGCCCAGTCCCTTACACAAAGATGATACACAAGGCTTACCATGTCCCTAGCAGCCATGTCACTTACACAAAGATGATACACAAGGCTTACCTTGTCCCCAGCAGCCCAGTCCCTTACAGAAAGATGATACACAAGGCTTACCATGTCCCTAGCAGCCCAGTCCCTTACAGAAAGATGGTACACAAGGCTTACCATGTCCCTAGCAGCCCAGTCCCTTACAGAAAGATGATACACAATGCTTACCATGTCTCCAGGAGCCCAGTCCCTTACACAAAGATGATACACAAGGCTTACCATGTCCCCTGGAGCTCAGTCCCTAGAAACCCATTCCTTTACACGAAGACTATACACAAACCCTGTTTTTTCTAGAGACGAAGCTCGACTCACCGAAGACGCACCAAGCCCAGGCCGTTCTCGGAAGCCCAGTCCTTTGCCGCCCAAGTTAATCTTCTTAGCCCTACTCTGTCGATAGCGCGACTTCTTAAACCACGGATTCTGTAGACAGGAACATCAAACATGATTTCAATTAATCCTCAATATATTTGCCACATTTTTAAAACCAATGCAATTAATGGGGTTTTCTTTCTCTTGTCTTTCTTACAGGATTGGAGTAAATGTAAGAACGGCACAGAAACAGATTTTGCATAGATTTTGAGTCAGTCTAGTATCAGTTTTATTGGACTGGGTCAGTCTGGTATCAGTTTTTATCACACCAGGTCAATCTGGTATCGGTGTTATCACTGGGTCAGTCTGGTATCAGTCTTATCAGACTGGGTCAGTCTGGTATCACTTTTATCACACTGGTTCAGTCTGGTATCAGTTTTATCATACTGGGTCAGTCTGGTATCAGTTTTATCGAAATGGGTCAGTCTGGTATCAGTTTTATTACACTGGGTCAGTCTGGTATCAGGTTTATCAGACTGTGTCAGTCTGGTATCAGTTTTATCGGACTCGGTCAGTCTGGTATCAGTTTTATGAGAGTGGGTCAGTCTGGTATCAGGTTTATCAGACTGTCAGTCTGGTATCAGTTTTATCGAACTGGGTCAGTCTGGTATCAATTTCATCAGATTGTGTCAGTCTGGTATCAGTTTTATCAAACTGGGTCAGTCTGGTATCAGTTTTATCAGATTGGTTCAGTCTGGTATCAGCTTTATCAGACTGTGTCAGTCTGGTATCAGTTTTATTGAACTGGGTCAGTCTGGTATCAGTTTGATTAGACTGTGTCAGTCTGGTATCGGTTTTATTGGGCTGGGTCAGTCTGGTATCAGTTTTATTGGATTGTGTCAGTCTGGTATCAGATTTATCAGACTGTGTCAGTCAGGTATCAATTTTATCAGATTGTGTCAGTCTGGGATCAGTTTTATCGAACTGGGTCAGTCTGGTATAAGTTTTATCAGATTGGGTCAGTCTGGTATCACTCTTACCAGTCTGCGCAGCGTGTCAGGCAGGCACTGCAGGGACAACACCATACCGAATCCATTATCGATGTCATTTTTTGCAATTAATAAACAAGTACAAAACAACTGGCCTGCATGGCGAGATCGATGAGCTCCTGCGGCACTTCTTGGTTGGCGCCCTCCAGGTTCCGCACCAGGTGACCAGCGAACTCCTTGTCTTTGTGAGTGATGAGTGTGTAGGCCGTGCCCTTTGTCCCTGTCAATCGACATACCCATCACACACCGTGGTAATTTCACGAGAACAGTAAATGTAGTCCATATCATGACATAGCGCTCAGGGCTTTTTGTCAATTTCCCAGGCCGTTTAATTTTCAAATATAAGGCCGCTTTAAAAGATACTTGCATGCCAGGTAAGTGTGCTAACCATTACACCACCTAGACTCCCTGTTATCACTACTCCACCCACATCTACCTGTCTATGTGGCTTCTTGCCTGAGAGGTCAGTGCAGACTACTACGCTCATCGCCCTGGAATTGTAAGTCTTTTAAATGGTCATTTAATGCTTACAATTAGATATATACAAGTATATATATATATACACCGGGTAGGTTCAACAACCATACAGCGCGTAGCTTGTATAGGATCATGGTCACGGCAACCAGTGTCATGGGGTGATGACAATGGGAAATATTGCGCCTAGAGCGGGAGTCAAACTGTTTTATAGTAGACAAAACGAAAAAAATTTCAAAGAATGTTGGGAACTGTCTATATACACTGTAGATGCTCCAATTTGATGGCCATTTTTAGAGCTGCGCCATGACCAACTATACTTCTGGCAAAGTTAGGGATGTCTAGAACCAGCTATTGGTACTGCTGCTTCGGCTCATTGAACTAGGTGCATTTGCTTTGCGCACTGCTAGCCAGTTGTGCATAACCGCCACTCAGCGACTGACCTGCTCTGCCCGTCCGCCCGATTCGGTGGGTGTGAGTATCGATGTCGCGGGCTACGTCATAGTTGACAACGATCCTGATGGAAGGAATGTCAAGGCCACGAGCTGCAGAGAAACCATTGGTCAAACGATGATGATGATTGTGGTGATGATGGTTTAATGCCATGTCAGCAGCAAGGGCCATATTTAAGGTGAAATGTTAGTGGTATTTATTGTCAGTTTTCTTAATCACATTTATACGCATACATTGAAATTTACATGAAAATCTGAAATGATCAGATTTGTGGAAAACGACAGCAAAAATGATCTCCAATGCAATTTTGAAGTGGCTAAATTTGTGTCAAATGACAGCAAAATTTTACTTTAAAAAATCGACTCGCATACAAAAATTACCCCAGTTATCAAGTTTGTTTGATTTAACGATGCCTCTCGAGTACATCGATTTTTATCATCAGCTATTGGACATCAAACCCCATCAAGCACATAATTACTGCATATACATTTGCAAGCATCTAGGTGTATCTACTTTGCTGTTCTCACCGAACCATGCGGTGGCAGTATCTGATATGCACCTGGACTTAGGCAGGCGCATAGCTGCTAATATTTCAAAACAGGAAAGTGTAATCTTTTTCACACAAATTACAACATATTGTGTGAATCGAGACATATTGCGCACCTAGTACTCAAAGAGTTTTGGTAGACGTACTGTGGTGAAAATCAGTCTTCTGTAAAATTTTCCGATATATGAGATGTGGGATATGGAGAACTCTGCTATAATAAATTGCAACTTGTCTATAAAATGGTAAATGGTATGTAAAACCAAAGGCATATAAGGTATATGTGGAGTTGGTGATTCATTACTAATTGAGGATAGAAGTTGCATACCTGCCAACTTTTGTTAAACGAAAATCCTAATAATAGAAATCCATCCGAGCGAAGCGAGGCGCTCAAGCGTTCTAGGGGGGTCCGGGGGCATGCCCCCCCCCCGGAAAAATTTGAAAAATACATCAACTTTACTCACTCTAGTATTTAGGCTGAAAACTGGTAATAATTTCTTTAATAATGTGCCTAAAATGTCTCTGAAAATGCACCAGAATGCACCATTTTTTATGTATTTTTCAAATTTTTTCCGGGGGGGCATGGGGATTTTGAAAAAGCGGAATAATATGTTTATAATTCGTAGGGCGGAATGAGAATAACAAAAATCGTAATTATTCCGCCAAAATCGTAATAGTTGGCAGGTATGAAGTTGTGTATCAATATAGTAGGGAGAGAGGGTCACTTCTTCACCTGAGAGAGGGTCACTTCTTGACATGTGGGACACTCTTTGGGAAGTTGCCTCACATACCCCCTCCCCTCCAAGTGTTATTTATGGATCACTGCACAGCAGACACAACAGGGCACTGTAGCCAGATCTAACCATGCCTTGGTTACAAGGATATTGAACCCTCATTGGTGGATAGAGGAATGCCTGTTAGTGATTGGAAGACTGGATCATGTGATCACCACCATCTTGGATTGTAAAAGCTATATATAATAAACTAAGCAAGCTCCTTCTGGTTCCTTCTGCACACTCTATATCTTGCCTTCCTTCTCTATACTTGCCTGTAGTGATTTCCTATTTAACCTGCCTACACAACCACAACTGCCGGTCGTCGACTTTACACTTCGTTTTAGTGACAAATGAAAAAAATCCTTTCACAGTCAGCAAAATTAATTTCTCCAAAGTTATTGGTTATTTAATAGACAAAATAGCATAAGGCGGATTTACTGTAGTGTTTCAGAGTATGGGCGTAATGGAAGACAGAAAATCGTAATGATTCCAAAGAAATCGTAACAGTTGGCAGCTTTGCAGTCGCGATATTCAGAACGCTACAATATTGATGGCTACCAACCTGCGACATCTGTGGCGACCATGATGGGCACTTCCTTCTTCTTGAACTGCGTGATTACTTTGTTGCGCTCGTTCTGGTTCATGTCTCCATGAAGCAGCCCCACTGCAAAACAGAAACGACCACTGCGTTACCGCAAATACAGTGAAACCATTAGCACATTTTTTTATTCTTAATTTTTTTTACAGGATATGTCTAGATAAGAAACAATTTATCTTTCTGCATTTTAATTTTAGTTGATTGAAGCAGGGAAAATTTCAATCACGTACAATTGGTCTTCCTCATTCCACTGCACTTGCCCTATCCTAGTGATGTCGAGGGCCTGGCTATGTAGCAACAAGTATAAACTTTTAAGTCATTGGTTTGACTCAGCCAGGGTTCGAATCCCACGACCTAACAAAAACGGGAGGCAGACGCTTAACACATTCGGTCATCCTGCCTGCCATTGTATCTCAAATGGTTTTGAAAATTTGATGCTAGTGTAGTGGTCTGTACATGAGCCCTACTACCATGCGGTAGCGGCGGAGACTACGCCGCACACCTACGCAGTTACACTGAACTGTGCTAGGTGGCGGCAGGCTAGCCACCAGGCAGACCCCGACAGGGCTGCCCTTTACTGCATGTGGCTAGCTGACCCCCCCCACCCCCACCCACCTATAGAGTCGATGTGGGAAGTAGCGAGTGAGGGGGCGGGTCAGATGACTGTGGACGCCACGGAGAGCAGATTGGTCCAATAAACCAAGTTGAAGCGTACTTATATTGGATCTTAGCGTTCTTCCATGTGTGCGTGGCAGGGTGAGAGTCGGAGGGCCGTGGGCCATTACGCTTTCATTGAATTATGCAACTTTAAAGTAGCCGAGAAGGTCCCAGGGAAGATGGTTTATTGGGGTTTATGACCTAGCAAAATATAAGGCCATATTAGAACAGACTCAAAAACGGTCCGATAAGTTATTCTCTATTGATTTGCGTTTATAAAATTAGGAAAGCAACGCAACTTCTTTCTTGATTCTGACATCGAACGACTAACCATGGAAGTCCTTGACGGTGAGATTTTCTGCCAGCTCCTCACAGTTGGACTTTCTGGTTACGAAGATGAGCACGCTGCCAGCTGTAAGGCAAAATGAGGAAGTCGCATAAACAAACAACGCATAACAACAGCAGGTGGTATCTACGATACAACACTACACATGTCATATATTTCATCAACATTCGAGTTGAATGAACAGACGGCGGTCATTCGCTATTGTTGCCTGGCATAGAGGATCAGCACCCAACCATTAGCCTTCGAGACATCATCCAATCACGCTTGGTCATCTCTCCCATCCCCCCCATCTTACCACTATCCGCCACCATTTGTGACCCTCCAATTAGAGTCCATCATCAGCCACCGGTGGACAACTCAACTTTCACCCACCCAACAACCCCATTTATAATACAGGCAGGTTCCGTACACATGTGTAGATATGGAATTGAAGGCTATCTCAAGGCTTTTCAAGGCTGTTTTTGATAGGAATTCAAGACTATTTTCATTAGGATTTCAGGAAAAAACAACAATGGTGAATAACGAGTTCAGACTAAATTAGATCAGTGAGGACAGTTTAATGGAATTCAAGGCTTTTCAGGATTAATTATCCAAAATAGGTTAAATTCAAGGCTTTTCAAGGCCTTGAAATGGGGCAAATGAAGTTCAAAACTCTTCAAGACTTTCCCAGCCGTGTTACGGACTCTGAAAATCATAAAAACAGCAACAACTTTTACCCCATGATTCATAAAAGCAAGGCGTTTTGACTTAGATCTTACCTGATGTGAATTCAACGAGTCGCGACAGCAGCCAAGACCACTTTGTCGGTCCAACCGGCATCAGCTTCACAACCTGCGTCACGTCTTCGTTAGCCTGCAACACACGTGCACCAGGTACACACGTTAGACGCCGTTTGTTTGTTGGAGTTTTACATCCCACCAACATCTAAGGTCATATCAGGGTGGGAAACCGACACTGTGCACTCATGGCGACTTTATAGTGCTGCCCCACTGGCACCATGACATGATCTCCCAGTCACATTATCCTGATACTGGGCCAACCAGTCCTTGCCCTATCCTAGTAATGTTGAGCGCCTGGCTAGGTAGCGAGAAGTATCAATTTTGTAAGTCATTGGTTTAACTTTACCGGGAATCAGAACTCCCGACCTCCCACAATGGGGACGCCTGTGCTCTACCGATTCGGCCACCGCATCCGATCGGCTCATTGTGAATGCGCTGTACTCACCTCGCCCAGCTCGCCTTGCACGACCCGGATGGGGTCCGTGAGGATGTCTCGCGCCAGTCGCTCCACACGCTTCCGGAAGGTGGCGCTGAACAACAAGGCTGCAAGCAACAGAAGCCATCTTAGGCCGCCACAAACAACTTTTTTTCTCTTCTCTTAAAATATTTGTTTCTCAGACACATTTTTTGTCAAAATTTCTATGTGCACACCAAATTTAAGTTAGCATATTTTCACATCGAATGTCTCAATAGTTACATAGTAAAAGTGACTTCAAAACTAAAGTAAGGTAGATTATAATGATCAACCTAATATATTTAGTTAAAAGTTGCATAGTCCGATGGTTTTGAATTTCTGTAGTTTTACTGAGATATTAGATCGATCTACTTTAAATTAGCTCAAAGTTACTTTTATTTTAAATGGTAAACTTTTGAGATATTTTGAGTGCAAACAAGGAAAATTAGTTTTGGCAAGCTTGCCAAAACTCTGACACCATAGACTTCTGCAGTAAAAGGTTCTGTTAAATTGACTCAGTATTGCCTTCTACGCAGAAACAAATGTTTAATACATACATCAGTATCTAAGTTAGATATGTGAAATCAAATCTAGATAATTAGTTTGTTTTGAAAATTTGATATTTCATCGGACTATGCAGCTTTAACAAAATAAATAAAATGGCAGAAACTAAAAACCATCAGATTATGCAATTTTAAACAGACACCGCACGAAAAAATGTTTGGTTCTGGTCTTGGAAAGTAGCATGTCTACTGATGCATTCAGGGGCTTTACGATAGTGCCATTAGCGGCTTTACGGTAAGTAACGTGGGCAGTGGAGACATTCTTATCGCAGTAATGCCAGGCTTACGACACTGGCTGAGTACTCACTCTGTCTGTCCGGCCGCACGTGGTTTGCGATGGACCTCACTTGTGGTTCTAGAAGCGAAAGGATGGCTTGTATTTACCGCATCAAGGTCACATCAACGCTTAATTTTGTTGTTTTAAACAGTTTATAGTATAGTTATATGAACCTTACCTGGGTACAGATGATGGATAACTGGTGTTTTCCCGAGGTACTAGCCTCGGATAGTCGTGGGTCAGGGAGAATGAAGCACATCCGCATCCAGCAATCTTTTACATACTTTTTAGGATAAAAAATTATTTAACTCTATATGGATACTTATTGTGTTTTCGATTTGGTTCTAGCGAAACATGATAGTCATGGTAGGGTAGGGTGGGTGGGCCCTGACCCACGACTATCCAAGGCTAGCACCCAGGGAAAACACCTGTTATCCATCATCTGTACCCAGGTAAGATTCGTATAACTATACAATTTTACCTTGGTACTATGCCTCTGGCTACTCGTAGCCCAGGGAGAATTTTACGTAATCCCATTTTTGATCCTTTTATGTTGTAACCATACTATGTATATATATATGAGTAGATAATTTAATGTTGTTTCTCACCTGCTTCTAGTTGCTTCTATTATTGGTAGAATAATGGATAGGGCACATCTCGCTGCGTTAATAGCACCGAATCCTAGTCTTTCATCTTCTAATATTCTTAGAAATCGTAACACTTGAGCTATTACAGGTTTTAACGGTTTGACTCCTTTGAGAAGGCAATGAAGGCCCCATTTCTTTAAATAACTTGCGTATAATTTCACTGTTCCTTTTCTCCAGGAATGTGATATTAGTCTTTCTTTTGTTATTTTGTCTAATCCAAGTTGTTCTAAATGTTTCCTAAAGCCCCAGTCACACCTTATCGGATCAGAGGACGGACGAGCTCCGGACCGTCATCCGGGGTGGTCTGTGGCGATCCGGGGTGATCCATCGCTCGTCCGTCGTGATCCGTGGCTGGTCAGGGGTCTGCCCCGGATGTTTAAAAATGTTTAAAACATCTGAGGCATTTTGCAATCCGGGCTCGATCCAGCATGATCCGGGTAGTCCGGGGGTGAACCCGGGCTGTCCGGGGCTGTTTCGCCCCGGCTAAGCCATGTTTCAGCCACGGTTTAACCTGATCCACCCCCAGACTTTCCCTGGTGTAGCCACGGACCACTCCCGGACTGCCTGGATAAGACCCGGATGCACCGGATCAGCCCGGTTTACCCCGGATCACTTCTCCGGGGGCTCTTCCGTGGCTACACTGGGGATTCCGGGGGTGGTCCAGCCTCTGGTCCGGGGTCTCGTCCGTGAAGTTATGACTGCGAGGCAAAAAACGAAAAGAGCAATTTCATCCGGGGCGGTCCGGCTCAAAATCCAGGGCTCGTCCGTGTAGGTGTGACTGGGTCTTTAGAAAAGGAATGCCAAAAGGGGTGTTGTCGACACGTCTCCGTGGACTGTTAGTGGTCCTTGATGTTGAAGGTTGTTCCTTTCCCTTGGGAAGCTCATGAAGCCTTTTGCTGCTGATGTTATTGCCGCTAGCCATGGTTGTTTCCCGTGCTGGTATTATCAGTACTGTGTGGGTATGATCCATCTTGATCTTCCTGGCCACTCTGCTGATAATGCTGAATGGGGGGGGGGGGAATATGTAATAGAATTTATTATTCCAAATTAATGAAAATGCATCTACTCTCCAGGCTTTTGGCTCTGGATGCCAAGACACATATTTTGGTAACTTTTTGTTGCATGATGCAAAGAGATCAATGTCTGGCTTGCCCCATTTGTGACAAAAACTGTCGAAAATGTTGTGGAGCAATGACCATTCTAAATGGTTATGGAAGTGTTGGTTTTTCCTGTCAGCCAAAGTGCTTTAGCTGCCTGGAATATGTGCTACTGTTAGCCATATTTCGTGTTTCTCTACCCAATCCCAAATGAGTTTAGCCAGGTTGTTACATGGTTTGGAGCGAGTCCCTCCGATATTTCGAATGTAAGCCATAGCTGTCGTGTTATCTGTTAGACCTCTTACATGATTATTAGGGATGTGAATCAGACTGCGGAGTCCTAGGTAAATGGCTCTAAGCTCTAGTACATTAATGTGGTCGGAGATTTCATCTTCCATCCAACGGTCACCTGTTGTCTGTTGGTCTCTGACCCCCACCCCCCAGCCTTCTAAGGAAGCGTTTGTTGTGACTGGAGTGTTAGACTCTCACATTCTAATCGGGTTGGGGGTGGTCGTTTATGTGTGAAAGCCATCAAATTATATCTTTTTGGCCTTCTGGCAAAATTGTCATAGGCCGCTCAAAACTTCCTTTTGTGCCAGCCAGTGCCAAGTTTTTATCTATCTCTAAGGATTTGATATGGGCCTGGCCATAAAAGATAGCTGGTACGTAGGCTATCATTATTCCTATCAAGACTGTGGCTTGTCGTATTTTTGCTTTGTTCAATTGTAGTAATTGGTTTGCTGTCGTGAATTTATCTACTTTTTGTTCTGTTAAAGAAATAGTCATTTTTATGGTGCCAATAAAGAAACCCAGAAATTTGAGTTGGCGTTAGTACTGATTTAGTTTCATATATATAGAAACCTAAATTTGTAAATGGTTTACATAATTGATCTACTGCTGCTTGGCATTGTTGTTGTGTTTGCGCGACAATAAATGAATCGTCAATGTATGAGAACATAATATGTCCTTTCCTAGCCATTAGCGAAAAAATTGGTTTGAGTAACCTTGTGAAAATGCGTCGAAAGCAGGCCAGTCCATTCGGCATACACGTGAACTCATAAAGATCCCCGTTCCAACAGAACCTTAAATACTTTCGATCATGTTTATAGATGGGCACTGTGTAGTATGCCTCCTTAAGGTCAACGCTGCGACTAAGTCTCTCGCTGTTTCTAATGAAAAGATTTTAAAATGTTTGTATTCTACGAATTTGTTAAATAAAGTTAGGTCTAGAATTAGTCTAACATCTCCGTTTGGTTTCGGTCTTAAGAAAATATTCTAGATAAATTCCCCAGCAACGTGTAGTGCTGGTTCCATAATGCCCCTTTTGCAAAACTTAAGGACTTGATTGCTTAATGGTATTCTATTTTGAATAGGTTCTTCTATTAACGGAATCCTTACCCCTTCTGCTAGGCTAAGGATAGTTAAGTTATCTGTAACTTTATTCCATTCCGAAAGACAGTTATTGAGGTTACCAGCTTGAAAGGTATTGCTTACTGTTACGGTTGCTATTGTTTGAGTCGCCACTTCTATTTGTTCCTGGGGCGGGGGAACAGCTTCTGAATGTTGAACTCCCTCTTGAAGGGCCTGTTCCCATCGTTCCAGCCGAACGACTGCTCTGGCCCCTTCCTCTGGCTTGGAAGCTGAAGTTGGTTCCGAACCGGCCTCCTCGTTGGCCGGTTCTTCGGTTGCGAAAATCCTGCCTCAGTTTCTTGAAGCGCTTGGGAGTTATTACCACCAGCCGGTTTCTTTTTGTCAGTTTCCATGTGTTTTCTGCACTTGGAGCTGGTCTCCACTTGTTTGAACAAGTATTGTAGTTGCCCAACGAACATCTTGCCCGTATCCTGTGGCTTGCCCTTAATGTGCTTTGGTGCTAGGAATAGTGTGTATTCCTTTCCATCATTGTCCGTAATCTTTTTGGATCATGCCACCTCTTCTCCAGCGTCTGTGCAGACCGCTTTAAAGACATTTTCAAACCGTCTGTAGGAGAGGAAGTTGCTGGTTGCTGTTAGTAACACAATTCCTCTGTTCATATCGTCACAGAGTGACGAGAACTTGTTCTGTGCCATCATCCTGTTGGCGATGGGCGCAATGGCTGTAAGAGCCAAGAGTACCCCTTTGTGTACTGTGTAGAGAGCTGTCTCAAACTTTTACCTCAGGATCCATCTCTTTGATGGCGGATTCCGGAATTCCTTTAATTCCTGTGAATTTCTCCGCCATCTTGATTATGACCCCCGCTGGTTTGAAGGCGTTAAAGTGGCCTCGAATGGTCTTCCTCATGAGCTTTATGTGTATTTTCTTGCGTCTAAGCACTTTACACTTTTTCGTTTCTTTCCCACACGATTTAGCGTATTTGCCGGAGTGCTTGGTGTCGGAGTATGAACTCGTCGTCGGTGAGTCTGACGACGAGTCTGGAAGAGGATTTGTGATTCCTCCTCTTCTTAGACTTTTTCTTAGTCTTCTTTATGAGGGGCTTCTTTCGGGTTCTTGTGTACTCGTCTCCTTCTGAGGAATTGTCTCTCTTCTTGTGTTTGCGCTTCCATGCAGACACAAACACCTCCTCCTCTGAGTCGTCGTCTGTTGAGGCCTAATGTTCCGAATAGTCCTCCCATTCCGACTCATCAGAATCTTGCAGAACCTTGGTTCACCCTTTCTTTGATGTACCCTCGCGGGATGGTAACATTTCTTCCATCATCTGTTGCACTAGCCTGGCACTGGCAACCTGCTCGTCTAGGTCCCTATCCGCGGGGCCGGTATCCAACCCCCTACCTCTTCAGAATCCCTTTGTTCTGGCGAAGGCAACCTTTGTACTGCGCGCAGGCAGTGTGGTGACTTCATCAGCACTGAGTGCGTGAGTTGCCTCTGCCTTACTCCACTTCGTAGCCATGGCTCCGAGACTGTGAGTAAAAAGAAGAACAATCATTAGGCATTGTCTTAGGCGAAATAGCACACTAATTAGCCTTAGGCAAAATAGCACACTAATTACAGTATAATTATACTAGGTGTGTATTTTATGGCGTCAATTTTTAACGCAGGCTTATGGCTAATAGACATTCGCAGGTTAACGGTATGGGTATCCAACCAATCCTAACGAGGGGTAGGGACCAGTGTAGCGGTGCCCTCGCACACCTTAAGTACCTATAAACCTTTCCCACCTGTGGCTTTTTTCGCCAACAAGTTGAAGAAAATACTATAGGACTCGGAGGTATGCCATAACGAGAATCACAAATGGGGAATCTTATTGAGACCCAGGGAATGAATCCCCAATGATGTAACTGTCTCCTGCCAAACATCTCTCTGTTCGGCAATGGGCGGCTTAATTAATAACCGAACAATGGAAAAATTGTTCTTTCGATCATGCCAATTACTATCGAAACTAAGCTGTAAAACATTAATATCTTATCGAAAAGTTTCAAGAAACTTTGTAAGTGACTGCTAATATGAACTAAACCAACGTCTCGAGTTTGAAAGATACTAACCTGTATGGTTCTGTAGTAAATGTAGATAAACTGCGGGCGCTGCTCACAACACGTCCTCCTGCTGTGAGCTGATTATGCTAATTGCTGGACCCGCATGTGCTTCCTTCTCCCCGGGCTACGAGTAGCCAGAGGCATAGTACCGAGGTAAAATTCATGCTTTACCAGCCATGTGACAAACGCAGTTAGCTACAATATATGTAGTCTGATATTCCCAATAAGAGCTACTACATATGTACTGACTGAGAATGGAGAGTAGACAAATTATTATCCAATATTATCCAATTCAAAACTTACATATGGTATAGTTAAAAACTATACCATAAATGTAATATCTAATAAGACTGAGCTAAAATTAGTTATGGTTGATAGTTTGTTTGTTTCAGTTTTGTGTCCTGGCAACATGTAAGGTCATATCAGGATGGGTATCGATTTGTGACAGTGTGCACTCGCGGTGACTTTATAGTGCTGCTCAACTCGGAGACCAGGCTGCAGGCACCATGACCAAATCATCATTTTATTAAACACTAAAGTTAATACTTTACGGGCAACCCCTTCCCCCATTGTATGCTTTCCACGACCGTGAAATTGTTGACAACTTTGGATGACCCCTTATAGTTATGTTTGTATGTTGTTGTTTTACGTCCTAGCAACATCTAAGGTCATATCAGGACGGGTACCGACTTGTGACAGTGCACGCTCATGGTGACTTTATAGTGCTGCCCCACTGGGAGGCCAGGCCACCAGCACCATGACCTGATATCCCACTCAGTCACATTATCCTGACACTGAGCCAACCAGTCCTTGTCCTATCCTAATAATGCCGAGCGCCTGGCTAGGAAGCAATAAGTATCAATTTTAAAGTCATTGGTTTGACTCGACCAGGGTTCGAACCTATGAGCCCACGATCTACCAACACAGGAGACGGACGCTCTAACTCATTTGGCCATCCCGTCTGGTCTTATAGTTATGTTTTGTACCACACATTCTGAGTCAAACCAAAGACCATGTACGATAAGATGTGCTCCTCAGCGCTTTCATATAGGAAATTCTGAAATAATGATGTGGTGCTGCCACCCAACGGCAAGTAAGGTGCCTTGTCTGATTAGATGTGGTAGTAGTTTTATTACTCACACATAATGACAAATTTTATTTATGTATGACACAGATTAAAGTACTTTTAGTGTATTTGAAGTTTATTATACTATAATATTGTTTTCATTATTAATATTAGGAGATAATACACCATAATTGTTGTACATTATCTTTGATGGTACAGCAGTCAGGGTGGGCTAGGGAACCTGTGCCCTTGTGGGAACCTAAGCAATTGCCTTGTTTGCTGTATTTCATAGGAAAGCGCTGAGTGGCGCATCTTATTGTACATTGATTTTGGTCAAACTAAGAGGTAATCTTATCAATGGAGTCACACATGACTGCATACGTTAGTTACAAAAGCAGATGACTATCTGCTCCAGAGGCTACTCACCGAAACCCATGTCGAACATCCGGTCAGCTTCGTCGAACACCAGATACGTGCAGCGCTTCAGGTTTGTCGACTTTTTCTTCACAAGATCAATTAGCCGGCCCTGAATAAAGAACGCGTCCAAGATGAGACCTGAGAAACCAGCTCGGCAGGCCACCTGCATTGACACACCACCTATATTTGTGCAGTGGGACACAACCTGCATCTATACATTACCGCAGTGAAACACCACCTGCATCTATACATCACTGCACTGAGACCACCTGCATCTCTTTATCACCGCAATAGGATAATCATCAGTTTTATACCACCTGCATCTAGACATTACCACAGTGAGATACCACCTGCATCTATAGATCACTGCACTGAGACCACCTGTATCTATTATCACCACAGTAGGACACCACCTGCATCTAGACATTACTGCATTGAGATGCCACATGCACCTACATCATTGAAATGACATTGCCTGCAGCTATACATCACTACAATGAGACCCCCTGTATCTATTATCACTGCAATAGGACACCACCTGCATCGATAATCACCAGTGGGGGACCACTTGCATCTAGACATTATCGCAGCGAGACACCACCTGCATTTATACATCACTACAACAGGACACCACCTGCATCTATTATCACCATTGGGGCACCACCTGCATCTAGACATTACCACACCGATACACTACCTGCATTTATACATTACCACAATGAGACCATCTGCATCTAGACATCACCGCAGTGGGACACCACCTGCATCTAGACATCACTGCAGTGGGACACCACCTACATCTAGACACCACCTGCATCTAGACATTAGCACAGTGGGAGACCACCTGCATCTAGACATCACCGCAGTGGGACACCACCTGCATCTAGACATCACCGCAGTGGGACACCACCTGCATCTATACATCACCGCAGTAGGACACCACCTGCATCTAGACATCACCGCAGTGGGACACCACCTGCATCTAGACATCAGCACAACGAAACACCACCTCAATGACTATGCATTACCCCACACATGCACTACCCGAGCCATATGCCGCCTGCATCAGCATAACAGGGCACTACCTGCATTAATGAATACACACACATACTTTTATACACTACCAGATTAGGACACCACGTGCATCTAGGCATCAACACAATGGAACATCACTTCAATGAGTCTTCACTCCTGCATCCATGCAGGCAGCACGGCTATTTTACAACAAACTTTGAAAAACAAGAAAACATTTGAGCCTCTTTGAGGATAGCTGGCCTGTACCACCTCATATAGTCTATTAAAACCATTTTTGAAATCAATTAACAACCTTTAACTTTTATCTCACATTTTATTTCCTTTGGCCACAAATGATATAATTGTGAGCTTTTTAAATTCACTGTATGCTTTTGCACGCTGTATGTTCTTGCACTCTCTAAAAGCGATGCTTGAATCAAATCCAAACAATTCTCGCTGTGAATATGGCATGGGCTGCCGACACGCCGCAAAGAAACCACCAATCAATCAAACAATCAAAGTTTGAAATTGAAAACTAACCGGCATTCCTGATTCTAGGCTTCCTGCCCCGGGACTTTTAGAAGCCGAGCGTAACAAGGAATAGGAAATCAGAATTTTGTAGTGGCGCTACCTACCGGTGTGGCGACGATGATCTCTGCGCCCTCCTCACACGCCTTGCACTGCTCCCAGAGGCTGCCTCCTCCGTAGGCGCACACCACCTTGATGTTGTACACCTTCCCGAACTTCTTCGTTTCCTGATAGATCTGGAAACAGCAAACCGAACACACTTACTCCGCGTTACTGCTTCTGTCCCTCTCTCAAAGTTATCATACAGGATGCATGTACAGTCAGCGTTTGCATAAAAGAATATCGGTGATGTAAATCAGTGATGTATACGCAGGACAGCACCTGCAATGCTGGCAGGACCGGCCTTGTTAGGCCAATGGTAGACCGTTCAGCACGAGATTTTAATTATTCGGTTTACATTTAACAGCTCTCCACGGTGAACATGTTACGAGAAGGCTCACCAATGCAAGGCAGGAGGTTTGTTTGTTTGTTGTTGTTTTACGTCCTAGCAACATCTAAGGTCATATCAGGACGGGTACCGACTTGTGACAGTGCGCAGTCATGGCGACTTTATAGTGCTGTCTCACTGGGAAACCATGCCGCCGGGACCATGACCTGGTATCCCACTGAGTCACATTATCCTGACACTGAGCACACCAGTCCTTGCCCTGTCCTAATAATTCACACACTCGACACACAAGCATACAATAAAGGACTAGAAGCAGATAAGAACGTTTAAAGGTTATTTATTTATTTTATTTAATAAAATTTAATCTTGGCTGACGGATCAGCGGCATCAAGTTGAGGGCCAGGCACGATGACCCAGACACCCTGAGCAGTTCAGATCAGTTCAAGCAGGTTATGAGCAACTCGTGACATGTGAAGATGAGGTCATGAGGAGAGGACAGCAGGGCAGCGCTCAAACCCTTGTAACGTGGGTGGGTGGGCGGGTGATCGTAGTGGTGTGTAGAGCAGCCAGGGGTGAAGTGACGGGCTAGGCATAGGCGATCGACGAGGAAGACTATAAATAGAACACGTGCCTCGTGTGCAAATTACCCATGTTAGCCTGCAGCCAACATGTTTAATGCCGAGCACCTGGCTAGGAAGTGACAAGCACCAATTTTCAAGTCATTGGTTTGACTCGACCATGGTTCGATCCCACGACCCCACGATCTACCAGCACGGGAGACGGACGCTCCAACTCATTCGGCCATCCCGTCTGGTCTCCAAGGCAGGAGGAGCCAGAGCACAATAGAGTTTCATCCCGGAGATCTTTCATCTCTGAGAGAGAAAGGTAGTGGTGATGGATGGCACTCACCACTCCCTCTCTTAAATCACAAATCAAACACAAATCGGATGGGTTATATATTCCCTAGTTAGTAAATGATTGGGGTTTTATGCCATAGCAGCATTTCAGTGATTTGGATTGTACACCATAGGAACATCTGCACTCCTTTCAAATCAGGATGGTTACGGACTTCTCATGCATGTCAGCTTTATATTGCTGCCCTACTGAGATATTATAACCTCTGACACCATATCCCACTCAGTCACATTATCCTGACGCTGAGCCAGCTAGTCCATACGCTGCGCCAACAAGTGATACCAAGTGCCAGGCAAGGTAACAATAAGTACCAATTTTTACAAGTCTTTGATTGGACTCACCTGGTGAACTCCTCTCCCCCCCCCCCCCCCATCCAACTCCGCCAAACAGACCATCCTATCCTGTCTGGTGATTTTTGTTGTTTTAGGTCCTAGCAACATCTAAGGTCATATCAGGACGGGTACCGAATTTTGACAGTGCGCACTCATGGCGACTTTATAGTGCTGTCCCACTGGGAAACCAGGCCGCCGGAACCATGACCTGATATCCCACTCAGTCAAACCAATGACTTAAAAATTGATACTTGTCACTTCCTAGCCAGGCGCTTGGCATTATTAGGATAGGGCAAGGACTGGTTGGCTCAGTGTCAGGATAATGTGACTGAGTGGGATATCAGGTCATGATGCTGGTGGCCTGGTCTCCCAGTGGGGCAGCACTATAAAGTGACCATGAGTGTGCACTGTCACAAGTCGGTACCCGTCCTCATATGACGTAAAACAACAAGCAACAACAACTGGTTCGGTGCAAGAGGCTACACAAGTTGCCTTACCTGTTGCGACAGCTCCCTGGTCGGTGCGAGGATGAGTCCGATCGGACCGTCCCCAGGCCGGATCTCCTTCTGCAAATCACAATGCGCCCACCAAGATTAAAAAATTTCGATACCAAAGCATTATTTCAATTCGCTGCCGTTGTCTCTCAATGTGATACACCGCTTTTTTGTTGAAGATTTATACTGCCTATCATGGATAAGCCTGAATAGGCTTGTTTTCACCATTAGACAGTTTGTCGATAGAACACTTTTACCGACCCAATGGATTTTTAACCTGCCACACCACATAGACATGGTATGAGAGCAACTGGCCTTTGATGATACTGTAAGTTATACACAGCGGTGGAAATCCAAATTGGCAGAGGTGGGGGCACGGGGAATCAAACCACTGACCTTTAGATTAGGAGTCCGACCTAGAAAAAAGTCAGACACTCTAACCACTCCGCCACAGAACACCACCACTTCGAACCTAATCTGGTATGGCAGACATGGCATTTCTATTTCATTTCTAACACATTCAAAGGTGAACAATAAACCCCATACAATGAATTAAAAAAATAAACAGATATCATATCTGGGTCGTTTCATGGTAAATGGGCCAATGTATTTATTTTCCTGTATGTAATGGTCAAAAACAATTATGGAAAGAGTAGAGGAGTTATTTTCTTTATAGAATTGGTATTCTTACACTTTGTAGGGATAGATATGAACAAATTAAGGCCTAATGTGACATAGTAAAAGAAAGCCAACATTTTCATTCCAAAAATATGGTCTTTTAAAGGCATGAATTTGTTACATGGAGAATGTGGAATTTTGCGCAGCCTACTAGACCTTTATTTTGCATAGAATATTACCTGTTAGTCAATGAAATATTATAAGGAAATTCAGATTTGAAATAAATATTCATTTTGCATGCATATATATATTATTTTTATATCTAATATTCCAGGGTGATTAAACTGGTTATGGACGTAACTGTTGTGTCCCCTGCTTGTTAAATTAGGAAATATGTTATCCTGGGAATACCAGAGCTTCAGTAAAAAAAACAGTTGCTACTGTTGCATGTGTAAGGCTATTTTCTAGTACCATGGCTAGTAATATAATTTATCTACAAAGCTTTCTGAAAAAAAATTGAAGTTGAAGTTCCCCATTATTTTTGGTGTCCCCTTCTATTGTGTTACGTCCACAACTCAAAATTGGGAAGAATATAATCATCCTATGCAGATTTCCTTACAGTGCATTTCTATACTTAAGGGATCATAATATACAAATTAATTGTTTCATGCAATAAATTTGAGTAAATAATTGTTTTGATTAATAAATCCACACTTGGTGATTGATAAGTCCACACTTGGGGCTGGCTACTCAATTAGTTCTTGTTTTTCTGACAAAATGGTAACCGCAACTGTCTTTTCCTTCACGTTACCAGTATATATATGGACAAGAGTTGGCTACTCAGCGAAAGAATTAGGAAAATACACAATATAAATTTTTTACCCTCATGTCACACTTTGTCCTCATTTACCATGAAACGACCCATCTACTTGTTGGTATATTAAAGTTGCATAGTCCGATGGTTTTGCGTTTTGGTAATTTTTCTGAGATAAATATATTAAATTGATCGTTATATTCTACCTTATTTCTGGTTGAAGTAACTTTTATTTTAAATGGATAAGTCTTGAGATATTTGAAATTCAATCAAGTAAACTTAGTTTTGGCAAGCACGCCAAAACTCTGACACCATAGGCTTCAACAGTAACAGGTTCTATCAAATTGTCTCAGTGTTCCCTTCTGTGTGGCAATAAATGCTGAAAAGGTGCATCAATATCTAAGTTAGATATGTAGAGTCAAATCTATATAATTATTTTGGTTTTGAAAATTTGATGCTTCATCGGACTATGCGGCTTTAACTGCCAACTTAAAATCAGACTAATTACCATTAAGTCCCACCATGAAATATCGGAGTGAAAGAGAAAGCTGGAAAATTATATTTTAGCGGAGCTGTTTCTCATATAAGTTAAGGTAGAAGGCATGGTCTGTATTAACACCGGTAACTTAACCATTCAATAAGTGACAATGGCCAAATCTTAATTATGGTCGTCATACAGGCATAAGTATGTAATACCATGCTTAAAGACATCTTTTCACTTTACGCTTGGCTGCCCCACCTGATCCATAATGTGGACGAGGAGCGGCCACACAAAGGCAGCCGTCTTCCCAGAGCCCGTCTTGGCAATCCCAATAATGTCGCGCCCTGACAATGCGATGGGAACTCCCTGTGAGTAAAACAGGAAATGTGGTCTCAGTGTGTGATCAAACAGGACACGTGGTCTCAGTATGTGGTCAAACAGGAAATGTGGTCTCAGTATGTGATCAAACAGGAAATGTGGTCTCAGTATGTGATCAAACAGGAAATGTGGTCTCAGTATGTGATCAAACAGGAAATGTGGTCTCAGTATGTGATCAAACAGGAAACATTGTCTCAGTATGTGATCAAACAGGAAAAGTAGTCTCAGTATGTGATCAAACAGGAAACAATGTCTCAGTATGTGATCAAACAGGAAACGTGGTCTCAGTATGTGATCAAACAGGAAAAAATGTTTCTGTGTGATCACAGGAAACATGGTCTCAGTATGTGATCAAACAGGAAACAACATCTCAGTGTGTGATCAAACAGGAAACGTGATCTCAGTGTGTGATCAAATAGGAAACAACATCTCAGTGTGTGATCAAACAGGAAACACAGTCTCAGAACATGATCAAACAGGAAACACATTCCCCATTTTGATCAAACAGGAAACACATTCTCAGTATGTGATCAAACAGGAAACATGGTCTCAGTATGTGATCAAACAAGAAAAAACGTCCCAGAGTGTGATCAAACAGGAAACACTCTCAGAACATGATCAAACAGGAAATATGGTCTCAGTATGTGATCAAACAGGAAAAAACGTCTCAGTGTGATCAAACAGGAAACACATTCTCATCTCAGTATGTGATCAAACAGGAAACGTGGTCTCAGTATGTGATCAAACAGGAAACGTGGTCTCAGTATGTGATGAAACAGGAAACAACGTCTCAGTGTGTCATCAAACAGGAAACAATGTCTCAGTATGATCAAACAGGGAACGTGATCTCAGTATGTGATCAAACAGGAAACACATTCTCAGTGCGTGATCAAACACAATTAAACACATGAACCACTTTCCACTGATGAGTTGGCATACAACTCAGAATAGATAAGGCCTACTACCACTGTATCTCCACAATATAAAATGACTGAGCCGACGATGGGTGCAATACTGCTATGATATATCACAACGCGTGGATGAACAAATTCTTGTAATCTGTTGGTCTCATTTTGCTATGTACAGTAAAACCTTTCTAAATTGACCGACCATGTGAGAGACTTTAAATGGTCAATTTAGGGAGGTGGTCGGTTTATGGAGTTTCTTTGTATATATCGTTACAATGGTATTTTATGGGCGATCGTGTGGCACCCAAATAAAGCGATCGATTTTGGGAAGTAGTCGATCTGTGGAGGTGGTCGATTAGAGAGGTTTTATTGTATATCAGTTCATAACAAGGATAAAGGACGAGCAAGTTCTATTATCTGCCAGTCCACAAAGTACCGTGTAGCTAGGCACCACACTGAAAATAACCATACACTATGCGGTGTTCTCATCAGTTTGGCAGTTACTAAGGGGTCCTTCACAATTATCCACATTTTCACAAGCGTACAAACCAAGTGTTAGGGGTATGGGGGGGGGGGGGGGGGGGGGGGAAGACCCACCGTACACTTTTTAAAAGTTATAAAAATGTCACTAAAATTATTCTAAAATATCAAAATTTTTATTGTACACTTTGTGGGAGTAAGGGGTGGGTATAGGGGGTGTCATGAAAAAGTGTATGTTTTGTGTACATACGAAAATGCTGACGACACCGGGTGTGGTGGCTGAATTGGTAGAGCACTGACCTTGTGTGTGGAAGGTCGGTAGTTTGGATTCCGGTCAGGTGAAATCAATGACTTATCAAATTGATACTTGTCGCTTCCTAGCTTGGCACTCAGCATTAATAGGATAGGGCAAGGACTGGTTAGCTCCGTGTCAGGATAATGTGACTGAGTGGGATATTGGGTCATGGTGTCAGCGATCTGATTTCCCAGTGGGGCAGCACTAGTCACCATGAGTGTACGCTGTCACAAGTCGGTACCCATCCTGATATGACCTTCGATGCTGCCAGGACACAAAACTCGAACAACCAACCAACCAAAAATGCTGATAATTGTGAAAGACACTTAAGTATGGTTACGCACCTGTGCCTGGATAGGGGTGGGCTGGGTGTAGCCCTGTTTGCAGATGGACTTCATCAGCCCGTCATCGAAGCCAAAGTGTGCGAAACTTGTCACCGGCTTCGGGTACAGGATACCGGAGACCTGGTAATGCCAAACAAGCACTATGAACCTCACAAATACCGTAAAGCCTCAAGTAGTAGCACGTTTTGAATAATGCACCACCTATGTCTGATCAGTGAAGGCACGTAAAACAACAATGCTTTTATTTTTCTGTTAATGCACATTGAGAAAAATGAAAGTGATTTTTAAATAATCCGAAAAAAAACATAAAATTTTCTATTAAAAAAATCTAAAATTCTTATCTAGATTTGATCCTACATATCCATCTTAAGGGCCTGTCACACTACGATGCATAGCCTTAGCATCTGCCAACGTATGTGATTTTCGACCAACACATCGGCATACATAACGTATACGTTGGGCATATGTGGGGTATGTTCCGGATATGTCACTATACGTCGTCTTACGTTGCCGTTCCGAAAACATTGTGTGCATGCTAAAAATGTCCAACGCGTGTCGACGTGTGGCTCGTACGTTGAACGTATGATGTGTGTACATTCGGGATACATCGGTGTACATTGGGTGAGAACGTGCAGTCTGCGTACTGCCAACAGATGCATTACATACTCCCAACATACTTCGAACATATGCCATACTTCTAGCGATGGAGTAACATATGTAACATTGGTCAGCATTCCGTGAGGGTATGCGAACGTGTTGAGAGGCACATGAACGCTCTCATATGCTAGCAATACGTCAGAGATACGTTCTGCATATGTTACGTATGTTGTGTGTACGTTGTGTATATGCCCATTTTTATCCCCCGCCGCTGAAAAGTTTGACGAATGCCGACGTACTGGCAAATTTTCGAACGTTGAGCACGCGCTGATGCCGTACGTCGTATTGTGATAGGGCCTCTAGATACTCAGGCATGTGATTGGGGGCAGGAGCATTATTTTTTTTTAGGTTATCGTGTGGACACACATCATCCCACTGGTTCGACAGAGGGATGCAAACAGTGTATTTCAAAGGTGTTTCGGCGGCCAGGATAAAAAACGGAATTAAAAAAAACACGGAATTCCTGTTTCGGTGGCCAGGGGAAAAAAAAACGGAATTCCGGGTAAAACGGGAGAAATCACATGCCTGGATAATGGTGCAATTATTACTTAAATATTTATATTTATTGCAGGTTGGTCCTTCTACGTTAAGTATTTTGATGTACACACCAAAATTAATTAGTCATGTTTTCACTTCAAACATCGCCAAAATTAATCCTTTCACTAAAAAGGAACTTTTTACAGTTGAACCACAAAATGTTACAGCTTGACAAGAGTAATAAACGAGACTTACCCGGAGACTGAGTTTATCTCGAAGCGCGTTCACTTGGTTCGGCTGCAGAAGTCTGATCGATTCATGCTCTTCGTAAAAGTTCTTCACAAACTTATCATAGTCGATCTCAGAGTGGTCGGCTGGTGGTAATGGATCTATAATCTGAAAGAAACGACGGGGCAAGAATTACAACTCTCCACATCACAAAATGCGAATCACAGAATGATGAATTATTCCAGCAACCCAAGGGGAAATGAGTTTGTTGTTTGTTGGAGTTTTACGTCCTGGCAACATCTAAGGTCATAGTATTTGTCTCCTATATTTCTGCAATGGTAATGTATTTGTAATATAATTTATTATATGAATATAAATTGGCGGTGCCTGCTATATTATTATTATTATTTATTCCACCACTCATTGTTTATTTCTTATTTAATATTGAACGAATCGTGTACTTCTGTATTTTGCTGCGGAGCTGGGTGCTGCAGCCACCTGTCCCATTTCCGGTGATTTGATATTGCCGCCGTAGTGTCATTCGTGGAACAATTTAAAACTGTAGAGCAGATTATTCGTTCGGCCATATGCCATTACTCATAATAAATCGCTGTACCCACACTCTAATGAAATGTTGTCTTTCTACCTTTCATGCATAGACAAATTTGTATATATATATAACACCACTATTCATAATATCATATATACTGGACGCGGTGGCCAAACCGGTAGAACGGAGGCTTCTCATGTGGGAGATCGGGAGTCAAACCAATGACTTACAAAATAGATAATTGTCGCTTCCTAGCCTGACGCTCGGCATTAATAGGATAGGGAAAGGACTGGTGAGCTCAATGTCATGATAATGTGACTGAGTGGGATATTGAGTCATGGTGCTGCCGGCCTGATTACAAGGTTACAGGTACCTTCTTGTGGTCCGGGATGATGACGTTGCCGTCTTCGTCATACTCCATGTCAGCATCGTCATCGTTCAGGAGCCCAGCCATCGGGTTCTCCTCCATGTACCGGAAGTAGGACTCCTGCTCGTCTTCGCCTTCGATGTCATCACGGATTCCCCTGGCGGACGGACAGGAAACAACTGTTGTAAGTGTCGCATCACCAGCCACAAACACAATGTTTTTTCCTCCACACACACATCAGGTTTCTGACGTCATGTTCGCAAGTTGTTTGACACGACGCAAACAAATGTTGTCTGTTCGCAAAGATAGCATCACCGTAGATGTGATTTGAACCACACAAGTTTCTCTTTGAATAATAATTTTCACTTACAAACCAAGAGATCAAAAAGAGGGGGTTGAGTGGGTGGCTTTGCGTTGTTGAGGTTTTATGTCCTAGCAACATCTAAGGTCATATCAGGACGGCTACCGACTTGTGACAGTGCGCAATCATGGCAGCTTTATAGTGGTGCTCAACTGGGAGACCAGGCCACTAGTACCATGACCCGAGATCCCACTAAGTCACATTATCCTGACACTAAGCTAATCAATCAGTCCATGCCCTATCCTAATAATGGCAAGCCATAGGCTAGTTATGTGTTCATTTTGCATGTCATTGATTTCACTCAGATTGGAGCTCAAACTCCCGACCATCCGCATGGGAAATGAGTGAGTGAGTGTCTGTAAGTGGGGTTTTACATTCCATCAACATCTAAGCGTCTTAGCAGGGGTGGCTCCTATATAGATGACGCACACAAAAAACCACACTTCACCAGAACTACTATTCCAAAGCAAAAACAAAAATGGCATAATCTATTAATTGTAGCGAAGAACAAAAATATATATACAAAACATAACATATTCAGAACCACAGACTAATATTTTCTTTGTGATGGGTGTATTTATGCTGCCCATAACGGTTAAGCCTAATGACTTGTTTTCGCCACTAGACAGTAAATAGTCTTGTGACTCCCCTTGGTTTAACCACTTTCAGTTGTTGTGTAGCTATCTATTGCATCAATTCTTACTGTGTTTGTAAGAATTCTCGCCGATCCCCAACCCTCTGTGAGTTTGTTCGTTCTACAATTGGTTAGCTGTTTGGTTACTAATAGTTACTTTCCCTGACTGCCTTCACCTTGCTGTGTTAGTGGTCATTAGTTAATGCTAGTAATAATACTACTAACAACCACCCACAAACCACACCTGCACTCAATTTAGTTCTTTTTAATCAGTAAAACTCCAAAAACCAAAGATCAAAAGGGATGGGTGAATGAGTTGAGCGTCCGTCTCCTGTTTGGTAGATCATGGGATTCGAACCCATTGGTTCGAACCCTGATCGACTCAAACCAATGACTTAAAAATCTACACTTGTCGCTTCCTAGCCAGGTGCTTGGAATTATTAGGATAGGGCAAGGACTGGTTGGCTCAGTGTCAGGATAATGTGACTGAGTGGGATATCAGGTCATGGTGTTGACGGCCTGGTCGCCCTCTAAAGTCACCATGAGTATGCGCTGTCACAAGTCGGAACCCGTTCTGATGTGACATTGGATGTTGCCAGGATGTAAAATTCCCAGCCAACCTAAAACCAGTTTTTCATAAAGCACAATAATAAACTGTAATACCGACCCACCCTCTGGGGAGGCTTAGGACTAACGCATATAGATATATACACATAAACAATACTCCTACTCATAGGGTAGAAAATGAAACCACCAAAATCCAGCAAACGGAAACGGAAATAGCCCTCTATGGGCGCCGCCATTTGTAAACTAGCGTTGAATAATCCAGAAATCAAAATCCAGCAAACGGAAACTGAAATAGATCGTCAAACTTCACTATGCAGCAAACAGGGTGGAAACGACAGCCGTATTTGGGTCACCCGAGTTGATAGAATTTCAAATCGAACACTGCGAGTGGAGTAAAAAGAAATCATAAAATACTTTGCTGTAGTTATATCGGTGGGTCGGTCCTAAGCATTGCTTATTCATATTACTATTTATAGCATAATAAGCGAATTCGTTGGGATGGGAAGGAAACCTACCTTTTGTCCTTCACCTTGGCCTTCCCGCCCTGCTTCTCGACTTGTTCCTGCAGGTGTACATATGGCGGACAGTTTTAAATGTTTCACCCAGTAAGGACCACTTTCCTTGTGAACTTAATTAGGTCGCGGCCTCAAGGCAGCCCTGAATGTATTGGGTGTCAGTCCCTGCTGACACTCAAACACATTTTTTACTAAGTTGCGTTCATTTTTTGGCCCTGCGGCAACAATTCTACACTGCAGACAGTATGCATGACCTTTTTAACTAAGGTAAAACAGGAAAACATTTTAGCCTTTTTGAGGGTAGCTGGACTGTACCACCTCATATAGTTTACTAAATAGATTCTATCAATTATTAATCAAACTTTTCTTTTTCTATGGGAATTTGTTTCCCTTGACCACAAATATATGATTGTGAGCTTTCTAATTTAATGAGGGTCTATTGGCACATAATTGATTGTCTGCTTTTACATGTAAAAGCGATGGTTTGAACAAAAACAAACATTTCTCACCGTGAATATGGCCTATGCTGCCGACACGGCGTAAAGCAACCACCAATCAATCAATCAATCAATCAAGCCTCAAGGCACACAATGCTTTTTTTTAAAATAGACAACCAGGAGTCGAAGCGACACTGATTTAATTTAAACGGCAGACAAATCACAATTATTCCACAGACACCGTATTAATACAGTAAAACCTCTCTAACCGACCACCTCCACAGATCGACCACTCCACTATATCGATCGCTTTATTTGGGTCCCAAACGATCGCCCATACAATACCATTTTAACGATAAAAAAAACTCCCTAAACCGACCACCTCCCTAAATGGGCCATTTAAAGCCGGCCCCATGGTCAGTTGAGTTAGGTTTTATTGTAGTTGGCAGCTCTGCGCCTGTGCCCACCTCTATTCCGGCCATGAAGGCGTCCAGTGGGTCATCGCTGCCATCACTGTCCACGCAGGACTCGCCACGCTTCTTGTCGTAGCTCGGACTACCAGGTGCTGGCTGGTACTCCAGGTCTGCCGCCGAGTGGTCCTCATCATCATCGTCAAAGTACCTAGCGAGATGAAGAGCCGGGGTGTGGACAGACCACTAACAATAGCAGCACTGGCGAACATGCAGATCACGTTAGGAAATGACGAAACATTTTGAAATGGGGAGTTTTTATACACATTTATAAAGAGTGAAAATCTTTAATATTGGGCAAGTCCTTTGAATTTAGGGATATTTTAACCGATAAAAGTCCCCTTTGAGAAAACATAGACAGATGGAAATCTGACGTATGCTAATTTTTCAGCGATTAGGGGTATTAGGGACTGTCAACGTTTTCAGAGAAACAGCGAAAACATGAGTCCATCCCTGCCATATACTTGATTGCTCGCTGATAGTTTAACGCCATGTTGGCAGCAAGGGCCATATTTACGGCGGAAAGCTAGTGGTATCTATTCTGTCCGACTTGTCAATCACATGCCTACATTGAAATTTACACGAAATTCCAAAATGGGTCAGACCATGTCAAATGAGAGCAAAAACCACATATCTGATGCAATTTTGAAGTGGTTAGACCCGTGTCAATTGACAGCAAAATTTAACTGGATGCTGAAATTGAAAGGATGCTGTAACAAACCACAATGGGATGGGATCCTCTCCCGCAGGCCTGTATGTCATCTGCCTAGATGTACATAGTAGGCTAAGTTATCATATACAGGTTAGGAAAAAACTTTGAAAATTCAAAAAAACTAACATAGAAACTAATAACACCCAAAACCGCAAAGGTTGGCCCGAGACAGATCAGGTAGACACTCCTGAGTGCGGCACCAGACTAACCCAGTATCACAGCTGTCCAGCATGGAAAACAAGCACCCTCACAGGAGCTTATACGTTATGGGCAGAATAAAAAACTTGTCACAAAAAAATAAATTAAAAAATTTAAAAATTACAGGAGGCGATATAGCCCAGTTGGTTTTAGAAACTGTTGGTGCTTTACATTCCTGAAGCGGTCTTGCATGCTATTTACATTAAAACAGTGTTGACACAAGGCCATAAAACGTATACATTTGAGCCGAATGTGTCTAAGTGTTAGTGGGCACTGACACCCAACGCACTCAAGGAGTGGTTCTCCTTGAGTAAAAATGCATGAGTCAGCCAAGAGTGGCGAATGTGGCGTCGAGTGAGGACTACTTGGTCCCGCTGACACCCAGCGTGATGTTGTGGATGTTCTTCAATGCATGGGGTGATGTTATGCAACTTATTGGGTGGATGCTCGTCCCATTCATGTTGTAATTTTAATTTGATAATAAATGGTCCCAGAACAGCAACGGATCTGACGTGGCTCAAAAATACCATTCAGAGTTATTCGCGCAACTCGGTCAGCTTGCCAATATGGCCAGGTACCCAGCACAAGCAGATGTTGTACCTTGGCATTGCCAAGTAATTTAGTTATTTCCAGAATCACCTTTCTCGTGATTGGGTGGTCTACTTCAAGATTTCCAACCACCAGGAGACATTGTAGACACAGGGATGAAAGTAGTCTCTGGGGAAAAAAGCGGAAATGAGGATATTCTTGTATTTTCCCATAGGTTTAGCATTGTCAGGGAATCGCAGAAAATTCGCGTAAGTCAGGTTTCATACATATTGGTATATGCTGATAGTGCTGCACCTTTTGAAGCATGTATCACTCACTATCAGTAGTATACGCTGATAGTGCTGCGGCGGAAAACAAGCCAAAATCTTCTCCCATAGACTTAGCACTGTCAGGGAATCGCGAAAAAATACCGGAAGCCAGGTTTCAACTAGCCTTGTGTCTTGTATTGTCGCCCATACCTAACACTTTCTTGTTTGGGTTTTATGTTCTAGCTACATCTAAGGTCATATAAGAACGGGATTCGAACCACCCAACTGTTGTCATATACATCCCATTTTTAAAAATCCCAGAAATCTGCGAAATCACGGAGATATTTCAATCCCTGTAGACAAAGAGTCAATGTAGACAACAAAATTCACTTGGTCAGATTTCACGATGCACTTTAATTCGAGAAAGAGTGCATGAGCTTCCACTGTGAAAATAGAATTTTAATTGCGAATGAAAGTGCCTAGCTTATAAGTAGTCCCTGATAAATACAGGACAAAATTCTAATTGGCTGCTCCGCCAGACTATAGAAAAACTACTCACTCCTCCTCGCTCTTGACCCTCTTCTTGCCGATGCTGGTCGAGGGTCCGTACCCTCGGCCCCCCATTGCCCCCGTGAAGCCCATCTGGGCCATGTGCGTCTCGATGCTGGTGCCTTTACGTTGGATGTTAAAACCACCGAAGCCGAAGCCCCTTGGCTTCCCATCACCGCCTTTGTGGAACATCGAAGCGGACCTGTCAACAAAGAAGCCAAGCTTAACCCGCTTAAATCTCACACAATCCGACAAACATGGTATATTTTCAAAAGCAAGACTTCTACGGATACCAGGGGCATAGCTAGACCTTTAACGATGTGTACTCCTAATTTCGGCAGGGGGTTTAGGGGGCCGCTTACGGTGTCACACCCTTCCGAATATGAAATCATATCTAAGTAAACCCCCCCCCCCCCCTGCTCTCTCTCTTTTTTTTTTTTTTTTTAAATTGTTGTTGTTGTTGGCAAAACGATGTGGACGATTTGGCATACGCGCGTATGCCTAGCTATGCCCCTGGATACATTGATTGCATAGCATGCTAATTCGGCTACATCAGGTTGGTGTTAATGAAGGCAATGTATATATGCCGAGCTCTGAGCTGCAAGTGCGCAGTTATGATGGCTGACTTGAGCGGTGCCAAGACCTACTTACTTGTCTCGATGCTTCTCATCTCCAGCCTTGTGATACATGGCGAATCTGTAACCAACAAACAGGAGTTACAAAAAGTAGGTTTTTTCTTAAAGTCATTGTTTTTTAAAACAAGGTTATATATGTGTTATCGATCTAATCTAGGGAGCATTTTGTTTTGAAAATTTTGATTAACAACAATTGCTAATCAATTTGGAAATTGATTAGCGAGCTACATAACTTGTATCACGATTCGCAACACGTTACCAAAGAAAATGTTCCCTATGTAACGTATACATGCAGGGATCAGTTTGTTTTGAAATTGCTAATCAATTTGAAATTGATTAGCGATCTACATAACTTGTTCCACGATTCGCGACATGATAGCATGTAATCATTGAACCCCATGCATGTCATTCAACTTTCTAATTAGCTTTTTTATCTTGATCGGATTTGCTCAATTGTTAAGTTAAAGGCTGTCTTTCTTGCATCCACTTGGCTGGTTTTATGTATTTAACACCCATTGAACAAAGGCTGATTCCTGTAATTACTGCTTTATGTAACTTTGACATCACTTGTCCCGTGGTCATATATAGTAATATGCTTACATACATACATATGTATACATACAGGGGAATATCTGATTCTATGTAAAAATATCAAACGCTGATTTCTTTTTTATAAGAATGTATCTCGCATAAATATGAAAATTACTCTCTTTTACTTACATAAACAATACTTCCACTCATAGAGGTGGAAAATGAAATCACAAAAATCCAGCAAACAGAAACGGAAATAGCCCTATACGCAAGCAGGGTGGACGACAGCGATTGGTTAATAATACGACTGCGACTCGGGTCACCCGAGCTGCTAGAATTTCAAATCGAACACCGTGAGTGGAGTAAAAAAACCTATCGAATACGGCCACCAATGTGGGGGGGTCGGGTCGGTCCTAAGCATTGGTTATTCATATTAAGTTCATTAGTTAGCTCATGCCCATCGGATTTCCTTCACACATGTCTTAAAATGAAGACAACCAATGCCTCTTCAAATCCCCCATGTTCCAAAAGCTATAAGTGTCTTTCAAAATACCACTAGTAAAAGCTCAAAATGTTGGTACACTTCATTGGCCTGTGTAAGTGCCTAGGCCCAGTCATTTTGGGAATCATCAGCTCACCATGCTAAATTTAGCAGCTTTGTTATTCCTGGATTATTGACCAATCAGATTTGTTGCTGTTAGCAAAGACTATGTTGTTGTTGAAGATTTATACTGCCTATCATGGATAAGTCTAAAGTCTTGTTTTCACCATTAGACAGTTTGTCGATAGAAAGCCCGAGCCTACACTTTTACCGACCCAAGGGATTTTTAACCTCCCACACCACATAGACATGGTATGAGAGCAACCGGTCTTTGATGATGCTGTAAGTCATACACAGTGGTGGAAATCCAAATTGGCAGAGGTGGGGGCACAGGGAATCGAACCACTGACCTTCAGATTAGGAGTCTGACCTAGAAAAAAGTCAGACACTCTAACCACTCCGCCACAGAGAACACCACCTATGACATCATAGGGGTAGCTTCCCGCTTTCAAATAGGGTTACTGGTTTAAAGGTTATGTGAAAAACACTAAATAAACTCTATTTCAAAGCATGAAAATCGATGTATACACCACAGCGGCTAGGTGATCGTATTAAAGCAACTTCTTATGAGTATTTTGGTGTTCATTTGATTAGAAAATGTTGCATATTAGCTCCAGGATTTTATTTTAGCTGAGCAGTGTTTTGCGCGTATAATCATTGCCTTGGTGGAAATCAGCCGTGCTTGCCGATCCTGCTAAAGCTTCCATATACGCGGTATGTGGCATATATCTATGCCGACCCCCAATAGCCGATGTCTACTTTTTGTGCTGGGGGGGGGGGGGGGGGGCGTTAAAAAACAAAGAAAAGTAAAGAAAAAGATACCTATGCCATTTTTGTTTTTTTTGCTCCAAATTTGTGAAGGAAAGTCAAAGGTAAAGTTGTTTCCTATGGCAAATGCAGCAGCATTCGCACCGATCAGTCCGGTCCATGGGTCGATCCATTTGCTGCATTCGGACCTATGGAAGCACTACTATGCCGTTACATGCTTTTCGATTTTTTACTGCATTCGCATACTGCGTATATAGAATCTTAGCTTTATGTGTTAACAGTTGCACTGTGACGTCATCATCGCTTTTCAGTGCTTATTTTTTTTGTCGTTCACGAAATTGGGTTTTGGATATCAGCTCTGCTCAAAATGGGATGTGAATGATACCATTTTGAAGCACACTAATTTGACAGATTTTAGTTTTTGTCTGGTCAAAATCACCCCAGTGGTAGTGATTTCCCCCCCCCTTTTTTTTCTTCTTCAATAATTGGAAGCCACCCAACTTCATGATAGCGATGAGAAAATATATAGGCCTACTTTTTTATGGGTAATTTTGGTATTTTAAGAGCTATGGTCGTAATGTTCGCATTGCGTTTGATTCGTGGCGGGGGAGGAGCACCCCCCCCCTGCCTCATCCCCCCCCGGCCGCGACCATTGGCTCGCTGACATAACTTCCCCCCCCCCCCCCCCTCTCCCTCGGCCCTTATAACCGGCCGCCCTAGCTGCTCCTAGCCACTCGCCTATCTTCACCCTCCAGGCCCGGACCATATTTTCTACTTTGGCACTCTCTTCACACGCGGGCCGTCACACTCCGCCGCCTCCCGCGACGCCGCCTCACACGACGCCTCCCGCCTCACGCCACCTCGCCTCCCGGGCCGACGCTCACCCACACTCTCAACCGTCATGCCAGCCGGATCACGCCCCCCGGGCCGCCGCGGATCGCGCCGAGGCCGGAGCGCCTCGGCCGCCTCACAGGACGCCGCCTCCGCGACCTCCGCCGCCCCCAGCCTCCAGTCGGAGGCCACCTCATGGGCGAGCGCCGTCGACGCCCGGATGGACGCCCAGCCGCCGCCATGCAATGCCAGGCCGGCGCCATCGACCACCTCACAGCCCTGGTCGAGTCTATCACCCTCGCCCCACCTCGGGCCTCAACCTACGCGGACCCTGCCGCCCTGCCACCGCCTCGGGCCCCGGCCGCCTCGCCCCCATCCATAGCCGACCGCATCGCAGATATGCTGCAGGAACTCGCCGCCGGGACTGGAGGGGGTGCCCCCCCGGCCACGCACCCCCGCCTCCTCTCCGCCCCCGCCTCTCCGACGCCCGCCTACGCCCGCCAGCGACGTCCACCCCACCTACCAGCCCTACCTCAGGCGAGGCCTCTACGCCACACAGCAGGCCGCCTCCGCCGCCCCCCGGCCCGCCTCCATCCACCCAGCCCCCGACCGCTCCCCCGCATCCGCGGCCGACGCGGTCAGGGAGATCCTGGAGTCCGCCGAGGCGCAGGGAAGCGGGCGGCGAAAAGGTATACCCCCAGGTTACCTTTTCCCTCACGACCTCATTGAGAGAGGCCCCGAGGGGAAGGCTCTGAAGCGAGGCGAGGCGACCATGGAGGAGTACAACCTCGCCCTCCGCATGCTCGAGTCCCACCCCTCCTTCCCCACCGACGCCCTCCCCGGATTACTTCACCACAATATCACCGTCCTCAGGGATGCCGTCACCCATCCGTGGCCTACCGTCCGGCGATACTCGGAAACCATCTTCGCATGGGTTGCCGATGGCCGCCTCCCGGATGGGTGGCGCGACCCAGTCGCTATCAACACCGTAAGGATGGACGTGATCACCGCCCCCGCGACTGCCTCCGGGGGCGGAGCCAGACTACTGCCCCCCCCAACCCGCGCCCGCCCCACCCCTCCCCCCACACACTCCCGCCCCACCAACGCCGACCCACGCACACCCTACACCCGAGAGGCATACGGGATACCCTGCCCTGCCTGGAACAGAGACCCCGCCTCGTGCGATCTCGCCCCCCCCGGTGAGGCCCACGGTGACCAAGGCGCGAGGAGGAGGCATGCATGCGCGTACTGCGCGAACGTGCGCCGCATCTTAACCGTGCATAGTGAGGCGGTCTGCTACACCAAGCGCACCCGCGCCTCAGCCGCCCCCGCGATCACCTCGCCGGATTTTTAGCCCGGCGGCGGCCCCACCCCCGCAACACACCCCACACACGCCGCACACACCCCCCCCCGCTAACACACACCGCCCTGGAGACGTAAACCGTCTGCCAACACCTGGTACCGCCACCGCCCTCAGATCTCAAGCCGACACAGACCGCCCGCCAACACCCGATACCACCCCCCGCCGCCTCCCTAACCACCCCCGCTACGCCCGCGCCAACCGCCGCCCCGCCAACCGCCACCACCCTGTCCTCACATCTCACGCCGACCCCCCCCACCCCCTAACACCCGCCAAACCGCCTCGCCTCACATCTCCGCCGCAACCCTCCCCTCACATCTCAACCGCCCGAACACCGCACCCACCCCGCCAAACGCTCCCGCCAGGCGTCTCCCCTCACATCTCCGCCGCAACCCTCCCCTCAGATCTCAACCGCCCGAACGCCGCACCCACCCCCCCACCCGCACCAGCCGCACCAACCACCCCCCTACCCCCCGCCCCGGCGACACTGCATACATAGGCCGCCTTCCCGGCCCCCCGCACCCGCCCCTTCGCACTTCCCCTCTCCAACCCCGCCCGCACCTCCTCCCCCCAACCCCCCCTCCGCTCCTCCTCCCCGCTCCACACCTCGCCCACCCCCTCCCCCCCCCCCGCGACCTCAGCGAAACCGTCGCAGAGGTCGTCAACCCCAGCATTCAAGACACCCTCCCCGCCGCCCCCGCCTGCGGCCCCACTCCTACCGCCTACCGCCCCACCCTCCTCTCCATATGGCCCCACCTCTCCGGCGCCGCCTGGAGCCGCCACCCCACCTTCTCCCGAGCCTACCATACCCTCCGCGATACGGGCCTCCCTAATTTTTTGGCCGCCCGCATCCCCCTTCCCTCAGGCCTCCACATCCCCGCCTGGCGCGCCCGCCTCCGAGACCACCCCGATAAGGACCTGGTAGACCTCCTCGAGTACGGCTTCCCCGCCAACTACTCCGCCAGCACCCCCCCCCCCGGCCCACATACACCAACCACCGGGAGGCCCCCGAGCACCAAGTCCACCTCCGCGACTTCATTACCACGGAGCTCGCCCACGGTGCCCTCCCCCTTCACCCCCTGGGCCCAGGTCTCCCCCATGATGACCCGCCCCAAATCCGACCCGGGCAAGAGGCGGGTCATCGTCGACCTATCTTACCCTCCTGGCCACAGCGTTAACGCTGGGATACCCCGCCGCGAGTACCTGGGTAGGCCCCACGCCTACCGGCTCCCATCCGTGGCCGACGTGGGCCGCCGCCTCATCAGACTGGGCACCGGGGCCTACACCTGGACCGCGGACATATCCAGGGCGTACCGCCAGCTGCGGGCCGACCCCCTCTCCTGCCCCCTATATGGGATCGCCTTTGAGGGCGCCACCTATGTCGACCTCGCCCTCCCCTTCGGCTGCCGCTCCTCGGGCGCCGCCTGTGTCAGGGTGACCGCCGCGGTGGCCTGGATCCTCCGGCGCGAGGGCTTCCACGCGCTCGTGTACGTCGACGACTTTGTCGGGTGCGAGCTCACCTATCTCAGGGCCCGCCAGGCGTTCGACGGCTTCATTGCCCTCGTCGGCGCCCTCGGCCTGGAGGTCGCCCCCGGGAAGTGCCACCCTCCGGCGATGCGAGTCTCCTGGCTCGGATTCGCCGTCGATAGCGAGGCCATGACGATTCGCATCGCACCCGACAAAGTCGACGAGCTCGTCGCCGACTGCGAGGCCCGGGCCGCCCGGCCTACCCTCGGGCGCCAGGAACTCCAGAGTATCCTCGGCCGCCTCAGCCACGTCGGCAGCTGCGTCCTCCCCGCGAGGAAGTTCATGGCGCGGCTCCTCGCGGCCCTCCGCAGCTGCCGCGGGTTCGCCGCCATCACCCTCGGGGACGACGCCCTCCGGGACCTGGCCTGATTTGCGGCCTACGGGCGCGCCACCAACGGCCTCCATCTCCTCCGTCCGATGGGGACCCGGAGGATCGTCATCGAGTGCGACTCCTGCCTCACCGGAGGCGGGGCCTACTCCCCCAGGCGCTACTACGCCCGAGGGTACTCGAGGGCCTTCCGGGCCCGCTTCCCTGCAATCCACGAGCTGGAGGCGGTCAACCTGGTCGTGGCCCTCCGCGCCCTCCTTCCGGCGGACGTCGCGGGGGCCAACGTGGTCATTAACACGGACAACATGGCCTCCGCCGCCTCCCTCGACTCGGGGCGGGCCCGCGACCTCACCCTCGGGACGTGCGCCCGGGAACTGTGGCTCATGGCGGCCGAGGCCTGTTTTGAACTCACCATCGTCCACAAGCCCGGCGCCGACCTCGTCCTGGCCGACGCCCTAAGCCGCGCCCACCTCCCTGGTCGATGGGCTGGCGTTGCCCGAGACGAGGTCGCCCGCCTCGGGCTTGAACGCACCGATGCCAACCATGACGACTTCCCCTACAACCCTGCCCTCTAATGCAGGGTACTCCGCCACCGAGGTCGCTGCCGTGGACGGCCTCCGCATCGCCGCCCTCGCCCCCTCCACCTGGAGGAACCGACGTCGACAGGCCCGAGGCTACGTCCAGTTCGCCTCGGGCCACCACTGGGACCCTCTCGCCCCGACGCCCTTCGACGTCGCTGCATACACCGCCTCGCTCTACGCCCGCCCCCTGGCGCCGGCCTCCGTCCGGTACGCCCTCTCCGGGGCGCGCTCCTGGCTGGAGGCGGCCGGGGGCGACCCAAGCGCCTTCACCTCGCGCCTCGCCAGAGACGTCTGTCGCGGCGGGGAGCGTGCCTCCGGCCACGTGGCCCGCCCCGCCCCGCCTCTGACGCCTACCATCCTCGCCGCCGTCGCCCACCATCTCGCCCTCGCCGGGCCCCCGGGCCGCCCTCCTCCTCGGGTACTACGGGATGCTACGGCAGTCCAGCCTCCTCTCCCCCAGCCCCGAGGTGTGGGGCGGCCCTCACACCATCACTCGCGGCGACGTCGCCCCCGCCCCCGGGGGGCTGCGCGTTACCCTCCGGACCACCAAGACCATCGCGCTGCCCTCGGGGGCGGTTGCCCTCTTCATCCCCGCTTCGCCCGGGCGCCCGCTCTGCCCCGTCGCCGCCTGGACCGCCTCGGTGGCCCTCGCCCCTGCCTGCTCCGCCGATCCTGCCTTCATCCTGCCCTCCGGCCGCCCCTTGGATCCTCGGACGCTTACTGCCATCCTGCGAGGCGCCCTCACGGCCCTCGGGGTGCCCGCCCCCGACGGCTATACTCTCCACAGCCTGCGCCGGGGGGCGGCCCAGGCTTGTCAGCGCGCCGGGGTCCCCCTCTCGGACATCATGGAGCAGGGGACCTGGACCTCCGCCTCGGTTCACGCCTATGTGCCGCGGATCGCCGCCTCGGGCGCCCCTCGAGCCCTCTCCTCAGTTTTGGTGGAGGGCTCCTCGGGCCACCTCCCTCCCGTCTGAGATCTTACCTCAGAGAACACTACCCTCGGGCATGGCCCCTGGACTTACTGACTATTTCAACTCTACCTTGACATTTTATCTTCAGTGATAGAGGCTACCTCATTGACCCTCTTTGTACTCATACATTTCTTCATATTGCCTTGTCATCTGAATAAAATGTTTTTATTCCAACTCCTCTGTTCTCTCCTTCCTCGTCACGTATCGGTCGTAATGTTCGCATTGCGTTTGATTCGTGGCGGGGGAGGAGCACCCCCCCCCTGCCTCATCCCCCCCCCGGCCGCGACCGTTGGCTCGCTGACATAACTTCCCCCCCCCCTCTCCCTCGGCCCTTATAACCGGCCGCCCTAGCTGCTACTAGCCACTCGCCTATCTTCACCCTCCAGGCCCGGACCATATTTTCTCCACCCACCCACCCTACTCTTCCCTTTCCTTTCTTTCCTCCCTTCCTCTTAGGTGGAGGGCTCCTCGGGCCACCTCCCTCCCGTCTGAGATCTTACCTCAGAGAACACTACCCTCGGGCATGGCCCCTGGACTTACTGACTATTTCAACTCTACCTTAACATTTTATCTTCAGTGATAGAGGCTACCTCATTGACCCTCTTTGTACTCATACATTTCTTCATATTGCCTTGTCATCTGAATAAAATGTTTTTATTCCAACTCCTCTGTTCTCTCCTTCCTCGTCACGTATCAAAGCATTTACTACCAGATTTCATGTGTTGCAAAGTGATGCCTGGGACATCAATTTGGGCGATTATATTTTAACCTGTGGTAGCCATATTGGATTTGTAAATGAAAGCCCCTAATTAATCCTAGTCATAAGGGTTCACATTACCCATGGTTTGTAGTACTTAATATGACTATATAATAAGTATACTTCAATATTCAAGGTCTTTATATTGGAAATTTAGCTAATCTCGGGTGACTTTTTGGCAGCCATCTTTGATTGATGCCCGCCATCTTGGATTTATATGATTCCATTCAAAGGTAAAGTTGATAAGGATTCTGAAAATATATACTTTGTTGTAGCTAACTTTTGTATTTGAAGAGCTATAAAGCATTTATTACAAGATTTTTATATAAAAAATAACCCACTTGACCACTTTTTAATCACCCAGTATCAGTGAGGTTTCATGTTGTCAATTTCCATGAAAATGGTTAATCTTAGGCCACAATTTGGTCTATAACTTTTGAATGAACAGAGATAGAAAGGGCATGTTGTGCCACCTAGTGGGTACTGCCCGAATCTTTCTAATAGACTACATCATGGTTCCGACTGCGCATGCGCTGAAAACCAAAACCCTAACCGTAACAATTTAATATAATCTTTTTGTTAAACATGTTTTCTATATGTCTTCCAAGCGGTTTGTATCTAGGTGGTGTGGTTTTATCAATATTTTACATTTTCTGTATGGAGATTGCTCACTGCCATTGACAATGCATTGAGTACGGCGTACGGCCATTGAGTTTGCTGATACGTGTAGGGCAAAACTGGCATATTATTCAAAATAAATAGAAATACATAACAATTTGGCACAAAAATGGACGGAAGGATGCAATATAATAATATAATGAATATGATTAAGACACAACTCTCCATAATTAAGCATTTTGAGCTAAGAAACACAATTTCAGTCACTTTACAGGCTGATGTTTACATCACCATTGATTAGCCAGAAGTAATTCTTGTTCTAAATATTAAAATGTCAAATGTGTCAACAAAAACTTGTTTCAAATAAATATATAACCAATATCTGATTAACCCTACTCATTTTCTATTTCTACATATGTCATTAACCATAGGATATAAATAAAAACATTAATAAAATAAGTAAAACTGACTCTGGCTATGGCTCTGTCTGAGTGCCTAGATTTTTTCTAAATCTAAATGCACGTGGCATAAGATGTCCTGATTATATTGATGTAAATGCAATGCTGGATAAAAGATTAATATCTTAATTTATTATATATATTTTTTTAGTTGGTATTCTATGTTTCAAACAAGAGCTGAGATGAGCTGAAACTAGCACATTTCATAGCTGCACCCAGTGTATTAGCATGTGCCATGTGCTTCTGGGGGGGGGGGGGGGTTGCTCTGATGCATCCCACAATGCACTGTGCCGCTGGAACTGTGATGTGGTCTATTCTTTGACAGAGCATCCAAAGTGTCGACATACTGCTCTTCAGCAACGATGTGAGGCTACATGATTTAAAAAATACTTCCCCTCCATCAAAAAACCCTTTTCCCCGAACTTTTGAGGCCAAACTGCTCAAAACAGTGACAAATCGGTAAATAAACACAATGTAAGTAGTTGCAAGCATTTCATATGTAATCCAATATGGCAACCGGAAGTTGTCTCGTGACGTCATTACACCCCCTCTATAGGCTATTTGGGAGTGACCATACCAAATACATATACCGGTGTGGTGGTTTCAGCTCGTTCCCGTGCTCAGCCGTGTCCCGTTGCTTCTGCGCATGCGCGAATTTCGCATCAACTCGGGGTCACCCCAGCCACTTATTGGCGCATGCGCACATCCTACAAACTCGGGTTGAATAATCGAATACGCTCGGGTGGACAATTTGTTCTTTTTTTTTTAATAACCGATAAAAGTACAGCAAAATAGGATTTAAAGTATTGTATGATGGCCCAGTTTAGCTATATTTCCATTTCATTAATCTAAGTTATTCTTTTTTTGCGCACGGGACGTGTATTTGTCGACCCCACTCGCGTGTTCTATTTGAAATTCGGATGACCCGAGTCGCCCGGTTTGTGTTAATCGATTACGGCCATGTTTACTAGATTCTGACGCATGCGCAGAAGCGAGGGACACGGCTGAGCACGGGAACGAGCTGAAACCACCACACCGGGTCCGGGTATTTGCTGTTAAACACCCTAAAACTAAATAATCTCAGAATTAAGATCCCAAAGTCAAAGATCAAGAGAATCATATCATTTTTTAAATTTTATCCATATACTTAAAAGATTGTAGGGAGTCACAGGCATGATTAAACTTAGATAAAAGATTCACCCGGTACTTGTAGTACACGGGTGAAGGACAACGTAGTGTAAATACGGGCGAAAATAGGGTTAGTATGGAATATGAACTAGAAACTGTGGCTCCAGTATCAAAAGGCTACCCATATAGGCACAGAGTTGGTGAAATGGGAAAGAATGTAAAAGGACAAGATGGCAGCACTAGAACGCCGTCGATTTCAATTTTAAATCTTATTAAACTAGATATTACATTATATTTTTCAACTCAAAGGTAGCGGGCTATCAATAAGACATATGTAAAGAATAATTGCTGCTTCTTAGATTGTGAAATTAGGCTCTCATTTCCTTAACCCGCTTTTTCGACCGTTTTTATATAGGGTTGGTATTCACCCGTGTACTGCAAGTACCGGGTGAATGCTTTATCTAGATTAAACTAAAACAATGGTCAGTGATCACAGGTTTTGTTCTCAAAATGAGGGACAAAACAGTGATCTGTTGACTATAATTAAGACCGCATATTACATAAAAATGCTGTAACTTTCTTTCTATTCAACATATTTAGATAAAAGATTCACCCGGTACTTGTAGTACACGGGTGAAGGACAACGTAGTGTAAATACGGGCGAAAATAGGGTTAGTATGGAATATGAACTAGAAACTGTGGCTCCAGTATCAAAAGGCTACCCATATAGGCACAGAGTTGGTGAAATGGGAAAGAATGTAAAAGGACAAGATGGCAGCACTAGAACGCCGTCGATTTCAATTTTAAATCTTATTAAACTAGATATTACATTATATTTTTCAACTCAAAGGTAGCGGGCTATCAATAAGACATATGTAAAGAATATTTGCTGCTTCTTAGATTGTGAAATTAGGCTCTCATTTCCTTAACCCGCTTTTTCGACCGTTTTTATATAGGGTTGGTATTCACCCGTGTACTGCAAGTACCGGGTGAATGCTTTATCTAGATTAAACTAAAACAATGGTCAGTGATCACAGGTTTTGTTCTCAAAATGAGGGACAAAACAGTGATCTGTTGACTATAATTAAGACCGCATATTACATAAAAATGCTGTAACTTTCTTTCTATTCAACATATTTTAAAAGTTAAAACAGATTTGAGTTTGTCATAACAAGACTATTCCAAAGAGCCTAAGTTTGTCTTATTTATTGGCATTTTAGGTGATATACCTAACTTATGTGATCTGCTTCGATCAACAAAATATCGCCCGCCTCACCGAACTAGCATTGTCACACCGGATTTAATCCTGCAATCTTATGTTTCCCAATTATGTCTAAGGAAGGTCTGTGCCTTATCGCATCAAATGTAGATAAACACTTAGTCACGGAATTTCAAGACAGCCTTACCAACCTTTAAAAGGAGTTGCATAAAATCATAAATTCTCGTTCTCTTCGAAGCCACGCCGGAAGTATGCAAGATGCTGCCATCTAGCGGTAAGGGCGCAAACTGGAACGATAGCTTGACGCCACCTAGTGGTTGATATTGATTAGCTGTGGAAGCGTGAATGATGGTACTATTTAAAGACCCTATAACACTAAGACGGCTCACTCCCTATCCCTCCCATGTTAATGTAAATTTTGTAGTGCCATCTTGTGGTGGGTTTGATCAGCCCGGCTGCTGGCTGGTGTTTCACATGTAACCACATACAAGGCAAGAGGGTGAGTTTAAAATATAAAAAAAGAGAGCTTGCCTGTCATTTGGATTTGGCAGATGTTGTGCCTCCTGCCTGGTCCCCAACTCCCTCTGCCCCGCCCTCCCTCATTCCCCTGCCCTCCCCCACATTCTCCCCCTCCCTCACTCCCCTTCCATCCTCCCTCCGTCCCACTATCCCCTGGACTCACTGCCCTTCCCCTCTCCTTCCACCTCCCATCCCCACCCTTCCCTCTCCCTGTCTCCCTCCTCATCCACCTTACCCAGGGTTCTGGCACAACACCTCCCTCCCCTCCCCATCATTTGGTTTTGGCCGATGTTGCGCCTACTGCCTGGTCCCCACCTCACTCTGCCCCGCCCTCCTGGTCTTGTCCAGTGCCTTCCCCTTAATGGGCATGGGGGCAAGGAATAATGTGTATTCCTTGCCGTTGTTATCCAAGACCTTCTTGGATCTCGCCACTTCTTTCCCTGCATCGATGCAGACAGCCTTAAAGACGTTTTCGAAACATCTGTAAAAAAGGAAGTTGCTAGTCGCTGTCAGCAGTGCAATTCCTCCATCCATCTCTCCGCAGAGCAAAGAGAACTTGTTCTCAGCTATCATCCTGTTGGCTATTGGTGCTATGGCCGAGAGAGCTGAGAGTACACCTTTGTGTACCCTGTGAAGAACCGTTTCAAACTTCTTACTGTCCTCACTCAGCTTCACATTAGAATCCATCCCCTTGATGGCAAATTCCTGGATCCCTTTGATCCCCGTGAACTTCTCAACCAGCTTCATAATCACTTCATCTGGCTTGAAGGTGTTAAAGTGCTCCTAGATGGTCTTCCTCATCATCGTGGTGGTATGGATCTTTTTTCTTCGCAGGACCTTACACTTCTTCATAACCTTACCACTTAACTCCGCATATTTACTCGCATGTTTAGTGTCCGAGTCAGAGCTGGTTGAAGACGAGTCCAACGAAGAGTCAGAAGAAGAGGATTTATTCTTCTTCCTCTTCTTGGATTTCTTCTTACTCTTCTTCACCAGCAGCTTCTTCTTACGTGCCCTGGTGAACTCATCTCCATCTGATGATTGTGCCCTCTTTTTGTGTTTGTGTTTGCATTTGTGTGCAACGACAATGACCTCTTCATCCGACTCATCATCTGAAGAGGCTTGATCCTCTGAAATATCCTCCCAATCAGAATCTTCTGAATCTAGGACTGGCTTCTTGCTTTTCCTAGCCGGCACTTTGGAGGGAAGCATCTCCTCCATTTTCTGTTGAACTAAACGTGCAACTCGTTCATCCACGTCAGCTGGGTCGGGCTCGGAGCCCCCCCACCTCGTCATAATCTCTTTGTTCTGGCGACCTTTGCACCCGAACCGGCGCTGAAGGGTCTTCGTCTCCGCTCAGCGCTTGAGGTGTGTCAACCTTACTCCGCTTCATAGCCATGGCTCGGAGTCTGTAAAACACCAAAAACCCAAAAATTAGGCATAATTCGGCTGAATTTCACACAGGTAATGAACACAAAATGAACCCAAGTGTGTATCATGGTGCTAAAACCGTATTTAAACCGTTTAACACAGGCGTGTGGTTAATAGACAGTCGTAGGTAAACGGTATGGACAACCAAACAAAACCAAATGAGGGGTAGGGACCAGTGTAGTGGTCCCTCCCACACTCTCTGTCCTATAAACTTCTCCCACCTGTGGCCTTCTTAGCCAACAAGTTGGAGAATATACTATAGGACTCGCAGGTATGCCTCAAACTATTTGGGGAATCTCAAAGAAACCCGGGAATAAATCCTATTGATGTAAATGGCTCCTGCCAAACATCTCTCCATTCGGCAATGGGTGCCATTATCAAATGAACAATGGCTGCATTGTTCTAACGATGTTACATAAACAATCGTAATTAAGCTGTAAAACAGTAATGTCTTAATGAAAAGTTCTAAAACCTTTTGTACGTGAATGTTAACATGAACTAAACCAATGTATCCAGTTAAAATGATACTAACCTGGTTGGTTTTGTAGTTAATGTAGAAAAACTGCCAGAGCTACTCAAGAAACATCCTCTCGTTGTGAGTTGATCATGCTAATTGCTGGACCTGGATGTGCTCCCTTTTCCATGGACTACGAGTAGCCAGAGGGTAGTACCGAGGTAAAATATATATACATATACATATATATGGTGACACATGGTGACAATCACTGGTTATATAGTAAAGTCAGGGAAACCTAGGCATCTTATGCCCCAGTCACACGAGGCCTGCGTTCGCTAACGATCGATTCACGACCTCAAAACGTCGTCCTTACGTCCACCTTACATCTGCCTTGCGTGCCGGCGCCGCGAGGTCGCCAACCACGCGGTGTCCATTTGGAAAATTTTGGACGCAAGGAGGTTGCACCTGCTGCACTTGCAACCTGCTTGCGTCCTCTGCCGGCGGCGCCATTCAGTTTTGGTTGGCGACCTGGTGGCAACCTGGTGCCGCGAGGTTGCCGCCAGGTCACCAACCACTTTTTCCCGCCATTTTTTTAGTGTGGGAACGGTGGCGGCGCAAGGTTGGCGACTTGATACCTACCACTCGCGTCCTCGCGCCGCCCTCGCTCCGCCATGGTTCCGCCCTGACGCCGGCAGCTCCCCGCCAAAACCTCACCGCCGCCCTTTGGGAAAGGTTGGCGAGCAGCCGGCACTCTCGCAGTGCGCCGGCTCTGAGTTATCGCCGCCAGGTCACCAACCTAGCGGCACCATTTTCACATTTTGTAGCGCCTATAAAAGGAAATCATTTCTGGAGGTGTCAGTCACTTGCTTCTGGACTCTCTGACCTGCTGCTGCTTCTACTGCTGCTACTTCTGCTAATTCTGCTACTTCTGCTACTTCTGGGACTTCTTCAATCTACATTGCACTCCATCTTCACAGCCACTATGACAGGATGATGGCTCCAAAGAAGAGCAGACAATCTCCTACTACTCCAGCTACAGCTCCTTCTGCTCCAGCTTCTTCTGTTCCATCTACCCAAGACATGTGTGAGGTCGGCTAGATTCTGCTGGTGCATGCTGCCGAAGAGGAGGAGCCGTCACAGAGGAGCATGCCAGACCTGGGGATGGAGAGTGAGGTGGATGGGACTTTGCTCTCTCCGGAGATGCTCACTGCTGCACAGGAGGACGAGCTGGCTGGCTGGTTCAGTGAGAACCCCATCTTCTATGACCAGTCGATGTCGGATTTCAAGAAATGGAGCAAGCAGGACCGGCTCCTGAATGAGAAGGGGGAATGTATGGGTCTCTGTGGTGAGTACGCCTGCTGTTGCATCTTTTCTATCTTTCAGCTTCTGCACAACAATTTTCAGCCATCTGTTTGCATTGTTTGTAATTTGTGTAGGTTTCTGTACACAGAGCACATTCTTTGTTGTTGTACCCATATGTTCACAGCCTAGTATATTTTTTAACATTTGCTAATCTTATTTAGTAAATGACATGTACACAGCAGGTATGTACTTTTTCTAGCCATCTGTACACAGCCTTGTATGTATTTGTTCCCATGTATTTGTGTGTTTTACTTTAATTTAGAGTTGTGTTGTCCTGTAAAGGCTGCAAGCATTTGTTAACCTCACTGTTGTAAGTGTCGAAACGGTTTACTCATTAGATCTCGTTCTTTTTTCAGGCACCTTCATCTGGCAGTGGTTCCGCAACTTGCAGACCATGTACGGGAAGCTGAAAAAGAAGAAGAGTGGGCAGGGGGCGAAAATCCTGACGGTGAGGAAGCTGTGGACACTGTGCCGGTTCCAGTTCCTCGACCAGCACCTGTGCATCCGTGCGCCATGCCGCATCACAGGCTTGGTGAGTGTTTATGTTTTATAATGTACGCTGATGTTGCTGTGTGTGTTGTTGTGCCACTGTATGCTACCCTTATTTTGCACAGCCTTTGTGCATGACTCTCATCCATGGAAGCCATTTAATTGTGGTTAAAAAAGGTTAACATGCTACTATATGACAGTAATTATACAATTAATGCAATATTCTCTAGAATACCCTAAATTACAGTAATTTTATAATTAATATGATATCTTCTAGGAAACCTGAAACTGACACATGAAACAAAAAATTGTCATAATTAACTTCATTCTTTACAAATTAACGTGTTTACTGTTGTTTAGAAATGTCTGCTATGTCTTTGTTTGGTTGTTAATAGCCAGTTGTTACATTGTATGTGACCAGCATATTTATTCCTTTTCTATCAGGCTTCAACAGCAGCGGGCTGCGCTTGTTCTATGATGCGGGCGTCCGTTCATCTTCTTCTTAGGTCGTTCCCCTGCCACCTCTGCCACCACTCGTGATCGACGAGGTGGTCGATTGTCCGGTCGCTGATGAAGAAGAGGAGGCGGTTACCACCATCAGCAACCTTGTCCCATCCTCCTTGTCGGCACACACCCCGGAGTCAAGGCCTGCCCATCTCAACACCCCTGCCATATCCTGTCCCAAGTCAACCAGCGGGAAGGCGAAGGGGAAGGGACGCTTGGAGGATGCCATCTTCCAGATGTGCACTCAAATAGCGTCCCAGGGCAACACATCAGACAGTGCCAGCAGTGCTACCCCCATCGACCATCGAGTGGCCTTCTGCGCATACATGTTGTCCGAGGTATGCGGTTGACAGCGCGATAGTTTGCACTGTTTCAGAGAAAGAAACATGCAGATGATTATCGATATGGGTGAAGAGCGGGAGCGGGAGCAGCAGCAGCAGCAGTAGCAGCAACAGGTACCACACATCCCAACACAACAGCTGCCACACATTCCAACACAACAGCTACCACACATCAGCTACCACAACACGCAACACACCAGGTACCACAACACACAACACACCAACTACCACAACACACAACACATCAATACACCATCCAACCCTTCATACAACCACAGCAAACGGTACAATACACACAGCCACAGCCACAAACCTAAAACCCACAAATACATTATGCACCACAGTACACACTACCTCTACCACCGCAACAACACACAGTGGTAACCCCACCAGTTGTTCGCCACCACCACCAAACACTCACACCAACAGCTGGGAGTTCGGCCACACCACAACACACACAGACAACACCAGACAGTGGGGGACCGAAAATGGGGAGGGGGGCTTCTGCTGCTGCTACTTCCTCCTCAGAGACCGAGCTGTCAGGGTTCGAATCCCCAACCGCCTTCCACGCTTAGACGTCAATGTCAAGCCTTGATATTGGCCCTGGACCACTCTCCATCAGTTTGCTTTTGTCTACACCGGATCCACATGGGGAGGGATCCGGTGGCGGGGGATGTTGGCTGCAGCCATGGATGCGACCTCCATTCCCTGTAGATAAATTAGTGGTGGTGGTGGTGGGGGGGGGTGAAGGTGACGGTGAAACATCTGAGAAGGAATAAATTTATAAATTTCTAAATAGTTTAATGTCAATATAGTTTCTAAATTTCTATCGTTTTTAAATTTCTATACAAGTTTATATATGTTTCGAATTTATATATATTATCTGAGAACTTTCTGAATGTCAATATACATGTACAGCTGATCATTGTCATACTATCACTGATCTTTCTGTTATGGCCTGAACAGTACGAGCGTCTGGTGATTTTGTATATATGTTTCTAATTTATATATATTATCTGAACTTTCTGAATGGCAATCTACATGTACAGCTGATCATTGTCATACTGTCACTGATCTTTCTGTTATGGCCTGAACAGTATGAGTGTCCGCAGATTTTGTAATATGTCAGTATATATTGTTATGTCTTATTGTCATGTAGTTAACATGTGGCCATGACTTATTACATTCTTTGCATGCAAAAATATGGATGGCACTCCGAGACAGATTGAAGAATTTGTGATATGTGTATATGATGTTTATATATAATAGTTACTGTTAATATAGTGAACCTTATCAGTTTTATTATTGATATGTTTATTTATCGAAGGTACTTTGTAATTATATTGTTGTGAACATAGCAATGTTCAGCACTGTCATTGGTATTATTGACATGTATATTTTTCCAAAGTACTAGGTTATTATATTGTTGTGAACATAGTAATGTTCAGGACTGTCATTGGTCTTATACAGTTTATTAATCCCAGATATTGTAAATCTGTTGCTGGATAAATTGTGGACGAGACAGGCATTGAGTGTGATTGGGTGTTTATTCATAAATAAGATTGTCATCATGTGTATGTATGATCTAAATACAAATAAAATGTTTCTATTCGTAAAATCTGTGTGTTTTGTTATAACTAGTGACCTTTTAGAATTATCACAGTCTTCTTCTGCTGGCCTTAAAAGTACATCCACAGATAAAAACTTGGCCCTTTAAGAAATATAGCAAAGCCTTATTGAGTACAACTAGTTCTTCTTCTGCTGGCCTTAGTAAAAGATGGCCCTTTAGGAAATAGTTCAAATTCTTATATTGGCTCTTCTTTTGGATTGGTAAAAGTTCATCAACAGATAACATGGCCCTTTAAGATATATTTAAAGTTATTATACTACCTCTTCTGGCCTTAGTAAACGTTCATAAACACAACATATTGGCCCCTATAAGTTCTATATTATTATATTAAAGAGTTCTATCTTATTATATTAAAGAGTTCTATATTATTATATTAAAGGGTTCTATATTATTATATTAAAGAGTTCTATATTATTATACTAAACAGTGCTCGTCGATATTAGATCATATCTCTTTGCCAAGGCACATCGCCTATATTGTTATAGTAGTGCTTCAAATACACCCGCCGTTGCTTGGCTTCCCTGGAGGCACGTGTGGGCCCTCTTGTGCCCTCTTGGGCCCCTCAAATCTGCCAGGACACTGTCATCTCTCCAAGCACCAGGTATGATAGTGTGGTCCTCTCCCTCAATATCCAAAGCTGCATTCTGAAGTCCAGGATACTTGACCCGCATCAGGTTATGGAGACTAACACAGGCCAACACTATGCTGTTGACAGTATCTGTCTCCTGTTGAAGAGTAGTCAGGAGGCAGCGGAATCTGTTGGCGATTATCCCGAAAGCATTTTCCACAATGCGTCTGGCTTGAGAACATCGGCAGTTGAATATTTGTTCAGCCACTGTGATATTTCGTCCATAGAATGGCTTCATCAGCCACTCACGAAGCGGAAAGGCATGTAAGGCTTAATGGCTATGTGTCTCCCGTCAATGCTCCAACAGTGTGGTGAAAGTACCAGCGTGTCCCAAAGTTGGCGGCTAATTCATGCCAGCCAGCTTGACAGCAAGTCTTTATACTCTTCAATTATGGCTTCACACACCTCGTGAACAAAGAGGGAAATTGTGTTGTGTGCAACTCTGAAGGAGAAGGCCAGGCTGTGGTAACTGTTCCCAGTTGCAAGGAAACGAAGAGTGATGGCCAACTTGAGTCCGGGGCTCAACACCTTGCGCATGACTGTGTCCTTCTTGTCGAGCCTTAGGGTCACTCTCTGCAACATCTCGTAGAACATGGTTGGCTCCATCCGAAGGTAGCTGCAGAAATGTCCATGTGACTCCACCTCTAGTTCAGCCATGAGATTTTCATATTCGCCAAACGCAAGCCTTCTGGATATCCATGGGCACACCCAGAACCTTCTCTGTTGCCTCCTTCTTATTCTCAGATGTAGCAGACAAAGAAGTGTGGCACATGCATCTTGTCGCTGTAATCTTCGGAGCTTCAATACAGTCGGACCAGCGATGGCTACAGCATCCGAGCAGAAAGATCCAAGCACTCCAGCCTCGACCCGGTCAACCATGAAGAAGACGAAGGGTGCACTCTCAACCACGGTTGATGAAGAAGATGAAGGATGTACTCTCAACGGGGCAGTCGACGATGAGGAAGAGCCACGATCTATTCCTACAAGTAGCAGGGAGCCTTTTCCTTCTGCGTGGATGCCGTGTGTACCCCTCGCACGACTAGATGCTAGTGAAAACATGCATCTGACACCTGGCATTTGTACGCTGACAAAGTGGTCGCAGACAGGCAGGACGGCGCCAGGTCGCCAACCACGATAGCAGTTGCTGCCCTGACGCCGCCAGGTAGGCGACCTATCGGCGCGAGGTTGGCGCCAGGGCACCGACAGCATTTTTTAATCAATGTATCGAATGGGACGCTAGGTGGTTGGTGACCGTTTGGTCGTAAGGAGGTTGGTGGTGAACGCTGGCTCTCGTGTGACTGGGGTATTACTTTCACGTGAAAGTGTCTTCCTTATTGTTCTATATAAGGTAGATCTATTCAGTTTGCCAACTCTATACATAATACAGTATGCCTACACCACGTGTACATGGTAGTCTACCCACCAGATGGGGGCCCGAATGAGTTAGAGCGCCCATCTCCCGTGTTGGTAGATCGTGGGTTCGAACCCTGGTCGAGTCAAACCAATGACTTAAAAATTGATACTTGTCGCTTCCTAGCCTGGCGCTCGACATTATTAGGATAGGACAAGGACTGGTTGGCTCAGTGTCAGGATAATGTGACTGAGTGGGATATCAGGTCATGGTGCTGGCAGCCTAGCCTTCCAGTGGGGCAGCACTACCATGAGTGCGCACTGACACAAGTCAGTACCCGTCCTGATAGTGATATGACATTAGATGTTGCTAGGACGTAAAACAACAACAAACAACAACTGGTAGTATACCCCCTCCCCCCCTCCTCTCCCTCGCCTCCCCCTCCCCATCTCTCTATCACCCCCTGCCCCCTTCCGTGACAACCCCCCCCCCCCCCCCCCCCCCTTGGCCCTTCCCTGCACGCCCCCTTCGATGACAATCGCCCACCCCTTTCCTGCATGCCCACTTCCCCTTTCCTGCATGCCCCCTTCCGTGTGACGATACCCTGCCCATCACCCCCACCCAGCCCCTGCACTTTACATACTCCAGCAGAGGAGCTGCCCCGACTTGAGGTGGAGGCAGTCGAGTCGTGTCAATATTACTGCAACACGACTCATGCCACGACCACGTGTACACACCGAGTAACAACACTACCAGGACGTTCAAAGCTCAGGTATGTTTCTAAACCACCTCTCCCAAGCGATAAATACCCAACACACTGTGACTGTCGGTGTCTGAAATCCTTAGATTGCCGAACCTGATTAACAGACCACACCGTGTCCTGACTCAGACTTGGCCTTGGGACGGGCATTTTCTGTTTATACAAATATTGGGGCATAGGCCTACTAACTAGTAACTAACTCTGGCTGACCAAAAATGAGCAAACTTATAAAAGAATTGAAGGTATCCACCCACGGTTTGTTCTGACTGTGGGTGTCTTTAGTGACTGGCTTGATTTGTACGCAGTGGTTGACTTGTCTTTATTGAAAGTAGGAGGTTGGTATGGGCCGGCACCAGGACACCCGCCCGACATAAAGAAGTGGCCGGGACCTGTCGCTGTGGCGGCGGGCGACATGGGCGATAAAAGGGGAAGTTGGCGTAGTCTATAGTGGGCGTTAAGCTGGCCCACACAGGCTGAGGTCACAAGCTTAATTAATCTCACTGAGTTGACTGTGTCTTTGTATTGACTCGAACGTAGGGTAGATTTAATAAATATACGACAAAAGACCTACCATCATAAGTCTGATAACGATTTCACACACCTAGGGCCTAGGCTCTTCCGGGATCTAACTACTAGTTAAACTAGGATTGGGAAAAGTAAAAAAAGCCACACACACACACACAAATAAATAGGGGGACATGGGAAACGTGAGTCGTGACAGGAGGAAGAGTGAACCTTGATGAATCACTAATTCAGAAATACTTATACAAACTAACAAAGAGTAATCTAATTTAAGATTGTAGTTAAAGGCAGGCTTACCTCATAATTATTAAAGCTGCACAAGGGAAGCATTACATTTTTGAAACCAGAACACTTGTTTAGATTTGATCCTACATATCTATAACTTAAAAATACTAACACACTTATTAGACGTGTTGATGCATAGATGATAGAAGAGAATACTAAGTTCATTAAATAGATAGAACCTGTAACTGCCGAAGCCTAGGCCCCTATATGGTGTCAGCGATTTCACGTGCATACCAAAATTAATTTAGCATATTTACATGTCAAAGATCTTAAAGAGTTAGGCTATTTGAAATCAAAGGTAGTGCCTACTTCAAACTAAAATGAGGTAGATTTTAACAATCAACCTAATAAAAGTAATATATTCAACTTTAAAGCTGCGTAGGTTGATTGTTAAAATCTGTCTGACCATAGTTTAATTTGGAGTAACTTAACTTTTTTTATTTATTTTTTTATAAAACGCTAACGTTTGAAATATTTACATATACGTAAACACTGGGACACTAAAGCTTCAGCAGTAACACATTCTATTAAATTGACTTAAAGCTGCATAGTCCTATGAAAATATAAATTTGTCAAAACCAAAGCAATTATCTAGATCTGATTCTACATAGCCAGTATCCTTTAGGTGGCACAACACAAATCCCAGCACCCATGCACTACTGACTTATTTTTGTGCGCCTTTATTTCCGAGAGATATTGTTGATTTAAAAAAAAAAGTTAAACTTGGAGTATTCATCCATCTAAGCACAATTAAAAATAAAGAACAATAAAGGCAATTTGATCCAATAACAACAAGCAAATAAGGAAGCACATTTTGATACCTTTGTACTTCCTGTATATCTCCCCAAAACATGTTTGGTTTTGCGTACCAGAAGGTTATGCAAAAATATATTGGGTATTTTTTGCAAAGACATTACTGTCAAAAGGAAATAGTACTTATTATAGTAATTAATACATTCCTTACACCACACTTAGGTTACTGCAACTCCATATTGTATGGAATATCTGAATATAACATCAATCACCGTCAGGGAATTCAGAGCAAGGCTGAACACATCTTGGGTTCGAATCCTGGCCGAGTCAAACCAATGACTTAAAATGCATACTTGTCGCTACCTAACCTGGCGCTCGTCATTACTACAATAGGGCCAAGGGCAATGGAATGAGGAAGACCAATTGTCCGCGATTTAAATTTAATATATTCATAAGAAGAAATATGGCAGAAACTCAAAACCACCTGGTGCACTTATCAAACATTTGTCACCACACATAATGGAATATCGAGCCAATTTAATAGAACCTGTTACCACAGAAGCCTATAGTGTCGGAGTTTTGGTATTTTTTAGTTTTTGTAAATATAGTTTATTCATTGAATAAAGTCTTTTCTCAGTGCCGTGGCACTGGTCTTCCAGCCATGTGACATTACAGTTATTTACAATATATGTATGTAGTCTGATATTGTCATCAGCAGATAGCTCAAGTCAGCTGAAATAACAATAATTCCAAGACTTACATATGGAATAATTTGACAATTCACCTATAAGATAGTAGTTATATGTTGTATACATACATACTTAGATACATACATGTGTATTGTTTAGACCGTTACATTATGGAGTGGTTAGATGCATAGTTTCCCTTCACATGTATGGTGAATTGCATAATTATCATGTTGTTGGAGATGGGATTTTGAGATGGAGTATTAGTAGAATGATTTGTTTATTCTGTAAGATGGAGTGTAGTTAGCTTGTAGGGTTATGCTTAAAAAGGTTAAAACCTGGGGGGCGTTTTTGACTACAGGAAGTAGTTTGAGTAAGTAGGTTGTTAGTAATGATGGAATAAACTATGCTTGGAGGATTGTACTTTTCAGTCATTTAGTACTCTAGTACAGTCTTTATTAGTGTCTATGTTTATAGCAATACTACCAGACTGATATGCATTTTCTGAAGTTGTTGGGCAAATAATTTGTAAGCTGGATAACTTGGTTTGCTGTTTATAGTGTTAGCAGGTAAGGGAGCGCGGTTTGGTGGGTATGGGGGTGGCTATAGGTGCTTATAATAGGTAGATAATTAAACATGCCTGCCAAAATTAAATTTGCATGGTTGCACTTCAAATATTAAAATAGTTAACCATTTAAGGGGAGACACGGGTGATTTTTGGGTGATTTCCATATCTCAAAAACTATTAAGGATAGAGCTTTGAAAATTGGAGCACACATTCTTTGTATCAAGAGAAGCTCTATCTTGAGTAGGGGTCATATGATGAAGGATCTTGCAAAAATCTAAATCAAAATTTTACCCCCTCCAGGAAGTATACTGAATGGGCCTAGATTTGCCTGAATCAAGTTATTATATGAAGAACTGGTCCAGTTGAGTGCAAGAAGGTGGTTTGTGAATTTATATATGTCATTACCAACATGTCCCTACATGACGAACCAGAGGAACAAAAAATTCAATGGTCAATTTTTGTGTCTCCATCTCTAGCTCTTGAACTATGAAAGATACAGTGTTTTTAACCATCTTATTGCACTCAGCAGCAACCTTTACATAAGACTGCCAAGTTTCAACTTTCTGCTACAATTATAACTTACATTTTTAGAGGGGCCAAATTGGCAAAACCCTGGGAAAAGCAGTTATGAGAAAATGAGCTTCAAAGTTCACAAAGTGTGTCTTTCAAATGGTAAAGTCCAGTATCATCATCTAGAATCCCATATTATATACACAAATATCCAGTCAAGTAATTATCTGTCCAAGAAACATATCATTTACACCAAATTAGTACACCAAAAACCAGAAATCACCAGTTTCACCAAAATTCATGTTCCGATCACCCATGTCTCCCCTTAAAATAAAAGTTACTACAAACTAAAGTGCGGTAATATAGATAATTATAACGACTAACCTATTGCATCTGGAATCATCAACCGAGCACAACCAGAAACATAAAATCCATTGAGGCGTACATTGAATGATACAAAAAAACATGTACAAAAAACTAAATGACCTAGCCCTGGAACCAATGGAGAACATAGCTATGATAGTTTTGGTATGTTGACATATTACCCATCAAGAATGGTAATTGTGGACCACGAAGCTCCTAGGTAGCTCTGAGATAAATACACGCGCAAATATTACTAACAAATCATTGAAGACAATAAACCACAAACTAATGACTAAAGCTGCTCAGCTGTGAAAAAAGTTCTATCATGAACTTATATGTTATGGAAAGGGTAAATAAACCATCATTAATAAGAAAACACCAACAAACATGACAAGATAGCTCCCCAAGATTGGACTACTACTACCACATGCATTCAGAACACATTGTGAAGGACATGGCGACAATACTGAGCGGCATATTGGGTTATGGTGCTGGCAGAATGGTACCCTTAGTTTGGCAACATTATAAAGATGCCATGAGTTCGCACTGATGTACGCCGCCCCACGTGTTTCCTTGCTCTTTTTTGATACAGTGGGGATGCAAAGGAAACCCTGAGGGCCCTTTTCCAGGTAGACAGGACCGCTGGCACCGCCGCCCTGTCCCTGGACAAATACCCTGACCACATGGTCATTGGAATCCGGATGCTGGAGTCTCTTGAGAGACTCCGTGCAGCCCCAAATTCACCGAGATAAGAGGCTCGGCGAAGACCCACCACTACATGGTAACCGGTCTCCACCCCCCAGCCGACCCCTCCGACTTAGTCGGACAACACAGGATCATCCATGCCTCCCGCATCACCCCTAAAGGCGGCAAACCCACGCACTGCGAAAACGTCCATGCCACCAACCCGTTCAGCACTTCCGCCAAGCTCGACTTCGGCCCCCTAGGCCACCTTCGGGTGGCAACCCCTCACAAACGGCCCAGTGCCAGAGGTATGGCCATTATAAGCGAGAATGTAGTGCCACAGATGTCATTTGCGCAAACTGTGCGCTACCAGGCCATCTCACTGAGGGGTGCACACTGAATGCCAGATGTACAGCATGCGGGGGCGCCCAAACCTTCCGAGACCCACGCTGCCCAGAGAAGCGCAGGCTCTGGAGCAGGGTCAATCCCCCCCAAAAAAACTAACCCCCAAGCTGGCCAACCCAACCCCACCCCCCCACTTCCCCCTACCACACACCAGACAACCCCCAACCCACATCTCCCCCCACCAACTTCACCCCACTCCTGCCAACCCGCGCCCAAAACCCAACCCCAGCAAAACCACCACCACACACCGCCCACACACACGATCCATCGCCACACAAACCCCCAGCCAGGTCAACACCACCACACCCAAGTGCGATGCCTGCACCCAAACCCCATGCACACCCAAACCCAAAACCACACCCACTCCTGCACCCAGAGCCAACCCCATGGCTGACACGTTGCGTGTATGCCTCAAACTGGCCACAACCACAATAGACACCTTCAACATATACAAACCCTGCATCACCCAATACACTTTCGACCCCATCCTCCAAGCACACGGCAACGCATCAATACACCAAATAATCATGGGAGATTTCAATACCCACCACTCCATCTGGGGATGCAACAACACAGACACCGCCAGAGGATGCACACTACTAGAAGAGGTCCTTGACTTGGCGAACCACACCCTAATGAATGATGGCTTGCCCACTCATTGCAGTGGCAAGTCCATTGACCTCTGCATCCTAAACACACAACTCGCGCCCACAGCCTCGTGGGAAGTGACTGACCTGTACTCAGACCACCACGCAGCGCTCCTATGCACAGACACTCCCAAGGTCCCCCCGCCCCCACAAACCCTGGCCAGATTTAACCTGGACAGAGCTGATTGGGAAGCCTTCAACCAACACTTGCAACACCTCACACACACCAACCCTCCCAACACCTACAACGAGTTCACCATACTTGTCCGCCACGCCATGGAGGGCACCATCCAACAGACAACAAACCTTTGCCTCCCAGGCACCACAAACTCTCCCGCCATCAGGAGAGCCAAACGCCACAAAAACAAACTCCTCCGCAAGCTCCGTTCCAACGCCAACCCAGACACTGAAAAGTTAGTTAACATTGCCACCGAATGGTTGAACGAGCTCATCACATCTGAAAACGATAGAATGTGGAAACTCTGGTGCACCAAAATTTCATGGCACACCTCCCTCACAGGCCTTTGGCAAAAACTAAAAAACCTACAGGGGACCACCCCCCGCACACCCCGTGAGCCAAACCCACAACAAACAGCCACAAATCAACACACCACCTTCATCAACAGAACAGACCCACAACCCTGTTTACCAAACACACACCTACAAACCCTCGCCAGCGAGAGGACATCATCAACAACGCCTTAGACCTCCCTTCCGCCCACGGCTTTGATCGCCCCCTTACTAAGACCGAGCTCGGAAGGGCACTCCCCCCCCCCCCCCCCCCCCCCCCCCCCCCCCCCACACACACACACACAGAGGAAAATGACCCACGGAGCAGATGGTGTACCAACCCCAGTGTGGACCCGCCTCTCCACACACAACAGGGAAACTCTGCTCCCGCTCCTAAACTGGGTCTACACACGAGCGATTATACCGCAATCGTGGAAGGACGCGGTCATTGTACCCATCCCCAAAAAAGACCCAGGTGAGTTCAGGCCGATCTCACTGCTGAAATCCCTCGTGAAAGTAGTAGAGAAAATCGTACTGGGCCGACTCGAAACCTTTTCCAGCGACCCAGCCAGCGGCTTCCCCAAAGAGCTGGTAGGGTTCCGAGGCGGACGTGGCATGCAGCACACCGTCCTTACCCTCCTTGAGGAGATAGTACACGCCAGTGGACGAGGCTTTGGCGCGGCTGTCATATTCCTCGACCTCGAGAAGGCCTTCGAGCTGGTTGACCACAACATGGTCCTTGCCTCCATCGTTGAGCTGGCAGTCACCGGGAAGCCTCTGGCATTCGTGAAGAACTACCTATGTGACAGGCGAGCCAGCGTCCGCTTCCAGGGCAGCACCTCTCCCCTCAACCATCTAAAAAAATGGCGCCCCCCAGGGAGCTGTCCTCAGCCCGTTCCTCTTTAATGCTGTAGTCGCTGCCCTCATAAGCCGACTGAAAGCAGCCATTACTGAGCGCCACCTCAAACATGTCAAGACCCTGTGCTATGCAGACATCGCTGTAGTCTGCTCATGTACCAGTGACGTGCCCCTCCTCATGGCGGAAGTCCTGCTCCTACTTAGCGACACCTGCCGTGATCTGGGCTCAAAATATCCTCGAAAAAAACCAAAGCCATGATGATATTCACCGATCAGCCTCCCCACCCACTCCGTGCAGCAGACCTGGCCGTCGAATGGGTGGACACCTTAGACTACCTTGGAGTCAGGCTTGATCACAAACTCACCATGAGACCACTTGTGAAGCACCTGGCCTCCAGAATGAACAAGAGACTTCTTTTAATGAATAGAATCTCTGGGTTCAACTGGGGAGCCCCAGCTGAAGTGCTCAGTATCTTCGACAAACAGGCTGTGCGGGCCCTCTACGACTTCAGCCAACACCGTTTCCTGGATTGATTACTGCAGAGACAACCGTAGGGCACGCCTCCCTCGCAGTAGCACCCTGACCAAAGACCTCACTCTGGAAAGAGTCCAATACCAGGCAGCTCGACTCATCACCCGAGCTCGCAGGACAACCAGAGTTATGATCCTCCTCCTTGAGCCAATCTCCCACCACTCCACTTACACGGACAACAGCTGCTGGCAAAGCACCTCTACCAAGCCCTTTCTGTAGGCCATTCCACCTTCTACCGCAGCACAGCCTCTTACCTACAAAATGGTCCAAGACGGTGCTGATGGATCGCTCAACCCTGACACAGGCCGAGCCAGGGCTGGACTCTTCCCACCAGACGGGCAGGCTACACGCCTTATTAGGGGCACGGACTACTCCTCCACCCTCGATACAGAGCTCGCCGCCATCCACCATGCACTGACCCACCTGCGACATTGCAGCTGCATAGTAGTCACTGACTCACTCAATGCAGTCCGCAAGATCAAGGACCACAGAGCTAGCCACTCTCTGGCCACCTTGATCTAGAACCCCCTTCCCACCAGGCATGAAGCTCTCCTCGACACAGTGCTGGCCTGGGTTCCCTCCCACATAGGACGTTCCGGTAATGACCAGGCCGACTCAGCTGCTCTGGACGGCTCTCGCCGCCCTGAGATCGACCTCGTCATAGGCCACTCCCTGTCCAAGCTCAAAGCTACCCACGCTAGAGCCACCAAAGCCCTGTGGGAGGCCTCCCTCCACCATACCACCATCAGGAACCCATACTCCATTAGTTGGGCCTGGCATGAAAATGTCAGGGAGTGCCTACCAGTCCCGAGAAAGCTCTCTGCGTCTGTGCAAGAGGCAGTCAGGCGCTTCAGGACTGGATACAGGTGGTTCATCGACACCCCTGCATTGCAGCGATGTCCCTGCGGTGGCCAAATCTTCAATGTTGCCCAGATCCTGGCATCACGTGTGTCCTTTGACAAGACCGCCATCCGAGACTTCCTCGGCCCACCACACAACCTGTCTGACAACTGACATGCGCTCGCCATCCTCGCGAGGCTCTCCGAGTCCTCTTGGGAGCCACTCCGCAGATTCTATAGACAGAATTACTACACCTTTGAGATCATCGGCGGCCCTGAACCCATCACCGACGACTCTGAACCCGACAATAATGAAGGCGATAGCAACCACCATCAGGGAGCCCCGTGGGGTCCCCCATCGCGGAGCCCACGTGAGGTCCCCCATCAGGGAGCCCCATGAGGTCCCAGTCAGGAGCCATCAGGGAGTCCTGTGAGGTCCTAGCCAGGGAGCCCCATGAGGTCCCAGTCAGGGAGCCCCATGAGGTCCCAGTCAGGGAGCCCCGTGAGGTCCCGCCGGACACTGCACCGGGGGCCCCGTGCGGTCCCAAAGACACCAGGTGTGACAGCCTAGATCCCCACGCCTACAACGTTGGTTCCCGTTTCGATCACCGATGGAGTGTGTGCTGGGGCCTCGGACGCAATCATACCCACCAACCACGCCCCGGTCCAGGAGCTCTGTTGACTCTGGACCACCCACCCTGCAATGGGGTCCTGGAGGACCAACGCCCATGGCCCTGCTGCCAACGACACCGGATCCCGCTGTGCTCTCCGGTCGAGGTACAGGACCGTGGGCCCCAAGAACGTATTACCACCTGCCGGGCCACCGCCGCACCACACCACCACCGCACAAGACGCCGCGAAGAGCACCCTCCCCCTACCACCCCTAAAGTTGGAACAAGAAAAAAAACAAAAAACCACCAAAAATGGGCCATTCTAACGGCGCCGTTTATCAATGCTGTAGTTCTGCAGCCAGTGACCGCTAGGTCACAAACCCTCCAATAAGTAAGTAAGTAAGCAGGCTTTTGATAGTGGTTGGAGCACATGTTTGGACCTTTCAACTTGCTGAGATTCTACAATATTTACCAATGGCCATCAGTAGGATTGGTGACTGTTGTGTCTGCCTTTTCCCTATATTGTATGTATTGTATTCTTCACTTAGGTAGTTGGGTAAAAGCTTATAACATTTTACCATTCAGTGGATGACTTTTAGTGGCAACTGATTTATTTTCTGACATTTTTCTTATTGTTGATCGTGCACATATATGATTGTAAGCCACATCAGATCTAGCCCCGATTTGATATGACCTTAGATGTTGCTAGGACATAAAACAACAACAAACCCATCAGATCTAGCAGTGAAACAATGTGTTGACTTCCAAGGGGTTATTCTAGCTTGTGAAAACAGCATCTTTATTCAAATATATGGAAGCATTTTTTTTTTTACAATCATTTTAAAATTTGTATTCACACTGATTCTAAATTTTCATATTTTGTACTCATTTTCCATAGTACCTTGCATTAGCCTGTTTGTGAATATCATAACAAAATATACATGGCTGGATAGGAAATTCATCCAGCTTTCAGAAAATGTATAATGTATTGGGTCTTTATCTTATTGTCATGACGGTTTTTTACATTTCCCCACCTCGTAGATGAAATATTAATGTTCCCTGAAATAAATACATCATCCAGGCATTGTTTTTATCCAAAAAATGTAAGTCTGAAAGGGTTAAACAAACTCATATTATAAACACTTAAAACTGTTTAACCTAAAAACTGCACTTGATTTGTTGAATGTGGGCACTTGGATGGCGAGTGCAGACTTGACAGACGTGTACTACTCAGTCCTGGTAAAAAAGTCGCAGCGTAAATACCTGTGGTTCCATATGGAACACACCTTACTCGAGTATCAGGTCCTGCCAAATGGGTTGGCACCTGGACCACATATCTTCACCAAATTACTGAAACCAATTTATTCAGAAATGGGGTCAAGGGGTCATATATACTTCCCCTACCTGGATGACAGTTTTGTCATCGGTAACACAAAAGACGAATGTGAAGTAGCGATAAATGACTTAACCGCTCTAGTCATTGAACTAGCGTTCAAAGTAAATAAGGAGAAATCTGTGTTGGAACCAACACGTCTGAAATTTCTTGGGTTTGATATAAACTCTATGGAGATGACAGTTTCACTCACAGCGGACAAAGTAGAAAAACTAACAAATGCGGTAGATGAAGTGCTCTCCGCACCAGCACCAACAATCCTCCAGGTTGTTGGCTTGGTTGGACTGATGGTAGATTACTCACCAGCGGTAAACTACTCAGGGGCTCATTTCAAAAGACTAGAAAGAGATAAAATGAAGGCTCTAAAATGCAGCAAAGGGAACTTTGACGGGGACATGTGGGTCTCGAACAGTGGGAAGGAAGACATCCATTGGTGGCTGATGAACCTAAACAGACCAAGAGTTATCAGGAGGGAGGAACCTGACCTAGAACTCTTAACAGATGCCTCCCTGATGGGCTGGGGGGGGGCACACACCGAGCTAGAACAGACAAGGGGACGTTGGCATCCAGATGAGCTACCACACATAAACGTGTTAGAGTTAAAATCAATCCTTTTCGGATTAATGTGTTTGTGCAAACTAAATCACATGCACATTAGGATAAGAACAGACAACACTACCGCCCTAGCATACATAAAAAACATGGGTGGCACAAAGTCGGAAGACTGCCTGATCGAGGTGATAACAATTTGGGAATGGGCAGAGCAACGTGAGAACTGGCTTACCATTACTCATATACCAGGAGTTGAGAACGTCCTGGCAGATCTTAGATCAAGAAAATTCTCAGACCATCTAGAATGGAAATTAAATACGGAACTGTTTGATGAGCTGTGGTCAAAATGGGGCACACCAGAGGTTGACATGTTTGCATCAAGGTTGAATGAACAGCTACCTGTGTACGTAAGTTGGGAATCAGAACCCGAAAACTGGAACACAGATGCGTTCTCTCTCAAATGGGATAATCAATTCATCTATTGCTTTCCCCCATTCAGCCTCATCCCCAGGGTAGTGAGGAAGCTACAGAAGGCCGGTATGAGGGCGATCATGGTCGCGCCCCATTGGCCAGCTCAGGCCTGGCACCCACTACTCCAGGAAAGTCGGTGGAACAACTACAAAACCTCTCTGGGATAGGCCACCAACAACCAGACAGGTCAGACAAGGGGCTAAGCGACATAAAGTTGACGGGGTACCTCTTCTGGCCAGGACGTTAGAAGGGTATGACAGATATTAAAACTCTCCAGTACTTTAAACATATGTGGAGAAGTTTCACAAGAAAGAACTATTTAACACATATAAACAGATGGGCGCTATGGGCCATCAAAAAAGGGGTCAAGGTACTGAACCCCAAGATAGCAGATGTACTACATTACCTCTGACTCTATTTTGAGTTGGGGGTAGGGTACACTAAATGCAGCATCGTGTGCACTCAGCATGATCCTGCCCCCTTCAGGGTGCCAAACAATTGGGGAACACTATTTGACAGTGGCTCCACAACCCAAATACAACAGTTTCTGGAGTGTACACATTGTCCTAACTTGGCTACTAAAACTCCCCAATAATGCACAAATGAGTTTAAAATTGTTGTCATACAAACTTATCATACTGTTGTCATACAAACTTGTCATACTGTTGTTGTTAGTCTCACCCAGAGGGGACAGACAATTGTGAACCAGGCAATGGACAGGTTGAGGATTGAAGAGGACTCTGTTGTCTTTAAGATGAAGAAGCTCTTAAAGCACAACCAGCTGAGCCAGCCACTGGACTCAGTGAGGTTCTATAAGTACCCAGCAGACAGAAGACTATGTGTAGTCAGGACAATTAGGAAATATGTGGCCAGAACTAGGGCCAACCGGAGACAGAACAAACAACTGCTCCTATCCTATATAGGTCCGCACGAACCCATATTAAGGGCAACACTGGCCAGGTGGACGATATGCGTGCTAAACCTAGCAGGCCTAGATACCACCCGGTACAAGGGACACAACATGAGGGGGGCAGCGGCCTCCTCGGCTGAGGTGATGGGCGCAAATCTGAACGAAATAATGCCGAATGCACAATGAAGAGACAGTAAGACATTTGCGCAGTTCTGCCACACATCTCTGGATGATCCTGGTGAAGTCAGAGGACCATCCTGAGCAGAGCTACAAATAAACATTAGGAAACCAATGTAGTGAAACGTAGAGGGGAAGACCATTAGTCGTAGTAAGACTGCCCTACCCAGATAAAGAACTAAAGTTGTGAAACTAAAAGTACCATGTTGTGTCACTCTAAATACCAAGAGAAAGGTATGTTATACGGATATATGTGAAGAAATTCAACGCCTAAGGTTACATATGAAGTGTGAAATAAAAGAGTTTCCCAACGGGAAGTAAAGAACATAAAAATGTGATTATTAAATATATATTTATGCGCGGGCGTGTGAGTACAAAAAAAAAGAGTTGGGGATGAAATGGATCTCCTAATACGGGTGCGCCGGCACGTGACTTATACTTACAGAAAGCCACGATAGAGAGACAGAGGCGAGAGGAAGGAGAAGAGGAAGAAGAGTACGAGGGGAAAAGAGGAGTCAAAAAAAGAAAAGAAAAAAGGTCGGTGCACAGAAAACCATGCTTTGAAGACTCTCCCCGGGTACTTAACTTCCGGTATTCGGAAGATGAAGTAAGAATATGATAGTTATACTAGACTTACTTGTAAGTTGAAGTATTACTGAGATTCTTACAAATCTACGAATACAAAGGTAAGGATCAGGGGCCCACCCTCCCACATCTATGAATGAGTAAAAGAAAACCCGAGCAAGCTCAAGTATAAAGAACAATCAAGGGTTGACTATTTATAGCAAATTATTATGGGAATAGGGGTCCTGATCCTGGTTTTAGGTTTTTTGCTCCCCTCCAAGTTAGAAAACTGAGGCTACTTCCGTCCCCTGATCCTTACCTTCGTATTCATAGATTCGTAAGAATCTCAGTAATACTTCAACTTACAAGTAGGGCCTAAGTCTAGTATAACTATGATAGTACCCACTGACATCTTGATGATGCTCAATCAATGTTCTTCAACTTCAGATATCTAGGGTCCTGATAAAGTGCTAGCCTGACATGAGATAAACACATGTTAATCAATAACTGAGCATTGACGTCACCTAGCTGATTGCGCACAATCATTAATCTCCAAATATTACTTCGAAATATCGACAACTTTCATTTCAATGAGTTAGGACATTTCCAGTGAACGTCACATGTATCAGAAAAAAAAGATGTTTGTTTTATTTAACTACGCCTCCAGAGCACATTCATTTTTATCATCAGCTATTGGACGTCAAACATATGGTCATTCTGACGCATCTTTTTGGGAGGAAAGCTGCTTCTGCCACATAGGCTACTCTTCCCGATAAATAGCAAGGGGTCTTTTATATGCACTTTTCCACAGACAGGACAGGACATACCACAGTCTTTAATGAACCAGTTCTGGACCACTGGTTGCATGTATTAGACCATTTCTGGACCATTTAAGCATACATACATGTTAATAAATACTTCCTTTTGATTTGCGAACTGTTTTGTTTGATATATCAATGCAATACGAGAAGTTAGTAAGGATCCAACCATTTTACATGGGACATTTTAATATAGTCCTTACTTTGCATAAGATCAAAAACCAAAAGTGGAAGTTTTTTTTCCAACTCTGACATGTACACCACATGTAAACCTTCATATAAATGTGGGTTTTGCTATTATTTGGAATGTTTTCGCGTTTGGCTTCCATGTCACAAAAGTGGTTCCCAGTTTCAGAGAACGACCCATATATATATATATATATGGATAGTGATAAGCCCGTTATCGCATGTAATAATCTCTGTAGTGTACTTCCCCTCCCCCTCTTACCCAGCATGCTCCACTCCCACTGCCACTGCCACTCCCCTCCCCCCTGCGCGGGGTGTCACACACCACTCAAAGTCATAGTGATAAAAATAAGCAAACATTTTCACTTGTCCCTGACAAGCGGACAAATTCTTATTTCGAACGCTATGTTGTGGCCTGTAACTAGTTCATCATCATCATCATCATCGTCATCATCATGCTGTCGGTCGCAATGCAACAAAGACTGCTTCATTACTTGACTGCCGCTCTCCATTTAGCTCTCTGCTGTGAGAGTGATGTCCATGAGTCGGTCTTAATGTCTCTCAGCTTCAGGTTTCTCTTGATGGTATCCTTGAACCGGAGACGAGGGCGCCCTCTCTTTCTGTAACCAGAAGACAGTTGAGAGTAGAGGATCTGCTTTGGTAGCCTGTCTGATGACATCCTCATGCGGTGTCCAGTCCACTGGAGATTCTTTTTGATCAGAAGATCTTCCATAGAGGGTAGCCCTGTCCGTTCGAGTATTTCCTTATTTGTCACTTTGTCCTTCCAGGATAGCCTCATGATTGAACGCGGATGTCACATTATGAAGGCATGCAGCTTTTTCACCTGTCATCTGTACACTGTCCAGGCCTCGGCTCCGTATAGTAGGGTGGATAGCACGATTGCATGGTAGATCTTGCCTTTGACCCTCATGGACACATGGTGGTTGTTCCGGAGTCTCTGGCGTAGTCGGCCGAAAGATGCGCTAGCCTTGGCCATCCTCCTCTGTATTTCAGCATCAATGTGTCCATCACTTGATATAGTGCTTCCGAGGTAGGTGAATTCCGGAACAGAGTTCAACTTGTTTCCGTCAACCATGATATCCTCCTCGGGTTCTTGTAGAGTTGGGTTTGTACAGCACCTCCGCCTTCTTGATGTTAATCTTCAGGCCAAACTTCTTTGATACATCGGAGAAAGCGTCTATTATTTTCTGGATCATTTCATGAAAGCTACCTGCAAAAGTGTTGAAGTGCTGCTGGCTTTTGAAAGTTACCAGCGGCACTCACTCGGGGAGCAAATAGAGGTTTCACACCGGCAAGAACATGTCCAGACAGGCGCAAAACTATTTGTCCCTGCAATGGCTGGGCAGGAGTTCCATACATCAACCTTCCTTGATGCTGCCACAGTGACATGGTTTTCTGTTCAGGGTTTGCTCCCTTAGCCTTCGGTTCTGGTATTCATATGCAGGTATTGCATATATTATTCATCAAAATGTTGGTTAGTCGTTGGTAGCATGGTCCGGTGGGACAGTGTATTCTACATGTTTGTACAGCACTGTGCTGCTTTGAAGTCAGGCCTGCCTAGCTGGCAGCCTGCATCCGGTTGCAGCAGCGCGCTGGGCTTCAACTTGGTTCAAATGTGGATGCCCACACACAGTATATGCGGATGCCCGCACCAGTATCTGCCTCCAGTTGGCAGGAAATTGGCTTCGAGTCGGACGTGCTGAGGTGAACTCCTGCAACGTCCGAGGTGTAACGTCCAACACTGGAGCTGGTCGTGCCAAGAGGTGCCACAGGTTGCGGTGTGCCCTAGCGGCAAAGCGCATTCATTCTTGGACTGTGTGCTAGGAAGTCGGTTATCATTATGGGTATCGATTTGTGTCAGGGTTGCGGAGACAAACATAAAGCACCACAGGGCGCTAAGTGCAAGGTTATCAAGGCGAAGGTGTTGCGTAAGACGGTTAAGTGTGAACCGCTGGAGGAGGAGGAAGCGCCAGGCGTGGTCGGTGGTGTGGAGGTGACATATTGGACAAAATGCGTGTGAGTGTGGAGGTGGAAGCGGACGAGGAAGAGCTAGAATTGCAGTGCCGGCTTGCTCAACATGTGCTGGAATGTCGCAAAGTGAAGTTACGGGCTGAGTTGGAGCGAGACTTAAGCTTGGACGAGTAGGAGGAATCGTTGTCGAGGTCTCGCAAGAAGAAAAAGGATAAGAAGAAAAAGAAGGGCAAGGGGACCAGACGGGATAAGGAGTCCGGGTCGGGGCGGGATCCGAGTAGTTCATCGTCATCAAGTTTGTCATCTGAGTCATCAGACATGGACAGCAGCCGCGATCGCAGATGTGGAAGCGCTGATGGGATATCTGGGCCATTTGGCATACATGTGCATGTATGCCACCACTAAGAACTATTCAGATGAGGCTTACAGGGGTTATGACACGGCCATCAGGGAGAAGGCCAAAGAGAAGGGCCTGTGGGCGTTCAAAATATGGGACAATGGGCTTCTACATTTCAACATGGATAATTCCAAGTCACATAAGGATAGTAAAAAGTTGCATAGTATGTTCACCAAGGTGGAAGGCGAAATGCGGGTGTGCTTGGCAACGAAAGTAAAAGGCTTGTGCTTTGCCCACAATTACAACAAAGAGGGCTGCACAAGGGAGAAGTGCGGCTGGGACCATCATTGCTTAATGTGTCGTAGTAAGAGTCATGTGGCAGAAGCCTGCCCTAACACAAAGTATTGACAATCAAAAAAAGGCTACAGGGACGCTGACCTTTGTGGTGATTGCGGGGGGGGGGGGAACAAGTCCTGGGAAGATCACAGCGTCGGCCGTTGGGGGTGGCATCGGTAATCCCCTTGAAGTAGTCGCTGTCGGGTGGCCTAATCACTATACAAACATGGAAGATGGAGGAGAGGCGGCGGCTAATTCTGAGACGGGGATTAGCTTGCCACACATCAAACATAAACAAGGGACTTTGTGTGCGAACTCTGAAGGTTCAAGGGATGCGGTGGCAGGCCCGGAAATGAACACAGGTTTGGTGAACAAAAACGCGGCAGGGATCTCGTGTCTGAGATTGCCATCAATGAAATTACCAACAATAACAATGTTACGGTGGGGGGTGGCCACTGGTCGGTGTTTTGCACTGGGATATGGTCAACCGAAATGATGATTGGTTCAGTGTAATCGGCCCTGACCCAGCACGTGGCAAGGATGATAGCGTGATCTGCACACTCTGGGTGACGGACCAGGAAAGTCGCCACAGCTGGAGAGAACATTACATTGGCATTTACGCTGATTGCACAATGGGTTGTTGTGAATGCGTATATGCCATTGACGGGGCACTGGCCCAAATACAACCTTGTCGGGTGTTTTCTGAATGTCTGTATCGAGGGGATGTCGATCCCGACTGGGAATGTGTTTTAAGGGGTTCATGTTTTGGTTTCAGAGTAATCGATGACACGTGTGATAGTAGCTATAGTAAAGCCAATTATGGCTCTATAAGTAAAGGTGTTACTGGTATAACAATGTGCGGCAAGCTACAAGCCGAAATTGATGAACAATTACTGACTGTAGTAGATATACCATGTGTCTGTATTCATGGCCTTGGCGCGGTGCCTAAAGGCCATGATGATTTCAGGGCAATCGTGGACTGCTCGAGTCAAGATGGCACATGTGTAAATGACTATACTCAGGGCTGTCGCGCAAACTTCTCGTACAACTTGGTGGAGTCGGTCACAGAACTATTGCAAACGGGAGACTATTTGGCTACGGTAGATATAAGCAATGCCTATATGGCGGTAAACATCCATCCAACTTCTCGGGGAAAGGCAAGGGTTGGCATGGGATTTCGGGGACGGAGTAGTCTACCTCAGAGATAATCGGTTATGCATGGGTCTGAGCAGCAGCCCATACGTTTTCTCAAAGGTGAGTGACATGATTGTGCTGTGTATGGTACGGGAAGGTTATCCAGATTGCATCAACTACCTGGATGATTTCTGCGTGGTGGCCAGAATGGAACGAGGGTGTAGGGAAGCTCAGTGGGTCCTGGTAAAACTACTACGTAGACTGGGGTTCTATGTCAGCTACAAAGCTGGTGTGTCCGGGGCAGGTGATACGGTTTCTAGGCATCGATGTCAATACATTGCTGATGGAGCTCAGGCTGCCTACAGACAACCTGGAGAAGCTAGTCACTCCTGAAATGGTTCCTACGTAAGAGGAAGGCATCTAAAAAGGGGTTGGAGAGCTGGCGGGAGTGCTTGCCCACTGCTGCAAGGTTATCCAAGGTGGTAGAACCTTCTCTCAAAGAGTCTATGACTTGGTAGACTCAGTAAAGAAAAGCGGGCACAGGGTGAGGCTAAATGACAAGTTCAGGCTAGATCTGAAGTGGTGGGTGGAGTTTGCGGGAGAATTCAATGGGAAGGCTAAGATAATCAAACCGTGTGAACCGTGTATATCGGTGTACAGTGACTCATCAATGGCAGGGTTTGGGGCAACACATGGGGAGGATTCGTTGGCAGTCTCTTTCGATATAAAGAAGTCAAGAAGCCTAGAGAGCTGGCTCGGCCATCACTTTGCGGGCGCGAAAGATGCGGGCTGCAAGACCGACAACATAAATGCGTTAGAGCTTTGGCCTATACTAGTGGGCGTACGCAGGTGGGCTATACTAGTGGGCGTACGCAGGTGGGCTCATCAATGGGGGAAAGAAGGTGGTATTTGTGACCGACAAGACCCCGGTTTGCGCAGCCCTGAACTCGGGTCGCAGTAGAAATAAGACGACAATGTCCTGGTTAAGATTGATCTTCTGGTTGTCTATCACACATAACTTTGATGTGCAATCTGTTGACATTGCTCGTATAAGAGATGCAGACGCCGGCTGGCTCATGTGCTGCCATGAATTGTTCTCCTGTTATTTCCAGATTGGGCCAGACTAAGACTGGAGTGCTGTCGATATGAGGACGCCCATTATGCTGACTCGACTAAGTTAACAAGATCTGTCCAAATTAAAGCGTACTTAGAATTTTGACATTTTTGCCGATCAATTAACACCTTATCCTTGCTCGGTGTCTCAAACATGCTTGTACATGTCCTTCCTGGCTAGGCGCCTGTGCTTTAATTCAGTCAGATAGTACCTAAGTTCGCTCAGCAATCATCTAAAAGACTTGGGCTTGGAACCTATAGACTACTCCAATCATCGAGTCAAAAAGTGCATGGCGGGAATTAGGAGAACTCTGGGAGACATGCCGAGGCAGGCAGCACCTATTTTACCTAAGCATCTAAGAAGTATTTTTGATATGATGGTGAACACTCACGGGTACGTGGCACTGAGAGCCGCGATGCTGTTGTCTTTTAGGGCCTTACTACGTAAATGCCACATGTCCGAATCTGACTCATCATTGCTAAGGTCGGATTTCTCCTACGAGTGGGGGATGATGGTACGTGTAAGAATATCAAAGACTATACAATACAGGGAACGCCAACACCTAATCCCCATATTGAAAGTAGCCGATCAGGCACTGCGCAGTCCACTGGGTTAAAGAAAACTTTCGGGTAGTTTATGCGACTCGGAATGCCCACGCTTTCAGGATTCTGAGGGGATGTGGCTCAGTGTCGATGCCTTATTCATTCTATCTGGCATCTCTGAGATATTACGTGAATGAGCGGGTTTGAGTCCAGGGGAGTTTTCCACTCATAGCCTGTGCCAGGGAGGAGCCACTTTCTTGTGGCTTTGCGGGGTGGCTATACTCGAAATAAAAGAACGCGGTGACTGGAAGTCCGAAACGGTATTTGAATACTTAAAGGTTTCGGTCCAGGAACGACTGAGACGAGACCTAAGAGTGGCAGCTATGCTGTCGGTGAGAGTGAGAGACTAGCTGGTTTGGGTGGGTTTGGGCCTTTAGAGGTACCAGCCAGAGGAATTACTCATCCAACTATATTATGTCAAATGTCTTGTCTTGTTATTGTAAACGGTGCGTACAATAATGTGGCGTGTAACTAGTTACACATATATTATTCAGCAAAGTGTTGGTTAGTCATTGGTAGCACGGTCCGGTGGGACAGTGTATTCTATGTGTTTGTGCAGCACTGTGCTGCTTTGAAGTCAGGCCTGCCTAGCTGGCAGCCCGCATTCGGTGGCAGCAGCGCACCGGGCTTCAACTTGGTTCAAATGCGGATGCCCACACCACTATATGTGGATGCCCACACCAGTATCTGCCTCCAGTCGGCAGGAAATTTGCTTCATGAATAAACGGAGGGGCCTTTAGAGATCCCAGCCAGAGGAATTACTCATCCAACTATATTATGTCAAATGTCTTGTCTTGTTATTGTGAACGGAGCGTACAATAATACATATATCTTATATATTTATATATATATCGTTCTCGTACTACTGGTTAATTATAGAACAGTGAGAGGTAGGCGTCCCCCGAATCCAGCACAAGGAGTTAACCGACTCCCAAAGACGGTCGTGTGCACGGGTCGTGTGCACTGGTCTTGGGGAGTTTCTGGTGGCCGGTACTATATATAACCTTGCATGAGTGGAGAAGATAACATTAGGAAATGGATACTTTATATATATTGTGAACTTCATTTTGTTGGATTTTGTTAGGATTTGCAGGATAATGCATTTGACTTTGATAGACACGGCTGGTCAACTGGAACGGAACCTTCTACACCGTGCACTGGTGTGGTGGTTTCAGCTCGTTCCCGTGCTCAGCCGTGTCCCGTTGCTTCTGCGCATGCGCGGATTTCGCATCAACTCGGGTCACCCGAGACACTTATTGGCGCATGCGCACATCCTACAAACTCGGGTCGAATAATCGAATACGCTCGGGTGGACAATTTGTTCTTTTTTTTGTAATAACCGATAAAAGTACAGCAAAATAGGATTTAAAGTATTTTATGATGGCCTAGTTTACCTATATTTCCATTTCATTAATCTAAGTTATTCTTTTTTTGCACACTGCACGTGTATTTTCGACTCCACTGGCCGTGTTCTATTTGAAATTCGGATGACCCGAGTCGCCCGGGTCGTGTTAATCGATTACGGCCATGCTTATTAGATTCTGACGCAGGCGCAGAACCGAGGGACACGGCTGAGCACGGGAACGAGCTGAAACCACCACACCGGCCTCGGACCAGGCCAGAGCCGCCCACACATGTGTTATGGATTGGAGAGTTTCAGCAGAGTCACAAGACTACTACTTCATAGCATTGCATTATTGTTTCTGTGAATAGTCCAATTTATTGGACATATGTATGACTCGGCAGTTCATACTACACTGGCCCACATCACGGGGTGAGTCACAAGACAGAAAAGGGGCGTCAACTGACGCCGGTGTCACAATACTACTTCATAGCATTAGATTATTGACATTATTAAAAGTCCAAGTTGTTGGCAACCTTTTATAAGGTGTAGTTTTACAGATAGCAAATAACTATTCGGTAGTTTTTTTTCCCAAATTGTTGGCCACATAGTGAGGTTGTCGCGGGGGAAGATTCCACTTCTGGGGAATACTACACAGGCTCAGTTCACCATACACTGGCCTGCATCACGTGGTGACTCTCAAGATAGCAAGGGGGCATCAACCGACGGTGTCATAAGACTATTATCCTACTACTATCCTACTGCTCCTCCATAGCCCCCCCAGCTTAGACAACTCGGTTTGCGCCTAGCCTGCGCGTTGCCCCGAGGGAACCAGGCATTGTTTCGGTCTATGTTAGGTTTCTTCCAATTTTCAGGGAGTAAATGCCTCCCATGTCAGCTGACAACTAACAAGACGGGATGGCCGAATGAGTTAGAGTGTCCATCTCCCGTGTTGGTAGATCGTGTCGTCGTGGGTTCGAACCCTGGTCGAGTCAAACCAATGACTTAAAAATTGATACTTGTCGCTTCCTAGCCTGGCTATACAGTCACCATGAGTGCGCACTGTCACAAGTCGGTACCTGCCCTGATATGACCTTAGATGTTGCTCGGACATAAAACAACAACAAACAAAACGATACTTGTCGCTTCCTAGCCAGGCGCTTGGCATTATTAGGATAGGGCAAGAACTGGTTGGCTCAGTGTCAGGATAATGTGACTTAGTGGGATGTCAGGTCATGGTGCTGGTGGCCTGGTCTCCCAGTGGGGCAGCACTATAAAGTCGGCATTAGTTCACACTCTCACAAGTTGGTACCCGTTCTAATAATACCTTAGATGTTGCTAGGACGTAAAACAACAAACAAAGCAAACAGCTGACAACGAGTGTGGGTGCCTCCCATAGATTTACATAGCTTTGTGTCTCTATGGTCCAAAATACTATTCTGGTTTAATTGTGAAGTATTTTGGTTAGCACTGTTGCGAGTCCGAGATGCATTGTAGCGAATAGTTTATTGGCTTTGGCTAATACACCCCTCGTTATACAATAGCAGACCGACGGTCGCGTATAGACGGTTTGCAAACCGGTTACACAATCGCCTGAGCACGGGGCGTCAACCATGACAAGATCGGTCAACCGGAACAGAACCATCTAGACTGCTCTCCAGCCTCGGACCAGGGCAGAGCTGCCCCACCGATCATTGACCTTGAGCTGAATGCAAGACTGGATCAGCTGATGATAGCTATGAAGCTACAATGAAGTAGCTGCATGGCCCTATGTGCCTGCGCCTGGTGTGTTAAAGAACTTGAAGTTGTGGGTTCGATTCCTGTTTGAGTCAAGTAAATTGTGATTTACAATTACTTTGTGGCAAGTCAATCGCTCGGCATAATCCACAACATTTTCTCGGATAGTGAGCCGAATGACGACTCAGTGAGATCCACAGTCACTAGTTACGTGCAGTTCTCAACATCTTGGAAGGATGTTGCTAGAACGTAAAACCACAACAAGCAAATCTTGGAAGGATTCATTCCTTAAGGAGATGGTTCTATCTACTGCTTAATGACCAGATGAAGCGCTTCGAGACTGCTATGCTATCGATGCTCTCAGCATTCTTATCAGCCATGGTGGCGATTGTTCCTGTGGCCTACCATGTCACTGGAGGAAAGATTTACCTCCTTGGTGGACGGTATGAGTGATGGACTTGCTATCCTGACAGCTGCAACTAGATGTACCGATATTGAATCCAGAACTAACTAATGGACCAGACGGGATGGCCGAATGAGTTAGAGCGTCCGTCTCCCGTGCTGGTAGATCGTGGGGTCGTGGGTTCGAGTCCCGGTCGAGTCAAACCAATGACTTTAAAATAAATACTTGTCGCTTCCTAGCCAGGCGCTCGGCATTATTAGGATAGGGCAAGGACTGGTGTGCTCAGTGTCAGGATAATGTGACTGAGTGGGATACCAGGTCATGGTGCCGGTGGCCTGGTTTCCCAGTGGGACAGCACTATAAAGTCGCCATGAGTGCGCACTGTCACAAGTCGGTACCCGTCCTGATATGACCGTAGATGTTGCTAGGACGTAAAACAACAACAAACAAACAAACTAACTAATGTGCTCGATTATTTACGTATGTACTTTGATACTGGTGTCGGATATAGCGCTATAAACACAGCGTTTTGTTCTACCCCGAGAAGGGGAGAAAGAATTGGGAAAACATTACCTTATTCGTTGGTTCTGTAAAAGCTGTTATGAGCGTAGACCATCACAACCAAAATATACCAGTTTTTGGTGGGTCGATGTCGTATTGTTATGGGTAGAATCGTTGCGCGCTAATACGAAAATGTCGATGAAACTATTAGCTTATAAGCTTGTAATATTGTTGTTACTAGCAGAGAGTGTGTATATAAACAGATGAGAGGGACAACTCCCGCGAAAAACGGTAACACAGGCTACAGTGGCGTTCCTGGCGGTTAGTGTTGAACAAGCCTTGAGTTTGCCGGTACGCTCAGTGCAAAACATTTGTTTTTATTCAAAATTAATAGAAATCCTGAACCCTAACCTTATAAATTCAATATAATCTTGTTGGTAAACATGTTTTCTATATGTGTACTAAGCGGCTTGTTTCTATTTGGTATAGTTTTAGAGATATTTCACTTTTTCTGTAGGAAGATTGCACACGACCATTGACAATGCCTTGAGTTTGCTGTACGCGTAGTGAAAAACGTCAGTTTTATTCCAAATTAATAGAAATCCAGAACCCTAACCATATCAATTTAATATAATCTTGTTGGTAAACATGTTTTCTATGTGTATTCCAATCAGTTTGTTTCTAGGTGGTGTAGTTTTAGAGATATTTCACTTTTTCTGGATGAAGATTGGACACGACCATTGACAATGCCTTGAGTTTGACAGCTGTGTCATATACTGTTCAACAACCACCACTTGGAGCGCCACAGTCGGCAGATGTTACATGCTCTAGTATGGGAGTTGTCCCTCTCATCTGTTTATATGGGTCGTTCTCAGAAGTTGTGTACCAATAGTGTGACATCAGTACCAGAAAATCAAAATGCTGCCAAAGTCCTATAAGCAAGTTTCCTCAATGTGTATGTCCTTTTGCATCTGAATAATTGAAAAAAACATATTCTGGCATTTTTAAGTAGATCAAATGATGCTCACACCCAATAAATAGCAGTATAGCATGGAAACCAATCTGACTCCAAAATCAAATATTTTCCACACAAAACTTGACATTTTTAGGACATTTCACATGCCACTTGCTTTATAAACAGTAGTAATAATAATTTGAAACCTCATTGCTATGGTTTTGTCTTATTTGTGAATATTAAAGAGAAAAGCAAGAAAATATTAGCAGAGTAACAGATTAGCAGAGTAACAAAGTGGAAACAACAATTTTACACAAATGTTTGGCTCAAATTTCAATGTTTAGGGGCAATTTCAGGATTTATCTTTTACTATACCATAACTGGGTCCATGCATAGTGTCAAATGGTGAAAATAGTTCCTGTACTGTATCTGTACTCAGTGTTTGATACAGAGTTTCATAGTATTTGCAAGTGGAAACGAAATGTTACGATGTTAATGACTCCAGAAAATGTTAACTATTTCATAATTTAACTTTTTTTTTTAGAAATAAATGTCTTCAACTTAATGAAGACATTGTATATGACCATTTGAAGTGAAATGAGCTGTTGTTCAGAGGTTTTCATTAAGTTTGTGACACTTTATTTTCAATGCTGTTGACAATGTCACAAATTAGTGATGTGATTTTCGATGTATTTAGCTACATCCATCCCAATAAGATACATAATACACAATATTAACATTTACTTTTGATCTAAGCTATCTCCCACATTATTTGGCTAACTGATGACATCTAAATATTGACACTCCAATAAAGGGTTTCTTTGAAATATGCATTTCTAGTAGACTACCTCAAGTGGTACACAGTTTCTGAGAACGACCCATATACACGCTCTCTGTTACTAGTGACAAACAATACTAAATTTGAGTGTAAACAGAATGGGCTGCACCAAGAAGTCAAATACATTTAGAATGAAGAAACTATTGAAACATAACTTAATAGGGCAACCACTGAGCTCGATACTATCAAGGTATTTGGAACGCACAACAGCTGTCAGGTGTGGCGAGAACCAATTACTATTATCGTACATTGCACCATTCAGGCCAATGGGGCCCTTTCAGTTTGCATGATTCTCTCGTCAGATGGCGCACCATGCCGGTCTCTGTATGCTTTGGTGTGTGGTGAGTGTGTATGGTGGGGTGGGTGTGTGGTGGGGGGCATATGTTTGTGTGGTGGGGTGGGGTGTGGATTTAGGGGTGTATGGTTGGGGTGTATGATGGGTGGGTGGTGGGGGTCGTATGTTTGTGTGGTGGGTGTGTTGTGGAGGTGTAGCGGTATGGTGAGGATTTTGGTAGGGGTGTTTTGTGAGTGGGTATGGTGGGGTGGGTCTGGTGGGGTGTATGGGTGTGGTGGGGTATATGGGTGTGGTGGGGGATTAGGGATGTGGCAGGGGTGTAGGTGTGTGGTGGGTGTTGACAGTGTGTGTGGTGGGAGTGTTGGTGGTTTGTGGTGGAGGTGTAGGGGTCTTGCAGAGTGACACCTCACAGTCTTTAGCATCCCTAAGCTCCCACCATCACACCTACACCCCCACCACAGCCCTAAGCCCTACCACACACACCTATACCCCCTACACGCCACAACACACACCTACACCCCCAGTACCCCTTACACCCCCACCAAACACCTAAACCACCACCACACACACACACCCACCACACACATACCTACACCCCCACCACACACCTACACCACCATCACATACACACACCTACACCCCTCTATCCAACCATGATGGCCGACTTGGACTGGGAACGGGTGCTGCCACCAAGTGTATAGCAAGAGAAATGGCTCATGAAAGGTCCTCATTGCACGAGCAACGGTTTCACGCTGGACAATTGGAGCAGTTTCGCTAGCAGGTATAAACTCGGCCCAGTACAGGGCGCATAGCATGAGAGATGCTGCTGCCATGGCAGCGAAAGAAATGGGGGCGAGTTTGAATTCTATAATGAGGAACGCGTCTTGGCGTGATACAAGAAGTTTTGCGGTTTACTGCCATAAAGATGTGGAAGACTGGGGACAGGCCCAAAGAGCTGTCCTGGACACTGCTAATAATGTACGTTGAATTTGGTTAATATTTAAAAATATATATATATATAAAGGGGGTTATATATATACATATATACTGACAATCCTGTGTTTGACTCAAGTTGATGAAAATATATAATAATAATAATATATACATATGATATGAAGAATAAAATAATGAGGGAAAGTTAAGATGAAGAAAATTTGGTAATAAGCCACAAAGTCTCTCCCTGGGACTTGGATTCTGGTGTTCGGAAGATGACGTAAGAATATTACAGTTAAACTAGACTTACCTGTAAGTTGACGTGTAACGTAAATTCTTGCGAATCTTACGAACACAAATACAAGGATCAGGGGCCTGCCCACCCATACCCATAAGCTATATATATATATAATTAATAATCTTTGGTGGTGGGGATAGATCCACCTTTTAGGGGGAATAGTAATGCTGAAATCCAGGCACGGTATCGACAAGAAAGGGAAAGTTGGTTTTATTTAAAGTTGCAATGGTTTTGAATTTCTGTATTTTTTCTGAGATAAATATATTAGATCGATTACTAGTATAATCTACTTTACATTAGTTCAAAGTTACTTTTATTTTAAATGGTAAACTTTTGAGATATTTTGAGTGCAAACATGGAAAATTAGTTTTGGCAAGCTTGCCAAAACTCTGACACCATAGACTTCTGCAGTAACAGGTTTTGTTAAATTGACCCAGTATTGCCTTCTACGCAGAAACAAATGCTTAATAAGTGCATCCGTATCTAAGTTAGATATGTAAAATCAAATCTAGATAATTGGTTTGGTTTGGAAAATTTTATATTTCATCGAACTATGCAGCTTTAACAACACCTAGAACACATTCGTTTTCATAATCGGCTATTGGTCATCAAACATATGGTCATTCTGACATATTTCTACGGAGGAAACCTGTTGCCGCCACATAGGCTACTCTTTCCGATAAGCAGCAAGGGGTCTTTTATATGCACTTTCCCACAAATAGGACACCAGATACCACATCCTTTGATGAACCAGTTGTGGACCACTGGTTGGTATCGACAAGTGCCAATTACGTAAGTCTTTGGGTTTGACTCGGGCGAGGATTGAACCCACGACCTGTAACACTAGGAGGGCAGTGACAGCTGTCTGCTCTCAGTACAGGTATCTGTAGTACATGCTGAATGAGCTCAGTGGAGATGGAAGTTGGTTTTAATGGGCGATAATATGCAGACTTTTATCATTCAATGATTCAGCAGTATGGTAAACAGCATGCACATCTGCCTGGATGTTTTCACATTTGGTGGAATTACCGGAACCAGATGTTGCTGGTCGCCATTCTAGATATGCTGCCGTATATTGATTGGTCAATAAGGTTTTTATTCCATGCAGCATCCTCACGCACACTTTTTTTTCTTTCTTGATGATGTATACTGCCTATTATGGATAAGCCTGAATACACTTGTTTTCACCATTAGACAGTTTGTCGATAGAAAGCCTGAGCCTACACTTTTACCGACCCAAGGGATTTTTAACCTCCCACACCACATAGACATGCTATGAGAGCAACTTGCCTTTGATGACGCTGTAAGTTAACCACAGCAGTGGAAATACAAATTGGCAGAGGTGGGGGCATGGGGAATCGAACCACCGACCTTCAGATTAGGAGTCTGACCTAGAAAAAAGTCAGACACTCTAACCACTCCACCACAGAGAACCCCTCGTGGGAAATAGGGCCCCTACGTAGTTGCTTTGGGGTCGTCCAAAGTTGTCAACATGTTCACGGTCATATAAAGCGTACGGCAGGGGGAAGCGGATTGTCCATAAAGTACAACTTTTAGCGTTTAATAAAATAACGATTTAGTTTTTCGCGATTTTATTTTTTGGGGGCGATTATTTTTGGCACTGTATTACACTGCACTGTCTTTTGGCAAGGAGTCACATAGAAGGGTAGGTGTGGATAAGGTGATTGCATCAAGGGTGCCTAAGGAGTGTAATAGTTAGCACACTACCCCTGGAATAGCAAGACATGTGGGTTCGAATCCTGCGCTAGTCATAATAATTCCCATTTTCACCACTCCTAAGATAGTAGGGGCCTACACCAGGCTAGGTAGCGACACATGTCCATGTTTAAGTTACTGGTTTAACTCAACCACGGTTCAAACACAGGCGTTTGAATCCCATGACCTCCCAAAATGGGACGCGGGCACGCAACTCATTTGGCCACCCCATCTGATTCTGTAGTAAATTGTTGATTTTACCTCGGTATGCCGCCTCTGGCTAGCCGTAGGCTAGGGAGAAGGAAGCACATCCGGGTCCAGCAATTAGCATAAGTAACTCACAACGGGAGGACGTTTGTGAGTTGCTCCACAGGATTTATCTACTACTACTGCTTTTATCCAAAAGTAAGTACTGTTTTCTTCGATAACTTTGTTTATCATGCTCTATAGCATCTTTTTATGAAAGTTCAGAACTTTCTTCAGTCCTGTTTGGACTTTGTACGTTTTTTAACTTACGGATAGAACATTGCGTGCCGCTGGCACAAACGAAACCGATACTGAGTTCTATCGACACCTGTTTTTCAGACAGGGAGAAATGGCAACCCGAGTTGCTCATTTCCTAAGAAAAGTCTCCCGGATCCTAATAGAGGATGATGTTGGGGATGCTTCTGGGTGTTTTTTATAAACACCCCTGACCGGTTTAAGGCGAACCTCCGAGTTTCGTAATATTTTCTCCAACTTGTTGGCGCTGTAGCCACAGGTGGGAGAAGTGTACGGAACAGAGAGAGGGGCCGATCTCACGATCGATGCCCTCCGTTTGGTTGGTTTCGTTACCACACACCTACGGCAAATTTAGCTTCACGCCTGTACTGACACGTTGCAAAACACGTTCTCTGTACCATGTTCCTCAACCCAGTTTACTGGCTTACACTTGTGTAGTTGAGATGATTCCGGGTTAGTAACGCTTTGGTTTCGTTACAGTTCCCGATGGCCACTCGCCGGAATAAGCCGCCCGCTGCAGCGGTGGGTGTCCCCCCTACGGATTACGATTCGTCTCCACCGGCTACGGCTCCGCCGTCCCCACATCGTGGGGCTCATGCCTCGGATCAAGACAGTGATCACGCCCCTCAACCAGTGGGGTGGGAGGCGAAAATGGCGGAGATGATGGAGGAGAAGATGCGCCTTTTCCAGGCGCAGACCTTTCCAGATCCTTCCCAAATCCCTGATGAGGATTGGGAAGACTTTTCTGAGGACGAAGAGGACACGCTTTCGGCACCTGAGGTTCCGAAACCGAAAGCGCGGGGCAAGAAACGCCGCCCAGTGAGCAGTTCTGGTGACGAGTTCACAAAGAAAGCGAACTCTAAGCGCTCCAAAAAGTCCAAAAAGAAGAAGAAGAAGAAGAAGGACTCCTCTTCAGACTCGTCGTCCGACTCTTCTTCCACCGAGTCGGATTCCGACACGGAACGAGCGGGAGTCTACGCCAAAATAGGCGTTAAAGCTGGCAAGAAGATTGTCAAAAAGAAAGCTCAGAAAGTGCGCACCACTACCATGATGCGCAAAACGGTGAATAGCCATTTCACTACGTTTAAACCGATCGAAGTCATCAACAAGTTGACTGAGCAGATTTCAGGAGTTAAGGGCATTCCTGCTTCGGTTTTCAAAGAGATGGATTCCGGCATTCATCTTTCTGATGAACGCCGTCGTTATGAAACTTCCCTCTGCCTGATCCATAAGGCAGTTTTGGGTGCCTTGACGTCTGTTATCCCTGTGGCTAACAGGATGCAGACAGAGAACAAGTTCTCGTCTTTGGCGCGGGTTATGGACCGGGGCATAGCTTTGTTAGCAGCCGCTAGTAACTACATGACCCATCGGAGATTTGAAAACGTTTTCAAATCGGTCACCACAGATGCCGGAAAAGAGGTTGCCCGCTCTAACAAGGTAACGGACCATGATGGTAAGGAATACACCGTGTATTCCGGACCTACCCCTATCAAGAGCAAACCGCTTGATAAATCCAAGATGTTTGGGGGTCAGCTAGCTTACCTGTACAAACAGGTAGAGGTCGACTACAAGAGTGCTAAAAAACACTGAACCAAAGAGTCGTCGCTTCCAAAACCCAGCAGGGTTCAGAAAGTCTAGGACGGATTTTCGATTCCGCAGAGGAGGAAGGCCGTTCAGGGGCGGACCGTCCTTCCAGTTCAACCAGCGAGGAAGGGGCCGAGGCGACAGGCCGGCCTCAAACTGGAACGACAACCGCGGCTACAAGAGGGATTTCGTTCCCAAGCCCCAGTTCCCGAAACAAGGGAACAAGTAGAGATTTCCACACAAACAGTGCAGCCTCCTGACCCTACAATGGTCACGGAGGAAACTCAAACTGAAGTAAGCCTTTTTCAAGCAGGGAATGTTTCTAATTGTTTACATCAATGGCAACAGTTAACCACTAATCCAGAGGTCCTGAATATTGTTAAAGGCATTCACATCCCTTTCACACAATTGCCTATACAAAAGAGAGCGCCTTTTCCGTATCAGTTTAATTCACTAGAAAAATCTCAGCTAGATCACCAGGTTCTACTGTTTGAGTCTAAGGGCATTGTCAACAGAGTTGAACATACTGAAGGGGAATATATTTCCAATATCTTCTCTACTCCTAAACCTGATGGTTCAATCCGAATGATTTTAGATTTAACTCAGTTGAATGAAATCATTGAATACAAACATTTCAAAATGTTTTCTTTAGAAACAGCTCGTGATTTAATTACCCCAGGGTGTTGGCTAGCGAGTGTTGATTTAAGGGATGCGTACTACACCGTTCCTATTCACCAGACAGATCGGAAATACCTACGTTTTCTCTGGAATGGCCAACTTTTTGAATTTACATGTTTACCTAATGGTTTGGCCTGCGCACCGCGTCTGTTTACTAAGTTGTTGAAACCAATTTTTGCACACATGGCAAAATTGGGGCATTGTATGTTTCCATACATAGATGATTCTTTTATTATGGGCCAATCTTTCACGCAATGTGAACTCGCTGTTAAAGATTTATGCAAAATTTTCACCAAATTGGGTTTCTTCATACATAACAAGAAATCAGTTTTTTCTCCTACTCAGGAGCTTAAGTGTCTCGGGTTCATTCTGAACACCACGGCTATGACCGTTTCGCTTACACGCCAAAAGAAAGATAAGCTTTACCGCACAGCGATACAGCTGTTAGACACTTCTAGGCCAAAGATTAGACAGGTCGCGGTCCTTATCGGGGTCATGGTTTCGTATAGTCCAGCTATTCTATACGGAGCGGCACACATAAAATCCCTCGAAATTGATAAAAATTTGGCGCTGGCCCGCGCAAAGGGAAACTTTGAAAAGACCATGTTTATTTCGGAGAACGGCCTAGCCGACATTGATTGGTGGCTAAACCACTTTGACCATTCCCCAATCCCATTAGAATGGGAGAGCCTGACACTACCGTTACCACTGACGCGTCTCTCCAAGGGTGGGGAGCACATCAAAATGATGTAGCAACGGGAGGAAGATGGCTAGAATCGGAACTCCCCGATCATATTAACGTTCTAGAACTAAGGGCCATTTACTTGGGATTAACCAGTCTAGTAAAAATACCCAAAAATAATGTACGTATCCTCACGGATAACACCACAGCTATGGCTTATGTCAGAAATATGGGAGGTACAAAATCGATTAAATGTAATGCAATGGCACTTCTCATTTGGAACTGGGCTCAAACCTTTGATGTCTGGTTAACTGTTAATCACATTCCAGGCACACAAAATTGTCTAGCTGACAAGATGAGTCGCCAGTTCCATGATCACTTAGAGTGGTCACTTAATCCATCCATTTTCAAACACATTTGTCACACATGGGGTTCACCTCAGATCGATTTGTTCGCTTCGCGTAATAACTTTAAAATTCCAAAATATGTTTCGTGGCACCCGGAACCCAATGCTTGGCACATTGATGCCTTCTCCCTAAAGTGGCGACATCATTTCTTTTACATTTTCCCCCCCTTTACTATCATTAGCAAAGTCGCCAGAAAGATTCAAATGGAGGGGACACACGCCATACTCATCGTCCCCGAGTGGCACACGCAACCGTGGCTACCGACGTTACTAGCCACAGCCAAAAGCAGCCTTCGCTTCCCAAGATTCCGAGGAAACCTCAAACATCAGGGACCACTAGAACGCCACGGAAACGTGTCGACAACTCCGTTAGTGGCATTCCTTTTTTAAATAAATATTTAGAACAGTTTGGCTTAGACAAAATTACACAACAGCGTTTGGTTGATGATGCGTGGAGAAAAGGAACGGTGAAAATGTATACTACGTATTTAAAGAAATGGGGTATTTATTGCCTGCTTAAGAAAGTCAAGCCAATGACTCCCACAGTATCCCAGGTAGGACTCTTCCTACGTTACCTAGAGGACGAAGGCCTAGGATATGGCGCTATTAACGCTGCCAGATGTGCTCTGTCGATAATCCTACCGCGGGTTAATGGACAAACAATGGGTAAACACCATGTTATTTGTTGGATCATACGATCAATTTATCACAGGAATCCGCCTAAACCCAAATATAATAGGTTTTGGGATGTTTCTCTAGTGTTCAACCTCTTCAAGAAATGGCCAGAAAATAAGTTTCTGGACGTTAAACTTTTAGGTTTCAAAGTCGCAGTTTTGCTTCTCCTGGTCACTGGACACAGAGGCCAAACTATAGTTGCCCTGTCGCTGAATGGTCTAGAAATTGACAGTAAAGAGGCCACGTTTGATTTATCAACTTTATTAAAATCAAACCGATTAGGTGACCCCCTTTCTACGATAGGGGTGTCCAGTTTCACTCAGGATCGCAAGTTATGTGTCGTATCTGCGATACGAAATTATATATCCAAGACAAGATTAATAAGAAACTCAAGACAGCTATTGGTCAGCTTTATTAAGCCACACAAGGCCATTTCCAGGGATACCCTCGCCCGATGGACAATGAATGTGTTAAAACTGGCGGGAGTAAATACAGACAGGTACTCATCGCACTCTACACGTGGTGCAATGGTGTCCAAGGCAAGATTGCTAGGCATCTCCGTTAAACGGATCCTAGCTCACGCGGGATGGAAAACCGCTACTTCGTTTGCTAGACATTACCACAAACGACTAGAGAAGCCTCAGCCGATAGCGCACAGGCTACTCACCAACTGAAAGAGAGAGGTAAGAAAAACATTGGTTTTTCCTCTTTTTTGCCATACAAATCGCTTTTCCATTGTTGCATACATAAGACATAATCACTAAAGAATAATAACAAAACAAGAATATCAGGATAAAAATTATTTTACGTAAAGGTCTCCCTAGCCTACGGCTAGCCAGAGGCGGCATACCGAGGTAAAATAGATTAGTTAGACGAATCTTACCTGGGTATAGATGATGGATAACTATTGTTTTACCGAGGTAGAAGCCTCGGTTAGACGTGGGCGAGGGCCCACCCACCACGCCCTGCCACGTCTAGTCAATCACTCAATTTAGCATGAGGTCACTTGACCTTAGGTTGTTTTTTAGAATCATTTTTATCCTGAATTAGTAGGTAAAGATTGCTGGACCCGGATGTGCTTCCTTCTCCCTCGCCCACGTCTAACCGAGGCTTCTACCTCGGTAAAACAATAGTTATCCATCATCTATACCCAGGTAAGATTCGTCTAACTAATCTATATATATATACTACTTTGGGGTGCGGGGGGGAGGGGGAGGAGAGGAGAGGGTTGTCTGGAAAAGTAGTACCCTCTATGCTACCTTGAAAATATTGACGACATTGGATGTCTAATGCCCGGTGACAACTGTTAATCTATAAATCTTTAGATAGCACCATATTATTTTATGTATATAATATTGTAGTGGTCTGCAATGACCTCTCAGGCAAGGATCGAACCACATAGACAGGTATGCATGGGTAGTGTGGTGACATCAGGGAGCCTGGGTGGTGTAATGGTTAGCACACTGGCTCGGAATGCATAGATATGTGGGTTTGAGTCCTGCTCTAGGCGCAATATTTCCTATTTTCATCACCCCCATGACACTGGATGCCGTGACCATGATCCTGTACAAGCTACGCGCTGTATAGTTGTTGAACCTACCCTGTGTATGTGTAAAATGTTATGCATTGCCTGTATGTATGTAATTGTAAGCATTAAAAGACTTACAATTCCAGGGAGACAAGGGTAGTGGTCTGCGCTGACCTCTCAGGCAAGGATCGAGCGGCATAGACAGGTAGGCATGGGTAGTGTAATGGTTAGCACACTGGCCCGGAATGCATAGAGATGTGTGTTCGAGTCCCGCTCTAGGCGCAATATTTCCCATTTTCATCACCCCCACGAAAATATATGTCACCTTGTCCTCACTACTCGATGTGGTGGACGAATTGGTAGGGTGAAGGCTTCCCGTGCGAAAGGTCGGGAGTTTGAATTTTGATCAAGTCAAACCAGTAACTTACAAAATTGATACTTGTTGCTTTCGAGCATTGCTATGATAGGACAAGGACTGGTTAAGGCCCTGTCACACTATGACGTTTCTCACCGGCATGCCGGCAACGCGCAAAATATTTGCAACTCGTCGACAAACGTCCCAACTCTTCGGCGTGTTGGGAGAAACGGGTTGTAGCGTGTTAGTGGCGTGTTTTTGGCGCGCGGCCAATGCTTTCGACGTGTGGCGGAACAACATGTCAACGCGCCGCCAGCAGGTTCCCAGCGTGCCGTCGGCGCGTTGACAGCGCGTTGGTGTCGTGTTAGTACCGTGTTAACGCATACATACCCACCAGCAACACGTTAGGACGCGCCGGCAACACGTCCAACGCGCTGAGAAACGCTGGAACAACGCCAATATTGCGCCGACTACCGGTCGATCGGACGTGACGGACGCGCCGACGGAACGGTCACATTTTCGGGGGAAAATAGCCAACGTTAACCGACGTTGGTCAACGTCCTGCCAGCGTTCCGCCGGTGCTCCGCCAACAGGTGTCGACATGTTGCTAACGCGTCCGTAACACGCCCGCCAACACGCTGACGCGCGTTGCGGCCCGTCGAAAGTTTTGTACAAGCACAAAACCTTGACGCGCGCCGACGGCCGCCGACGTGTCGATTCACACGTTGCTATCCCTCAACGTGTACCGACGCGCCGGTAACGTACCGGACGTGTACCGACGTTTCGCCCCAAAATGCAACGCGTCGAAGCGCGTTCGTGAGAAACGTCGTAGTGTGACAGGGCCTTTAGCTCAGTATAAGGATAATGTAACTGAGTGGGGTTTCAGGTCAGGGTACTGACGGCCTGATCTTCCAGTGGGGCAGCACTATGAAGTTGCCATGAGTGCACACTGTCACTAGTCGGTTCCCGTCCTGATATGACCATAAATGTTGCTGGGACGTAAAACACAAACAACCGAAAACAAGCAATAGTAGTTAAATAAATGCATCAGACAGTATAATATTAATAGATTGTTGCTATTTACCCACAAGTAATAAGACTTGCGTAATATGTTTACTTCAGTATTAGATGGATCGATGTGAGTGTTTTCATGGCATTTAGATTGTGTGCAGAAGTTATTTTCTGCATTCCTTTAAAGTTGCATAATCCGATGGTTTTGAATTTCTGTATTTTTTCTGAGATAAATATATTAGATCGATCACTAGTATCTACTTTACATTAGTTCAGAGTTACTTATATTTTAAATGGTAAACCTTTTAGATATTCTGAGTGCAAACATGGAAAATTAGTTTTGGCAAGCTTGCCAAAACTCTGACACCATAGACTTCTGCAGTAGTGGGTTCTGTTATATTGATTCAGTGTAACCAGTCGGGATGGCCGAATGAGTTAGGAGTGTCCGTCTCCGGTGTTGGTAGATCATGGGTTCGAATCCTGGTCGAGTCCAAACAATGACTTAAACATTGATACTTGTCGCTTCCTTGCCAGGCACTCGGTATTATTAGGATAGGTCAAGGAGCAGTGGAATGAGGAAGACCAGTCATCTGCGACTGAAATTTCCCCTGCTTAATCAACTAATGTACCAAAAAAAAAAGAAAAAAAAGAAATTGCCTTCTACGCAGAAACAAATACTTAATAAGTGCATCAGTATCTAAGTTAGATATGTCAAATCAAATCTAAATAATTGGTTTGGTTTTGAAAATTTGATATTTCATCGGACTATGCAGTAATAAGTTTAAATGTAGGCCAATGACTTATAAAATGACCAGACGGGGTGGCTGAATGAGTAGAGCGTCCGTCTCCTGTTTTGGGAGATCAGGAGATCTGAACCCATGAGTTTGTGGATTCGAATCCTGGTCGAGTTAAACCAATAGCTTAAAAATTGATACTTGTCGCTTCCTAGCCTGGCGCTCGGCATTATTAGGATAGTGTAAGGACTGGTTGGGATATCAGGTCATGGTGCTGGCAGCCTGATTTCCCAGTGGGGCAGCACTATAAAGTCACCATGGGTGTGCACTGTCACAAGTCAGTACCCATCCTGATATGACCTTAGATGTTGCTAGGATGTAAAGCAACTTAGGCAAGCGGGACAATATCTTGCTGGAAATATGCACACAATATGGTTTTTGATTGATATGTGCTTGTCGTTCAGGTCAGCCTAAATTTGCCCTGACAAAAAAAAATGTGTGGAGGCCCCCTACTTGTTGGGGCACCTGGGCAACTTCCCAGCGTGCCCATTCCTAAATCCGGCCTTGAGTATGTGTGATTATCTTATAAGTTATATGGGTCACTCTCCTGAAAACTGGCCAGAAGTGTCACATGGAGAGTTAATATCTAATATTTGAATTTTTAACATTTTTTGGTTGCAAATGAAAGCTAAAAATCTCCCCTTTACATCTATGTAAAGTATAAATTGATGAGATAAAAAACCCCGGTGTAGTCCCTGATCATGCTATGTCATATGGTAGTAACACATGTGTTGCTCAGATGTAACACATGTTCAGGACACCACACAGTCTGCTTAATAAAAGTCTAAGCAGAATTAAATAATTTTATACTGACAAGCATATTCATCATGGCATAATCTATAGAAATATGTAGCGCTTATATTGATTTAAAAATAAGTAATTCCCAGTATCCAACCTAGATAATTGTTTTGGTTTTGAAAAATTGATACCATCATCGGACTACACAGCTTTAAATTGCTCTATCTCTATGACACGACACATTGTACTGCTAGTTTGTAATTACTAAGACTAGTTGTTTAACTGTATTACACAGATAACTACGCTGACAGTGCTGCATGGCACATGATGCCACCATAACTATGCAGACGTGAAGTTGACAGTCACATTGTAGTTAAAGAATGGGAAAAGCACCATGCAAGGGTCACCCAATCTTCGTGAAAATTGGCCAATAGATAGAAAACAGGTATGCAAAGATAAATATGGTAGTTTCCAAAATGAATACCCTCAAATTTGAGTGATTTCGACAGGTATTGGTCGACAAAAAAGTATTTGCATGACTTTTCATACATCAAGTCTTCACAGACGCGTATGTGGCCTCGGTATGGTTTAAACATGGCCGTGGCATGAATAGTGTGAATAGACTTTAAAATTGACGGTGTTCTATCTCTGCCATCTTGTGGCTTTTTTTTTGCATTCTCTCTCATTTCACCAACTCTGTGCCAATAAAAGTAGCCATTTATTACTGGAACCAGAGATTGTACTTCCTGTGCCATACTAGAGTATTTTGACGTTCACCCCTACTTACAAGTATGGGGTGAATCTTTTATCTCGCGCTTCCTCCACAACGATAAACTAGATCACGGTTCCGACTGCGCATGCGCTGAAAACGGCGTTGGGAGCAAAGCAACGGCGTACGGCCATTGAGTTTGCCTATACGCGCAGTGAAAAGCGTCAGTTTTATTCAAAATTAATAGAAATTCAAAACCCTAACCTTATAAATTTAATATAATCTTTTTGATAAACATGTTTTCTGTATGTGTTCCAAGCAGTTTGTCTCTAGGTCGTGTGGTTTTATCAATATTTTACTTTTTCTGTATGGAGATTGCTCACTGCCATTGACAATGCATTGAGTACTCTGGCTATGGCTCTAACACTAGTCTGAGTGCTTAGATCTTTCTAAATCTAAATGCACATGGCATAAGATGTCCTGATTATATGTAAATGATTGATGTAAATGCAATGCTGGATAAAAGATTAATATCTGAATTTATTATATATATTTTTTTAGTTGGTATTCTATGTTTCAAACAAGAGCTGAGATGAGCTGAAACTAGCACATTTCATAGCTGCACCCAGTGTATTAGCATGTGCCATGTGCTTTGGGGGGGGGGGGGGTTTGCTCTGATGCATCCCACAATGCACCGCGCCGCTGGAACCGTGATGTAGTCTATACTCACTCTCCTTTATGTTTTTTTTTGTGCAGGATCGAAACCGAGAATGCACCTCGCGCGCATGCGCAGTCTGCACTGCACGAACCAGCGATGACGGCGCATGCGCAGACGGAGCCTCCGCTCGCCAAGTCGTGGCGCCACCTGGAGGGTTGAGTGGGCAACAGGCAGGTGGGTGGGCGGGCGGGCGGAGCGGACGGTTCAGTTCTAAATGCTACCTCGGTGAGAGGCAGACAGGACGGACACAGGACGGATCACACGGCCGTGAAGACTCATTCACACCAGTAAGGTGGAGGTGTGGGTGCGGTCTGCCATAGCGTGATCTGGGACGGAACGCGACAGCGAGAAGGGGGAAGGGGATGAGTGCAGATGGTGTGAACGATACTTTGCAGCACGTTGCGACGCTGTTGTCAAGCAGCAGGTAGAGGGAGAGTGGCCTTCGCGGGTTTGTTCGCATAGGATGAATGGAACTTTGCAGTCCGCCACAACACCATTTCCAAGCAAGACTTAGACGAGAGTAAGTAGTGCGCTTTTCATTTTTCATCACAGGGTGTGAGTGAGACTTTGCTGTCCTCCATAAGGGCAATTGCCAGGCAGCGACCTCCAAGAAGCAGAAGAGAAGAGCAACGTACTATGCGCCCATTTGATCACGTGGGGTAAACAGAATTTTATTAAGACAATCAAGCACCTCCTCCCCTGACTCCGCTACCGGGCAGCATGAAGGGAATGGGGTTGACGCCACAGGGCCGGTTCTTGCCGGTGGTGGTGTTCCTGGTGGGCCTGGTGTCGGGGCTCATCATCACAACGCTCATCTCCAACTACACGGCTGTGTCGCATCACCTGGTGTACCCGTCCGTGCTGCGGTCGCCGATGGGCCGTGAGCTGGTGGCGTTGGTTCAGCGCTACAATGAGTCACTGGCGAAACATGCTCAGCGGCTCGGAGACATCTCGGCACATGATGCGGTCAACCGTGCTGACCAGATAATCAACCACCAGGTACCGCTCGCCTTCGAAGACCATCATTACCATAATGGTGAGTGAGCCAGTAGCCAATTTAGTAGCTGTTTTAAATTCATGAAATGTATATATTCATTTAATCCTTCTAGCATTTTCACAGTAACTTTTCCCAACGCCACCTGCTTCCCTGCCAATATTTTCATAGTAATATAAAGAACACTACTTTTCCAGGACCACCTACCCCTCGAAGTACCCACATTTTAAATATTTTCTCAGTAATACAAAGAATACCACTTTTCCAGGACCCCCCCCCCCCCATCATATCTGCCTCCATTAAACAGTTTCTCAGTAATACAAAGAATAGTACTTTTCCAGGGTTCTCTTCCCCAGCTGGCTTCATGTCAAATTTTTTTCAGGAGAACAAAGAGTACTACTTTTGAAGCCTCTGCTACGCCCCCCGCCTCCCCCCCCCCATGCCTGCTTACCTTTCAACATTTTTTACAGTAGTACAAAGAGTATTACGGTTGGTCCTGATATCCATTATCAGTTTCTAAAACACTTAAAACAATCTTGGTAAAGACCACAGTGAAGCCAACAGCTACCGTCCTGTAGCCCTCACAAGCTGCAACTGTAAAACCATGGGCCGTAATCGATTGACACGACCCAGTCTACTCGGGTTATCCGAGTCGTTAGAATTTCAAATCGAGCACCGCGAGTGGAGTCGACAAATACACGAGCCGTGTGCAAAACGACCCGACCCCAGTAACCCACCTCTTGGCTGGGGTTCGCTAGGAGCGATTACGTCACATTTGTGCTGGTACCTGTAGGATAACAGTCAACAGTGCAAGTCCTACATGTCTTTTTAATGCGTTTTTGTTGTTGTAATAATGAAATGGAAATATAACTAAACTACCCAATCATAAAATACTTTAAATCCTATTTTGCTGTAGTTATATCGGTTATTCCAACAAAAGAAAAGAGTTTTTGATTAAGCCACCATTTTTTCCCACCCTGAGCGTGTTGGAGAGTGTTCGATTATGCAACCCGAGGATGTAGAGTCTGCGCCTGCGCCCCAAAAGTGACTCGCATGACCTGAGTTGGTTAATTGAATACGCCCTTGGAGTGTATACGAGGGGGCCAGTTCACGTCACTTCCGGTTGACAACAAGATCCGCCATATTGACTCGGTGAAAACAACCAGATGAATGAGCACTAGTAGCATTAGATAAAAGGTTCACCCCATACTACTACAGTACAGGGGTGAACCTACAGGCTATGTAAAAGCTGGCAAAAATGTCTCTCACAGTGGATGGCCTTTCCTACCATTGCTGCTGCTGTAAAGCGGGGGGGGTCTCCTGTAGTCTTTTCGTGGACGACTTTGTCATAGAGAGACAGCTACAACCAAGCATAAATGGGATCCATCGATGGTCAGTTCTGAACGGTTTCCAATTTTCCAAGACCAAAACAGTCTGCATGCACTTCTGCCTGCTGCGTAGAATGCATGCGGAACCGGAGCTGACCCTGGATGGGGATCCCATTAAAGTCATTGAGAAAACCAAATTTCTGGGCCTCATTCTCGACGCAAATGACGATACGAATCGCACCCGACAAGGTCGAGGCCCTCATGGCCGACTGCGAGGCCCGAGTCGAGCACTACACCCTCTGGCGCTGGGAGCTCCAGAGTATCCTCGGCCACCTCAACCATTTAGGCAGCTGTGTCCTCCCAGCGAGGAAGTTCATGGCCCGTCTCCTAGCCGCCCTCCGCAGCTGCTAAAGCGCGGCCTCCCTCACCCTCGGGGAGGAAGCCTGCCGCTACCTACACTGGGTCGCCCTCTACGGGCGCGCCTCCAATGGGCTCCACCTCCACCGCGAGCCTGAGGTCAGGAGTTTCATTATTGAGTGCGACTCCTGCCTCTTGTCCTTCCTTCGTCGCGTATCAGGGTCTCATTTCATATCCCCATTTTCCACCAGCTTTTATATATGGTTGGTTCTCATTTTTGTAACTAAAAACTAAAAACTAAGCACTATTTTTAAATGTAGTTCGACATCACAGCCAAGATCTGAGTGAAAGTACAGCGACAACAGCAATAACGCTGCCGATGCGCCGGTGACCTTAATATCGCTTGGATTTTGGGTTTAATTTGACCAAATTTCACTTATTGAGTAAGTTATACTCCCGAATAACATTATTTCAACCCCCGAGTGAATATTCATGGTTCTAAATAACAGAATTAGATCGTAGCAGTGAATAGATTTATGCTTTTTGTTTTATTTACCAGGTTGGTAAGCTTACCCAGTTCGGGTGACGCGGGTCATTTTAGGTCTGCTTCAATTACCATGGTCGTATTTGATGTAGGATAGTGTAGTGAAATGACATAAATGACCGGGGCACAATGAGTTTGGGCTAGTTTTACTATTCAAACTCATCACAGGAGAGGAAAGGATTATTGTAAGATCTTTGATTAGTCATTATTTTTGTCATTACATTCATCATTATATTCGTCATTATATTCGTAATTATATCCGTCATTATATTCATTTTTATCGTCTTTTTTATCCCTGACTTACACCGATAACCATACTGCAAAAAATAACGATGCGTAAAATAAAATAAATACAAATAATGTGAAATATGATAGTGAAATATGAAATAATTAAAATAAGGACTTTGCTACTTTTTAGGCATAGTATTATCGCAATATAAAGTGAAGAACTTACCAGAGTTACTAAATGCTTGGATGACTGCATCAGATGCTGCAGAGTAGTCCTCCATTTACAAATAATAAGTCGACCCATGTGTTGTCTGTGCCTTCAGAATTCTGTGTGTGCAGTGCACTGTGGCTCTGAGCCTGATATACCAAATCCAATCCAGTGTCAGTCTCACACCTATTCCAAGGGGGATGAACTCAGCTGTCAGTGGATGTGCAACCCAGAGCACCATTGTCAACCTGAGGTGTGAAAGCTTTCCTTGGCAGTTTTTGGTTAAAATCTGAGTGTTAACGTGTCAGAGCTTAGGCCCCTTGCACTATGTCTGAGAGTGAAATAGACTACACATGGGTTAACTGACCAGTGACAAATGGAGGACCACTCTACAATATGTGATGCAGTCATCTCTAAATACAGTATGTATTCATATATGAGTCTGTCTCAAAAGGTGATAACTCTTTTTTTTTTTGTCCATTGTAACGATTGACACAAAACAGCACGGAAACGGTTACACTGAAAACACAAGGACATTTGCTTCAAATCAATATGTATTCTATTGGGATTATGAAACACCATGTAAAAAACAAATCAGTTTATCCTGAGCAAATGCATGAGCAGATAGTATGTTGATTGTTACAAATTACAATGGACAAAGTTTTGTCCCATATTGCCTAGCACCTTTTGAGACAGTCTCATATATATAGTCATGTATATAAGTCTGCATATGTATATATGTATACATATAATTATATAGTGTAGGCATGTATATAGACATATATATGCATAAGTGCATATGTAATATATATGTATATACACATACAGATGAACCTCGATCCAACGGACTAATAGGGGGGAGCAGTTGTCTGTTAAAGCCGTTTGTCCTTTGCAGTGACGAAATTGCTTTATCTATAGGTGCCATAGTGATAATGTGGAAAACAGGGGACCAAACACGTAAACAACACGTCACAAGTCAGTACCCGTCCTAATATGACCTTAGATGTTGCTAGGACGTAAACGCTTACTCAAGTAGCGGTCTCGGTTCGCTTCGCCCAGGAGTTTTAAACGTTCGGACCAGATATTTGTTATGTATGGTGTTATCTGCAGGGCAGCGGCGCGACGGCCGGGACCGAGCAGAGCGGAGGAACCAGTGTAGTGGTATCGCACGGGCTGAATAAAGCATTAAGTAACTAGACCTCAACGGGTGCAGTCGTTGGTCGCTTAATCACATTACATGGTGTCAGACGTGGAACCTTAGACGGACATGTCACTACCAGGGTTGAAGCCTCCGGCCCGTTGAATTTGGAGGAAAACATTTCCGCGAATTGGAAGACATGGCTGCATGCTTTCAATATATACGCCTCCGCAGCAGGAGTCCAAAGCAGGAGCGAAAAAGTTCAGTGTTCGGTATTCCTGCATGTCGCCGGAACCGAGGCGCAGAAACTACATCAATCGATGCGGTTTACCGCCGCCGAGAGAGACAAACTACAACCGCTAAAGGAGGCATTCCGGGCTTACTGTGAGGGCAAAACCAACATCACGGTAACCCGGTATAAATTCAACACCTATAACCAGGGCCAACAGTCAATGGACGCGTACATCCGGGAGTTGAAACACCGAGTTGGCCTATGTGAGTACGATGTACTAGAGGAATCCCTGTTACGAGACAGACTGGTAAGCGGAATCAGGTGCGACAAGCTGAGAGATCGCTTACTCCAGACACCAAAACTGACTTTACAAATATGTGAGGAAATGTGCCGTCTAAGCGAACACCAAGCCAACCAGTTATCCGCCGGGAACACGACCGACTATACGCTGGATGCTATACAACAGCGCGAGTCGGCACGCCGACAGTTCCAACCATCAGGAGGCCGCCAACAGGCCTACCGGCGACCCACCGCGAGGGGCGGTCAACAAAGCCGAAATGCAGCCAGCCAACCGAGATGCGGCTGGTGTGGCTACTCACATCGCTCTGACCGAGACGCTTGCCCGGCCAGAGGAAAGATGTGTGATGTCTGCAGTAAGGTCGGTCATTTCGCAAAGGTGTGCCGAAGCAAAACATCAACGGTCAACGAGATTACGGTGGGCAACGCAGACAACGGTGATGAGTGGCAGGGCGACCAGGATGACACAGACCTGTTCGTGGGCGAGATGTCTGAGGATGCGCAGGATCGAGATCAGTTATGGTACGAGACCATACCTGTAGGAGGGCGTGACATCCGTTTCAAGCTAGACACCGGCTCGGAAGCCAACATCATCCCCAGAGACGCCTTCACAGGGCTGCACGCAGAACTCAACCAGGCCAAGTGCCGCCTGGTAACGTACTCAGGGGAGAGGATCACACCTCTGGGTCAGGTGGAGCTACAGGTGAGGGACCACCTGTTGCTATTCCACATAACGAGCAGCGGATGTGCCATCCTCGGGAAAGACGCGTGCGTCCGCCTACATCTACTCTCCCGCCTAGACAGCATCCGTGCAGAACACGACGAACAAGCAATGAACATGGTAAAATAATTTAAAGACGTCTTTACTGGGCTAGGGACAATTAAGGTAGATGCGAAAATTCACATTGACAGACATGTACCTCCCGTGGTGGACCCTCCGAGAAGGATTCCACATGCCATTGAGGATCAAGTCAGAAAAGAGCTGGACAGAATGTTGCATTTGGGGGTTATCGTAGAAGAGACTGAGCCGACCCCATGGGTTAACTCCATAACGATAGTGAAGAAAAACGATAAAATCCGCATATGTTTAGACCCCACCAAATTGAACAAAGCCATAGAGCGGGGTCCCTACCCAACTAGAACGATCGAGGAAGTGGTAGCTAAATTAAATGGGGCAAAATACTTTTCGGTGGTAGATGCAAAAAGCGGATATTGGCAAATTCAACTCGACACGGAAAGCTCAAAGCTTTGTACTTTTAACACGCCATGGGGGAGGTTCCGATACACTAGACTACCGTTCGGTATAAAGACAGCTGGGGATATATTCATATATGAAATGAATAAGATCCTACATGGACTAAAAGGGGTGAACGTCGTAACGGACGACATTCTCGTCTACGGCAGTACAATCCAGGAACACAATGACAATTTGCGTGCCGTGCTCGAGAGAGCAAGGCAGGTAAATTTGAGACTAAACCCAGACAAGTCATCCGTATGTCAGACCAGTGTCAAGTATGTGGGTCATGTCATTTCAGCGAAAGGGATAAACCCAAACACCGAAAGGGTACAGGCCATAAACGACATGCCAACTCCAGGAAACAAACAGGCAGTACAGCGTTTCCTGGGCATGATCGCGTATGTGGCAAAATTCGTCCCCAATCTAGCACAAATTACGAAACCGCTACGAGTACTGACCCAAAAAGAGACAGCATGGCATTGGGAGGAACATCACGACAAAGCATTCCAGAAACTGAAAGCAATGATCACACACGCTCCCATTCTGCGATTTTATGACGTTAGCAAAGTGATCACGCTCCAGGTAGATGCGTCAAAGTCGGGACTAGGTGCGGCCCTGCTGCAGGAAGGCCAACCCATTGCCATGGCATCGAAAGCCCTCGATGACACCCAAAGTAGCTATGCCGTTATCGAGAAGGAGCTTTTGGCCATATGTTTCGGTTGTACGAAATTTCATAACTATCTATTCGGAAAAAAGGTCAGAGTAGAAACGGACCACAAACCACTCGTGTCAATAGTAAATAAGCCCCTACACCAATTGTCCGCTAGGATGCAACGCATGCGCATGAGATTGCAAAACTACGACCTAGAATTGGTATATGTCAAAGGCAGTGAAATGTTCGTTGCAGATGCGCTCTCCAGAGACCACACCACCAGGACTGAGCCAGATAACCTGTTCGACAACGAAATCAGCGTCGCCGCAATAGAGGTGGTGAAAGGGTGCCTACAGGACATCAAGGCAGAAACTACAGCAGATCCAAATCTAACTGAAATAGAGCGACTGGTGGACAACGGTTGGCCTGAGGACAAAAAACTAATGCAAAAATGTGCAACACCATTTCACACGTTCAGACATGACATAACGAGACAAGGGGAGCTCTTACTAAAGGGAAACAGAATTATCATACCCAAACAATTGCACAAAACAATGCTAGAAAAGTTACACGAGACACACCAAGGGATCATCAAAAGCAAAAGGTTGGCCAGGGAACACATATTTTGGCCGGGAATGCAAACACAATTAGAAGATATCATTCAAAGATGCACGCTATGTCAGCAATATAGAAACAGACAGCACAGGGAACCCCTAACACCACACGACATACCACGCATGCCATTCAATAAAATCGGAGCAGATCTGTTCCAGGTTAGGGATCAACACTACCTGATATTAGTGGACTACTTTTCGAAATATCCTGAAGTCATTGAGCTACAGTCAACAACGAGTAAATCAATCATAAGGGCCATGCAACAAACATTCGGGAGACATGGGATCCCAGCCACCGTGGTATCCGACAATGGGCCACAATTTGCTAGCGCTGACTACAAAGAATTTGCACATGAATATGGGTTCGAAACAAAGTTCTCCAGCCCGCACTATCCACAAAGCAATGGCCAGGCCGAAAGACACATACAAACGATAAAAACAATGATAAAAAAAGCTAATCACGAAAACAAAGATTACAACCTTTTCCTATTAAACTTTCGAAACACACCTCTCGTAGGTTTAGAAGCATCACCCGCGCAGCTCTTAATGAGCAGAAAGTTGCGTTCAAAACTACCGTCTACAGACAGACAGTTGAAAGCCAAAACGGTGAGAGTAAAGCAAAACCAAATCGAAAAGGTACAAACTAACCAAAAGAAATTTTTTGACCGCCACGCGGGACGAAAATTCATTGAGTTGAAACCTGGCGTGCATGTTCAGTACAGAACACACAAAGAAAGTTGGGCACCGGGTAGAATTTCAAAAGGAGTAGGAGAAGCATCACGGAATTATGAAATTCGAAACGAACAAAACCACACGGTTAAAAGAAACAGGAAACATATATTTCCGACACCCAGCACAACCAACAAACACGAACACATAAATAGAAACCCAAATACAGACAACGCACAACCTAACTATGTAACTCGCAGCGGCAGAGAAGTAAGACCGGTGAGAAGATTAGCCTATCAGTAAGGCACAGTAAATTAGTACATAAACTATTAACATAGTAGAAATAAACACATAGAGTAGGTTGTAACATCAACACAGTGCAGGTCGAAGATAAAGTTCACGAGATAAGCAGGAAAAGCGTGTGAACGGCACAAGCCCTAGTAAGTGAGTAAGAAAGGTCAGGCCGCAGGGCCACATCAAAGAAAAGATAAGAAACCAAGACATGAGTAATGGCGTGGCAGCTAATCGCTGGAAAGGACGCACGTGATAAAATCATCTGGTCGTAACATAGTCCATGCATGCGTATATCTCAACTAGAAAACAAACAACTAACAAATTGTATTGCTTAAAGAGCCAATGCCAATAACACGTTCACAGATTGTTGTCATAACTCTAAACCATTGTATATGTACATATCTAAATGTCATTTGGGAAAGGGGAGGTGTGTGCGGGCCAGTTGAACCAAGCTGGTATGAACTAACGAACTGTACGGTCTGTCAACCGAAAGGACACAACAAACTCAAACTAGCCAGCACACAGACTGCGAGATACATACCGCAAACTAAGGCAACGTGCAAAAACAGTAGAAGGCGCACGACAAATCCCAAATGGAAATACTTAACGGGCTGTCACATTTCAATCAAACTGCATTGTATTTTATTCCAGAATTACATCATGTTGTTTCTCCGTTATAAAAGGGAGATGTTATGTAATGGTGTTATCTGCAGGGCAGCGGCGCGACGGCCGGGACCGAGCAGAGCGGAGGAACCAGTGTAGTGGTATCGCACGGGCTGAATAAAGCATTAAGTAACTAGACCTCAACGGGTGCAGTCGTTGGTCGCTTAATCACATTACAATATTCACTCTAGCGGATTGTGTCCGTTGGATCCGGAATCCGTTGCATCGGTGTCCGTTGGATCGAGGTTCATCTGTATGTATATGTAAATTTATATGTATATACATGTATGTGTATATGTATATTTATATATATATATCCATATATAAGCATGTATATATCGTATATATACATATAAATACATACACGTGTACATGGATATATATATGTATGTAAGGAAGCACGACAGGAGATGCACATGTGGCTGATACATCATTTTATTTTAAACAATCAATAAATAGCAATCGAATAAGTGAACCTGGCTGGGCTACAATGCCAAGGTCCAAAAAGACCCACCCAGACATAAGTCAGATAGGGCGGAGGCGACCCTAATGTCAGACACGATCCGCTCAGCAAGAGGGCGAGCAATATATTTATAAACACAATTTGACGCCCAGTCACTCCTTACTTTAAATTCGTCAATTGACTCCCCCTGGAGGGCCAGAAAGGTACCCCCCCCCCCCCCCCCCCCACCCCTCCGGAGAGAAGGGCAGGAGAAAGAGGCGGCATCAAGACCTGCCTCCGCAGCAAACAGCTTTATGGTTGTATGTAAAGTCCTGTAATCTAGCAGCCTGAGGCCACCTCCCACCGCAGGAATTTGAAAAGCTGGCGAGTCAGAGCCCACTCGTGATAAACGAAAATGTCTTTCCACCCAAAACACCGCACAGAGGGACCAGACGGGATGGCCGAATGAGTTAGCCAATACTTTAAAATTGATACTTGTCGCTTCCTAGCCTGGCGCTCGGCATTATTAAGATAGGACAATGACTGGTTGGTTCAGTGTCAGGATAATGTGACTGAGTGGGATATCAGGTCATGGTGCTGGCGGCCTGGTCTTCCAGTGGGGCAGCACTATAATGTTGCCATTAGTGCGCACTGTCACAGGTCGGTACCCGTCCTGATATGACATTAGATGTTGCTAGGACGTAAAACAACAAACAAACAAACAACAAACAAAACCGCGCAGAGGCCAGTGTAGTGAACACGGGCGACTGGGATCAAGAGCTCCCCCCGCCTCACCGAGATAACCATGCCCCATTGAAAGAACTCAAAATCGGAGCGTCGCAGCACCGACTCTGAGTCGGTGATCTGGCACTTCCTAAAGCCCCAGTCACACATACCCGGATCAGGCGCCGGACGAGCCCCGGACCGCCATCCGGGATGGTCCGGGGTGATCCGTGGCTCGTCCGTGGCTCGTCCGTGCCGATTCCCCCCGATCCGGCCTGATCCATGGCTCGTCTGGTGGCGTCCGGGCTCGGCCCCGGATGTTTTAAAATGTTTAAAACATCCGGGGTGGTCCGGGGGATTTTGCGATCTGGGCTCAATCCGGCCTGATCCGGACTATTCCGGGGGTGGACCGGGCCTGTCCGGGGTTGGTTCGGGGTCATTTTGAGCCACGGTTTGACCCATCCCTGGACCATCCCCGGACTGTCGCGGACTACCCCCGGCCTAGCCACGGACCACTCCCGGACAGCCGGGGGCGGTCCGGGGGTGGTCCGGGATAGTCCAGGGGCAGTCCGGGGGTGGTCCGGCCTCGTCCGGATTAGTCAGGGACTGGTCCGGCTCAGTCCGAGTTCGTCCGGGGCTGTTCCGGGGACGGTCCGGCCTTTGGTCTGGGGCTCGTCCGGGAAAGTGTGACTGCGAGGCAAAAATCGATGAAAACAGTGATTTTATCCGTGGCGGTCTGGGACAGTCCGGGCCGTTGGTCCGTGGGTGGTCCAGCTCAAAATCCGGGGCTCGTCTGGCTATGTGTGACTGGGGCTTAAGCAAGGCCCTAAAACCCATCAGAATGGCCACCCTAGCACAGACATGACCCTCATGGTCACACATTAAAGCTGCATAGTCCGATGAAATATCAAATTTTCAAAACCAAACCAATTATCTAGATTTGATTTTACATATCTAACTTAGATACTGACGCACTTATTAAGCATTTGTTTCTGTGTAGAAGGCAATACTGAGTCAATTTAACAGAACCTGTTACTGCAGAAGTCTATGGTGTCAGAGTTTTAGCAAGCTTGCCAAAACTAATTTTCCATGTTTTTTTTGTTTTTTTGTTTTTTTTGTGACAAGTTTTTTATTCTGCCTATATCGTATAAGCTCCCGTGAGGGTGCTTGTTTTCAATGCTGGACAGCTGTGATACTGGATTGGTCTGGTCCCGCACTCAGGAGTATTTACCTGATCTTTCTCGGGCCAACCTTTACGGTTTTGGGTGTTAATAGTTTCTATATTAGTTTTTTTTTTAATTTTCAAGTTTTTTCCTAACCTGAATATGATAACTTAGCCTACTATGTACATCTACGCAGATGACATACAGGCCTATGGGAGAGGATCCCATCCCATTGTGGTTTGTTACAGCATCCTTTCACCCATGCCCTGTCCTTAGATAGTACACCAGTGTGCCAGAACACCCCTGGACCCTTCAGGACTGCAACTAGGTGGGATGGCTGTGTTGTATGGTTAGCCATTTTGTATTTCAGGGTGATTCGGGTGCATGACCGTGGCCTGCCTGGTTCTGCTTTGGTTTGTGCCAGTACACATACCCAGACGGACTGCGCCCTATGGTGATAGTCATTTCGAATTCCTTAGTATTTAGTAGGGCTAGTTTCCATATTTGTAATATCTACCATCTTTTCTGGCCGGTCTTTTGTTTGCACTCAAAATATCTCAAAAGTTTACCATTTAAAATAAATGTAACTTTGAACTAATGTAAAGTAGGTACTAGTGATCGATCTAATATATTTATCTCAGAAAAAATACAGAAATTCAAAACCATCGGACTATGCAACTTTAACTTACAGCTGCGCCTGCCAGCGGATAAGATGCAAAAGCTTAGGGTTCAGCTACTGTGGTTTCTTGATAGACGTGAGGTCTCTCGCAAGGACTTAGAGCGCTTTGGCGGGTCGCTCCTTCTCCACCAGGGTCTACGATGCTATTCGACAGCTGCGGGAGCCTTTTTAAAAATAAATTTTGGTTAAAGCTGCATAGTCCGATTAAAATATCAAATTTTCAAAACCAAAACTATCATCTAGGTTTGGTTCTAGATATCTAACTTGGATACTGATGCTCTTATTAAACATTTGTCAACCTATTGAAGGGAATACTGATGCAATTTAAGAAACCCTGTTACTGCCGAAGCCTGTGGTGTCAGAGTGTTGGCTAGATAAAAGATTCACCCTGTACTTGTAGTACACGGGTGAATGACAACGTAGTGCAAATACGGGCGAAAATAGCTTTAGTATGGAACAGGAACTAGAAACTGTGGCTCCAGTATCAAATGGCTACCCATATAGGCACAGAGTTGGTGATATGGGCGAGAATGCAAAAAGACAATATGGCGGCGCTAGAACGCCGTCGATTTCACTTTTAAAATCTATTAAACTATATGTTTTATTACATTTTTTCAACTCAAAAGTAGTGGGTAAATATGAAGATATATATCAATAATATATTTTGCTTCTTAAATTAAGAATTTATTCACTCAGTTAATTTCCCCAGCATGTCAAAATTCTTCGCCAGTTTTTCTAATGGGTTGATTTTCACCCCTATCCTATAAGTATGTGGTGAATCTTTTATCTAAGTGTTGGCGTGCTTGCCCAAATCAATTTAGCATGGTTCTACTTCAAATATTTCCAAATTTAACCATTTAAAATATAAGTTACTTCAAACTAGAGTAATGTAGGTTATGGCGTTCCATCTAGTATATTTATCTCAGAAAATGACAGAAACTCAAAACCATCGGACTATGCAACTTTAAATAATTAATTCAGATCTGAATTGTGCTGGTGGCTTGATTTTGTCAAGACATTTAACGGCTACGCAAAAATGTTGGGTTGCCATGCTGTGGCTTTCTCTGTCTATAACGACGCATCTGACTGGGGTTTTGAAGCGACTCACTCAAACGACTGGCTTATTGGTGCCGTTGATAATGCTGATGATAATTTGGGTTCCGAGGTGGGTCACCATCTGGCGGGCGTTGATGAGCCTGACAGCACTATGCATATCAACAAAGACCCTATAATACTAAGACAGCTCACTCCCTATTTCTCCAATGGTAATGTAAATTTTGCAGTGCCACCTTGTGGTGGGTTTGATCAGCCCAGCTGCTGGTTGGTGTTTCACATGTAAACACATACAATTATATTATACATGAGATAGGTAAGTATGAATACACATCAATATGAAATTGCTATGAACAAATACCCATCATCATCAGCATTATCATCAGCATAACCATCACCACACATCTTTCACATTCATATATACATTAACACATATAATATAGCACCTGTTTAACTAAGAGAACAGCTAGCGCACCAAGTGGTGGGTTTGATCATTTTGATCACACAGTACAGGGTGAGTGAGCCGAGCCGTCTTAGTATTATAGGGTCTTTGATATCAATTTAAAAGAAATGAGGGCGGTGGTGGCCGCTGCCCGCCGCTGGGGTTTGTTTGTTTGTTGTGGTTTTACGTCCTAGCAACATCTAAGGTCATCAGGACGGGTACCGACTTTGAGTTGGAAAATATAATAAAACATATACTTTAATGCAATTTAAAAGTGAAATCGACGGCGTTCTCTGGCCGCCATCTTGTCTTTTTGCATTCTCTCCCATTTCACCAACTCTGTGCTGATATAAGTAACCATTTGACACTGGGACCAAGTATTCTACTTGTTGTTCCATACTATTTAGACTACGTTGTCGTTCACCCGTGTACTACAAGTATCGGGTGAATCTTTTATCTAGTGCAGACCCTGCGGGGGCGCTTGTGCTGTGCCCATGTGTTCCGCTGAATACCATCTCCCTTCTCGTTGCAGATCTGGCCCAGCTGGCGGGCCAAGTTAGGGTGATATGTGGACAATATTATTTGGCTAATTCACGCTCGACCAGGGCTATGCAGATTAGAAAATACCTGTCTTTCATAGAATGGTTTGGTGGATTGTTGTCGCCCTTGCCGTGCCCAGCGTCTCAGGTGGCCATTTATGTTGTGTGGTTGGGCCGCTCCTTAAAATATTCTTCCATTACTAATTATCTCAGTGCTTTAAATTTTTGTTATTAAGTAGGAAGGTTATCCGCCTATTGATTTTACATCCCATCAGATAAGAACAGTGGTGTGGGGGACGAAGTGGGTCCTTGGCTGTGAGGTTAAAAGGGCTGCCCCTCCCGATGGAGTTATTGAAAATGTTTGACTCAAAGTTGCATAGTCCGATGGTTTTGAATTTCTGATTTTTTTCTGCGATAAATATATTAGATCGATCATTAGTATCTACTTTACATTAGTTAAAAGTTACTTTTATTTTAAATGGTAAACTTTTGAGATATTTTGAGTGCAAACATGGAAAATTAGTATCTAAGTTAGATATGTAAAATCAAATCTAGATAATTGGTTTGGTTTTGAAAATTTGATATTTCATCGGACTATGCAGCTTTAATACTGTCCACGTCTATACCCAGGAACCTGGCGCATTGAGAGGGGGCCGTGAATTTTGGATAACTTAAACAAATCGCTTGGTACACATATAGAAATCATGTTTACCAAAAAGATTATATTAAATTGATAAGGTTAGTGACACTGACACTATAGTGACAGTATGAGTGCGGCGATCGGCGACGGTTTGAATCTGGTTTGATGTTGACACATGCGCAGACATTACTGTTCGATTTTGATGCATGCGCAGAAGCGATGCGGAGATCTGAAACTGGCGGAGGTCTGAAACTGCGACACCGCCCCCAATGCTGTGTTTACAACTACAGTAGGCCTCCAAGCATGCATGTGTAACGACAATAACCACAGAGTCTGCCGTAGGGTTGAATCTATCACGGGCAGAGACAATCAATCAATCAATCAATCAATCAATAGGATATGGCTATAATAGGCATTGGACCTGTTAGCCGCTCTTAATTAATATAAATGGAGACAGTTCTTCAGATGTGGTGGATCATAGCAACTGTCACTGGCTCCAAGATATATGTAATGCTTGACCAGTATGCATCCAGTCGGGACTTGAAACAGTTCACCGATTCCGCTGCTACGACACTCTCCGGCAGGTCATTCCAAAGGTCAACCACCCTAAAGCCGAAAAGTTGTGTCGCAGGTCCAGTCTGGAGTACCGCTTCCTCAGCTTCAGGGAGTGTCCCCTGGTCCTGGTGTTGGAGTCTCTGATAAGGGGGCGGCCTGTCTTGTAGATACCATGGAGATATTTGAATACTTATATCATATTACCATCAGTATTCACCGTAGAGAACCAGGCACTTAAATTTGCATAGTCCGATGGTTTTGAATTTCTGTATTTTTTCTGAGATAAATATATTAGATCATTTAACAGTTTGCGACAGCCAGCTGGGAAGGGCGCGATGCGCTAAGTTATCGGTGTCACAGTTTCCGCCGTCCGCCAGTTTCCGCTGTATGCATCGCTTCTGCGCATGCGTCAAAATCGAACAGCATCATCACTAACCTTATAATTTTAATATAATGTTTTTGGTAAAGATGTTTTCTATATGTGTATCAAGCGATTTGTTTCTAGGTGGTGTGGTTTTAGAGATATTTCACTTTTTCTGTATTTTCTGTATGAAGATTGCTCACGAGCATTGACAATGCCTTGAGTTTGATGGTACGCGCAGTGCAACACATTAGTTTTATTCAAAATTAATAGAAATCAAGAACCCTAACCATATAAATTTAATATAATATTTTTGGTAAAGATGTTTTCTAAATGTGTACCAAGCGATTTGTTTCTAGGTGGTGTGGCTTTAAAGCTATTTCACTTTTTCTGTATGAAGATTGCTCACGGCCATTGACAATGCATTTGAGTGTATGCGTACCACGGAAACTGGCGGACGGCGGAAACTGCGACACCGGGTGTCCGCGCCCTCCTAGGGGGTAATCGATTAATCAACTCGGGTCACCCGAGCCACATTTTGGCGCATGCACACATCCTACAGACTGGGGTCGAATAATCGAATGCACTTCTCCACGCTCGGGGTGGAAGAAATGGTGGCTTAATCCAAAACTTTGTTTGTTTGTTTAATAACCGATATAACTACAACAAAATAGGATTTAAAGTATTTTTTGATTGGATGGTTTAGATATATTTCCATTCCATTAATCTGTGTATTACCAAAAAAAAACATGTAAGACTGGTGCTGGTAGCTGTTATCCTGCAGGACGGTACCAGCACAAATGTGATGCCATCGTTCCTAGCCAACCCCAGCCAAGAGGTGGGTTACTGGGGTCGGGTTGTTTTGCACACGGCACGTAGAGATCCCATTGAACTTGTCATTGTTAGGGCGGCCTTGAGATGATGGTGTTATGTGATTGGTATTGCTGTTTCTGAACTCTCTCACTATAAGACCCCAGTCACACTACAGCTTGCGACCACTTTAGACCCCAGTCACACTACAGCTTGCGACCACTTTAGCCCAAAGAACCGACACTGACCTGTGACATCCTTACTACCAAAACAATGGTTGCCAATGTCTGGTCGTCACTGTTGAGTGTGGGTTCTTTGGTCTAAGGTGCTCGCTAAGTGGTCGCAAGCTGTAGTGTGACTGGGGGTGCGATTTTTCCAGCATAATTCATAGCTTTTAAGCATCAAATTTTCTAAGTCATAACACCAATATTTTATTATACATACATATCTAAATCCCCAGTCACACTACAGCTGGTGACTGCTTACGACCACTTTGCAACAACTTGGTGAGCACTTTGCGTAAGCTGCTTTTACTGTCGGACACTACTGAGTGGAATACCTTTTCAACTCCCCACTACACAGCAATGGTCTGCAAGGAAGAGGACATCATCATTCCAACTGCCATGGTGCTTATTTCACTTCACTTTACTTGTTGCTTTCATTTTATTAAAATTATTATTATTATTATTATTATTATTATTATTATTATTATTATTATTATTATTATTATTATCCTCTTCTTTCATGGTTGTCAATTGTTTTTTGTTTGTTTGTTGTTTTACATCCTAGCAACATCTAAGGTCATGTCAGGATGGGTACCGGCTTGTGACAGCGCGCACTCATGGCGATTTTATAGTGTGGCCCCACTGGGAGGCCAGGCCACCGGCACTATGAGCTGATATCTCACTCAGTCACATTATCCTGATACTGAGCCAACCAGACCTTGCCCTATCCTATTAATGTCAAGCGCCTGGATAGGAAGTGACAAGTATAAATTTTTAAGTCACTTAGGTCACTTAGGTTCACAGTACTTACCTTATATATGTTGCAGTAAGATTGTGTAATCAGGGGTCTCAGATGACCTTATGAAACATGACAGTTTGGTTTAACTGTACCGGAAGTGGCCTGGGGTCCGAAATTTGGTTTGAATTAACCGATAATTTGGATTAACAAACTTTGGTTATATGATAAATGGTAGTATTTTGTCGGGCCGCCGAAGAAAGTTTGGATTAACCGATCGTTTGGCTCGCCGTGAATATGACCTATGGTGCCGACACGGCGTAAAGCAACCACCAATCAATCAAACCGATCGTTTGGTTTAATCGAGCTTGGTTTAACTGGGTTATACTGTATATATTTAATATATCCATCATTAACAACTAGTCCATAGCAATATTATGATGGAATTATATATCAATATTTTTGGGATATTCCTAAATTATTAGGACATGCATTAGCAATTTATACTGATATACTGCTATAGTACTAGCATTTTATTGTATTATCATTAATACGTTTTGATAATTGCTTTCATTGGAGTATGCAGCTTTAACAAAGGATACTACTAACTGCTACTTTGTTGCATTCACCGCCGTGAATATGGCCTAAGCTGCCGGCATGGCGTAAAGAAACCACCAATCAATCAATATGGCAGATCGAATGGGATGAACACCCAAACAACAAACTCCATAGAATTACCCCCTCCGTGAACGGACTGCTGCTGAGTCGCCTGAAAGGGCGACACGACCAGGTTGTTTTAACGAGATGGCATATTGACCACTCATGGCTAACACACGTTTTTCTGCTCAAGGGGGATCCTCCCCCTGAATGTATTGGATGTTAGTCCCCACTGACATTAAAACACACTTTATTAAACTGTGTAGATTTCATGGCCCTGCGCCAACAATTTTACACTGCAAACAGCATGCATGACCTTTTTACTAAAGTAAAACAAGAAAACATTTGAGCCTTTTTGAGGGCGGCTGGTTTGTTCTACCTCATATAGGTTATTAAACAATTTCATCAGTGAATAATACTATCATCTAGAATTTTATTTAGCCTGACCACACACTAAATGATTGTGAGTTAAAAATAATCCATGAGTCTATTGATTGTATGCTTTTACATGTAAAAGCGATGGTTTGAACAAAAAAAAAAACATTTCTCACCGTGAATATGGCCTATGCTGCCGACACGGCGAAAAACAACCACCAATCAATCAATCAATCAATCATTTGTTGCATTCACTGACCTGGTTTACGTTCTTTATTATGAAGTGCCTCGCTCACCATTGGGGTGTTTGTATAACTTGCATCTGTACATTTTACATCGTGAATATGCTACGTTTCATATAATACATATTTTGTTACATTTTTAAAATTTCCATCATTAATAACTAGTCCATAGCAATATTATGATGGAATTATATATCAATATCTGTGGCCTGACATCCGGTGCTTGCTTCTCGGTGCTCCGCGTTCACTGCTCGCTGCCTCGTCTGTTGCTTAGCTGGCCTGACGTCCTGCGCGTCTTCGTTACGGCCGTTTTCATTACAACCATTCATGTCTGTTGACGATCTGTGCATCTGTGCTTCTTGGCATCCGTGCATCTGTGTCTGTACCTCCAGGTATTTGTCTTGAATATTTATACTGCCTATCATGGATAAGTCTGACTAGACTTGTTTTCACCATTAGACAGTTTGTCGATAGAAAGCCCGAGCCTACACTTTTACCGACCCAAGGGATTTTTAACCTCCCACACCACATAGACATGGTATGAGAGCAACTGCCCTTTGATGACGCTGTAAGTTATACACAGCGGTGGAAATCCAAATTGGCAGAGGTTGGGGGGGGCACAGGGAATCGAACCACCGACCTTCAGATTAGGAGTCTGACCTAGAAAAAAGTCAGACACTCTAACCACTCCACCACAGAGAACACCATCCGTGGGCCATCTTTTCAGGCCTCTGTGCACCTGTGGGACATCTTTTCAGGCATCTGTGCATTTGTGGGCCATCACTTCGGACCATGTCCTCCAATTTGTCCATTCAGATATGGCATTCTGCTTGATTGTCTGTGGTAGAGCAACCTCACAGTAACTTGGTAATGCTGCTTCATTTGGTTACCAGGGAGTTGCTGCCTGATGAACCACAGCTATTTGACACTGTCTTTGTTGGTAGCCTGAAGCAATGGGCCTGAAAGCATCATCGGTTCCACATCTGACACCATGTAATATATGTTGATGTCGACAGTGTGAGATCTAGTTTGCAGCGCTCTTTATTTTGAAGGTAGTCATGACGTCTTCCTGTGTTGTCTTGGCATGGGGGTGTTCGGATACTAAAATACATTACAGTTAGCACCTAGTAAAAGCTACATACATCATACATAAATACATAAATACATACATACATACATACATACATACATACATACATACATACATACATACATATTTAACCGTTGGGCTATTCCACCCCCGCTTAAGGCGAGCCTTCGTGTTAATTTATATAATTATTTCCATGTGAATTTCCTGGGCCAGCCGCGGGCCGCCGCTGCCTCCCGTCCCGTCTGCAGGTAGTCCGTGTCCGTCGGTGTCCTTCCCGGGCTAAAGTCGACCAGCCAGAGTATCGTCTAATACGGATTTTGCCCCTTCTCGCATTTATCGGCCTTTTAAATACTGTTTTAAAGACAATTTTGATACTTAAAAAAAAAGATGTTATACTTTTTGTTGGTCAAATCCAGAGTGGCAACACTGTACTGAATGACCTTTAGTGATTGGTAACAGATGAGTGAGTGGACATTTACTGGCAGGACATTAGCAAGATATTTAGTGATGTGAATCCAAATAGGAATACCTACTATCTACGGACATTTAGTGGCATGCATCTAGCATCCAGTGGCATTTTGTTTATACAGCATCTAGCAACCACTGACATAGGCCTACTGACACCCGTCCTGATATGACCTTAGATGTTGCTAGGACGTAAAAGAACAACAACAAACACTGACATTTGGTTTTTACAGCATCTAGCAATTCAGTTCAATTCAATTCTTTATTTCAGACTCAGGACTATGGTACTTACACAATTTAGTCTATAGTAGGTAGATATAAAAATTGATGTGAATAGGATATAAGTAATAGTATGAATACTACCATACTAACCAATATCAAATTGTTGGTCTACATACAGTAGCAACCAGTGACATTGTGTTTATATGACATCTACTACGATCTAGCAACCACTAACTGAATATTTTGTTTATACAGCATCTAGAAACCAGTGACATTTTGTATTCAGTGCATCTAGCTACCAGTGACATCTTGTTTGTAGTGCATCTAGCAACCAGTGACATCTTGTTTGTAGTGCATCTAGCAACCAGTGACATCTTGTTTTTAGTGCATCTAGCAACCAGTGACATCTTGTTTTAGTGCATCTAGCAACCAGTGACATCTTGTTGTTAGTGCATCTTACAACCAGTGACATTTTGTTTTTAGTGCATCTTACAACCTGTGACATTTTGTTTTTAGTGCATCTTACAACCAGTGACATCTTGTTTTTAGTGCATCTTACAACCAGTGACATCTTGTTTTTAGTGCATCTTACAACCAGTGACATCTTGTTATTAGTGCATCTTACAACCAGTGACATCTTGTTATTAGTGCATCTTACAACAGTGATATTTTGTTTTTAGTGCATCTTACAACCAGTGACATCTTGTTTTTAGTGCATCTTACAACCAGTGACATCTTGTTTTTAGTGCTTCTTACAACCAGTGACATTTTGTTTTTAGTGCATCTTAAAACCAGTGACATCTTGTTGTTAGTGCATCTTACAACCAGTGACATCTTGTTATTAGTGCATCTTACAACCAATGACATCTTGTTTGTAGTGCATCTTACAACCAGTGACATCTTACAACCAGTGACATCTTGTTTTTAGTGCATCTTACAACCAGTGACATCTTGTTTTTAGTGCATCTTACAACCAGTGACATTTTGTTATTAGTGCACCTAGCAACCAGTGACATTTTGTGGCTCAACACAGGCAGTGACCTAGGGGCCTGCACTCATTCAGTGACACTGCATTTTGTGCCTGGGATGTGAATTTTCTTGACATGACAATTAATTATATTGTCACCTTTAGTGACTTGACACTTAGTCATAGCCGATGACCTGACGATGACCTCTAAGTTGTACCCATCTTTCTGTATGATTGTAGTGCCTGGTATCCATGTTTCTGGATGCAGATAAATGAATTGTTTCCATGTTTCTGGATGCAGATAAATGAATTGTACCCATGTTTCTTGACGATGATTCATGAATTGTACCCACGTTTCTGGATGCAGATAAATGAATTTCAATATTTCTCGATGTAGAAAATGAACTGTGTCCATCTTTATGGATGTCGCTAATTGAATTGTACTCATGTTTCTAGATGTAGATACATGAATAATCAATATGTCTCGATGCAGATAAATGAATTGTGTCCATATTTCTAGATGCAGATACATGAATTGTACCCATGTTTGTCGATGCAGATAAATGAATTCTGATCATGTTTGTAGATCTATATATGAATTGTACTCATGTTTGTCGATGCAGATAAATGAATTCTGCTCATGTTTCTAGATGCAGATACATGAATTGTACTCATGTTTCTAGATGCAGATGGGTCACTCTCCTGAAAACTGGCCAGAAGTGTCACATGGAGAGTTAAAATCTAATATTTGAATTTTTAACATTTTTTGGTTGCAAATGAAAGCTGGAAATCTCCCCTTTACATCTATGCAAAATATAAATTGATGAGATAAAAAATAAAGGTGTAGTCCATGAATAAGATATATCTTATGGCAGTATAACATGTGTGTCACACGTGTAACACATCTTTAGGACACCACACAGTCTGCTTAATAAATATCTAATCAGAATTAAATAATTTCATACTTAGAAGCATATTAATCATGGCATAATATACAGAAATATGTAGTGCTTATATTGATACAAAAAAAAGTAATTCCCAGCCATGCTTTATTCACTGAATAGTTAGTGTACAATATTTGTGTGGCATCCAGACACCACTGGTTACACATGTGACGGAAATTTGTAATGTTATTTCTGAAGACATCAATAATTCTTTTTAAAATTCAAGCATGCATACATGTTAATAAATACTTCCTTTTTGATTTGGGAACTGTTTTGTTTGATATATCAATGCAATACAAGATGTTAATAAGGATTCAACCTCATCCCATATGTGATGTTACAAATGGCTGACTGTAAAATGTTTTTTTTTTGGTACAAAAACACTTCATAACAAAAAGGACCAAAGTTGCGCACAGTTTATTTTATTTCCCTTATTTCTTTCATCGAATCTGAACATGAATATGAAAAGTATAAGGGAAAAAATAAGTAGGAAGTTTTTTTATTGATGTTTTAAAATCCCATCCCATGCTGACCAGTTTTCAGGAGAGTGACCAGGATACATGAATTGTACTCATGTTTGTCGATGCAGATAAATAAATTCTGCTCATGTTTCTAGATGCATATAGTTGAGTTGTACCATCTTCTCCAAATCTGAATAAATTATATCTTGCTGGATGCAGATACTACCTTGTCCCCATCTTTACGGAAACGGATAATTGAATTGTACCCATCCTTCCAAATGTAGATAAATGAATTGTCCCCATCTTTCTGCGTGCATATTTCTGGATGGTGACCAGCCGTAATTGCGGAATGACTTGAGCGTCCGTCTCCTGTTTTGGGAGATCGGGGGATCTGAACCCATGTTCGGCCATCAGAGCCCCGGATACCACTACTCTCCCCAGGTGTATTCTGACAACTGTCTGTCAGTTTCCACGTGTGTCCCTTCCAACAATCTCATAAGGAAGAAAGGAAGACAAGTCATGCAATATTGATAGTGAAGAAGTTGTGCTTTATTGGCATCAACTCCTGTTCACCTACTGGCAACCTATCACCCTAACTCCTTACCAACTGCCCACACAGATCCACATGACTCTGGCTTGTGTATATCAAAATCGGTGCCTACAACCCATTGAACCTGAGTCCAATGGTTGTTGCTAGTTTGGGTGTAGAAGTGGAGTCTCAGACAAGAGTGTCTGGAGTCCTGGACAAGGGAACAGTGCCTAGAGTGGGGTCTGTGTGTCAGGTATAAGGAATGCAGGTGACTGGGCCTCTCACAGCCAGCCAATCAGACAACCTCTACAGCCTGTGGAGCGACACCCTAATAGTAATGTAACTCAACCCCCAGCTGCAGGTGGTGTCCATAATGTATGGCTGGGTGTGCTTGCCCATCGGCCCCGTGGTAACAGGTAGTTGCAGACAGTTACAATAAACATATATTAAAAATGTCCTTCCCCTCCACTTGCATTCTTTCTGGTGCATGGAGGGAACATTTCACTAATCATTAACTGTCTCTTAAATATGAACATCACATCACAATCTCGGTCGCTATGTGTTATCACATTTTCCACATAGGCGCTTATGTCACAGAGCAAGTGGGGCACCCATTGCTTCCCTGTTACATAACCCTGGTCCCACTCCATTGCCCGAGAATAGTAATGCTCTCTGCCAATATATAAATCCGAACCAAAAATCCGGATATTTTTACACATGGGTTTGTGGGTTCAAACCTTGGTCGAGTCAACCCAATGACTTAAAAATTGATACTTGTCGCTTCCTAGCCTGGCGCTCGGCATTATTAGAGTAGGGCAAGGACTGGTTGGCTCAGTGTCAGGATAATGTGACTGAGTGGGATATCAGGTCATGGTGCTAGTGGCCTGGTCTCCCAGTGGGCCAGCACTATAAAGTCAGCCATGCATTCGCACTGTCACAAGTTGGTACTCGTCCTGATGTGACCATAGATGTTGCTAGGACGTAAAACAACAACAAACAAATATATCTGGATGCAGATAGTAGTTCCTCGGACGATCCTTCTGGATAGATATCATGAGTTGCATCTGTCATTCTTGATGTAGATGATGACGTCATCGCCAGGAATTTGTACAAGAAAGTTCGCGTTCTCTGCTGGGTGATGACCATGAAAGAAAACCACAAGAAGAAGGCGATACATGTGAAGGTACTGTCACCCACCACATTTAATTTCATGGGTAGGGGGTTACAAACACAGTAGACAGTGTATGCGCGAACCCACATTTCTGCCAGTCCAGGGAGTGGGACGTAGCTGAGGTGATAGCGTGTCCACCTGTGAAGGTGTGGGTCATCCGATCAATCCTGCTAAGTGGACCCATTTGCAGTTTGGGCTATTTTGCGTTCCAACTAGTGGCCCACAACTGGTTCATCAAAGGTGGTGTGTGCTGTCTCTGTGTGGGAAAGTGCATATTAAAAAACCCTTGCTGATTATCGGAAAGAGTAGCCTATCTGGCAGCAGCAGGTTTCCTCCAAAGAAATATGGAAGAATGACCATATGTTTGACGTCCAATAGCCGATGATGAAAATAAATTTTCCTGCCATTCCAAACCAGATGGGATGGCCGAATGAGTTGAGAGTGCGTCTCCCATCTTGGTAGATCATGGGATACAAACCCATGGGGTCGTGACCCTAGTCAACTCAAACCAATAACGTATAAAATTGATACTTGTCGCTTCCTAGACTGCCGCTTGGCATTATTAGGATATGGTAAGGACTGGTTAGCTCAATGTCAGGATAATGTGACTGAGTGGGATATCAAGTCATGGTGCTGGTGGCCTGGTCTCCCAGTGGGGCAGCACTATATATAATTATAAAGTCACCATGAGTGTGCACTGTCACAAGTCGGTACCCGTCCTGATATGACCTTAGATGTTGCAAGGACGTAAAACTCCAGCAACCAACCAACCAATCTGCCATTCTAAAGCGAGTGTCCTAACCGTAACCATTGGATCATCTAGGTTCCCTGATCAACCTACCCATGCCCTCCGGTATATGTGGCATTTCACCTGGGGCCCTACGTGCAGCTGGTGACAACTCCTTATCCTCCAAGGATGAAATTTCTCCGCGATTTCGCGGATTTCCGCGATTGTTGATATTCACTCTTTAACGTTCACAAAATGTCTATATATTATATATATATAATATATATATAATGCATGTACAGATGAACCTTGATGCAACGGACACCGATGCAATGGATTCCGGATCCAACGGACACAATCCGATAGCCACCTGTGTATACTCCCACCCCTCACTCACCAACATCCACACCAGTATACTCCCACACCTCACACATCCACACCCGTATACTCACATCTAAGGTCATATTAGGACGGGTACCGACTTGTGACGTGTTGTTTACATGTTTGGTCCCCTGTTTTCCACATTATCACTATGGCACCCAATTTCGTCGCTGCAATGGACAAACGACTTTAACGGACAACTGCTCCCCCCTATTAGTCCGTTGGATCGAGGTTCATCTGTATATACAACTTCCAGTGCGCGATTGACAGTATTTGCGCACTGGTTAATATTAGTCTGAATACCGTTCTTATATGACCTTAGATATTGCTAGAACCTAAAACTCAGACAAAAAAGTTAGGAATGAGCGATAACACAGTGATAACAAAGACAGTTGAAACTTGACTGTTTTTCCGCGATTCCCTTACAGTGCTAATCCTATCGGACGAAATCCGCGTTTTTGCAGAAATTCACCATTTGCGGCAAAGCCCCTATAATACTAAGACGGCTCCCTCAGCCTGTATTGTGTAATCAAAATGATGTGAAAGATGTGTGATGATGGCGATGATGATGATGATACTGATGATGATGTGTATTTGTTCATAGCAATTTCATATTGATGTATATTCATATTTACCTATCTCATGGATAATATAATTGTATGTGTTTACACATGAAACACCAACCAGCAGCCAGGCTGATCAAACCCACCACAAGGTGGCCCTCTGAAATTTACATTACCATGGGAGAGATAGGGAGTGAGCCATCTTTTTTTTTTTTTTTTTTTTTTTTTTTATATTGAGGCTGTATTTATACTGTCCATAGCATATAAGCCTGGGTATTCAGGCTTGTTTTCAATGCTGGCCAGCTGTAGTGTTGGTGTTGTCTTATCACACAGTAGCTGCTGATAAGGTATTTGATTGCCTGTATTTCAGTAGCAGATAGATAGTTGGTTGGTCTGGTTAGTACTATAGTAGTCTATGTTAATTTTTTTGGATTTTCTTGGCATATATGTGCTTTATTTTTTCTACTCTTATTTCTAGACTAGCCTACTCCTATTTACATATCATAGGCTTGTACGCAGCTGTGAGGTGTGTTTATCTGGGTGCTTTTGGTATGGTTACCTTCCATTGGGCGTCTCGCTGGTGGGCCGTGACATGTATCACCTGCCCTTTTGCGGTGCAGCTTAGTTGGGGGTTCCTAGCCTTATTTTGCACAGATATTTTTTGTATGTTTTTTAGGTCAGGAATTTGTCGTTCCTTTACTGTTTGGGCATTCCACACCTTGGCAGCCATTTCTAGCGTGCTTCTCTCGTGAGCTTTTATTTGGCTTCTGGTCTGCTTTAGTAGTGGCGCATTATTTGCTCTAGTTGCCCTTTGTGGTTTTGTTAGGAGTTTATTGTCTTGACTATAGCTGTATGCTAATGTTTTCAGATGAATTATTCTCCTATTTTCTAGCAATTTTACTTTGGTTCTTTTGTGTATGTCATAGGTGGGGTGCAGCTTGTCTACTCTGAGGCAGATTTTCAGGGCTCTGTTCTGTAGTGTTTGCAGTTTTTTTTAGAAGTTCTTTCTTTGCACCCATGTAGTTTACATCTCCATAGTCAAAATAGGGTAGCACCATGCCCTTGAAGATTTTTATTGACATTTCTTGTGTCATGTAGTCTCTTAGCTTTGCAAATAGCCACAGTTTGTGGTTTACCTTTTGGACAATTTTGTTTATACATAGGTTGTAGTTTAGTTGGCTGTCCAACTCAAGGCCTAGGTATTTGTAATGGTCTACATTTTCTAGTGTTTGGCTTCCTAGCTTACAGTGTAGTTTTTTTTCTGGCATTTGTTTATGCGAGAAGAGAACTGTTTTTGACTTGCTTGTGTTGATGGTTATTTTGTTGGACTCACAACCACTCATCCAGTTTTAGTAGGAGCTTGTTTAGTTTAGTTATTACCTCCTCTTCTGTGGTGCCGTTTGCATATATGACTGTGTCATCTGCATATAGTTGGAGGCATTCGGTTTGTAACCATTTTTCAAGATCGTTTATGTAGATTATAAAGAGCAGTGGCCCTAGCACTGACCCTTGGGGTACACCACATGTGACAGGTTGGTTGTCTGATAGTGTATTGTTTATTTTTGTTCTCTGTTGCCTGTCTTTCAGGTAGCATTTTATCCAGTCCATAGTGTTGGATTTTATGCCCATGGATTCTAGTTTTTCCAATAGTATGTTATGGTCTACTGTATCGAATGCTTTGCTGAAGTCAATGAAGGCTGCTCCAACTAATTGTTTTTGGTTCATTGACGCCAATATGTCATTTGTTAGGTTAGCTATTGTTTTAGATGTGGAGTGCAGTTTCCTGAAACCTGTATTCCGGATCTTAGTATTATAGGGTCTTTGCACCAAGATCTCGCCTTGATCTCTGTGTTTATTGTCGGAGACCACCTTTATCCCTGATCCTGAAATGATGTCGCATACTTACGATTATAAATAATTAGGTAGTGCACTTCCATTTAATACGCGCAGCAAGTTCCTCAATCCTACATCTCAACGGGGTACCTCAAGAACTCATCCGACAGAGGTCGCTGTGATATAATTGAGGTCGTTGATGAATGATTGTGTAGCATTTGGATAGTGAGAGCATCGGTGTAATAACGCGGCTAGGCGAGTACTGCCAGGCAGGGTGAGAGGGATATATAAGTGGTTCGGCAATACCAAAGACCCTATAATACTAAGACGGCTTACTCAGCCTGTAGTGTGTAATCAAAATGATCAAACCCACCACTTGGTGCCCTGGCTGTTCTCTTGGTTAAACAGATGCTATATTATATGTATAAATGTATATATGAATGTGAAAGATGTGTGATGATGGTGATAATGATGATGATGTGTATTTGTTCATAGCAATTTCAGATTGATGTGTATTCATACTTACCTATCTCATGTATAATATAATTGTATGTGTTTACATGTGAAACACCAACCAGCAGCCAGAGGCCTGAATTACGCATCAGTGCCACCTATCGGCTAACCTGTAATTGTCTAAACCCCTTACCCGCAGGCAACATGGGGCAAGCGATGCAACAAGTTGATTTTCATCAGCGATGAGGTCGACCCATCTCTGCCCAGCCTGATGGTCAAGACTCCAGTTGGACGGGACCACCTCACTGCGAAGACGATGCATGTAGGGCGGTATCTCAGCTTGCGTGCGCAGAAAAGCAGAAAATGCAACTCTCACTGAAATGAAATTAGAATACTCCTTTTATTTATTTTTGTTATTAAAGCTGTATAGCACAAAATTGTCAAAACCAAAACTATTATCTAGAATTGATTCTACATATCTAACTTAGACACTGATGCAGTTATTAAGCATTTGTTGCCACATAGAAGGGAATGTTGAGTCAATTTACTAGAACCTGTTACTGCAGAAGCCTATGGTGTCAGAGTTTGGGCGTGCTTGCCAAAATTACTCACTTCAAAATATCTCAAAAGTTAAGCCATTTGAAATCAAAGTTACTTCAAGCTAATTAATGTAAGGAAGATTATAACAATCAAGCTAATATATTTATCTCAGAAAATTACAGAAACTCATAACCATCGGCAGGCTGTAGGATTTCAGATTTGATGGGAAACACTTTTTGGGTTCGTGCCTGGTACTCATGGGAACCCATGGGTAACTGTTTTCGGTTCCGTAAAATTGGTGATGGGTACCCATTCTTGAAACAGTTAATTAAATTTAGTAGGGGTATATTTTGAACACGCCTGTGCAGAAATTGTACATATACCTGTAATCATCTACAATGTAATGAAAACAACCGTCTGTAGCAATTATTGTTATTTAATTTTTTTAAATTGCCTTGTGTTTTATTTATATCATGGGAAACACAATTTCGGTTCCGTAGTTTCCCCAGCACGTTAACGACACATTACCAGTAACGATCGTTACAATGAAATCCTACAGCCTGATCGGATTATGCAACTCCAAGCAGAGTAGGAATGCGGTCCATCGTTTTCTTTTTTTTTTCTTCTTGAAGATTTATACTTCCTATCATGGATAAGTCTGAATAGACTTGTTTTCACCATTAGACAGTTTGTCGATAGAAAGTCCGAGCCTATGCTTTTGCTGACCCAAGGGATTTTTAACCTCCAACACCACATAGACATGGTATGAGAGCAACTGGCCTTTGATGAGCTGTAAGTTATACACAGCGGTGGAAATCCAAATTGGCAGGGGGGGGGGGGAGGCACAGGGAATCAAACCACCGACCTTCAGATTAGGAGTCCGACCTAGAAAGAAGTCAGACACTCTAACCACTCCGCCACAGAGAACAGCACTAAATACTTGTAAGTTGTGTGACTTGCAGCAATGAAAGGTTCTGTTAAATTGACTTAATATTACTTGTAGGAAGTAGTAAATGCTTAATAAGTTGGCAGGATTAAATGTAGGGAAGGACTTTGTTTTCCCACATTTTGTGCTTGAATCGGATTATGTAACTGTCGTGGGGGTGATGAAAATGGGAAATACTGCGCCTAGAGCGGGACTCGAACCCGCATCTCTTTGCATTCCGGGCCAGTGTGCTAACCATTACACCACCTAGGCTCCCTGATATCAATACACTCCCCACGCCTACCTGTCTATGTGGTTACTTGCCTGAGAGGTCAGTGCAGACCACTACACTCGTCCCCCTGGAATTGTAAGTATTGTAATGCTTACAATTACATACATACAGGCAATGCACTAACACATACATACACAGGGTAGGTTCAACAACCATACAGCGCAAAGCTTGTACAGGATCCTGATCACGGCAACCAGTGTCGTGGGGGTGATGAAAATGGGAAATACTGCGCCTAGAGCGGGACTCGAACCCGCATCTCTTTGCATTCCGGGCCAGTGTGCTAACCATTACACCACCTAGGCTCCCTGATATCAATACACTCCCCACGCCTACCTGTCTATGTGGTTACTTGCCTGAGAGGTCAGTGCAGACCACTACACTCGTCCCCCTGGAATTGTAAGTCTTGTAATGCTTACAATTACATACATACAGGCAATGCACTAACACATCATACACAGGGTAGGTTCAACAACCATACAGCGCAAAGCTTGTACAGGATCCTGATCACGGCAACCAGTGTCGTGGGGGTGATGAAAATGGGAAATACCGTGCCTAGAGCGGGACTCGAACCCACATCTCTTTGCATTCCGGGCCAGTGTGCTAACCATTACACCACCTAGGCTCCCTGATATCAATACACTCCCCACGCCTACCTGTCTATGTGGTTACTTGCCTGAGAGGTCAGTGCAGACCACTACATAACTTTAATTAGGTATACCCACTTATTTAAAAAAAATTAAGCGAATGATATGAAATACACCTTTTAACAAAGTAAAATCACACGCAAAATTTGAAGGATCTAGTTGCATTAGAAAATGAGCTGATAGATTGAAATAAACGTATTTTGGCTGTTCGCACAACAAACTCAAACTGCCATTTTTGAAAATTCATAAAATTAAAACTGTTGATAGTCATATTTGGCAGACACAGTATCTATAATTTACAGTTATTGAATGTATTTTTTTACGGTTAATACAGAGGAATAAAGAAAATATGATGCCTCAAAAGTGGTATTTTGTGTAATTTGCGCAAGGGAAATATGCACAAAATGTAAAGATTTTACTTTCATTGAAACGATTGTATTTCAGCTTTTCTGCCATCTGTTAATGCATAAGCAAAACAATGCAAATTGATTTTGATGGAAGGTTTTCACTTCTGGTTTCCATCTCACACTTTGGTGCCCATTTTCAGAGAGACCCATATCCTCTTCTGAACTCACAGGTATGATCATCAAATCACTGATATAGTCTAAAGGTAAAATGGCTATTCTCCAGTCTACATGTGCAAAATAAGATCCCCACTATAATTGTAATACCTAATTTTAACCTACTATTGTCTATATTGTTCATACCATCTCATCATCTCATTTGTAAATAGTTCATATGCACTATAATTGTTAAGGCCGGAAGACCAGCGTCTCGGTGCTGAAAAAAAGATGTTATTCATCTGGAATACAAATTTGAACAAACAAAAAAACACGCATACAGACTATCTTCATTCATGTGACCCAACGTAATTTTGAAATCTCACTATTTTGTTTTTATTTATTTTGTTAGTGTAGTGTCTGTCAGCAAGGAACACAATTCCTCTTTAATGCGCATACCTTCCAAATAATATTAAAAAACATTCAAAATAATACCAGAATCCATGTTCCTATAAACATTTACATGTTGTCCATATGTCAGAGTTGATAAAAAAAAGATTTTTCACTTTTTGGTTTTGATCTTATTAGACAGAGAAATATGTTAATATCACTCGTGTAACATGGAAATCAAACACATTCAGAACATCATTACGCGAACTAGATTATGTCTTATAAGAAAAAACTTGAAAGAAAAACTTGGCTAAATGCACGGTGTCAATTTTAAAATTTTAGAATGTTCACTTTAGCACAAAATCATCCAAGCATACTTTTAATACATTTTGTGGGATAGATGATTGATCGTTGGAGTTTGACATCCTGGCAACCTCTAAGGTCATATCAGGATGGGGTGGGATATATTAAATACATGTAATACTGCTAACATACACAGAGGCAATGTTCAATAATTATTTGACTTACTATCAATAAAAAGAAAGAATTATTTATTCTCATCGTAACGTTGAAACCAAAAATGTGGTGCCCAGTTTTAGAGAATGATGCGTATATGTGTTCTTTGTTTGCACGATACAGGCGTTCGACATGATCTACAAGGAGAGGGAGAACTACGACTGGTTCATGAAGGCGGATGACGATACTTACGTTATAGTGGAGAACCTACGATACCTGCTCTCCGGATACGACCCCAAGGAGCCAGTCTACTTTGGGCACCACTTCAAGACCATTGTGAAACAAGGGTAGGATTTCGCCAATGAGTCTTAGATCATCGCCATTTCGCGGATTTCCGCTATTTTTTATATTCACCAATTAACGCTCTGGCGTTCTCTGTGGCGGAGTGGTTAGAGTGTCTGACTTTTTTCTAGGTCATACTCCTAATCTGAAGGTCGGCGGTTCGATTCCCCGTGCCCCCAGCTCTGCCAATTTGGATTTCCACCGCTGTGTATAACTTACAGCGTCATCAAAGGCCGGTTGCTCTCATACCATGTCTATGTGGTGTGGGAGGTTAAAAATCCCTTGGGTCGGTAAAAGTGTAGGCTCGGGCTTTCTATAGACCAGCAGTGGAATGAGGAAGACCAGTCGTCTATGACTGAAATTTACCCTGCTTAAACAACTAATGGACCAAAAAAAAACGCTAAAGTTGCAGAGACCTGGGGCCGTATGCAGGAGTCAGTGTTAGCGAGGCAAAACGGTGTTTGGCGGGAATTCTGGTTTAGCGGTGAAAAATGGTATGCACAAGTCAGTGTTAGGCCTGACACCAAACGCTTAACCAGTGTTACTTTACCCCTAAAAAATATTAGGTTTACCGAGTTTATTAGGCCCAAATCTATTCAATGCTGTCATATTTAACAGAATTACATACGCAATAAGTGAAATGTTATCAATTTAACCCTAAATTCGAAGCATTATTAAGGCTACCGCCGCATTGGCGGCGATATTAATAGTTATATTTTCGAATCGACGAATGTAAAGTAAACAAATCGCCGCCGCCGCTGCATCGACGTCGCTTTCCATACTGGCGGCGGCCACGGTTTGTTTACTTTACGTTCGTCGATTCGAAAATATAACTAGTAATATCGCCGCCAATGCGGCGGTAGCCTTAATAACGCTTCGAATTTAGGGTTAAATTGATAAAATTTCACTTATTGCGTGTGTAATTGTGTTAAATATGATCGTATTCAATAGATTTGAGCCTAATATATGGCTACAAACGCAGAGGAATTTCCCAAATCTATAAATAAATTCACGTTTAGCTATAATGAAAGTGTTACGCGCTCCTGCATACGACTTGACACAGTTCCCGACATCGGTGATAGCTAAACGGTTACAGGCTCTAACACCAAAACCCACTAACACTGACTCCTGCATACGGGCCCAGACGGGGTGGCCGAATGAGTTGAGCGTCTGTCCCCTGTTTTGGGAGATCGGGACATCCAAACACACAGGTTTGTGGGTTCGAACCCTGGTCGAGTCAAATGAATGACTTAAACATTTATACTTGTCGCTTCCTGGCCAGGCGCTCGGCATTATTAGGATAGGGTAAGGACTGGTTAGCTCAGTGTCAGGATAATGTGACTGAGTGGGGTATCTGGTCATGGTGCTGGTGGCCTGGTTTCCCAGTGGGGCAGCACTATGAAGTTGCATGAGCGCGCACTGTCACAAGTCGGTACCCATCCTGATATGACCTTAGATGTTGCTAGGACGTAAAACAGCAAACAAACAAAAGTTGCATAGTCCGTTGGTTTTGTGTTTCTGTCATTTTTCTGAGATTAATATATTAATTTGATTGTTATAATTTACCATTTGTTAGTTTGAAGTGACTTATTTTAAATGGTTAACTTTTGAGATATTTGAAGTGCTACCATGCAAAATTAATTCTGCAGTAATAGATTCTATTCAATTACCTCAGTGTTCCCTTTTGTGTGGCAATAAATGCGTAATAAATGCACCAGCATCTAAATTAGATATGCAGAAACAAATTTTTTTTTTCTCTTTTTTTTTTGGTCCATTAGTTGTTTAAGCAGGGGAAATTTCAGTCAGATATGACTGGTCTTCCTCATTCCACTGCTGGTCGATAGAAAGCCCGAGCCTACACTTTTACAGACCCAAGGGATTTTTAACCTCCCACACCACATAGACATGGTATGAGAGCAACTGGCCTTTGACGACGCTGTAAGTTATACACAGCGGTGGAAATCCAAATTGGCAGAGCTGGGGGCACGGGGAATTTAACCACCGACCCTCAGATTAGGAGTCTGACCTAGAAAAAAGTCAGACACTCTAACCACTCCGCCACAGAGAACGCCACAAGTGTATGTATGGGTTCTGAAAATTTGATGCTTTAGCGGACTATGCAACTTTAGGCAAATTGCCAAGGATCAGCAATTGGTTAGTCCAAATCCGGTTCTTATATGACCTTAGATGTTGCTAGAATATAAAACCCAAATAAGAAAGAGTTAGTTATGGGTTATATTATAATATAGCCACAACAAAGATAGTTGAAACCTGCGATTCCCTGACTGCAAATCCTATGGAGGAGAACTCTGTCCTTTCGAGGAAATGGGGGATCTCCGACTTTTTAGTTCAAATTCCTGCCGTTCGCGTCGCCACTGAACTAGTGGGCCTAAACGGAACGCTGTCATACTGCAAACTCAATGGCTATGAGCAATCTTCATACAGAAAAAGTGAAATATCTCTAAAACCACACCACCTAGAGACAAACTGATTGGTACACTTATAGAACACATATCCAACGAATAAATTATATTAAATTTATAAGGTTAGGGTTCTGTATTTCTATTAATTTTTAATAAAATAGACGTTTTGCACTGTGCGTACCGGTGTCATGGTATAAAACCCCGGCCCGATCGCAGCCCCTGCCGTGAAGACAGTTGACTAAGCATTTATTTTTGTAAAATAAATTTAAAAGCTTTCATTGGATCGATTAAAAATATCTTAATGCGCGATTGAAGAGGAAGATCTGAAGTATTTAATGTAACCTAAGAGCAATTTATGCTGAAAGTATTAAAAACAGAGATAATAGTGAAAGTTGGGATATTCTGAGTGTCAGTGCAATCTTCATACAGAAAAAGTGAAATATCTCTAAAGCTACACCACTTAGAAACAAGCTGCTTGGTAGACATATAGAAAACATATTCGACGGATAGATTATATTAAATTTATATGGTTAGGGTTGTGCATTTCTATTAATCTTTAATAGACACTGGCAGTGTGTATTCGTTCTGCAGCCAAGCTGCCTGTTTACAAACTCTGCGCATGCGCAGAAGCCACGGCAGGGGCTGCGATCGGGCCGGGGTTTTATACCATGACACCGGCAAACTCAATGCATTGTCAATGGCCGTGAGCAATCTTGAATTATATTCATACAGAAGAAGTGAAATATCTCTAAAACCACAGCATCTAGAGGCAAACCGCTTGGTACACATATAGAAAACATATTCACCGAATAGATTATATCTGCATTTGTATTAATTTTGAATAAAATAAACGTTTTGCACTGCGCATACCAGCAAACTTTTGTCAATGGCCGTTTAGGCCCACTAGTACCGACGCGCCACCAAGTGTCGGAAAAATTAACTACGCCACATGTCCCCCATTCGCCGTCGTCTTGATTCTGCTGCAATCCGCTAGGTGGTGCCATGGTCTTAGCTTGATTTCCGCGTTTTTTGCTGAAGACCACTTTCTACCTTCTTTTATATAAATGTAATCTTTCGGACTCTAGTTTGAAGTAATTTTTATTTTAAAGTGTTTTACTTTGGAGATATTTAAGGTGGTAAAAAAATGCTAAGTTAAATTTTGGTGTGCATAGTAGTACGATGTCTTCAATCTGTAAAGACATGCCCGTATTGCATCATCAGGGATGATATTATTTCGTTTTTAAGCGGATTTCCGTTTTTTTCTTCACAGCCGGGGGGCATTTTTTTATATAGGTGTAAATGGAAATTTGCCGTCGGGATAATAATCTCGGCTTGATTTCCGCTTTTTTTATTTTTCGCCTGAAACCACTATCATCCCTGATCATGTTCACACCGGACGTGGTGGCCAAATGAGTAAGATCGCAGGCATCCCGTGCAGAAGGTCGCGAGTTTGAAACCTGGCCAAGTCAAATCAATGACGTACAAAATTTATACTTGTCGCTACCTAGCCTGATGCTTGGCATTGGTAGGATATGGCAAGGACTGGTTAGCTCAGTATCGGGATAATATGCCTGAGTGTGAAAGGGAAATCAGGTTATTGTGCCAGCGGCCTGGGCCCGTATGCAGAAGTCGGTGGTAGCGGCTTTTGGTGTTAGCGCGTATCACCGTGTAGCTATTACCGACGTCAGGAACTGTGTCAAGTGGTATGCAGGAGCGCGTAACACTTACATTATAGCTAAACGTGAAGTTATTTATAGATTTGGGAATTCCCTCGAGTCGACAATATGAATAATGCCGCCAATGTGGCGGCGGCGTTAATATCGGTTCGAATTTAGGGTTAAATTGATAAGATTTCACTTATTGCGTATGTACTTCTGTTAAATATGACAGCATTGAATAGATTTGGGCCTAATAAATTGCCACCGCCGCCACCGCTTTCCATACTGGCAGATGAAAGCGACGTCGATGCGGCGGTGGCGATTTGTTTACTTTACGTTCGTCGATTCGAAAATATAAATATTAATATCGCCGCCGTTGCGGCGGCAGCGTTAATCTCGCTTCGAATTTAGGGTTAATTTCATGAAATTTCACTTATTGCATATGTAATTCTGTTAAATATGACACCATTGAATAGATTTGGGCCTAATAAATTGCCACCGCCACCGCCGCATCAACGTCACTTTCCATACTGGCGGATGAAAGCGACGTCGATGCGGCGGCGGCGATTTGTTTACTTTACGTTCGTCGATTCGAAAATATAAATATTAATATCGCCGCCATTGCGGCGGCAGCGTTAATATTGCTTCAAATTTAAGGTTAATTTCATGAAATTTCACTTATTGCGTATGTAATTCTGTTAAATATGACAGCATTGAATAGATTTGGGCCTAATGAACTGTCGCATACAGCGCTATACCTCCAATTTTTCAGGGGTAACGTAACACCGGTTAAGCTTTTGGTGTTAGGCGTATCACCGACTCGTGCATACCACTTTTCGCCGCTACCCGGGGGATTCCCGCCTACCACCATTTTGGCTCGCTACCACCGACTCCTGGACACGGCCCCTGGTCTCCCAGTGGGGCAGGACTATAAATTCGCCATGTGTGTGCACTGTCAAAAAGTCGATACCCCGTCCTGATATGACCTTAATTGTTGCCAGAACGTAACAAAAAGCTCCAACAAACAAACAAATCATGTTCGCAGCTACTTCAGTGGTGGTGGTGGATATGCCGTAAGTCGTGAAGCGCTTCAACGTTTCGGTGAGCGCAAGCCGGGTTTGTGCGCGGAGGACTTTGGTGCGGAGGATGTGGAGTTTGGCCGCTGCATGGAGAATCTGGGAGTGCGGACGGGGGACTCGCGTGACAAGATGGGCCGGAGCCGCTTCCACTGTTTCAACCCTGGAATGCACATCCATGGCGGGTACCCGGACTGGTACTACACCTACGACAAGTATGGCAGCAAGCAGGTGAGCGCTGCGCAGCTGCAGTTTGAATTCATGCAATTGCGTATATATAAGTGGTTTTCCTGGTTGCCCTAAACCCCTCCCCCACCCCCCACCCCCAACCCCCACCTCTAAAAAAGGTAAAATATCACAAATAAAATGAGTGATATTTGTATCCAAATGTCACCCATCAAAATGCACCATTTTGATGCAATAAAAGCAACAAATTTTGGAGGGGGGTGCATACCCCCAAACCTGCTAGGTTTGTATGTAAGCACGGATGGTGGTCACGTGGTCGCGCCAACATGACTTTACTCAGCTTCATCCGGAAAACTGTTATCATCGGCTATTGGACGTCAAATATGTTTGCTTGTAAACTTTTACACTCTGTGTGAAAGTGATGGTTGAATGAAAATGGACAGAATGTCGCTGTGAATATGGCATTTGCTGTCGACACGGAGTAAAACCGCCAATCAATCAATCAATCAATCTGGGATTAAAGTTGCATAGTCTGATGGTTTTGAATTTCTGTATTTTTTCTGAGATAAATTTATTTGATCGATCACTAGTTCAAAGTTACGTTTATTTTAAATGGTAAACTTTTGAGATATTTTGAGTGCAAACATGGAAAATTAGTTTTGGCAAGCTTGTCAAAATTTTGACAGCATAGCTTTCTGCAGTAACAGGTTCTGTTAAATTGACTCAGTATTGCCTTCTACGCAAAAACAAATGCTTAATAAGTGCATCAGTATCTAAGTTAGATATGTCAAATCAAATCTAGATAATTGGTTTGGTTTTGAAAATTTGATATTTCATCGGACTATGCAGCTTTAAGCACCCAGGATGAAATATTAATCTGTACACTCGTACACTCACTGCAACAACCTCGACCACCTTGTTTATATCCTGGTGCGCTCATTAAATATCCATTTCAGTTTATTTCTGTTTAGTCCTCCTGTGATGTACGGCTCAGGGATGAAAGATCTCCGCGATTTCGCGGATTTCCGCGATTTTTGTTATATTCATTGATTGACATTCACAAAATCCCTAGGAACCAGGATATATATGACAACAATTGGTTAGTTCAAATCCTGTTCTCATATGACCTTATATGTTGCAAGAACATAAAACCCAAACAAGAAAGTGTTAGGTATGGGCGATAATACAGTCATGACAAGGATAATTTAAAACCTGACTTCCGGCATTTTTCCGTGATTCCCTGGCAGTGCTAAGTCTATGGGAGAAGATCCGCGTTTCCGTGGAAATTCGTTGTCGGTGTAAAAATCTCGGCTTGATTTCCGCGATTTTAGCCGGAGACCACTTTCATCCCTGCCAGCTAAGTTCGAAAATGGACCAACACAGCCTATATCCAGCATTTCAGTGTGCACACCAAAATTCATTTGACATGTTTTCACATCAAATATCTCGAAAGTTAACCCTTTAATATAAAAGTGACGCCAAAATAAAGTAAAGTAGATTATAATAATCAACCTAATATATTTATCTACCAGCGATGATATTTTTTCCGTTTTTAAGCGGATTTCCGTGTTTTTCTCACAGCCTAGGCCAAAGGGCAATTTTGATAATAGGTGTAAACGGAAAAGTGCCATCAGGACAATAATCTCAGCTTGATTTCCGCTTTTTTTTGTGTGCCTGAAACCAATATCATCTCTGTCTACTGACCTCAACGTCATCTGATTATGCAACATTTAACAAAAAAAGCACCAACAAAGTATTTATTTTAACTGATTTTAGGACATGATGGATGAGAAAAGAAAGGTACGGCGAGACCGGAAGTAGGTAATGGGATGCTGTTCCTGTAGATAGCTTCCCCGTCACAATTCACAAGCACACACATACACTCCCATGAAAGCAGTCGTCATGTGTGATTCTTTGTATTGCCGTCTGCTTTGAGAAAATGTTGTCTGCTCTCAATGCAAATCGTATATATTTCACCGATTATTTTTCTATTTTACCTCAATACTACGCCTCTGGCTACTCGTAGCCCAGGGAGAAGGAAGTGCATCCAGGTCCAGCAATTAGCATAATCAGCTCACAGCAGTTTGTGAGCAGCTCCGTCAGTTTTTCAACATTAACTACAAAACCGACCAGGTTAGTATCTTTAAAAATTGATACGTTGGTTCAGTTCATGTTAGCAGTCACGTCCAAAGTTTTTTGAAACTTTTCGATAAGTTATTACTGTTTTACAGCTAAGGTGATCGTATTACATATGATCGTTAGAACAATGCTTCCATTGTTTGGTTAATTTGAAGCCGTCTGTTGCCAAACGCAGAGATGTTTGGCAGGAGCCACTTACATCGCTAGGATCTTTTCCTGGGTCTCGTTAAGATGCCCCTCGTTTGGATCAGTTGGTTTACCATACCGTCATCCTGCGACAGTCTATTAGCCACACCCCTGCATTAAAAATTGTTTCAGCGCCATAATACACACCTAGTATAATTATACTCTAATTATCAGTGTGATATTCAGCCCTAAATAATGCCTAACCATTGATTTTGGTTTTTACTCAGAGTCTACGAGCCATGGCTACGAAGCGGAGTAAGGCAGAGGCATCTCATGCACTCAGTGAAGATGAAGACCGCTCACCGGCGGCACGGGTATGAACGTCGCCCTCGCCAGGACTAAGAGATTCCGATGAGGTGGGGGGGGGTACGATACTGGCCCCGGCCCAGCTGACCTAGATGAGCAAGTTGCATGGCTTGCTCAACAGAAGATGGAGATGTTTCTTTCTAGAGTGGTGGCTACAAAGAAAAAGAGATCCAAAGTCACACTGGATTCGGACGAGTCTGAGTGGGAGGATCTCTCAGAGGATCAGGCCTCGTCTGATGACGAGTCAGAGGAGGAAGTGGTTGTGTCTGCACGTAAACGCAAATGCAAGAAGAAAGAGCACTCATCAGAAGGGGATGAGTACACGAGGGCGTGGAAGAAGGAGCCGCTAGTGAAGAAGTGCAAGAAGAAGACTAAGAAAAGGAGGAAACACAAATCCTCTTCCTGACTCTTCGTCAGACTCATCTTCAACAAGCTCTGACTCACACACCAAGAACGCGGGGAAATACACAAAGTGCTGTGGCAAGGAGACAAAAAAGTGCAAGGTGGAAAGGCGGAAGAAAGTCCACATAACTATGCTTATGATGAAGATGAATCAGGGGCACTTCAACACGTTTAAGCCGGCCGAAGTGATTACCAAAATGGCCGAGAAATTCACGGGGATCAAAGGGATCCCAGAATCCGCCATTAAGGAAATGGATTCAGAAGTCAAGCTCAGGGAGGAGCGTAAAAAGTTTCAGACGGTCCTGCATACAGTACACAAAGAGGTACTCATGGCCTGCGTCATCGCGCCTATAGCCAATAGGATGATGGCGGAGAACAAGTTCTCATCGCTGTGCGGTGATATGAATGAGGGGATTGCTTTGCTGATTGCGACAAGAAACGTCCTCTCATACAGACTTTTTGAGAACGTTTTTAAGGCTGTCTGCACAGATGCAGGCAAAGATGCAGGCAAGGAGGTAGCCAGGTCCAAGAAGGTCACCGACAATGACGGGAAGGAACATACGTTATTCCTTGCCCCCAAGCCCATTAAGGGCCAGATGGCTAGGGAAGGACATATTATGTTTCCTTATATTGATGATTCATTTATTGTTGCACAAACACAACAACAATGCCTGACAGCAGTAGACAAATTATGTGAAACACACACATTTACAAAATGATGGTTCTTCATACATGAAACCAAATCAGTACTAACACCAACAAACAAGTTAAAGTTTCTGGGATTCTTTATTGACACCACAGAAATGACCATTTCATTAACAGAACAAACAGTTGATAAATTTACAACAACAGCAGCAAATCAATTATTAAAATTGAACAAACCAAATATATGACAAGTCGAAGTATTGATAGGAATTATGATAGCATATGCACCAGCTATTCTTTATGGCAAAGCTCATATTAAATCGCTAGAGATAGATAAGAACTTGGCATTGGCACACACAAAAGGAAACTGAGGATTTCGCCAGATGGCCAAAATGATATTATTTGGTGGTTTTACACATTGACAAATCGCCCAACCCCATTAGAATGGGAGAGCCCAACACTACAGTTACAACAGAGGCTTCATTAGAAGGCTGGGGGCTCATAGAGACCAACAGGCAACAGGTGGTCGTTGGATGGAAGATGAAATCTCCAATCACATTAATGTATTAGAACTTAGAGCCATTTATCTAGGACTCCGTAGTCTGATTCACGTACCTAAAAATCATGTTAGGGTTTTAACAGATAACACGACAGCTATGGCTTACATATGTAATATTGGAGGGACTTGTTCCAAATCATGTAATTATATGGCTAAACTCATTTGGGACTGGGCAGAGAAACACGAGATATGGCTAACAGTAGCACATACCCAGATATGGCTAACAGTAGCACATACACAGTTAAAATACTTTGGCTGACAAGAAAAGCCGACATTTTCACGCCATCTAGAATGGTCACTGAATCAGAGTATTTTCGACCACATTTGTCACAAATGGGGCAAACCAGAAATGACTTATTCGCAAAGTTCCCTAAATATGTGTCTTGGCATCCAGAGCCAGAAGCCTGGAGAGTAGACGCATTCTCATTAATTTGGAATAATAAATTCTATTACATATTTCCACCATTCAGCATTATCAGCAGAGTGGCCAGGAAGATCAAGATGGATCACACATACGCAGTACTGATAGTACCAGCATGGGAAACACAACCATGGCTAGTGGCAATAACATCAGCACAAAAGACATGGTCAGATTCCCAAGAGAACATGGTTTCCAAGGCAATCTGCAACATCAGGGACCACTATCAGTCCACGGAGACGTGTCGACAACACCCCTTTGGCATTCCTTTTTTAAGAAAACATTTAGAACAATATGGTTTAGACAAAATTACGAAAGAAAGACTTATTTCACATGCCTGGAGGAAAGGAACGGTGAAATTATACACAAGTTATTTAAAGAAATGGGGACTTCATCGCCTTCTAAAAGGACTCAAACCATTAAAACATACAATAGCCCAAATATTAAGATTTCTAAGAATCCTAGAAGATGAAGGATTAGGATTTGGTGCAATTAAGGCAGCAAGATGTGCGCTTTCAATTATTCTACCAAGAATAGATGGACAAACGATTGGAAAACATCAGTTGGTACACTGGTTCATTAGATCGGTGTATGAAAGAAACCCACCGTCGATAGTATTTAAGTTATTCAGGTCATGGCCAAGCAATAGACATTCATCAATGAAGGAACTAGGATTTAAGTTAGCAGTGCTGTTACTGCTAGTGACGGGACACAGAGGCCAAACGATTGTGGCACTCTCACTGGATGGATTAGAAATAGATAAGGATGAGGCAACATTCAATTTAGAGACATTACTAAAGTCGAATCGCATAGGGGACCCATTGTCCACCATCCATGTAAATAGTTTTCCGGAGGATAAACGGATATGTGTAGTTTCAGCCATTAGGGCGTATATATCCAAGTCACGAGGAATTAGGAATTCCAGACAGCTACTAATCAGCTTTATTAAACCTCGAGAGACACACTCACAAGATGGACCATTAAGGTGCTTAAACAGGCAGGAGTCAATACTGGACGCTACGCATCCCACTCAAAGCCTGGAGCCATGGTTTCCAAGGCAAGACTATTAGGAATCTCGGTAAAGAGAATCCTTGCACACGCTGGGTGGAAGATGGCTAGATCGTTTGCAAAACATTACAACAAACGACTAGAAAAACCAAGCGGCCTGGCGACTCGCCTACTCACCAACTAAAGACGGGTGAGAAACAAAATTAATATTTTGCACTAACAACATAGTTTGGTTACAACATTAAAGTATAAAAGGATACAAAAATGAGATTACGTAAAATTCTCTCTGGGCTACGAGTAGCCAGAGGCGTAGTACCGAGGTAAAATAGTATAGTTATACAAATCTTACCTGGGTACAGATGATGGATAACTGGGGTTTTCCTGAGGTACTAGCCTCGGATAGTCGTGGGTCAGGGCCCGCCCACCCTACCCTACCATGACTATCATGTCTCGTTAGAACCAAAAGGAAAACACAATAGTATCCATAAATAGTTAATATAATTTGTTATCCTATAAAGTATGTAAAAGATTATGTAAAAGATTGCTGGACCAGGATGTGCTTCCTTCTCCCTGACCCACGACTATCTGAGGCTAGTACCTCGGGAAAACAACAGTTATCCATCATCTGTACCCAGGTAAGATTCGTATAACTATACTATTTATTATCTTATAACAATTTTCTATCGGTGGGTGCTGAAGACCTGCCATGAACCTTGTTGACCGTTTACTGCTCACTTTGTTTTGCACAGGTCAGGTGTGCAAGGCTTGAAAAGTCACTTTCCCAAAAGATGTCTGTATTAGAGATTATGTGCCAACTCAATCTTAGGGTTCCTTTAAATAAATGCTCAGCAGAACGAATATCACTGACTCAGCATCATTAAAAATAATATTAAAAAAACAAACAACGTGGAAAAGATTTCACCGGAACACTTGTAGTAAATAACTTGCATTTAAAAGAAACTATTTGCTAGTTTAAAAAAAAATATATATCATTTCGATTGATGTTGTTTACTGGGCACCTTCGCACTTCTCCACTTGACACCATGAGCTATGTCACGATTTAAAATTTATACTTTTGTTATTGCATTAAAGTTGCATGGTCCGATGAAATATATATTTTTCAAAACCAAACCATGTATCTTAACTTGATTATATATATCCATCTGAGATATTGGTGCATTAACAAGTGATTTGGGACAGCATATATAGAATAATCAGTGAATTTACTACCTCATCCTACTTTGAGAAACCCATCACACAAGGAAGCCATTAATCAATTAGGTCAATCTCGTGGCCTCAGTAGCCTTGACCCTCATTCCAAGTACCTAGTCAGGTTCCAGGATGTCCAGTAGTAGTATTGCTGGCACCATAGCCTGGGTTGATATAAAGTTGCATGGAATTTTGTATTAAATAATAAGAGTGATGTAATAATTATGTATATTATTATCCAGGAACAATATATTTGATAATCATTAGGTCAGCCCACATCACATGCCAAGAAACAAATTATGGCGCAATGGCACCATTAGTAGAAAAAAAAGGTACCCCAGGCTATATTTTTATTTAGGTCATTCCACATCACGTGGTCATCGCGAGACGTCAATACGCATCATAGCGAGAGGACTTTTGGGAAGCTTGTCGAAAGTATTTTGAGTTCTTTCAGCTCTAATTGCTTCAAAACTAGCCATTTTTCCTCAAAATTACTCCGGACTAATGATTAGTAAGTTATAATGATCAATTTGATATATTTATCTCAAAAATAAAATAAAAATTCAGACGCCATCGGACCATGCAACTTTAAGCAATGGAAATTTCAATAATGGACAATTGGTCTTCCTCATTCCACTCCCGTGCGGGAGATCGGGAGTTCAATTCCCGGTCGAGTCAAACCGATGACTTACAAAATTGATATTTGTCGCTTCCTAGTTTGGCGCTTGGCGTTAATAGGATAGGGCAAGGACTGGTTAGTTCAATGTCAGGATAATATGACTGGGTGGGATATCAGATCATGGTGCTGGCAGCCTGATTTCCCAATGGGGAAACACTATAAAGTCGCCATAAGAACGCACTGTTACAAGTCAGTATCCGTCCTGATATGTCCTTAGATGTTGCAGGACGTTAAACTCCAACAACCAAACCCCAAATGCTCATTCCACTTATCCTTGCCATATCCTAGTAATGACGAGTGCCATGCTGGGTAGCGACAAGTATCAAGTTTGAAAGCCATTGGTTTGACTCCGCCGTGTTTCGAACTTCCGACCTTCCGCACAGGTGTGTTCTGGCACACCCGGGTACCAACTAAGGACAGGGCACAGGTGAAAGGAAGGTGGTAAAACCAAAAGTCAGGGACAATGCCTTTAGAACTATGGTTCATTTAACAGCCGACCCACCTCGTCACAGTCCCGAAGAGTATGGATGTGTTCTGGCACATCTAGGCACTAACTAGGGACAGGGCACAAGTGAAAGGAAAGCTGCAAACAAAACAAACAAACAAATTCTGGGAACACGTCCTCATCCACAAGCCTATTACCATCTCACTAGATGTACATACTAGGCTAAGATATTAGTTATATGATAGGAAGTTATATGAAAAAGAATTTAAAAAAACTAACATAGATACTAACTACCTAAATAAATGCTGGTGGATGTCCGGGACAAATAGTTTTGCGCCTGTCTGGACATGTTCTTGCCGGTGTGAAACCTCTATTTGCTCCCCGAGAGAGTGCTGCTGGTAACTTGCAAAAGCCAGCAGCACTTCAACACTTTTGCAGGCAGCTTTCATGAAACAGCATGATGATGATGATGATGATGATGATGATGATGATGGGATGTCCGGGATACCAACCCGGAACCAGAACCCGGGCATACACCATAACATTCCTCACAGCTGTCCAGCTTTGAAAGCAAGCACCCTCGCGGGAGCTTACACGCTATGGACAGAATAAATACTGTATCAATATACAACAAAAAATTTAAAAAAAAAAAAGCCTGCGCTCTTACCAGTTTGGCCACAGCGTCGGATCGTGAGCTTAGCAGTGGCGCCACCTAGTGTTTCAGGGAAGCAAGCTTTAGTTTTAGGTGAAGACAGCACCAGCATTTGTTCGATGTTTTCTGTGTCTGTACTCGAACCATTCGGTGATAGCGTCTTCTGTGTGGCAGGTCCCAGTTTATGCAATAGGTTATCAGAGTATAATATTACTGGATGCCCCGGCTGTCAGAGCCCCAGATAATACCACAAACTCTTCCCAGATGCAATCTGACAACTGTCTGTCAATTCACACCTGATGCCCCTCTTAAACAAACTCATAAGGAAGAAAGGGAAGACAAGTCACGCACAATTGAAAGTGAAGAAGTTGTGCTTCATTAGCATCAACTCCTGTTCACCTACTAGTGACCTGTCACCCTGACCCCCTTACCTTCTGTCCACAAAGTCTCATTACCTCTTTAGTATGTCTACAGCCCATTGAACCAGAGTCCCATGGTTGTTGCACACAACTCAGTTTGTATATGTGAAAGGTGGAGCATCAGACAGAGTGTCTGGGTCCCTGCCCAAGAGAGAGTGTGTCTCACTCAAGAGTCAGGAGTAGAGTTTTGCTGCCTGGTGTGTCTGTAGCAGTGTCTAGATTAATCAATATCGTCATAATCTCGGGCACTATGTATTAACATATATTTCACATAGCCTAATATGTCACACAGCGAGTGGGGCACCCATTGCTTTTCTATTACATAACCTTGGTCCCCACTCCGTCGCCCGAGGATAATAATGCTCTCTGCCAATATATAACTCCGAACCGAAAATCCGTATATTTTTACAAGAGGTTGTAAGAAAAACAGCATATGTTGATAAATGTAAATCTGTCCTCTTGACTCAACTTGGTTAATGTAGCTTTCGACGGTAAATGAAATTTCTCTGTCCTCCAACTATTGTTACCAAATTGTAAATATGTCATCATTTGAATGTACAGTGCCTTAATCATTTGACACCTTACATTTCCATCGCTGTGTATAACTTACTGTGTCATCAAAGGCCAGTTGCTCTCATACCATGTCTATTTGGTATGCAAGGTTAAAGATCACTTGAGTCGGTAAAAGTGTAAGCTGAGGCTTTATATCGGCCAATTGTTTAACGGTGAAAACAAGACTACTCAGACTTATCCACGATAGGCAGTATAAATCTATAAAAAAAAAAAATTATGCTGCGAATGAGAATGCTCTAATAAATTTGTTATAATAATAATAATAATAATAATTATTATTATTAATTCGATAGGTCGCCCAGTAATGTAATGTTGGGTTCTTTTGACAGGGTTCTGACAGTATCAGTGACTATGCCATCTCGTTTCACTACGTGAATACTGAGGAGATGTACAACCTGGAGTTCTTCATCTATCATCTCCGGCCATTCGGCATTAACAGCGGTCACCAGGACTTGAACGTAGACCCCAAGAAGCGCACTGCGACTGAAAGAACCAAAAAGCGGCAGACATTGTTTAGGTATTCGACAGCCCGTCCAAGCAAGCTTACGGTAACCCGGTAGGTCTTGTGGACGGTTAGAGAAGGTATGTACTGTCATGAGAGCGAATAATGTATGTTAAATCTGTACGTGTACAACAACCTAGCTAACCTGGTATGTCTGGTAGACGGGTAGCGAAGGTACGTACTGTCAAGACAGCGAAGAATGTATTGAAAACACTTTGGCATACAACAATCCGGCTAAGCTGGTAGCTGTTGCGAACAATGTAGATGCAGTTTAAGTGTCCTTTTTATGATGGCCGCTGGAGACGCCTGTCAGCGTTTGCAGCGCCGTCTATGGTCACGATTGTGACACCATCTCCTGTATTTAGTGTGGTTATGACGTCATATTCTTAACTCGTCAATGTATAGCTGACGAGCAGTGTGTGCGCGTGCGTATGTGTGTGCGTGTGTGTGACGTCACGTTGCAACTGAATCAGACGGCATGTGGCGTCATATTATGGATGCAGGTTTGTGTGTGACGTCACTTTAGGTTATTTTTGTTTTGTTTTTGTCACACCAATTGTACAGCCTGTACAGATCTCATGGGAAATTTGTTTACGGCTACTTTACTTAATTGATACTCTACTTAAACTTAAAGTTGTGTAGTGGTCTGCACTGACCTCTCAGGCAAGGAGCCACATAGACAGGTAGGCGTGGGTACTATGGTGATATCAGGGAGCCTAGGTGGTGTAATGGTTAGCACACTGGCCCGGAATGCAAAGAGATGTGGGTTCGAGTCCTGCTCTAGGCGCAATATTTCCCATTTTCATCACCCCACACGACACTGGTTGCCGTGACCATGATCCTGTACAAGCTATGCGCTGTACAGTTGTTGAACCTACCCTGTGTATGTATGTGTAAGTGCACTGCCTGTATGTATGTAATTGTAAGCATTAAAAGACTTAGAATTCCAGGGGGACGAGTGTAGTCGTCTGCACTGACCTCTCAGGCAAGGAACTGCATAGACAGGTAGGCATGCGTAGTATGGTGATATCAGGGAGCCTAGGTGGTGTAATGGTTAGCACACTGGCCTGGAATGCAAAGAGATGTGGGTTCGAGTCCCGCTCTAGGCACAATATTTTCCATTTTCATCACCCAGTTGCATTGTCTGATAGTTTTGAGTTTCTGTCATTTTCTGAAATAAATATATTATATTGATCGTTATAATCCACCTTATTTTAGTTTGAAGTTTAAAATAACTAACTTGGGAGATATATTGAAGTGTAAACAAGCCAAATTAATTTTGGCATGCATGTCAAAACTCCGATCCCAGGTTCTAATTAATTGACTTAATATCACCTTCTTTGTAGTAAGAAATACTTAAAGTTGCATAGTCTGATAGTTTTGAGTTTCTGTAATTTTTCTGAGATAAACATATTACATTGATTGTTATAATCTACCTTACTTTAGTTTGAAGTAACTTTTATTTTAAATGTATAACTTTTGAGATATTTGAAGTGCAAACATGCAAAATTAGTTTTGGCAAGCACACAAAAACTCTGGCATCATAGACTTCTGCAGTAACAGGTTCTATTAAATTGACTCAGTATTGCCTTCTATGTGGCAACAAATGCTTAATAAGTGCATCAGTATCTAAGTCAGATATATACAATCAAATCTAGATAACTGATTTGCTTTTGAAAATTTGATGCTTCATCGGACTATGCAACTTTAATAAGTGCACCAGAATCTAAGCTGGGTAGATCAAATCAAATGTAGATAAGTGTTTTCCTTTTGAAAATTTGCTCTTTTAAAAAAAAATCGGACTATGGAACTTTAATGGACCAGTAGTTAAACTGGATAGATCAAATCAAATCTAGATAAGTGTTTTTGCTTTTGAAAATTTTATATTTATTTTATCGGACTTTTAACTTTAATGGATATATTGTCATGGGCAGATTGGTATGGCGGAGCCACACCCACCCGCCCTCTTAAAGGAGTCCTTGCACGGCTCTGAGGTCCTCTGCGGTGGACTCCTGGCTCCCTCGAAAGTCGGCTCCCCTCGATCAAAGACCCTATAATACTAAGACGGCTCACTCAGCTTGTACTGTGTAATCAAAATGATCAAACCCAACCACTTGGTGCGCTGGATGTTATCTCGGCTAAACAGGTGCTATATTATATGTATAAATGTATATATGAATGGGAAAGATGTGTGATGATGGCGATGTTGTTGATGATGCTGATGATGATGTGATTCATAGCAATTTCATATTGATGTGTATTCATACTTACCTATCTCATGTATAATATAATTGTATGTGTTTAGATATGAAACACCAACCAGCAGCCGGGCTGATCAAACCCACCACAAGGTGGCACTGCAAAATTTACATTACCATTGGAGAGATAGGGAGTGAGCCGTCTTAGTATTATAGAGTCTTTGCATCGATCTGGACTCCGTAGACTAGACCATTTAAACCTATACGATTCTATGATAACTGATTAAACCCCCCTTTTTTCAATTTCCAACTTGTGCCGTGTTGGCTTCCTCTGTCCGAATCGGTGCATCATCTAGAGAGCAATTCTCACATCAAGGTTTCTTGAGTTCCATGTCAACTAATAAGACATGGTTATTTTTCACTTACTGTCCCTGATGTCTATTTTGTATGTGCTTAAAGGGGCATAGTCCGATGGTTTTGAGTGTCTGTCATTTTACTGAGATAAATATTTTAAATTGATTTTCTAATATACCTTACCTTACTTTGAGGGTAACGTTTATTTTAAATGGATAAGTTTTGAGATATTTGAAGTGCAAATATGTCAAATTGGTGTTGGCAAGCACGCCAAAGCTCTGGCACCATAGGCTTCAGTAATAACATATTCTATTCCATTACCCCGTTATCCCATTCTATGTGGCAACACGTGCTTACAAAGTGCATCAATATTTCAGTTAGCTATGTACAATCAAGAATAGATCATTGTTTTGGTTTTGAAAATTTGATGTTTCATCAGACTATGCAGCTTTAATTAGATAGCTTTAAAGCATGGACATTGTAAACATTCCTACACTAAAAGGGTCTGATATTGACAACTGCATGTAATAGTTCTCAGTACTGCCACAAGGGGGCTGTCCCATGGTGTTATTTATTGGCATTTAACTTTTGTTTTTGCTTTTGTTCAAGTGGTTTATTTTCCTCTGAATAACATATTATCAGGGCCGAAGCACTGATCCTGTGGGCCAAAATTACAATTGCCGTTATACACTAAACAAGTTAAAACAATGCAGATTGACAGTTACAATTAAGGTCGCATAGTCCGATGGTTTTGAATTTCTGTATTTTTTTCTGAGATAAATATATGAGATCGATCATTAGTATCTACTTTACATTATTTCAAAGTTACTTTTATTTTAAATGGTAAACTTTTCAGATAATTTGAGTGCAAACATGGAAAATTAGTTTTGGCAAGCTTGCCAAAACTCTGACACCATAGACTTCTGCAGTAACAGGTTCTGTTAAATTGACTCAGTATTGGCTTCTACGCAGAAACAAATACTTAATAAGTGCATCAGTATCTAAGTTAGATATGTAAAATCAAATCTAGATAATTGGTTTGGTTTTGACAATTTTATATTTCATCAGACTATGCAGCTTTAAATACAGAGAAAAATACTTATAACAGTAAGTAGATAAAGAGTAATATAAAAGACAAAAAAAACTACCATATTATTTATTATATTAAAGATAACTTGGAGATCTGACTGTATCAACTAATTTTAGCAATGTTTTTTTGTGAGTAAAACTTTGCTGTTTGGCACAAATCTAACCACCTCACAATTACATCTGAGATATTAAAAAAAAAAAGGTTTGCTGTCATTTGACACACAGATTTAACCATTTCAGATTTTCATGTAAATTTCACTATGCATATATATGTGTGATTAACAAAACTGATGTATAAATACCAATAACTTTTCACGCTCAATAACTCACTCACTCACTCACTCACTCACTCACTCACTCATTCACTCACTCACTCATCTACCCACTCAGATAAAGACAATTTCATAGCTAACCAACATTTGAAAATGGGAAAGCGTAATCTTTTCCAAGTGAATTGTGTAAACAAAAAAATGGGAAATCGTAATCTTTTCCAAGTGAATTGTGTACATGATGGGTGACCAGACGGGATGGCCGAATGAGTTAGAGCGTCTGTCTCCCATGCTGGTAGATCGTGGGGTTGTGGGTTCGAACCCTGGTCGAGTGAAACCAATGACTTAAAAATTGATACTTGTCGCTTCCTAGCCTGGCGCTCGGAATTATTAGGATAGTGCAAGGACTGGTTGGCTCAGTGTCAGGATAATGTGACTGAGTGGGATATCAGGTCATGGTGCTGGCAGCCTGGATTCCCAGTGGGACAGCACTATAAAAGTCACCATGAGTGCGCACTGTCACAAGTCAGTACCCATCCTGATATGACCTTAGATGTTGCTAGGACGTAAAACAACAACAAACAAATGAACATGATGGGTGATTCGCGACAAGCGCTGCTGGCTAACATGAAAACAGATTAAATATCAATGAAATAATCTTGATGGGAAATTTCCATGCGTTAATTTTTGCGTCGGTTTGTTCCTGACTTGATAACGGATGTACATCAGGGAGCATTTTGTTTGAAAATTTTGATTAGCAACAATTGCTAATCAGTTTGGAATTTTGTTGTTGTTTTTTTGGTGATGGTGTATTTATCCTGCCCATAACGGTTAAGTCTAATGACTTGTTTTTGCCGCTAGACAGTAATAGTCTCATGGTTCCCCTTGTTTTGTTACGTTACTTTCAGTTGTTGTGTAGCTATCTACTGCATGCATTCTTTCTCTGTAAGCATTCTTCCACATCGCCCCACCCTCTGTTCCCTGTGCGTGTATGTTTTGGGTTACTAAAGATAGCTTAGTTACCCTAAAAACGATATAAAACCTTACCCCGAAAGAACTCAGTGTCGGTGGCCGAATGAGGAGAGCGTCTGTCTCCTGTTTTGGGAGATCGGGAGATCCGAACCCATGAGTTTGTGGGTTCCAATCCTGGTCGAGTCAAACCGATGCCTTAAATATTGATACTTGTCGCTTCCTTGCCTGGCGCTCGGCACTGCTTCTTCTCTGATCACCAAATCTGAGCAGGCCGACTACTACTACTACTAGTAATACTAGAACCTGGGCATTGCATGATGTTACTTATTTTTAAAACTAGTTGCATAGTCCGATGGTTTTGGGTTTCTAACATTTTTCTGAGATAAATATATTAAACTGATTACTATTATCTTGGCACAATATTTCCCATTTTCACCACCCCCACGACATTGGTTTATGTAACCTGGAAACCGTACAAGCAATGTGCTGTATGGTTGTTGAACATATCCTGTGTATGTATATATAATTATGTAAGTAAATTGCCTGTATGTATGTAATTGTAAGCATCACATGACTTATAGATAGATGTACGCCACTTAAAAGACTCAAGATTCGAATGGGGCGAGTGTAATAGTCTGCACTGATTTCTCAGGCAGGACCATGTTGGTAGATCGTGGGGTCGTGGGTTCGAACCCCGGTCGAGTCAAACCAATGACTTAAAAATCGATACTTGTCGCTTCCTAGCCTGGCGCTCAGCATTATTAGGATAGGGCAAGGACTGGTTGGCTCAGTGTCAGGATAATGTGACTGAGTGGGATATCAGGTCATGGTGCTGGTGGACTGGTCTTCCAGTGGGGCAGCACTATAAAGTCGCCATGAGTGCGCACTGTCACAAGTCGGTACCCCTCCTGATATGACCTTAGATGTTGCTAGCATGTAAAACAACAACAAACAAACAATCTCAGGCAGGAACCACATGGACAGCAGGTGTGGACAGGGTGATGCGAGAGGGAGTCTAGATAGTGTATAACCCCGTCCTGATATGACCTTAGATGTTGCTAGGAGGTAAAACAACAACAAACAAACAAAACAAGATAATGTATAATGGCTAGCAAACTAGCCCTGGAATGGCAAGAAGTGGTGGGTTCGAATCATGTCTAGGCACACTATTTCCCATTATTACTGACTGTCGTACATGACGCAATGACGGTAAGTTTGGCTGGTTGTTGGAGTGTTACGCCCTTGCAACATCCAAGGTCATATCAGGACGGGTGAGGTAAGTACTGGCCTCATTACCGATCTGGGGCAGGGGACCTAACTAAACCGGTAACAGTTAAAGCTGCATAGTCTGATGGAAACATCAAATTTTCAAAACCAAAACAATTATCTAAATTTGATTCTACGTATTTAACTTAGAAACTGGCGCACTTGTTAAGCATTTGTCGTCCCAGATATAAGGGAATATTGAGTCAATTTAATAGAACCTGCTATTTATTGGATAAACCTATGGTGTTAGAGTTTTGGCGTCTTTGTCAAAATTAGTTTTCCATGTTTGCGCTTCAAATATTTCCAAAGTTAGCCATTTAAAATCAAAATTGCTTCAAACTAATGCAAGGTAGATTATAACGATCAACCTGATATATTTATCTCGGAAAAATGACAGAAACTCAAAACCATCGGTCTATGCAACTTTAAACAATCTGGAAATGTTTAATCACCAATCAAATCAAGGGGCATTGCTTGATGTGTTCTAATAAAAATAAAAATAATAATAAAAAAAACCAGTATTTTACTGGTGTCAAGTATTAAATTATGAGATTATTTCAGATTGTTATAATGTGTATTTCTTTGAAAGTTGCCTGCTGTTATTAACACTTGAAGTTATAAAAAGTATAATTCGATGACTATATTTTTGTATAGTTATAGTTGCCTATAATTTGACTAAATGACTATATATGCCTGTAAATGCCTATATGTGTGATGTATAACGAATTATATAACTATAAAGATATGTAATTATTATTATTGTTATACTCCATAAGACCAACACTGTACTGGTGGCTCCACCTTCTCCTCGCCTCCACCGGATGTAGAACAGTGTCAGTCGCACCGGAGGATGTGTATATATATATATGAAGTATTCAGGTGCAAGAACCTGTAAATGCCAAACCTAAAAATTAGGATAAACATTGGAATTAAGTCTTCAACAATTTTATTTGTTCACATTCCAACTTTTTTTTGTTCATTGCTCCATAATCATGTCATTACAAGAAAAGTGGAATTAGTGAGAATTAAAATTATTTTCAGGTAAAAATCTTTTATTTTAATTAAATTCTTGCTTTGGCCTTTGCACGGTTTTGCGCATGAAGTGTTCATATCTTGGTAAAGGTAGTATGTATATATAGGAAGGCATGGTACTGCTAACAGGGTCAAGGTTTGATGATATACACGATGAATTGTGTTGTAATTTACATGGAATGTATGGATGTACTTATAAATATATGACCAGATTGGATGGCCGAATGAGGTAGAGCGGCCGTCTCCCATGTTGGTAGATCGTGGGGTCGTGAGTTCGAACCTGGGTCGAGTCAAACCAATGGCTTACAAATTTATACTTGTCGCTTCCTAGCCTGGCGCTCGGCATTATTAGGATAGGACAAGGACTGGGTGGCTCATTGTCAGGATAATGTGACTGAGTGGGATATCAGGTCATGGTGCTGGTGGCCTGGTCTTCCAGTGGGGCAGCACTATAAAGTCGTCATGAATGCTCCCTGTCACAAGTCGGTACCCGTCCTGATATTACCTCAGATGTTACTAGGACATAAAACAAACAAACTTATAATTATGCCTAATAAATATATTCATATATACAGATGAACCTCGATCCAACGCACACCGATGCAACGGATTCCGGATCCAACGGACACAATCCGCTAGAGTGAATATCTGGTTCGAACGTTTAAAACTCCCGTGTGATATCCGTAAGGCTAAGGACAAGCTTAAAAAATATGCTGTAAAGTTTAATGTTGACTCTAGTAAGGATAAGAAGGGGGTCATTCATGTACGTAGGCATATGAACGATCCCCAGAGTAAAGAGCTTGAGGAAGCTGTGTTCAAGTGGTACGTGCAACAGCGATCACTAAAGGTGAATGTGCGTGGGGTAGAGCCCCCGGAAAATTTCGTCGCTGCAACGGACAAACAGCTTTAACGGACAGCTGCTCCCCCCTATTAGTCCGTTTGATCGAGGTTCATCTGTATATATATAATATGAAATTACTAAAAAAGATGATGTAACCTAGAAAAATAAGCCTTGGTAGTACAACAGGTTAACTACAAATTCATGACCAGCGTGATCCTATAGGTGGAGGTGCACAGTATGACCCCAGTGTTCACAGGCAAAATGCTGGCTGACGATGCGTATTTCCTTAGTATAACACAAATAAGTAATTATATAAATGTGTCAAAATATATACCCCTAAATGCTATGATAGAAATGCACACAAAAAAACTAAGATAATTATAGGTAAATGGACTAACACAAAATAAGGTAAAAGCAGGATGTTGACTGTTTGCATTCTACAAACAGTTGCAATCCGCAAACAAGAAACAACAAAACAAAATTTATTAATAAAACAATATTCAAGATTTGAATAAAATAGTGCTGCCCAGCGGCGAAAACAAGTGTTAACACATTTATCCGTTATCGGCATGGTAATTATATTAATTTATCCGTTATCGGCATGGTAATTATATTAATTTAAAAGAAAACAACAAAAATCCCCAAAAGAAACTGTCTCATAAAACTTTTTCTACAAGCCCACAACTGATATGGAGAAATAAACCCACTGCAGCCAACATGCAGGAACCCCCCCCCCCCCCCCCCCCCCCCCGCCCCCCCCCCCCCAACCCCCAAGTAGAGGCACCTCCATTAAACTTTACTTAAAGTGACTTAGTCCATTAAAGCAGACCTGCCACATTTTTTGGATGGCAACCTGTATTTTTCAGCTAAAATCCTGTATGAATCTGTATCACATAATTCATATACACATATGTCCCACATACCATTAAAAAACACGTGAATACAATTACATAATTTTATTACTCAAACATATATAAGAACCTACATTACGTTAACATAGAACATTCATCACTGTGGCTGAGCATCATCAGCTGCATGTGTCGCTGATTTCGCCAGTCTCGGCATCTCAGCTGAGACAGCCAACTGGGCCGCATTGAGGGTCCGTCTCAGAGGTGCCTCGGCGACGTCTCGGCGATGCTTTTTGACCTATTTGCGTTCAGGGTGCGTCTCGGCGATGTCTCGGCGATGCCTCCCTTTTCAATCAGGAGACAAAAAGTGCCTCGAAAATGGCCGCCGTGTCCAGTGGTTTCAGCCAATCACAGCGCAGCTTTTCCATTGCAAATGGCCGCCGCCTATGGGTGTGGCCATTTTCGAGACAACAAACTGCCTTTGCCGTTCAGACTAGCGTGACGTCAGGCCCGTCGCCGAGGCGCCTCCGAGACGGAGGCTGAAAGCGGCCCTGGTGGCAGGGGCTGTCTGTCAATGTTCAGCTTGCATTGAAGGTATGCAGTGTTGTTACTCATTTTTATTTCCATAAATTTCCATAAGCATATTCAGTGCTAAACGGAGCGACCCAACCAGCCACGGTTGCGATCCAACCAGCCACAGTTGAACTCGTTTGAGCCTGTTTGAACTTGCCGGAAATAGATTTTCCTCTTCTCGTGTTCGCGAGAACTCAGTGAGGTAGATTAGTTATCCATGTTATTGATATATTATAGAACAGAAATACTTGCCAATAAACATTAACTTTGTTATTACTATAAAATGATATTTATTTCAATTATCATAATCATGTGTTGTGTTCTTTTTTATTTATTGCAAATGGCAGCCCCCATAAGGAGCTTCCTCTGTCCGGATTTGCAGTATATATATAGCGCAATAGATTTCTGATCAGTTACCTACAAGTACCACAGCAACATGGCAACACTGGTGGCATATGACTATATTATTACATTAGATGGATCAATGTGAGTATTTTAATGGCATTTAAAATTTTTTTAAATAGGAAGAAGTTACATGATTTGGTAATTGTTGCCAGGCCCGCATTCAGGGTATGCCTCAGGGTCGGCTCCTAGACATCTTTTTGGCCTATTTGCGTTCAGGGTAGGCCTACGCCTCTGAGGCGTCTTGGAGACATCTCCCTTTTCAGAGATGAGACAAAATTGCCTCGAAAATGGTCGCCCGATTCAGTGGTTTCAGCCAATCAGAGCTCTTCTTTTCAATTGCAAATGGCTGCACCCTATGGAGGCTGCCATTTTCGAGGCACCCGCCAGCTAAAGTCGTTCAGACGAGTGTGACATCAGGAATTTCTTCGAGGCGCCTCCCAGGCATACCTTGAACGCGACCCTGATCTCACCAAATAGATGATCTCCATAACAAACCTGCCCTCTGATGGCAGTGTACAAACTAATATGGATATCGTGCTCTGTGTGAAAGATCTTATTGAGTATTTCCACCAATAATCCACCCTCTGATGACAGTGTAAGAACTGATGTGTGTAGTATTCCATCATGCAGCCATTCTCTCTGTAAAAGGTCTTGTAGAGGATTTACACCACCAACCCGCCCTCTGATGGCAGTATAAGAACTATTTGAAGTGCTACTATGCTCTGAATAAAGGATTTCCACCACCAATCATATTTCCATGGTATCTACAAGACAGGCAGCCCCCTTATCAGAGACTCCAACACCAGGACCAGAGGACACTCCCTGAAACTGAATAAGCGGTACTCCAGACTGGACCTGCAACACAACTTTTTCGGCTTTAGGGTGGTTGACCTGTGGAATGACTTGCCGGAGAGTGTCGTAGTAGCAGCAGTGGTGAGTGGTGAACTGTTTCAAGTCCCGACTGGATGCACACTGGTCAAGCATTACGTATATACAAAGACCCTATTATACTAAGATGGCTCACTCCCTATCTCTCCCATGGTAATCTAAATTTCGCAGTGCCACCTTATGGGTTTGATTAGCCTGGCTGCTGGTTGGTGTTTCAGATGTAAACACATACAATTATATTATACATGAGATAGGTAAGTATGAATACACATCAATATGAAATTACTATGAACAAATACACATCATCATCATACATCTTTCACATTCATATAAACATTTATACATATAATTTAGCAACTGTTTAACCAAGAGAACAGCCAGCGCACCAAGTGGTGGGTTTGATCATTTTGATTACACAGTACAGGCTGAGTGAGCTGTCTTAGTATTATAGAGTCCTCTGGCTATGACGCGTATTGACAACTCGCGATGACCACGTGATGTGGAATGACCTAAATAAAAAATAGCCTGGTCACCTAGCATGTTCTAGTGATGGTGCCATTGCACCATCATTTTCTAGTTCTCTTCGGAATAAATCTATCAAATAAAACCAATTAGATGTCCAACCATTCGATCTAGCTACCACCATTGCTGTAATTAATATTTGTGACCACACAAATGATATATTGTATCTTAAATTTCAGAAAATGATTCAAAAACCAAAAAGTTACCCTGTTGCTAGATAACTGGCAATTTGTTAACATTTGCCTGGCAACCGGGCTCAACTGGTTGACATACCCCAGATAGCACACAGACGTCGGCCCGACAGCGACTGCGCCATCGGCCCAATGGTGGAAACCGCCGTCGGGCCGACGTTGTTTTGTCCAACCTCCCACTGTCGGCCCGACGGCGGCTGCCGCCATAGGCCCGACCACAGCCGCCGTCGAGCCGATGCCGGGAGGTTGGACAAAACAACGTCGGCCTGACTGTGGCAAACGCCGTAGGCCCGACGCAATATATTTATTCAAAATTAATAGAAAACCTTATAAATTTAATATAATCTGGGTCCTATATGTGTACCAAGCGATTTGTTTCTATGTGGTGTGGTTTGAGAGATATTTCACTTTTTCTGTATGGGTATGGGTTAGGTTTAGGGTTAGGGTTAGTGAAAGTGGTTAGGGAAAAGTGAAATATCTCTAAAACCACCCAACCTATTAACAAATCACTTGGTACACATATAGAAAACATCTTTACCAAAAAAATTATATTAAATTTATAAGGTTTTCTATTAATTTTGAATAAATATATTGTGTCGGGCCTACGGCGTTTGCTGGAAAAAACCAAGATGGCGGTGCTTCGTCAACATTCCGTACAGGATAATTCAAATCGTATTAACACGAATAATTCCATTAATACGTCGTAATAAATTACAAAACTTTTACAAAATAATCTAAACATATTAATAAACAAACCTGTTATCGCAGGAATTTTAAGGAATTATTTAACAGTGTTAAATAATTCCTTAAAATTCCTGCGATTTCTGGAGTTATTTGTAGAAAAAGAACACTGCTCAACAATTGCACGTGTTCCACTGGCGACTCGAAGTCGAACCGTCAACATTACGTACCAGATAATTCAAATCGTATTAACACGAATAATTCCATTAATACGTCGTAATAAATTACAAAACTTTTACAAAATAATCTAAACATATTAATAAACAAACCTGTTAAATAATTCCTTAAAATTCCTACGACTTCTGGAGTTATTTGTAGAAAAAGAACGCTGCTCAACGATCGCACATGCTCTGCTGGCGACTCAAGCCGGAAACCAAATTTATAGAACTGGGCATGCGCGCACCACCACCGTCGCCCCGACGGTGGCTCGACGGTGGCCCAAATGTGGAAAATGAATGGAAACCAGCGGCGGACCACCACCGTCGGCCCGACGGTGGCTCGACGGTGGCCCATATGTGGTAAATGAATGGAAACCAGCGGCGGCCCACCACCGTTGGCCCGACGTTGGCTCGACGGTGGCCCAAATGTGCAAAAGATTGAAACCCAGCGGCGGGACACCACCGTCGGCCCGACATTGGCTTGACAGTGGCCCAAATATCTAAGCTGAATATATATAATCAAATATAGATGCATGTTTTAGTTTTGATAAATTAATATTTCATCGGATCATGCAACTTTAAGTATATACTACATTGCAGTCATGCATGACTGAGAAGTACCTGCATAATGTATTAAGCAGTAATTACGCGATATCAGGTTTGAAGCCTGAGGGTGTGTGAAATGCAGGTAGACTTAAGATATGCTCCAGTGAACATGGACATTAGAATAATAAAAGGTAAATCCAGACTGCCGGTGTAGCAGGAAATCGCAAGGAAATCGCAAACCCTGTAAATCACAAATCTCTACTTGTGATTTCCTATGCCATATATGGGCATGGGGGTTTGCCATTTCCTAGGAAATCTAATATACCTCCTGAAAATCGCAAACCCCCATGTTTGGCAGTCTTTATCCTAATGAAAACATCTTTGCGATAGTCCAGTTTGTAATTCCGACCGCACATTCACTGAAAATGGCCTTTATTCACAGATGTCGCCACTGTGGCCATTCTAAAGGCTAGGTCAGAGAGCGTGTATATAAACGCTCTCTGGCTAGGTAAAGAGTAGTCATTTTCCAGTACCCATGTTTTCCACTAGGTGGTGACCTCTGTTGAAACAAAGGCCAGGGGACCAGGCTAGGTAAAGAGGTGCAGCAATATCCTGGTATTATCACTTAGTTTCAGGATTGGCAATGTAAACAATGCTATTAGCAAAATGGCCTTTTTAGTTCCAACTTCAGTCACTGCCTACAGTAAATAGAACCATTTTAATATTCCAAATTCTTATTGTGCGTGCACCAAATATCTCAATGAACCATTATTTACTAGTGTGTTGCATATTACAAAATGTTACAAAGCATGGGGGGTTTTCGATTTCCGCAAACCCCGGGGTGTGCACTTTCCAGGGGTTTGTGATTTCCTGCTACACTGGCACCATGACCAAATTTCCCACTTAGTCACATTATCACGATAGAGAGCTAACCCATCCTCTCCCTATCCTAGTAATGCTGAACACCAGGGCCCGTATGCAGGAGTCAGTGTTAGCGGGGTTTGGTGTTACAGCCTGTTACCGTTTAGCTATCACCGACATCGGGAACTGTGTCAAGTCGTATGCAAGAGTGCGTAACACTTACATTATAGCTAAACGTGAAGTTATTTATAGATTTGGGCCTGCGGCGGCGGCAGTGATTTGCGACAGTATGGATATTGACGTCGATGCGGAGGCGGTGATTTGTTTACTTTACATTCGTCGATTCGAAAATATAAATATTAATATCGCCGCTCTTGCGGCGGCAGCGTTAATCTCGCTTCGATTTTAGGGTTAAATTAATAAAATTTCACTATTTGACTATGTAACTTTGTTAAATATGACACCATTGAATAGATTTGATACCTGACACCGCTGTAAACTAGCTAAATTTCTGGTTTACCTTCACCTAGTTTAAGCTTCTGGTGTTAGGCCTATCACTGACTTGTGCATACCATTTTTTCCCGCTAAACGGGAATTCCGGCCAAACACCGTTTTCCCCCCTATCACCGACTCCTGCATATGGCCCCAGGTTAGGTAGCGACAAGTATCAATTATGTAAGTCATTGGTTTAACTCGGCTGGGATTTGAACTCCCGACCTTCTGCATAGGAAGCCTGCGCTCTACCGATCCGGCCACCGCATTCAGTTATTATATGCTTTTTAAGCTATTAAGCGAGAATAATAAGCCGGAAGATTCCCATCTACTCTCCAGCCTCCTCAGTCATCGGCTGGTTGACTCTATGCATTAGGTCATCTATTGATACACCCTCAGCTCTCCAGGTGGCGCCACCTACTCACCCACGCCTCAGCGACCGCTATGCACACTCACTATACCGCTGACATTATTTTTGTCTTAGGCCAGAGAATATACTTATGCCTACTATCATGTCTTGTTATCATGTTCCTTATTTATATAGATAACTATTATAATATATATATGAGGAGTTCAGGCGCAAAACCCCATAAACGCCAATCTGAAAATTGAGATAAACATTGGAATCAAACCTTCAAAATGTTCTTTTTTTCTACATTCCTATATTTTTGTTGTTCATTGCTCCATAACCATTTCATCACAAGAAAAGTGAATTTAGTGAGACTTAAAAGTACCTTCAGGTAAAAATCTGTTATTCTAATTACTTTTCTGGATTTGCGTTTACAGGGTTTTGCACTTGAACCCTTCATGTATAAATGACACATAATAAGATAAGATATTTATTTATTTCCACATGATCATTGTACATAAAACTTATAAGCTGATATTTATATCAGTAATGTTTCACATGAAAAAGGAGAAAGCAGAAGTACAATACTTATAATACACACACATGTAGTACAATAAGTATAATACACATGACATGATTGATCCCATGTATAAAGAAATGGGGAGGACCAAAATATGCCTGCACTTGCACCCTGGGGAGCTGTTATCATGGAAACACCTGATGATTGCGGGGTTTGGATGCTGCAGGTTCTTTGAAGACGTTGAAGATTTGCATCTCTTTTCAGGACAAACCGCCCCCTGGGTATGTGCACTTCTAACTGGGTCACGCCCGTCATAATTCATATCGGGTTAAAGCTCCGATGACAGCTTCAAATTTTCAAAACCAAAAGCAATTATCTAGATTAGATTCTACATACAGTCAGCTCTGGTTAATCTGACACTGGTTAATCTGACAATTTTGCTTACCGACACGATTTCAGATGTAACAGATTTCCCCAATGTTAATCAACGCTAATTACTCTGGTTAATCTGACACTCGCTTTCCGACACTGACACAGCTTTTTTTGTAACAAACATGCCTATGGTATGCCTATAGCTCTGGTTAATCTGATACTTGAAATCCATCAAATGTGAATTAGCACTGATATCCCAGATTTAGACCTTCTTTCAGTGGCTGAGCAGTCAAGTTTGTCGATGTTTTTAAATATTAAATAATGTTAGCATGAATGATTGATATGTATGTTTATCTGTAATAAATGTAGATATATTACTTAGGTGCTATTATTATTTTAATGAACAATTACATACGTGATTCACTCATACATAGGCCTATATAGGCTTATTAAAATAACACAATTGGTTAATCCAGCGTGTAAAATAACACAATTGGTTAATTGGCGTGTGACAGAATGTGTCGGATTAACCAGAGCTGACTGTATCTAGCTTAGATACTGGTGCATTTATTAAACAGTTGGCGCCACACAGAAGGGAACACTGAGACGATTTAATAGAACCTCTTGCTGCAGAAGCCTATGGTGTCAAAGTTTTGGCATGCTTGGCAAAATTAATTTGGCATTGTTGCATTTAAAATATCTCCAAAGGTTGCCATTTAAAATAAAAATTACTTTAAGCTAAAGTAAGGAGGATTGTAATGATCAACCTACTGTATTTATCTCAGAAATTGACAGAAACTCAAAACCATCCGACCATGCAACTTTAAGCATTTCGCTATGATTAATCGACACATGCCCTGTGGTGTCAGTAGGGTGGTGTTGACATAATTTGAACCGGCTTGTCCGCATTGTGCATGTGTGAGACAGCGGCATCAACATGCACATCCATATGAGTAATGTGTGGATTTGTCGTATAAGACCTATATAAACATATCAATCAATCAATAGTTCCGTCCTCCAGTCGAGGGTTGGATGCAATGGTTCTCCACTTGTCCCGATGGTGTGCTGTTCTGATAGACTGTGAATAATTCAAGCCTGTCCACTGTGAAATATTTGTAAACCATGATGTTCTTGGTCTCCCTCTCCCTTTGCTGCCATTCACCTTCCCTTCCAACAATGTACGGTATATTGAACTCTGACGAATGATGTGGCCAAAATAAATAAGTTTCTTCATCTGTATAGTGGCAAACAAGCTTTTCTTATTTTTAATTTTTCTGAGAACTTCTTTGTTGGTGATCTTCTTTGTCCATGATATTTTCATCATCCTTCGATAAGTCCACATCTCAAATGCTGCTAAACGTTTGTACATTTTCTTAGAGATTGTATAAACATATATGTGATGTATAATGCATTATGCGAGTATAAAGGTGTGGAAGGTAATTATTTCATTATTATTATTGTGTGTATTATTATTATTACACTATATACTGCACTGCCTCCTTCATGTTCATGACTGGTGGCGGCACCTCCAGAACTCCTCGGTACCTGCATACCTTAAAAAGATCACTCGCGTTGGAGGATCGCGTCGGCGGAGGATTTGAAGTGAACGGACGACGTCCAGCTCCAGCCTCCCCTACCGCCGCTGCCGCCACAACCAACCAACTCATTAAGAGTTAGCTCTGGCCAATGCCAGACGGTATGTAACCCATCGTGAAATTTAGATCACATGCATGTTTGATTGCTCACTGTAGTTCGCTGGCGGCCTGAAAGGTGGCACCACATGTAGTTTGAGAGGGTACGAGAAAGCGTGAGTGTCAAATTTCCGAACGACTGGAGGCCGCATATCGGCTGAACCGCCCGAAGTCGCCTCCCCCGGGCGCAAATCCCTCTGATTGGCTGATCGCCTGCGGCTTGGCCAGCCTAGCCGGGGGAGCGGAGGCGGTACAGCGCCCACCCGCCATGCGGCAGGTGGGGAGGCAAGGCCCTACAGCCCAAATAATATGAGCATAACAAGTTATACAATACGAAGTGTGCACGATTTGAAGGAGATTTGAAAGGGAATAAAAAGCCATGGCATTGGTGATCAACCTTCTTAGAATAGAAACTCCACACGTTGAAAAGCATTCACGAAGCATGACTGTGGATCAAATGCATTCAATGCTGGGTCGTCGGCCATTTTATTGGTAGTAACAGTAGAAGTGCCGGAATGCGGTTTTGTGCGAGACGCCAATATGTCGCGCAGTCAACCCGTATTTATGAGTATTGATAATTCTCGGAGGACGAAGCCGAGAGTTGAGCGTGCAGGAGGACGCACCAGCAGCCATTATTGTAGACACGTGTAGTGGCAGCAGAGTAATGGTGCTGTCACATTATGATGCATTGCGCAAACGTACGTTGACGTATGTGTGCGTTAGGCGCTCGTTGGTATACGTCAATGTACATCAACGTTCGTCGAGATACAGCGTTGCATGTCAGGGGGTCGGCAAAGTTTTGTGCATGCACAAAACTTTCGATGTACGACAACGTTTGACAATGTGTGGATTTTACATCCGCCGTATGTTATGTATGCATTAGGTGTACGTCAATGTACGTTAGACGTACGTTAGTCAAACATTGTTCACTACATTGCACTACATTGACCTACTTTAAAGGCAGTGGGAACGTACAGCCCGCGTACTGACAACGTATGGATAACATACGTCTAACATATGTCTAATGTACGTTTAGCATTTCTCCAGTGTGTCTTGACGTATGTAATGTATGACACGTAGTTTTGTCGATCGAATAACGTATATAACATTTTGGCGATTGAATAACATATATAACATTCACCGGCATTCTGTGAACGTACTGTGAGCGTAATTCGAGCATTTTTCGCCGGGAGGTACGTTAGCCATATGTTGGTCATACGTTGGCCATACGCTGTGTATACGTAATGTATACATCCAACTTTGCCCCCATGCCGAAAAGTTTGATGCTTCTCGACATACAATTTTTTACGCGTTGGCGGCGCACTGGCGAGATGCGTCGTAATGTGACAGGGCCATAACAGCGCACTCTGCATTCCAAACAGCAAAACCATAGCCTACCTCTATACCCACTCAGCAGTATTGCACACTGTACACGCATGCGCAACCGCAGCCCTCCTCACCACGTACAGTGTGATAAAATATTGCTTGGGGGTTTCCCGTCCTAGCAACCATACTGGGTTATAATTGTGACAATGTGCGCATTAACAGCGGCTTCTTTGTACTTCTCATATGACCCTTAGATGCTGCCAGGACGTAAAACTCCAATAACCAACCAACCAACATCTTTGTCATTATATAGCAATGCTTGACAAGATGGACCACTTCAACATCATCATCATCATCATCATCAATCCGTTTATCACAAGAGTTGACCACAGATGACTTTGCAACCAGTTTGCTCCAGTTTTCCCTGTTCTCCACTGCCCTCTGGGACTTGCCCAACTCCAGGACTTTACATTCGCTGATGTTATTTTTCCGTGTCTTCCTTTGTCTGCCTTGTTTTCTCCCCCCTTTCACTGTGCCTCCTTGCAAGACGGTTTTGGCCAGACCTGATAAATGTGACATATAGCCATACCACCAGAGTTTGTGTCTCTTTACGATCGTCAGGAGATCTTTGTGTGGTCCAATTGCCGGCTGGATCTTGGCATGGGACGTTCTTATTGGTAACACAGTCTTTCTATGAGATGTGTACCACTTACATGCCGCGTCAGCTAATTGTAAACACAGACGTCTTCCCACGCTTTAGGATGACTCAAAGTAGTGGGACCAGATGAGATGGCCAAATGAGTTGAGCATCCGTCTCCCTGATCGATTCAAACCAATGACTTAATAATTGATACTTGTCACTTCCTGCCAGGCGCTCGGCATTATTAGGATATGGAAAGGACTGGTTGGTTCAGGGTCAGGATAATGTGACTGAGTGGGATATCAGATCATGGTGCTGGCAGCTTTGTCTCCAAGTGGGGCAGCACTATAAAGTCACAATGGGTGCGCACCGTCACAAGTCGGTACCCGTCCTGATAAGACCTTCGATGTTGCTATGATGTAAAACTAAAATAAACAACCGACTCTGTAGCAAAAAGTAAAGCTTGTTTGATTTAACGATGCCTCTAGAGAACATTGATTTTTATCATCGACTATTGGACGTCAAACATATGGTCATTCTGACATATTTATTTGGAGGAAACCCACTGTCGCCACACAGGCTACTCTTTCCGATACGCAACAAGGGTCCTTTATTTGCACTTTCCCACATACAGGACAGCACATACCTCAGCCTTTGATGAACCAGTTGTGGACCACTGGTTGGAACGGAAAATAGCCCAAACACGGCAAATGTGTCCACTGAGCAGGATCGATCGGATGACCGACACCTTCACAGGTGGACACCCTGCCGCCTGAGCTACGTCCCTCTCGCCTGCTCGGTAGCAAGCCGCGTTAAAAAACTCGGCTATTTTGTGCAATTCCAGTGGTTTGACTGGTGGCGCCTCAACAGTAGTGGAGGGGTGTGTGTGTGTTGTTGTTGGGGGTGGGGGTGACGGTGCACGCTGGTGGGCTGGTCTGTAATTATGCTGATTATAATAATCAGAATGCACTCTTGAGAATACCCTCGACATTCTAAAGGTTAGGCTGAAGCAATTTAATACCACAAGGAAAACCCTTGCATGCGCACTGGTTTAATATTGTAGGAGTCTGCACTGACCTCTCACTCTCAGGAAAAGGAGCTACATAGACAGGTGGACGTGGATAGGGTGGTGACTTCAGGGAGACTAGGTGGTGTAATGCGTTGGATAGGGTGGTGACTTCAGGGAGACTAGGTGGTGTAATGCGTTGGATAGGGTGGTGACTTCAGGGAGACTAGGTGGTGTAATGCGTTGGATAGGGTGGTGACTTCAGGGAGACTAGGTGGTGTAATGCGTTGGATAGGGTGGTGACTTCAGGGAGACTAGGTGGTGTAATGGGTTGGATAGGGTGGTGACTTCAGGGAGACTAGGTGGTTTAATGCGTTGGATAGGGTGGTGACTTCAGGGAGACTAGGTGGTGTAATGGGTTGGATAGGGTGGTGACTTCAGGGAGACTAGGTGGTGTAATGCGTTGGATAGGGTGGTGACTTCAGGGAGACTAGGTGGTGTAATGGGTAGCACACTGGCCCGGACCGGGTCATGGTGCCAGCGGCTTGATTTCGCAGACTAGAAAGTTGTCATGAGTGCGCACTGTCACAATTCGGTACCTGTCCTCATATAACCATAGATGTTGCCAGGACGTAAAACTCCAACAACCAACTACTAGTTTATCTGGGCTCCCCTGATGCAACACACCTACATACACCTACCTGTGTATGTGGCATTTCACCTGGTGATGTCAGTGCACCGCATCACACTTGTTCCCTGCTACCAGTCACTCTCCAGGCACATATTTGGTTATGTGGACAAATGAATTCATGCAAAGTTGTGTTGGAGAGTATTGGAACTGAGTTGTATTGGAGAGCACAGAATTAGTTTCACTAGTTCATGCAAATTGCCTGTAGAGTTTGTTGGAGTTTTACTTTCTGGCAACATCTAAGGTCATATCACGATGGGTAGCGACCTGTAAGAGTGCACACTCATGGCAAGTTTATAGTGCTGCCCCACTGGAAGTGGTGTTCTCTGTGGCAGAGTGGTTAGAGTGTCTGACTTTTTTCTAGGGCGGACTCCTAATCGGAAGGTCAGTGGTTCGATTCCCCAGTGGTTCGATTCTGCCAATTTGGATTCCCACTGCTGTGTATAACTTACAGCATCATCAAAGGCCAGTTGCTCTCATACCATGTCAATGTGGTGTGGGAGGTTAAAAATCCCTTGGGTCGATAAAAGTGTAGGCTCAGGCTTTCTATCAACAAACTGTTTAATGATGAAAACAATTCTATTCAGACTTATCCATGATAGGCAGTATAAATCTTCAAGAAAAAAACCCCGACCAGACCGCAAGTACCATGACCTGATATCGCATTCAGTCGCATTATCCTAATACTAAGGAAACCAGTCTTTGCCCTCTCCTATTAATGCTGAGCGCCAGGCTAGGTAGCGACAAGTAACAATTTTGTAAGTCATTGCTTTGACTCGGTTGGGGTTTAACCCCACGACCTCTCACATATATATATAGATATATATATATATATATATATATATATATATATATATATATTTCTATGCATAGACGTCCGACGACAAATTATCCACACTGGATTCTGCCATTTTTTTGGTAGTTGCCTTGTCTTTCTTGTCGTATTCTCCTGTTTAGCTGCCGCCTGCTTTGCCTGCTTTGCCTGCTTTGCCTGCTTTGCCTACTTGCCTGCTTTGCCTGCTTTGCCTGCTTTGCCGCCTGCTTTACTTGGCACCTGACACAGGCCTCTGTGTCAGTTGTTTTGTGTGTTGAACCACAATCTGAACAGTAATTCTTAGGCATAGCCTAGAATGTTCTCGAACGCACCTAGTTTCTCCGCCGTGCACGCGTTCCCGACCAAATTTTCAGTAAGGACTGCAAGTGCTCACTGGTACCCTAATCACTCATGTCGCGGATCATGCCGCCACGTCCACTTGGAATGCAGTAACATGAGCGGAATGGGTGGGAATGGGATTTGGCGAAATACAGTAATACTAATAATATAACAAATCGGGTAACAAATAATAATAATAATAATAATAATAAAAATAACAAATCAATATAATCGAGAAATGATTACCTATTCCTCCACACCTTTATATTTGTATAATGCTTACACTTCAAATATATATATATATATTTCTATGCATAGGCTCTATAGTCAATTATGGGAGTATAAGATAAGATAAGATATGTATTTATTTCCACATGCTCATTGTTAATACAAGCTGATATTTATATCAGTAATGTTTCTCATGAAAAGGGAAAAAGCACAAGTACAATTCTTATGAGGTGCTTTCCCCAGTTAAAAATAACACATATACATTGCTAATACAATAAAAATAAAAGTAAAAAGTATATTGACATTACCTTTAATACTATAAATGACATCTCATTGTTTAAACCAGGATGTATAATCCCAACAATCAACCCAGTAGGAAGCGACGAGTATCAATTTGATAAGTCATTGGTTTGACTCGACCGGGAACCGAACTCGCGATCTCCCGTACGCGATTCCCACGCTCTACCGATTCGGCCACCGCGCCCGGTAAACCTAGTAGTTTGGACTCTAGCCCAGGAATGGCAGAAGTGTAATTTCGATTCCCGTTCGAAGCAGACCAGACGGGATGGCGGAATGAGTTAGAGCGGCCGTCTCCCGTGCTGGTAGATCGTGGGGTCGTGGGGTCGAACCCTGGTCGAGTCAAACCAATGACATAAAAATTGATACTTGTCGCTTCCTAGCCAGGCGCTCGGCATTATTAGGACAGGGCAAGGACTGGTGTGCTCAATGTCAGGATAATGTGACTGAATAGGATACCAGGTCATAGTGCCGGTGGCCTGGTTTCGCAGTCGGAGAGCAATATAAAGTCGCTATGAGTGCGCACTGTCACAAGTCGGTACCCGTCCTGATGTTGCTAGGACCTAAACAACAACAAACAAACAAACAAACCCGTTCGAAGCACAATATGTTGCCTTCATTTGCAACAAAAAAAACCATCTCAAATGAGAGGTGCTTCACAAAAAAATATCAAGTAAAATATGAATAAAGGCCGCGCAAAAAACAGCTACCAAGAATACTGGCAGACGTAGAAAGCAGCAAGTGGAACAGTCTTCCCCACACCTCTCACACCTCTCACACCTCTCACACTCTCTCACACCTCTCACGCCTCTCGCACCTCTCACACCCTCTCACACCTCCGTCACCCTCACACCATCTCACATCTCTCACACCTCTCACACCTCTCATACCTCTCACACCCTCTCACACCTCTCACCTCTCACACCCTCTCACACATCTCTTACCTCTCACACCCTCTCACACCTCCGTCACCCTCACACCCTCTCACACTTCTCACGCCCTCTCACACCTCTCACACCCTCTCACTCTTTCTCCTCACGCCATCTACCCTTCTCCCTTCACCACCTCCACCCTCACATGACCATCTCCTGACTGCCCATCCCGTACTCCCCCCACACCTCCTCTTCTCCCCTCTCACATCGCTACCTCCCACACTTCACTCACTTTCCCTCCTCTCCCCTGTCCTCCCTCTCCTCTCTTCTTCTACCCTCCCCTCTCCTCCCATACCATCCCTTCACCTCCTCTACCTTCCTTTCTCCTCCCATACCCTCTCTTCCCCTTCCCTCCCCTCCATGCCCTGCCCTCCTCTCCCATCCTCTCCCATCCTCTCCTCTCCCCTCCCCTCCTCTCCCCTCCTCTGCCATCCTCTCCCGTTCGCTCCCCATTTCTCCCCTCCTCTCCCCTCTTCTCATCTACCCTCCCCTGCCCTCCCCTGCCGCCCTCGTCCCTTTCCATATCCTCTTCTATCCTCCCTCCTCCGCATCCCTGCCCTGCCCTCCCTGCCCTCCCTGCCCTCCTCTCCCTCTCCCCTCCCCTCCTCTCCGCTCATCTCCCCTCCTCTCCCTCCCTCTCCCATCTTTCCATCAGCCCTCCCCTTCCCTCCCCTCCCTCTCTCTCCTTCCCTCCCCTACCCTCCCCTCCCATCCTCTCGCTCCTCTCCCCTCCTCTCCCCTCCTCTCCCTCTTTTTATCAGCCCTCCCCTTCCCTCCCCTGCCCTCTTCTCCCTCTCCCCTCCCCTACCTCCCCTCCCATCCCTCCGCTCTCTCCCCTCCTCTCCCCTCCTCTCCCATCTTTTCATCATCCCTCCCCTTCCCTCCCCTGCCCTCCTCTCCCTTCCCCTCCTCTCCCTTCCCCTCCTCTCCTGTACCCCCCTTCCCTCATGTACCTTCCCCCCTTCCTCCCCCTCCTCTACCATCCCGTCCATTTGCCCCCCTGTCAACAACACCCACTCACAACCATCTAATAACTAACTAGAAGTACTTACACCCCCCCCCACTCACCCTTCACGCCCTCACCCCCTCACCCCCCTCACCCCCTCACCCGACCCCCCCCACCACCCCAAATACAACCAAACAACAACTAGAACAAAAGCCCTAGCAAAACAAATCCCAACGAAAGAAGAACTCGCAAAGCAAACACAATTCTGCTCAGTTTGATGGTGTTAGTTATTTGTTAAGTAGTGTCCCCTTGTAAATGACATACGCTTACAAGAGATGAGGCAACATTGTGCAATTGCATAGGGACCCCCTACCCTGAACCAACTTAACGCACACACAGTTAGTGGTGTCATATAACGAATGAGAATTTAAAAAGAAATTGTGGTAGACTAGTTGATAAAGGTTGCATGGTCCGATGGCGTTTGAATTTTTGTCTTAATATTTAGATAAATATATCAAATTGATCGTTATGAGCTACTAATCATTAGTTTGGTGTCATTTTGATGATAAATTTTGAAGCAATTTGAGCTGAAAGAACCCACAATAATTTCGACAAGCTTGCCAAAAGTCCTGTGGCTATGACCCAGATGGTCATATCACGGTGACCACGTGATGTGAGATGACCTACTAATCCTGGAACCTGACAGGGCTGTAGGTAGGTATTTCTGTTTGATTTCTGAACATTCTGGGAACGGATTGGTGCCATAGGCCCATGGCACTAGGGTTTTTAACAAAATATTACTGGTTTGACGGGATCCGCTGCAATTGCGCAGGTTTCTGGGTTTAATTCTATGATTGCATCAGCCGTTCTGGGCATACCTATGTGTTATCGTTTGAATGGGATCCATCGCAAATGCGCCGTTCCACAGCATATGCATCGGAGGACGCCCGGTGTCATAGCCCCATATCAGTTTCTACACTCACCTATGATCAACTGCACGCTCTGCGATCCCAAGCCATCCGCCGGTGCATATGCTGCAGAACGGCTGCTGCTGTCATAGCATTAAACCCAGAACCCAGCGCATTTGCGATGGATCCTGTCCAAATGATAACACATGACCAGAACAGTTGCTGCCATCATAGCATTAAACCTGGAGATCTACACATTTGCTGCCGATCCCGTCAAGGCGTTAATGCTCAGGTCCAGCTGCATCGTAGAATATGGCTGATGCCATCATAGCATTCAGCGCAGAACCCGGCACATTTGCGATGGATCCCTTCCAAATGATAATGCATAGGCACAACCAGAACGTCTGCTGCCATCATAGCATTAAAACCGGAAACCTGTGTATTTGCGGAGGATCCTATTAAACTATTAATGCTCAGGTCCGGCTGATGTGGCCAGCATGGAACAACTGCTGCATTAGCTAATACTAAAAATCTGAAAGTCAACAACTTTCAAATGTGCATAGCTCTCCATATGGTTCACTCCTTTTTACATTCAATAACAAAAAAACGTTTTCCTTTTATATACAGTGTAACTGACAAATTTCAAACGGATGCACACAAAACACATGCATGCATATCCTCACATACATTTAGACTGACAAGGATATGCATACTGTTTGCATTTCTCACGTATACATATTATTGCTCTGTTATTATTTACTGTTATGTCATCCATGTCTCATCCTCCCTCATACCATACATAGTCCCGATGGCAGATGCAATTTTAATTGACAAATGTAAAAATGTAAAAATTTCAATTACCCAAATTGATTAATTATATTTATAGAATTGACCAAACAACATTGAATATCCAACATGGAGGGTAGGGGCAACATCCACCTCATTTTCACTTCCCCTCTATGGCCCTGCACAGTAGACCTACTTGGTGGGGGAGGCTAATGAGGTCATCAGATTGGCCTAATTGGTTAATGGCCTCCCTGTATAATGGGTGTTTCAAAGTGAGTGTCCAAAGGGGTGAGGTTATAAATTCACGGGTTATTCTGTATATGCTGTCCCAAATCATTAGCTAATACACCAGTATCCAAGTTGGATATATAGGATCAAATGTAAGTAGTTTTTAAAAATTTTGACAAAATTATATTTCATCGGACCATGCAACTTTAAGCAGGGGAAATTTCAATCGCAGAAAATTGGTCTTCTTCATTCCACAGCAAACCAGACGGGATGGCTGAATGAGTTGAGCATCCGTCCCCTGCATTGGGCGATCATGGGATTCGAACCCATGGGTTCTAACCCTGGTCGAGACAAACCAGTGACTTAAAAATTGACACTTGTCACTTCCTAGTCAGGCGCTCGGAATTATTAGGAAAGGGCAAGGACTGGTTGGCTCAGTGTCAGGATAATGTGACTAAGTGGGATATCGGGTCATGGTGCTGGCAGCCTGGTCTCCCAGTGGGGCAGCAATATAAAGTCGTCATGAGTGCGCACTGTCACAAGTCAGCACCCGTCCTGATATGATGTTGCAAGGACGTTAAACACCAACAAGCAATTAATTGTGTGATTGCATAGGGATCCCCCCCCCCCCCCTTAACCAACATTTTTTTCATTGTACATTAGTTGATTTAGCAGGGGCAATTTTAATTGCAGACAATTGGTCTTCCTTGTTCCACTGCTCCTTGCCCTATCGGCAGGCTAGGTAGCGATAAGTATAACTTTTAAAGTCATTGTTTTGACTCAGCCGAGGTTTTAATTCCTAGGGGGTTCGTATCCTATGACCTACTAAAATGGGAGCCGGACGCTCAACTCACACAGCCACCCGGAACCCTGACACCTTCATACACAAGAAGATGTCAATTTAACAAAATAATATCTTTAAAGCTGTATAGTCTGATGAAATATCAAATTTTCAAAACCAAAGCAATCATCTAGATTTGATTCTACATATTTAAGTTAGATATTGCTGCACTTATTAAACATTTGATAAAATATTACTATTCACGGCATTGGGGGGAATGCAAATGTTCTATCTGTCTATTACTGATCAGGTATACGTGACCAAGTGCATGTATGTATATATATGTAGGTGCTGGTGGTGCCTGAGTGGGATGTAAATAGACAGTGGTGCCGTCAGGGCTGTGTGTAAGCGGCACTCAGGGCCTACCCACTCCCACTCTGCTGGGTAGGATCACCACACTCAGGGTCAAGGCAGGTGGTGGCCAGGGGAACCACACAGCTTGGTGGTGGTGGGCAGACCACTGGTAACCATGGGAACCAGGAATGCTGGATCCCTATTGGTCGAGCCAAGAATGCTTGTTTCCCATTGGGGGAAAAGGGTGGGGGTGATACTTTACAATGAACCCATGTAACCATATAAATAATAAACCAGAAGGCTTGACTCTTTCTCTTCTTTTACACTTTATCCTCTTCCTTTCTCTTTGTCTGTATTGATTTCACTATAGCCTGCCTACACAACCACAGATTCGAGCCGTAGACTTTACAATTTGTTTCTGTATGGAAAGGAATACCGAGTCTATTGAATCAAACCTATTATTGCAGAAGTGTATGGGGTCAGGGTTTTGGCAAGCTTGCCAACAATAATTTTACATGTTTGCAATTCAAATATCTCAATGGCTAGCAATTTACAATAAAAGTTACTTCAAACTAAAGTAAAGTAGATTATAATGATCAATCTAATATATTTATCTCAGAGATAAATGACAGAAACTCAAAACCATCGGACTATGCAACTTTAAGTTTGAAAACTACAACTAATAACCTTAAGTTTGAAAACTACAACTAATAACTTTAAGTTTGAAAACTACAACTAATAACTTTAAATTTGAAAACTACAACTAATAACTTTAAGTTTGAAAACTACAACTAATAACTTTAAGTTTCAAAACTACAACCAATAACTTTAAGTTTGAAAACTACAACTAGTAACTTTAAGTTTGAAAACTACAACTAATAACTTTAAGTTTGAAAACTACAACCAATAACTTTAAGTTTGAAAAATACAACTAATAACTTTAAGTTTGAAAACTACAACTAATAACTTTAAGTTTGAAAACTACAACTAATAACTTTAAGTTTGAAAACTACAACTAATAACTTTAGTTTGAAAACTACAACTAATAACCTTAAGTTTGAAAACTACAACTAATAACTTTAAGTTTGAAAACTACAACTAATGACTTTAAGTTTGAAAAATACAATTAATAACTTTAAGTTTGAAAACTACAACTAATAACTTTAAGTTTCAAAACTACAACCAATAACTTTAAGTTTGAAAACTACAGCTGATAACTTTAAGTTTGAAAACTACAACTAATAACTTTAAGTTTGAAAACTACAACTAATAACTTTAAGTTTGAAAACTACAACTAATAACTTTAAGTTTGAAAACTACAACTAATAACTTTAAGTTTGAAAAATACAATTAATAACTTTAAGTTTGAAAACTACAACTAATAACTTTAAGTTTGAAAACTACAACCAATAACTTTAAGTTTGAAAAATACAACTAATAACCTTAAGTTTGAAAACTACAACCAATAACTTTAAGTTTGAAAACTACAACTAGTAACTTTAAGTTTGAAAACTACAACTAATAACTTTAAGTTTGAAAACTACAACTAATAACTTTAAGTTTGAAAACTACAACCAATAACTTTAAGTTTGAAAAATACAACTAATAACTTTAAGTTTGAAAACTACAACTAATAACTTTAAGTTTGAAAACTACAACTAATAACTTTAAGTTTGAAAACTACAACTAATAACTTTAAGTTTGAAAACTACAACTACTAACTTTAGTTTGAAAACTACAACTAATAACTTTAAGTTTGAAAACTACAACTAATAACTTTAAGTTTGAAAACTAAAACTAATAACTTTAACTTTGAAAACTACAACTAATAACTTTAAGTTTGAAAACTACAACCAATAACTTTAAGTTTGAAAACTACAGCTGATAACTTTAAGTTTGAAAACTACAACTAGTAACTTTAAGTTTGAAAACTACAAGCAATAACTTTAAGTTTGAAAACTACAACCAATAACTTTAAGTTTGAAAACTACAACCAATAACTTTAAGTTTGAAAAATACAACTAATAACTTTAAGTTTGAAAACTACAACCAATAACTTTAAGTTTGAAAACTACAACTAGTAACTTTAAGTTTGAAAACTACAACTAATAACTTTAAGTTTGAAAACTACAACTAATAACTTTAAGTTTGAAAACTACAACTAATAACTTTAAGTTTGAAAACTACAACTAATGACTTTAGTTTGAAAACTACAACTAATAACTTTAAGTTTGAAAACTACAGCTAATAACTTTAAGTTTGAAAACTACAACTAATAACTTTAACTTTGAAAACTACAACTAATAACTTTAACTTTGAAAACTACAACCAATAACTTTAAGTTTGAAAACTACAGCTGATAACTTTAAGTTTGAAAACTCCAACTAGTAACTTTAACTTTGAAAACTACAACTAATAACTTTAAGTTTGAAAACTACAACTAATAACTTTAAGTTTGAAAACTACAACTAATAACTTTAAGTTTGAAAACTACAACTAATAACTTTAAGTTTGAAAACTACAACTAATAACTTTAAGTTTGAAAACTACAACTAATAACTTTAAGTTTGAAAACTACAACTAATAACTTTAAGTTTGAAAACTACAACTAATAACTTTAAGTTTGAAAACTACAACTGATAACTTTAAGTTTGAAAACTACAACTAATAACTAAGTTTGAAAACTACAACTAATAATACTTATTACTAGGTAGGAATATATATATATATATAGTTTTTATTGCATTCATTGTATTAACAGTAACTATCTTTTGTTTTTGGCATGGCCAAAGATTGTTACTTATCTATTAAAACAAAAAAGAAAGAATTCTCCTTTTAAATTAGAGACCCCCTTTGGAAGACCCATTCCATTCTACCAGACACCCTAGACACGAGCCAGTGACAGTACAGGAAGTTGAGGATGGGACGCAGGTAGGCTATTAGACTGATATGACCTACTAGCCAAGTTCAACCTGTCTCTAAGTTTGTCTCTTCCCCCACCCCCCGAAAAAAAAGCAAGTTGGAGAAAATAAACCAACTAGCCTGAAGGCAAAGTAGTTAGTGCAATTATCTCCTTCGCCTTGCTATATGAAGACCAGACGGGGTGGCCGAGTGGGTTGGAGCGTCCGTCTCCCGTGCTGGTAGATCGTGGGGTCGTGGGTTCGAGTCCCGGTCGAGTCAAACCAATGACTTTAAAATTGATACTTGTTGCTTCCTAGCCAGGCGCTCTGCATTATTAGGATAGGGCAAGGACTGGTGTGCTCAGTGTCAGGATAATGTGACTGAGTGGGATATTAGGTCATGGTGCCGGCGGCCTGGTTTCCCAGTGGGACAGCACTATAAAGTCGCCATGAGTGCGCACTGTCACAAGTCGGTACCCGTCCTGATATGACCTTAGATGTTGCTAGGACGTAAAACAACAACAAACAAACAAACAAATCTTATATGAAGCCATCCGTGAACAGTGCTTTCCCTATATCACGATCCCGCCTGACACAGCTGTCGTCTGGGGGTCTGAAATGTCGTCTGCCTTCATTGAGATCATGGAATATTACTATTTTATGTGTGGATCTCACTCTGTTTGTGTAAACGGATCACATCTAGTTGAAAATATGCAGCGTTTCAGTTCATTTCATCGACAGCAGACGACATTTTTAGTAAGCGAAGACGGATATTTTGTCAGAGCAGACGAGACAGAATCAGCTATAAATAAGGCGCGGGAAGCGACGTTCTGGCCTGCTTTGCTAAGAATTTTCCGATCAATTTCGCAAAGATATTAATTTCCGCTAACAAAAGCGAAATTCACGTTTAGAAGTTCATTATTGCTGTGGGAAAAAGAAATCGAGACAGATTTATCGTGTAGTCATTTGAATATTTAAAACTTTATTTGTAAATATAAATGCAGCCATCCCCATGCCCCACATACAACCAACACCTCCGACTTTTTAGTTCAACTTCCTGCCGTTCGCGTCGCCACTGAACTACTGGGCCTAAGCGGCACACTGAACACTGCAAACTCAATGGCTATGAGCAATCTTCATACAGAAGAAGTGAAATATCTCTAAAAGCACACCACCTAGAGACAAACCCCTTTATACACAAATAGAAAACATATTCAACGAATAGATTATATTAAATTTATAAGGTTAGGGTTCTGTATTTCTATTAATTTTGAATAAAATAAACGTTTTGCAATGCACATACCGGCAAACTCAATGCATTGTCAATGGCCGTGAGCAATCTTAAATTATATTCATACAGAAGAAGTGAAATATCTCTAAAACCACACCACCTAGAGACAAACCGCTTGGTACACATATAGAAAACATATTCAACGAATAGATTATATTAAATTTATAAGGTTAGGGTTCTGCATTTCTATTAATTTTGAATAAAATAAACGTTTTGCACTGCGCGTACCGGCAAACTCAAAGCATTGTCAATGGCCGTTTAGGCCCACTAGTACCGACCCGCCACCAAGTGTCGGACAAATTAACTACGCCACATGTCCCCCATTATACACAAATATATAAATAAAACAAAAAACCCAACAACACAAGAAAACTCACAAAAACATCAACATCTAAGCATCCCACACAGCCACGAACGCCTTGACTGAGGTGGTAGTAAACCTCTCAGCAGTAAACTACTGAGTGTTTTCTGGTTGGAAGAAGGTGAAATTCAACGTCAGATACTTTAATGCCCGCCACACACATGACGACACTCGCGACTGTCGGCAGTGCATCGCCCATACACGTCGGCAGAAATGCGAACAAAATCGCACACTGGTTCCACCTGAAATATAACAGACAGGCAGATATCTACATGTGACCGAATGAATGACCTTCACCCCGTCACTGCACTCCTAACGTGGGTGTCTTGAACCACCAGATGGCAGTGCCTTATATTTATTAAAGCTGCATAGTCTGATGAAGCATCACATTTTCAAAACCAAGGCGATTATTTAGAATTGATTCTACATATCTAACTTAGATACTGATGCACTTATTAAGCATTTGTTGCCACATAAACGGGGATGCTGAGACAGTTTAATAGAAGCTGTTACCGCTGAAGCCTATGGTGTCAGAGTTTTTGCGTGCTTGCCAAAACTAATTTGACATATTTGCATTTCAAATATATCAAAACTTTGCCATTTCAAATAAAAGTTACTTCAAACTAAAGTAAGGTAGATTATAGCAATCAATTTAATAAATTTATCTCAGAAACTCCAAAGCATCGAACTATGCAACTTTAACTAGTGTTGCTTTGAACCGCCAGATGGTAGCACCTCACTGAGTGTTTATTTTGGAATTCACTCCTGCATTACCGGTAGTTCTTTATGGTTTGTTTCTTGGGGGTTTAACACCCTAGCCAGATCTAAGGTCATATCAGGATGGGTACCAACTTGCAACAGGGCACACTCATGGCGACTTTATAGTGCTGTCCCACTGGGAGACCATGCTGCCGGCAACATGACCCGATATCCCGCTTGGTCACATTATCCCAATGCTGAGCAAACCAATCATTGTCCTATCATATTAATGCTGCCGTCCTGATATAACCTCAGATGTTGCTAGGACGTAAAACAACAGCAAACAAACACAAATATTAATGCTAAGAACCTGGCTAGGTTGCGACAAGTATCAATTTGGTAAGTTGTTTTGATCTGGCTGGGATTCAACTGCATTCCCAGTGGGGCAGCACTATAAAGTCGCCATGAGTGTGTACTATCACAAGTCGGTGCCCGTCCTGATATGACCTTAAATGATGCCAGGACATAAAACTTCAACAACCAGCCAACCTCATGGTTACATATACAATATAAAATATAACACAATAGTGGTCTTTTACATATCCGGGATCCGAACCCATGAGTTCGTGGGTTCGAATCCTGGTCGAGTCAAACCAATGACTCAACAACTGATTCTTGTCGCTTCCTAGACTGGCGCTCGGCATTATTAGGATAGGGCAAGGACTGGTTGGCTCAGTGTCAGGATAATGTGACTGAGTAGGATATCAGGTCATGGTGCTGGCGGCCTGGTTTCCCAGTAGGGCAGCCAGCACTATAAAGTCGCCATGAGTGTGCACTGTCACAAGTCGGTGCCCGTCCTGATATGACCTAAGATGTTGCTAGGACGTAAAACAATTACAAACAAACACAACTTTACATATCCAAACAGATCTTATAAAGAAGTGCAAAGATGCTTCTTACAATTGCATATTTATTTGAGTTTCTGCTATATTTTGAAAATGAATAGATTCATTCAATCATTATGATCTACGTTGCTTTAGTTTGAAACAAGTTTAATAATTATAAATGGCTAACTTTGGAGATATTTGAAGTGAATTCTTTTTATTTTATTCTATTTTTTTTGGTAAACACATTGAAATGTTAGACATTAAAGGCTTCAGCGTTAACATGTTCTATTAAATTGACTCAGCGTTCCCTTCTTTGCAGCAATAAATGCTTACTGAGTGCACCAGTATCTAAATTGGATATCTAAGATTTTATCTGGGTAAGTGCTTCAGCTTAGACATTTTTATGCTTTTATTGGATTAAGGAGTTCTAAGTAAGTCCCGAAGAGTACGGATGTGTTCTGGCACATCTGGGCACTAACTAGGTACAGGGCACAAGTGAAAGGAAAGCTGTAAACAAAACAAACAAATTCTGGGAACACATCCTCATCCACAAGCCTATTACCATCTCACTAGATGTACAGGGGCGTAGCTAGACCTTTAACGATGTGTACTCCTAATTTCGGCAGGGGGTTTAGGGGCCATTTAAGCTTAAGCTGGCGGATTTGACACATTTTAGACTTGAGTTTTCGACACTTCGGACTACTACATGCCTCCTCTCTCTCTCTCTCTCTCTCTCTCTTTATTATTTTTTAATTATATATTTTTTGGAAAAAAACGATGTGGACGTTTTGGCGTATGCGCGTATGCCCATCTACGCCTCTGATGTACATAATAGGCTATGATATTAGTTATATGATAGGAAGTTATACCCCCCAAAAAACCTCCACAAAACTAACATAGATACTAACTACTTAAATAGATGCTGGAGGATGTCCCGGATACAAACCCGGAACCAGAACCCGGACATACACCATAACATTCCTCACAGCTGTCCAGCGTTGAAGACAAGCACCCTAATGGGAGCTTTCATGCTATGGGCAGAATAAATACTGTATCAATAAATAATTTTTCTATAAAGCGTACCTAAGTTTCTCCGACAGGCAGATATCTCCCATCTGCCATTAGCCCCATCCTGGTATGACCTCAGATGTTGCCAGGATGTAAAATCCCAACAAGCACAAACCGCCATTGTCTTGTGCACTAGTAAAGCTAAGATTCCATATACACGGTATGCGGTATGCGAATGCGACAGAAATGGAAAAGCATGTAAACACATGGTGGTGCTTCCATGTCTGGTTGCGATTGCGAATGCAAATTTATGCAAATGCGTGGATGGGAAAGTGGACGGCTCAATGGACGGATTGGTGTGAATGCGAATGCAAATGCCATGCTGCATACCACATATATGGAATCTTAGCTTTACTCGCATAACTTTATGTTTTCTGGTCTCCTTTGCATAAAAAAAAGCCAGTCAAGCAACACCTGAATAAAGAATGTTAGCACTTGCATGATACAATTTGAAAAATGTTAAAACTAAATATCAGAAGTCACAACATTAATTTTCAGTGAATATCAAATATAATTTTGATGAACTAAAATGAAAGGAAGTTACTTTGGTAGTGCAATAGAAAAATCGATAACACACTGTCCTACTTTTGTTAAAGTTGCATGGTCCACTGATTTTGAATTTCTTAACTTACAGATCCTCTTCTGGCTGACCTCGGCCCTATTGGGCCTCTAATGCCAGCTCGTTGTGGTAAAAAAGAACTATGTTTTTGCACACATATGGAGGTCGACGGAGCCCTGGGATCATATAGTCGGGGGTGTCTTCTCAGATGTCTATCAAGCCTTCTCTCAAATGTTTCTACTGTGGGTGCTTCAACCACCTGGTTGGGGAAAACTGTTCCATGGATCTATCACTCGAAAGAGAAATGAGTGTTTCCTGACCTCAAGTCTGGGCCTCTACTTGAAGATCTTATACCGCTGGCCTCTGGTGTTGCTGTCCATTCTGAGATCTAACAAACCGGACATCACTGTCATAGATTACATTTTCTTTAAAAGATCATGAGTGCATACTGTCTCAAGTCCGTACCCATCTTGCAATGACCTTGGATGTTGTTAGGACATAAAACCCCAACAAACAAGCAAGCGCCAATAAGTGCACCGTCTCCTTTTCTTGGGCTGATCCAGACCTGCTGACCCTGATGGCTCTTTTGAACGGGTTGTCAGGGTTGGACCAGTCCTAAGCCATTAAATCAGAATGTTATGTCCTCTTCCCAATTGAACCAATCTCTATAAATCTTCAAGAAAAAAAAGAAGAAAAGAAAAGGTACTTAGCTTCTCAAATATCTATAGGTTTACTACTCTCCAAAATAATTCCGGCGAAATTACACAAGGAACCTGACTACTGTTGCAATCCCTTCCGAGGAAGTGGCCTGTTGCGCCCCGCACAGGGGGCCGGCGAGGTGCATGCCGGATCCCCCACCCCCCACTCTGGGAGTAGGAGGAGGGAGGGGGGGGGGGACACTACAGAACTTATTAGATGCGATAAAGGGTTTATCACTATCCATACGCCCCTAGACTAAAAGCCGCTGAAGGTTGACCTGTTATGTACATCATATATATCCTTTACCCCCCCCCCCCCCCCCCCCCCCGGCGGTTTCAGCTCACTATCAGTATCACTGTCAGTTTCAGCTGTGCGCATAGACTCAAACTCAAGGCATTGTCAATTGTCGTGAGTCACTAACCTTATGAATTTAATATAATGTTTTTGGTAAAGATGTTTTCTATATGTGTACCAAGCGATTTGTTTCTAGGTGGTGTGGTTTTAGAGCTATTTCACTTTTCCTGGATTTTCTGTATGAAGATTGCTCACGACCATTGACAATGCCTTGCGTTTGAGTCTATCTCACGGCTGAAACTGGCGCACGGCTGAAACCGCGCGATGGTCATGCACAAAAGATGGCCGCCCAGTTGGGTGGAGACGTTATGACCCCCCCCCTGATCTCCAGCACCCCCACCCCCTCCCCCACCCGCACACACACATAGACAGATACACTGGGTGACACCAGGCACTCGTACTGGATGCAACCTGCCGAAATGTTCGTATCCATGGTGATGCACCAATAGAAGAGGGTCGGCCGTGAGGAGGTGGTGAGTGAGGAGGTGGTGAGTGGTGAGTGAGGAGGTGGTGAAGGAGGGGGTGGTGATTGAGGAGGTGGTGATTGAGGAGGTGGTGAGTGAGGAGGTGGGGAATGAGGAGGTGGGGAGTGAGGAGGTGGTGAGTGAGGAGTTGGTGAGTGAGGAGGTAGTGAGTGAGGAGGTGGTGAGTGAGGAGGTGGGGAGGGGGGGGTGGGGAGGGAGGAGGTGGGGAGTGAGGAGGTGGTGAGGGAGGAGGTGGGGAGGGAGGAGGTGGGGAGTGAGGAGGGGGGGAGTGAGGAGGTGGGGAGTGAGGAGGTGGGAGTGAGGAGGTGGTGAGGAGGAGGTGGGAGGGAGGAGGTGGTGAGGAGGAGGTGGTGAGGGAGGGGTGGGGAGGGGGAGGGTGGTGGGGGAGGGAGGTGGGGAGTGAGGAGGTGGGGTGAGGGGTGGGAGTGAGGAGGGGGTGAGTGAGGAGGTGGGAGTGGGAGGGGGTGGGGAGTGAGGGGGGTGGGGGTGGGAGGGGGGGTGGGAGGGGGGGAGTGAGGAGGTGGGGAGTGAGGAGGTGGGGAGTGAGGAGGTGGGGAGGGGGAGGTGGGAGTGAGGGGGTGGGGAGGGAGGAGGTGGTGAGTGAGGGGTGGGGGGGTGGGGGGGGGGGGGGGGGGCGGGGGGGGTGGGGGGGGGGGGGGGGGGGGGGGGGGGTGGGGTGGGTGGGGGGGGGGGGTGGGGGGGGGGTAGGGGGGAGGGGGGGGGGGGGAGGGGGGGAGGGGGGGTGGGAGGGGGGGAGGGGAGGGGGGTGGGGGGGGAGGGGGGGAGGGGGTGGAGGGTGGGGGGGAGGGAGGGGGGGTGGGGGGGGGGGAGGGGGGGGGGGGGTGAGGGGGGGGGGGGGGAGGGGGGGAGGGGGGGGGGAGGGGGGGGGGGTGGGGGGGGGAGGGGGGGGGGGTGGGGGGGGGGGGGTGGGGGGGGGGGGGGGGGTGGGGGTGGGGGGCGGGGGGGGAGGGGGGGGGGGGGGTGGGGGGGGTGTGGGGGGGGGGGGGGGGGTGGGGGGTGGGGAGGTGGGGGGGGGGGGGGGGGTGGGGGTGGGGGGGGGGAGGGGGGGGGGGGGGAGGGGGGGGGGGGAGGGGGGGGGGGGGGGGGTGGGGGGGGGGAGGG